>CM053744.1:81992303-82012468 GCA_028658305.1 Pachyuromys duprasi | reverse complement strand
AAGAGCTTGTCTGCCTCAGACGTGAATTTTTTTTTTTTTGTAATTTTGCTAAGGATGTATAGTATCAAGCTGCCCTCTAAATTTGTATTTCTCTCCCAAAAGATTAGTGCAGCTCTCAGAAGAGAAGTTCCATTGTACATGAGATGGAGGTTGAGGCAGAAATTCAAAACTGGTCAAAGACTAAGAGATTGAGTAGACTAAGAGATTGAGTAGACACCACAGTAAGTGGGACATCTTTATCAACCCTCTCCATTGGTTCGGGGACCATTGTGGAAGTGTGAATGGAAAGATTGTAAAAGGAGAAAGTCAGGGAAAACTGGAACAAAACAGTGTCTCCTAGAAACAACAGGACATCTGCATTCATGAATTCACAACAACTGTGGCTGCTGCATGGAATGGGGAATGGATTCGACTCGCTAACGTCCAGCTGGGGAGCTGTAGACAGTTGCCTGCTGCAAATAAAGGAAGAGTTAGTTTTCTTTATGGTTCTTGTTCCTGGTAAGTCAGTGCTTCTCCAATGGGTGTCTCCACATCCGCGGGCATTTGGACAGCACAAGTTGGAATAAGTATTTTCCTTTTTTAAATAAAAGAATATACAAAGTTGGCAGTTGGATAGGAGAGGGTCTAAGAGGAGATAGGGGTAGGGAGGTACAGTGTGGGGTAAGTGTGATAAAAATAAACACAGTATAAGCATTTATAATCTCCTCAAAGGATTAATAAAATGTTATATTTAAAAATAAGAACACCAAAGAGAACTTCCGTTTAATCCACACTTCTTTTATAATTTAGGTATATGTAAGACTTCTATTAAGTTCAAACATTTTCTTTTGTATTTCTACAGATAGATCATTTTCTTCTCTGTAAAGTGACACAATCAGTTTACTGAGGGCAGTGAAATTGCTATTGTCACAACACAAGTAGCATCAGTGCAATCAGGCTGGAAGTAAAGCTTTGATGGTTTTAGCACATACCGCTTTTGTTTCCTGCAACAAAAACATTTTCTTATTTAAAATTAAGCTAAAAAAGAGTCAGGATGGAGTTTTTACCTGTCATTGCTCATTATTTACTACTACTTTCTGTTATTATTATTTTCTTAGACACACAATTGAGACTTCTTATGTATAATGCTTGGCAACTGCTTTGGAATTTCTGTATTATCAGACTGTGAAACAGTTGCATATGGGGACCTTTGGTGATTGACCCCAAGACTGGACACATGATATATGCTTTACTTATATTTTGTTGCTTCTTACATGACTATTCTGCAAGTATTGCATTTTTATTGCCTCCCACCACTGAAGATGAGAAGGACAATTTTACATTAGACAATAAGTAAGTCCTAAAAAAGTGTGGGGTTTTACAAAATACCTAATTTGGGCTTTTCAGATAGAGATGCTAGATCTGCATTTAATTATATGTAGGTCATTACCCCCATGAGAGTAAAAATGTTACCTACATTGTTCATAGGTTCTATAAGTACGTTTGTGAATAAGTGAATACTATACAAGCATTGTCTTTTACTGGCACAGGCATTTAGTTTTGTGTACATTACATGAGGATTGTGGGTCATCCTAAGCAATGCTAACCTCTTCCTGCTGGATTCTGCTTTGCTGTACTTCTTGGTCCGGGTTTCAGAAATACACGTGTATTCTCTAGAATGTAAATGCAGATCACAGGATAAAGATTTCACTCCACATCTCTCGTGAGACACACAGTAGGATCACTCATTATTTTTTTATCAAAGTAAGTCATGTAGACAACAGAGTGAGGATTCATATCCCTTTTATGCTGCATGGTCAATCTGAATACAAATGATTCTTCCTTCCAGGAAGAAGGAGAACGTATCATATAGTACCATCTACCATGCCCATCATCTCCAGCATTTAGAATGATGTTTGTCAAGTAAGTATATATTTGATTAATGTTGCTGAAATTGAGCTACACAAGAAAATGTATGATATACACATACAAATACATTTCTCAAATTTAGAAAATAACTCAAAGACTATAGGTTTATCAAAGTAGCCTCCAAACAAGATTGTTTTCCTGGGGAAACACTTTCCAGTCTAGATTTTCAAAATTCTCTTTACAAAATTGTTTTACCACCATTAGGTCCAGACTTCTTCGGGACACCCAACAGAGAGACGTGGTTGCCAGTCAAAACAAGGCAAGGTTTGCCTCAGGAGGATAAGAATTAACACACATTTTTACTTTGAGGTTCTCTGTTGTTACCTATTTTTATCTCACTTTCCTCTATAACTATTCAAGGATTAGAAGGAGGTTTTCATACACATGTCTTTGTTGGTGCATGTATTTTAATTGAAATTATTTATATCTTGAGAATAGAATTAGAATAGATAAGTTTGGTACTTCTAACGAAACAAAATATTGATTTTGCTCATTGGTTTGACAATGAGAACAGACAGACTTTGTGAACTGAATGATATCACAGAAGTGTGCTGTGTAGTGAACAAACATGATGCTTATCCTTCGTTGCTATGGACTTGGAGGGGGCGGGGAAGAAGGAGATGAGGGAGGGAGTGGGAGGGTAGGAGGGAATGGGGGAGGGGGCTACGCCTGGGATTCAAAGTACCCAACCTGTGATTGAGATAAAAATAAATAAATTTAAAAAAAATGCATTGAAATATTGATGATATCAAAAAAATGATTTTATACTAAAATTTAGCAAATGGACCACAGTTTTTGCAAAATTCCTTAAGAAACAAAGAAAACTATAACAAATTCAATTTAATCTCACAACCAAAGATCAAAATGTCACATATATATATATATATATATATATATATATGCAGGAACAATCTTACAGAATTCAGCAATAGTTTTCCTGTGTAAGCAAAATCACTTCACCTTGAACTTGAACGTAGAATGGAGGGAAATGAGCTGTCATTATGAAACTGGAAACTACTGAAGGTATCCTTTCTCTAATGAAATATTGGAGTAAACTGCCCTGCATGCTACTGGCAAAAAGATTACAGCTTGCTGACTAACCTCTAAAGTCTCCACACACAAAGGCAAACTGCTCGGTTTTGTGATTGATACTTTTCAAGGTTTTATTCTGATGAGCTGTTATAAGAGCTGGTGATCCAGTTACTGCAGATTAATCACAGGAATCCCAGTGTAATAATAAAGGTCTTGTGGCCATAACACCTATTCTTTTGCACCTAAATTATATAGTCACAACTCCTACATAAAAATTTTCATTCGCACATGCCAAGCTGCAAGAGGAGCTGGAGGAGCTTGTTTTGAGCGTGTAAAGGCAATCATTTCAGTACTATAATGACTGAACGGTTGGGCTCATCATCAACTGTTTTTAGTTATCAGAATCAGAGGTCTGACAGAGTTGTTTAACACAGCTAATCCTCTGAAAGCACCCATGCTGCTCTTGCAGTGCCTGCAGTACACAGAAACAGAAAGCACTGCTGGAGTTCACTTATCTCCATCACACTAACTCTCCTAGGCCTTGCAGTGTATGTTCATTAATGAGAGCATGGATCAGCTGGCTTACATCGTTCAGATTTTATTGAGTCTACTTTTGTAAACTAAAATTGCCATACTGAATTCTATAAGACTGTTCCTATATGCATATAAGCTAAGAAGTTTTGATCTGTGGTTGCTAGGATAAACTCAACTTGTAATAGTTTTCTTTGTCTGAATTTACCAAATTCTGTAGTGTGTCATAGTCCAGACAGAAATTTTCTTAAAGTAGTCAATGTTTTATGCTCCAACAGCATTTGATTAATATTATTACAGTCCCTAATACTCTGCTTAATGTGTGAATTAAATAAAGCAAAATTCACTGCTTTTGAAAACTAATTCAGAGAAATATTGGGTTTCTTTTTTTTATGTTGTTTTGTTTTGTGAATGAGACAGCTGACATCTCTACCAAGGCAGAAAACCAGTCTGTGTTTAGAACCCAGTATCCAAATCCAGTCTCTATGTGAAAGGGGGGGGAGGATTGAAATGGAACCCAAAAACAATACACAGTAAAAGAGATCATGTACCCTAGCAGGAACCTCTCTGTGCAGTGAAGATTCAAGCACAATTGTGAAGCATAGGTGAATGAAGAGAGATTAACAAATCATCATGGAGTTAGATAACATCACAAGATAATTTTAGATTCTGCCTCTTGGTAAAGATGGTGTGTCTAATATTGTCTCAAGGGTAGTCGGGGTTAGTCTATAAACTGTTGTGGGATTAGGATTTATTGAAGTTGTACTTGGAGATAAAACAAATCAGTATGACTAGTAATTTACATATTGAACTTAATAAATAATGATAATTTGCTGGGTAACGAACCCTTTTCCAGATGCTGAGAATATGCCAATAAATAAAACAGTCGTTTAATTGAATAATGTGCAAATATTATTGGATATGTCAAAGCAAATGCTGAGACTCAAAGCCAAACTTTGGGCAGAGTGCACAGAATCTTTTTTAAATTAATTACAGTTTATTCACTTTGTATCCCAACTGTAGCCCTCTCCCTCTACTTTTCCCTATCCCATCCTTCCTCTCTCTTCTCCAACCATGCCCCTCAAATGAAAGGGGAGGAGGACCTCCTCTATCAGTGGACTTAGGGAGGAGCATGAGAGAAGAAGGGGAGAGAGGGTGGGAGTGGAAAGGCACAGGGAGGGGGCTACAGATGGGATACAGAAATGAATAAATTGTAATAAATAAATAAATATTTTTTAAAAGAGAGAGAAAGAAGCCTCAGCTAAAAATAAAGTGCCATACTAAAGGTTTTTATTTGGCAATGATTTTTTTCTTAAAATAATTGGGAGGTCTGTCCATATTTTATTTTCAATTTTCTTTTTTACTTTTTGAATTTTGGAGAATAAGTGTGGCTGCACGGGAAGACCCCAAAAGTATATAAAACTTGGATTTGGGCGTTTAAATACTATTTTGTTTTTTTTTTTTACTTCAATTTTATGAGGTATTTTTCAGTACGTTTCACTTGTATACTCTCATCTCACCCCATTAAAATTAAAATTTTATGTAAATGTTACAGAAATTATTTGCACTTTAAGTGATTCTTGAATGCAGAAGTTTTGTAAAGAGATGTTCTTGAAGCTCAAGCCAAATATGTGAGAACTTATAAGCCAAACACAAGTATAAGTAAAAACAGCACTGGATTGGCCACAGCTAGAGAATTTGTTCTACTTGGGAATGCTTTCACGAATTGCCTGCTTCTGACTGGCTGATGCTCAGCTATTTTTTTATTGATTAAAATACAGCACCGTGTTGAATATGTTCTTATCTATCTTCTCTCTATCCATAGTTTATCTCTATATTTCTATCATCTATTATCTATCATATATCAACCACCTATATATCTTTTTTATTAATTACAGTTTATTCACTCTATATCCCAGCTGTAGCACCCTCTCATTCCCTCCCAACCCCACCCTCCTTCCTGCTTCTCCCCCCATGTCCCTCCCCTTGTCCACTGATAGGGGAGGTCCTCCTCCTCTTCCCTCTGACCCTAGCCTACCAGGTCCCATCAGGACTGGCTATATTGTCATCCTCTGTGGACTGGTAAGGTTGCTATCCTCTCAGGATAAGGTGATCAAAGAGCCAGCCCCTGGGTTCATGTCAGAGACAGTTCTTGTTCCCATTACTAGGGAACCTACCTGGACACTGAGCTGCTGTGGGCTACATCTGTGTAGGGGTTCTAGGTTATCTCCTTGGATGGCCCTTGTTTGGAGTATCAGTCTCAGGAAAGACCCCTGGGCCCATATTTTTTGTTTCTGTTGCTTTCCTTGTGGATCTCCTGTCCCCTCCAGGTCTTTCTATCTCCCCTTTCTTTCATAAGATTCCCTGCACTCTGACCAAAATTTGGCTCTGGGTCTCCATCTGTCTTTTAACTGTATGCTTCTATTTGATAATAAAACCAGGAGACAACTTGTTGTATAGAAACTCAAACAGAAGAGGTAATCTCTTGCACTTATTTAATCAAACAATAAGACACATTAAAATCAGAGTGGGATATTAAGCTTCTTTTGTGTGGGAGTTTAGGCTTCTTTTTTGACAGTTGAATCTGTCACTTAACAACTACATATGCCTTGATATTAAATGGCTAGCAAATGGAGTTGGAAAATGAGATATTTTCAGAGAAAAAGATGCCAGACAAATACTGTTTATTAAAGCCTGTGAGAAAAATATGATAAACAATCAGTGTTGGATACATAGCTTATCTAACACTTTTCAATGTGATAACCACATGTTCTCTGCTGCCTGCTATACGACTTCATGCAGTTCTGCTGACCAGGCATCGCAGGAAAAAAATTTAGAGCACATTAAAGAAGAGTGAAAGTCTCCTGAAGGTGAGGTTTTCCAGAACAGCCCATTAATTTTGTGGCAAAGATTACCAGCCCATGTCCAGAATTTTATTTGCCTGCAGTCAATTCCTGTGGTTCTCATAGTTGGCATGCAATCAGAAGACATTGGGGACACAGATGTTGGGCAGTACTCAGCAACAGCAGCTTCCTTCACATGTTTGAAATCATGTTGTGGTTTCTTTCTGTTTGATTTTTACTGTTTGGACTGCACACTTGCCACTCCTGATGTAAACCAGTGCTCTTTAGCATCACACTGTTTTTATATATCACTGTCTTAGTGAGTGCCATCTAGCTGGTTTTCACATGAAGGAACATGTTATCATGAAGCTTAGAAAAGTCAGCTTCCCAGTAGTTCTCCTCTCTTCTCTCTCTTATAGTTTTTTTTCTCTTCTCCTTGTCTTTCTTCTTGCCTCCCCTTTTCTTGTGTTTGAATTCGAGACAGGACTTCACTATGTCGTCAAGGTCTATTGGCTGTACCTCATTATGCAGCCCAGGCTAGTCAAAAACTCACAGTGATCCTCCTCCCTTATTCTCCTGTGGGCTAAAAAGAGCAGGTATATCCCACTAATATTTGGTTCACCCTGATGGTGTCACTAATTGATGAGAGATAAATATTATCTAGAGCCTAATATTTTACCTGAATTGCAAGACAGCATATTGGTGTGTATCCTTGCCATGGATGTTGGACAAATATATTAAGCTAATATGAAGAGAGAATGGGAAATTGGTGTGACACAGCACTAATAGCTGGAAATAATCATTTTCCTGTGCTAGTTCCCAAGTCTGAATTTCCATAAAGCAATGTGGTTCATGGCTTTGAGAATCCAGACACAGAAGAGACTTTTATGTTGACATTGACTTAATCATCTGATTTTTTTTATACTTAAAAAAAATGAAACCATATTCTGATCATGGTTTCTCTTTCCCAGATCCCTCCTACTTCCTTACCTACTCAAACCCATACACACTTTCTCTTTCTTTTTAGAAAGCAAACAAATAAATGAAAACTAGAAGGGAAAAAACCCACAAGAAACACAGAATCAGAATTCACAGCAGTACACAAGCAAAAGTCCAAACAAACAAAAACAAAATATCCAAAGAAATCAATACAAGATTTAAAAAAAAATCTATATTAACATCATTGATTTGTTTTGTGTTCACCAAATAGTGCTGAACATGGGCCCTTCCCTTAAGAGTCGTTAATATACCAGTGAGACACCACTGGAACAAACAAATCTTTCTTTGCAAAAGGATGTCAGTTTGGGAAAAACTTCTTGGTTAGGAATGGGAGGCCATGTCCACTTAACCTTCTTATTGCTGGAATGCTGTCTAGGTGAACTTGTGTGCCCTGTGCATGCTGCCAAAGTCTCTGTGATGTCAGATGTATGTCAATGTAGTGAGAATTTTCTTTTCTTTAAATACCTGCTGGTGTTATGTGAAGATGGTTTTTTGCTTGTTTGTTTTAATCCCAGATGTGGAATATGGGGCTGCTTCAGATTGTCCACAGCAGCTAACTATAATGTGTCTTGTGCTCTGGCAAGGGCATGCTTTTTGCCAGTGGCAAATACTTTAATTCTGGGAACCCTAGAGAGGGCATAGATGCCCAAGAGGGTGTGTGGTGGCTGCTGCTCCCCCTGTTGCTGCACGCCCACCCCAATCTGATGCCCCACCCCCACCCCTTGCTGTTGTTGGTTCCTGCTGCTGCATTTGCTATTCCTGGATTACTGGATTGCTGGTTTGCTGGTTTGCTGGATATTCTAATAAAGAATGATTGGATTTACGCTTAGGAACCTGATGCCCCTAATCATCAGAAAGTAGTCTAAAGAGTTCTATATCCCTTTTCTCTTTGTCTTTCTCACCCAGTGTTGGCTGTTAGGATACTGTGGTGGAGTGAATAGGATGGATCTGCATAGATTCATGTGTTTTAAGGCTTGTCATAGGAAATGGTACAATTAGTAGGTATGACCTTATTGGAAGAGGTACATCCTTGTTGGAAGGAGTATGTCACTGTGTAGGTGGGCTTTGAGTTCTCCTATGCTCAGGCCCCAAACGGTATGGAAGAGAGCTTCCTTCTGGCTGTCTGAGGAAGTCAGTCACCTTCTGCTGCCTTCATATCAAGCTGTAGAACTCTTGGCTCCCCCACCACCAGGTCTGCCCTCACAATGCCATGCTTCCAACCATGATGATAACTGAGTGAACCTCAGAAATTGTGAGCCAGCCTCAGTTAAATGTTTGCCTTTATAAAAGATGCCTGGGTCATGGTGTCTCTTCACAGCAATAAAACCCTAACTAAGGCAGGTACACTGTCCTTCCTCTGATTGGCTTTAGTAAAAATCTGACAGCCAGTAGCCAGGCAGAAAGTGGAAAGCAGGACTTTCTTGTAGGGAGAAAGGGACTCTGAAAATAGGAAGAGGGGGGCCTTTTTACAAAGAAACACAAAAGGAGACAGACAAGACTACAGGCATGGAAGGTATAGCTAGCCACATGGTGGGATGGGGCTAGATATTTGGGTAATTTCAATGAACTAGTTGAGAGTTTGCCCAGCTAAGACCCAAGCTTTAAAATATTAAAGTATCTCATTGTCTCAAAGTTTATGGCTGGGAGGTCACCAGGGTATTATATATAAACAGTTGGGGATAGTTGGAAGATATTTGGATGGAGAAGGGTGGTAGATATAAAAACCAAAAAGAAATAGCTTAAAAAATAAAAGTATGCTGACAAGATGAAGAGTCTCATTCTCCTTCTCTACACACCCTCCAGTATGTGTCCTCACTTGAGTTTTTGATCTTGGTCATTCTAATGGGTGTAAGGTAAAATCTCAGGGTCATTTTGATTTGCATTTCCCTGATGACTAAAGCTGTTGAGCATTTCTTTAAGTGTTTCTTTGCCGTTTGATATTCCTCTATTGAGAATTCTCTGTTTAGGTCTGTACCCCATTTTTTAATTGGGTTACTTGTTTTTTTTTTATTATTTTAACTTCTGGATTTCTTTATATATTCTGGATATTAGCCCTCTGTCAGATTAGGGTTGATGAAGATCTTTTCCCAGTCTATAGGCTGCAGTTTGCTCTGACAACAGTAGCCTTTGCTTTACAGAGGCTTTTCAGTTCCATAAGGTCCATTTATTGATTGTTGATCTTAGAGCCTGTGCTGTTGGTGTTCTGTTCAGGAAGTTGTCTCCTGTGCCAATGAATTCAAGCCTCTTCCCCACTTTTCTTCTAAGAGGTTTGTGTGTCTGGTTTTATATTGAGGTCTTTGATCCACTTGGACTTTAGTTCTGTGCAGAGTGATAAATATGGATATATTTGCATTTTTCTGCATATAGACATCAACTTAAACCAGCACCATTTGTTGAAGATACTGTTTTTTTTTTTCATTGTATGTTTTTGGCTTCTTTGTCAAAAATTGATTGTCCATAGGTGTATGGGTTTATTTCTGGATCTTCTATTTGATTCCATTTATCTGCCATTCTGTTTCTATGACAGTACCATGAAGTTTTTATTACTATTTCTTTGAAGAACAGTTGAGATCAGAGATGGTGATACCTCTAGACAAACTGTTGTTGTACAGGATTGTTTTAGCAATTGTGGATTTTTTTCCATATGAAACTGAGAATTGTTCTCTTAAGTTCTATAGAGAACTGCATTGATATTTTGATGGAAATTGCAATGAATCTGTAGATTACTTGTGGTAGGATTGTAATTTTCACTATGTTAATCCTACTGATTCATGAGCATGGGAGATCTTCACATCTTTTGATATCTTCTTCAATTTCTTCAGAGACTTGAAGTTTTTTTTTTTCAATGTATGTGACTTATTTATTTTTATATGTATAAAAATGTCAAAATGTTTATTGCAATATAGTAGGGAATTCCAAAAGAACATTCAAAGTCCTTTTTTTGTACATAATATTCTCTCTCTCTCTCTCTCTCTCTCTCTCTCTCTCTCTCTCTCTCTCGTTCATGTCCTATATGTCTCTTTAAACATACATTCCATCGTAGAGACACTAAATCTGCTTCTATTTCACCACAGGTTTAGCTGTTAATTTTTTTCTATATTAATTTTTTATTATTAATCACAGGTTATTTACTTTGTATCCCAGCCATAGCCCCCTCCCTCATTCCCTCTGAATCCCACTCTCCCTCCCTCGTCTACTCCCTGACCCTTTCCAAGTCCACTGCTGGAGGAGGTCCTCCTCCCCTTCCATCTGACCCTAGCTTATCAGGTATCTGACTTGAAGTTTTTTTCAAACAAGTCTTTCACATGCTTGATTAGGATCACACCATGGTAATTTGTGTTATTAGTGGCTATTGTGAAGGCTGTTATTTCCCTAATTTCTCCCTCAGCCCTTTTATCTTTCATACACAGGAGGGCTACTATTTTTTTTTAGTTAATTTTGTATGCAGCCACTTGGCTGAAGGTGTTTATCAACTGAAGGAGTTCTCTGGTTACATTTTTTTAGGTCGATCATGTATACTATTATATCATCTGCAAACAGTGATACTTTGACATGTTCCTTTCTGATATGTGTCCCCTTGATTTCTTTTAGCTGTGTTATTGCTCTAGCTAGGACTTCAAGTACAATGTTGAAGAGATACAGAGAGTAGGCAGCCTTGCCTTGTCCCGATTTCAGTAGGATTATTTTAAGTTTCTCTCCATTTAGTTTGATATTGGCTATAGGCTTGCTGTAAGTTGTCCTTACTGTATTTAGGTATGTGCCTTGTATCCTGGCCCTCCTCAGTTGCTGATGGAATGTAAACTTGTACAACCACTTTGGAAATCAATCTGGTGCTTTCTCAGACAAATAGGAATAGTGCTACCACAAGATCCAGCCATACCATTCCTACGCATATATACAAAAGATGCTCAAGTACACAGAAAGGATATTTGCTCAACCATGTTCATAGCAGCTTTCCTTGTAATAGCCAGAATCTGGAAACAACCCAGATGTTCCTCAACAGAGGAATGGATACAGATATTGTGGTACATTTACACAATGGAGTACTACTCAGCAATTAAAAACAAGGAAATCATGAAATTTGCAGGCCAGTGGCGGGTTTTAGAAAAGATCATCCTAAGTGAGATATCCCAGAAGCAGAAAAATACTCATGGTATATATTTACTTATAAGTGGATATTAGACATATAATATAGGATAATCATACTAAAATCTGTATACCTAAAGAAGCTAATCAAGAAGTAGTACCCTGGGTAGGATGATCAATCCTCATGCAGAAAGGCAAAGGGGATGGACATTGGAAGAGGGAGAAACAGGCATCAAGACAGAAGCCTATCACAGAGGGCCGTTGAAAGATTTTACCCAGCAAGATATCAAAGGAGATGCTGAAACTAATAGGCAAACTTTGGGCAGAGTGCAGGGAATCTTACGAAAGAAGAGGACAGGACGATAGGAAGACCTGGAGGGCACAGGAGCTCCACAAGGAAAGCAATAGATCAAAATATTTTGGGTACAGAGATTTTTTTCTAAGACTGATACTCCATCTAAGTACCAGGCATGGAAATAACCAAGAACTTCTAGAACCTCTACACAGATGTAGCCCATGGCAGCTCAGTCTCCAAGTATGTTCCCTAGTAAGGGGAATGGGAATTGCCTCTTACAGTGGCTGGCTCTTTGATCACCTCCTCCTGAGGGAGAAGCATCCTTACCAGGCCACAGAGGAAAACAAGGCAGCCAGTCTTCATGACCTGATATACTAGGGTCAGATGGAAGGGGAGGAGGACCTCTCTTTTCAGTTGACTTGGGGAGAGGCATGTGAGGAGATTAGGGAGGGAGAGTAGGATTGGGAGGTGATGAGGAAAGAGGCTGCAGGAGGGATACAAAGTGAATAAAGTGTAATTTATGAAAATATAAATAAATTTTTAAAAAGTGAAAATAAAGACTCTCTGGATTGAGCTAGTTCAGTGATACAGGACTATAGAGATCAACTTTACACAGTCCATGTTTAGCTTTCTCTCATTGTTATTTCAATTTTTGAAGCTACTTTTCTGTTTTTCTTTTTGGAGGGGCTATTTCCATTGGTCATTCAGAACAATTTTCACTGACCCTTTAACATTTCTTGTTAATGGCTTTTGTTATAATAGATGAGATTGTTCTGACAGTCAGCTCTGTCCTCTGAGTAGCAGCTGATGCAGCCACTTTCCCTGATGTGGACACCATGGGTTGCACAACTATTTTTTTCTTTTTGTCCAGTATTTCTTTTCAGAAGTTTGCCTTTGACCAGATTGGGTTGCTTGAAGAACATTCCTGCTATCAATCTTAGTCTGTTTCATATGGTCTTTGGCATTTGATCTTGTAATCTGCCCATTGTATGGAAATGCCTCTTCTGGTTCAGCGTTCACACTCCTCCGGTCTTGATAAAAGAGCCGTTTGCAGCGGGTCTATAGAGACCAGCTCCCTTTAAACACAACTGTGTTTAGCTCTTTTCTCGTTCTTTCAATTTTTGAAGCTGCTTTTCTTCTTTGTATGTTTGGAAGAGATATATCTGATGGCCACTCACAACCGTTTTTACTGATCTTGGTTTAGTATTGGCCTTTTCTGGAGCAAGGTCTTGAGGTGTATCATGTATATAAACAATATCTCTACCTTCCATTGGAATGTTGAAAGGTTTCAAATCAAAGTGGAGATTTTGTTCACATACCTTGTGTTGGGTTTCAGACCCAAAGCAAGTTGCTGAGGTCCCTATTTAGCACATCAAAGCAAACCTGGCTTCCAGGTCTGAGGATTAAAAAGCTTGAGTTTTGAGGATCTAAGATAGTGTTAGAGGGTCCAAGAAAGTGTTTAAAGTTTGTAAATGAAAGTTATGAAGTTTAGAAGACATAAAAAGTTAAATGGTGATAAAAATGATTTAGTTATATAAAAGGAATGAAAAATGCTTCTGATTTCTTCCGCTTGCTGTGCTCCCTTTGTATTATCAATGAAGTTCTGATAAATTATTAGTCTAACAATGGTAGATCATTCCAATGTAGATCCACTAGCATTGCCACAAGCTCAAGATTTTAAATTGTTTCCCATGCTTCTACTATGACTCAAAAATTGAGTCTGTTGCCTTCTCTACAATACGGATTTCAGTACAGATCACAAACAGTGATAACATATCTAAAATTCACCTTTTTATGTAAACTTAAAAATATTCTTGTAAGCTTCAGGGAATCCACTCAAATCCATCTCTCAAAGGTCAAATGGGCTCCAGATAAGTACTGTCAATCAACAGCCTATTTCCCTCCCCATGTGCCAGTTTCTGAGGGTAGGATTTATTCCCTTTTCACTTGTCCTGGGACATTCCCTGTCACTCCAACTACCAAGACCTTGGGCCTGAAAGTTTTGAATGTACTCTCTTGGGAGATGCCCAACAGGGCCGGTGGTGGCTGCTGTTCCCCCTTTTGTTATCCCTGCTAGTTCCTGCTGTTGTTGGTTCCTGCTACTGCATTTACTATTGCTGGATTAGTAGATTGCTGGTTTTCTGGTTTGCTGGATACACTGTTGAAAAGACTGGACTTGCTCCTAGGAACCAAAAACCCCTAATCAGCAGGCAGTAGTCTAGAAAGGTCTACACCCCCTTTACTCTCTAGCTTTCTTTTTTCCCTTTCTTGTGTTGGGGGGAATGGAAGGAATTGATGTGAAGAATGGTGGTATATATAGGAACCCAATAAAATAGCTAAAAGAAATACCTACAGGTCAGTGCTGTTGTGTCCTTGATGTCCTCCATCTCCATTGGTTTTTACAATTTTTTTTTTGCCTTCCTTTCTGCAGTTCCCTGAGAGAAGAGGGATGAAGACTTCCCATTTAGGAATGACTGTTCCCAAATCTTTCAGTCTCAGCACATTGTCTAAATAATCTGATTTAAAAAAAAAAAAACATTGCTTAATGCCCTCTCTCAGTTTTTACTTCTGTCTTTGAGTAAAAAGATGATCTTATTCAGACTTTGCATAATTCTTTTGCCAGGCATTGGAAAGAACCTTGCCTATGTTTTCAAACAGGAGAAAGGCTCAGAGTGTCAAAATATATTTTGTGGAGTTAATATTTGTTAGTCGCTCTTCCCCAGAGATACCTGATGCCTTGGGATTCCAAAATGTACTAGATTATTTGGTTTTACTTACTGGCTTCCTTCTGTAAAACGGGTTTTATTTTCATCTATTTTCTGACTTCTGGAATCTTATTACATGACTTATGCATGGTTCTTTCTTGATTCTCTCATTTACTCTTCTGTCAATGTATGTCCCAAGCTCTCATTGAAATAAGTATGCAGGTGAAAGCACAGCCTATGTGCAAAAACTCTAACAACAATTCTTATCGAGTATTGTGTTTCTGGATGTTGAAAGTGTATTTTTGTTTGTTTGTTTACTTTATTTTGTTTGTTTATTACATTAGTATAAGTACAAAGTTACCAGTTTGTAAATATAAGCCTAAAATAAAGAGTTCTGTAGCATTTAATCTTACTTAATCTTTTCTTTTCTCCACTAGCAATTATAATGAAGACCTCAAGACACAAATGTATATTTGCAAACTCTTTAAAAGAATGACAATTATTAAATCTTCAGGATAAATGTAATATCACATGATGTCCTGTTAATTCTTATCATGACTTTTTGTTTAATTTCTTCTGATGTAGGATCTATTTTTCATTGTATTCAAGACCAATGTGAAGTAGACGTTTCTGGTTTCTTTGAAAACTCAGTTGTGTCATGTGAATATGTTCTTTTCTTTTGGTCCCAGTGTGGGATGTGGAACTGTTTGCCCCAGTGGAAAAAATCCCCTGTGGGAAACAGGCCTGGTGAAAAGGCAAGTAATGCCCCTGAGTAGGAGGTCTAGGTCCTCTCTACCTATGGTCTTTAGTTGATGTATCAGTCTCTGCAGTCCCTGGGCCCTGATTTTATTGACTTTGTTGTTTTCTTTATGTGGTTCCTGTCCTCTCCAGGCCATTTTATATCCCTCTTCTTTCATAAGACTCCGTGTGCTCCATCCTACGTTTGGCTGTGAGTCTCTTCATCTGCTTTGATCCCCTGCTGGTATGTATCGCATTTACAGCTCAGTCTCCATGGGTTTCCTAGTAAGGCAAGAAGAGACAATCTCTGACATGGGTTACCTCTGATCAGCATTGTCTGTTCCTTGATCACTTCTCCCTGGTGGGGCCACCTATCCAGCCCACCAAGGAAGAGGATCCATGCAGTCCTGATGAGACCTGATAGGCTAGGGTCAGACAGTAGGGGAGGAGGACCTCCTATCATTGGACTAGGGGAAAGGAATAGGGGAGGAAGAGGGAAGGAAGGTGGACCTGGAAGAGATGAGGGAGGTGGCTACAACTGGGATACAAAGTGAATAAATTGTCATTAATAATAATAATAATAATAATAATAATAATAATAATAATAATAAAGAAAGGGGGAGTGATGTTTTTCCAGCTGAAAACTACCTCGAGTAAAGGGAGTGGTTTTTGTGAACTGGAAAACATCTCTGTGTGGACTCTGAGAAGGGATGAATAGAAGCTCACAGACAGTGAGAATGCTTTTGCATTACTGTACTTTGCAGCGGTTAGGCTCTTTCATGGACCTTTGCAGAGAGAAACTCCAGAGAACTAACTGCTCATCTGGCTTTGGTGTCGTTTTCCCTCTTTGGCAGACTTGTGCCGTTTGGGCAGAGTGCTGCTGCTACTTCTCAAATGTTCTGCTGCTGCCAATGAGTGTTGCTGCTGCTTTGCTGTTTAACTGTACTGCTGGTATCCTGACAACTGAGTTTGTAATCCCCAAATAATTATCAACAGGAAGTAGTCCAAGAGGTCTACAGTGCCTTTCCCTACTAATCTTCTAGCTAAGCTTGAGGTAGAGGCATTTAAGAACGATAAATAAAGTAGGTGTTTGAAAAATCGAAGCCTGTACCAATGCTTTTGTGAACATTGAATAAGGTCTTATATACATTTAAATTATCTGAATAAAGCACAAACTCAAATAGGTGATTATCAAAAAGATAATGCTAAAAGTACTTTTAAGGTTTTTTTCTTATTTTATATTAATCACAGGTTATGTACTTTGTATCCCAGCCATAGCCCCCTCCCACATTCCCTCCCTATCCTTCCCATTCCTCCCTCATCTCCTCCCTGCACCTTTCCAAGTCCTCTAATAGTGGAAGACCTCCTCCTCTTCCATCTAACCCTAGCTTATCAGGTCTCTTCAGGACTGGCTGCAATGTCCTCTTTTGTGGCCTAGCAAGGCTGCTCCTCCCTCGGGGAAGGGGAGGATGTCGAAGAACCAGCCATTGAGTTCATGTCCAAAATAGTCCCTGTTCCCCTTACTAGGGTATCCACTTGGATATTGAGCTACCATTTGCTAGAGCAGGGGTTCTAGGTTATATCCATACATGGTCCTTGGTTGGAGAAACAGTCTCAGAAAACACCCCTGTGCCCTGATATATTTGGTCCTTGCAGAGCTCCTGTCCTCTCCAGGTCTTACTAACTCCCCCTACTTTCATATGATTCCCTGCACTCTGCCAAAGGGTTGGTGATGTGTCTTAATATTTGCTTTGATACACTGCTAGGTAGAGTCTTTCAGAGGCCTTCTATGGTAGGCTCTTGTCCTGCTACTTGTTTTCTCCTACATCCAATGTCCATCCCATTTGTCTTTCTAAGTGAGGATTGATCATCTTACCCTAGGTCCTCTTTCTTGTTTATCTTCTTAGGTATACAGATTTCAGTATGTTTTTCCTATCTTATAGGTCTATATAAATGAGTACATAAAATGGTGATTTTGTACAAATCATCAGTTTGTGTCTTCTTAATTTTAAAACATCCAATTTCTTGACAAGTTTACTTTTTAAGAGTCTTATATCTAATTTCCTCTTGGCTTTAAAAGTAAACAACCAATGCTAAGCAAAGTACTCTCTCTTCTAGTGCATTTCATTAATGGCAAGCTTTGGAAATATATTAATAATTCCATTTTAACAAATGTCATTGTGATATGTAGTTCTTCAAAAAAAATAGCCATACCCACTTTCCAAAATACATGAATAAGTGGTCTGACAGTTCAAACTCTATTTTCACTAACTGGATACAGCAGGAGGTGCTCATTGCAATATTCTGTATTTCCAGCACATTTAGAAATCCCTGACTACCAAGTGTTTAAGTGTTGACAATAGCCTTTAAACAAAGCTTGAGTACACAACATAATTGGAGAATCGCAACTGTTTTCTAACATTATATTCTTTGAATTATTAGTTTACTTTAAAGATTGTTATACTAGGTACCTTTAAGATCAGGGATTCACTACAAGTAAGAGTGGCTCGTAGATGCTGGATGTTTAGTCCTAAGTCGTGAATTTAGCATAGGGAAAACTGACAAACTGTATAATCTAAATCTAAAATGTGAAGTGATCTGAAACCTATCACTTTAGCTTGGAGTTAATAATCAAATATTTTATTTATATTTATTATATTTTATTTTTCTATTGAAAAAAATTTTTTCTCACATAATATTTCTTGATTATACTTTCTCCTTCTTCTACTCCACCTAGATCCTCCCTACCTGCCCTCATATCTGGATACACTCCTATTTTGCCTCTCATTAGAAAACAAACAGGCTTCTATGGGATAAACAAAAATAAAATAAAATAATAAACTAACACATCAGAATTGGACAAAACGAACTAACAGAAGAAAGATAGCCTAAGGGAAGAAACAAGAAACAGACAACTGTTTCTTTTAATTACACAGTATTTAAACAACAATATTTATGTGTCCTCAAAGTTTATATGACACATAATTTTATACACATATGTTATGTGATACCTAACATAATCAGGCTAGTTTAACAGCCATCACTATCAATGCTGTCCACTTATTTTCTAGAACTTATAAGCAAAAAGTTGAGAAACATCGTTTCTATACCACTCCACTATCTGGCAACTACCTTTACATTTTGTTTCTATAAACATGGCATTTAAAGCTAAGTATGTACGTGAGATCATATGATATTTCTGTTTCTGGGTCAAGTTTATTTTATTTTTTATATTAATTACATTTGTATCCCAGATGTAGCCCTCTCCCTCACTTCCTCCCAATTTGTGCTCCCTCTTTCATCTCCTCCCATGCCCCTTTCCAAGTCCACTGATAAGGTAGGTCCTCCTTCCCTTCCATCTGACCTTAGCTGATCAGGTCTCATCAGGACTGGCTGCATTGTGCTCCTCTGTGGCCTGGCAAGGCTGCTCCCCAAACAGGGGGAGGTGATCAAAGAGCCAGCCACTGAGTTCATGTCAGAGATAGTTCCCTGTTCCCCTAACTAGGGTACCCACCTGGATACTGAGCTGCCATGGGTTAGTTACATCTGAGCAGGGGTTCTATCTTATCTTCATGAATGACCCATGATTGGAGTATCAGTCTCAGAAAAGACCCCTGGGCCCAGATATTTTGGTCCTGTTGTTGTCCTTGTAGAGCTCCTGTCCTCTCCAGGTCTTAGTATCTCCCCCCTTCTTTCTAATATTCCCTGCTCTCTGCCCAAAGTTTGATTATGAGTCTCAACATCTGCTTTGATATGCTGCTGCATAGAGTCTTTCAGAGGCCCTCTGTGGTAGGCTCCTGTCCTGTTTCCTGATTTCTCCTTTTTCCAATGTCCATCCTGTTCGTCTTTCATGGCCATTGATAAGTAAATTTATTAATTGTGATGTATATCGGCTCAGAGCATGAATATTATTCAGGCTAAAGAAAAGAAATGCTAATATTTACAAAGATATTGAAGAACCTGGAGGAAATTATGATTATAAAATAGACTTGATCACTCAGAAAGACAAACGGAATCCTCGTTGTTCTTATAACTGCTTACACTATTCAGAATATTTTGTGTTTCTATATAATTTATAAGATTATTTTTCTATACTTATAAAGAATTCCATCAGCATTCTTATAGGGATTACATTGATTCTATTGAATGCATGAGTGAAATGAATATATTCCTATCCATGAACATAGGAAATCTTCTCATTATTTGTGCCTTCCTAGGTTTCCTCGATGTATTGAATGTTGACTACCTATGTGTTTTACCCTATTTGGTTAAATTTATTTCTCATTATTTTATTTTGATAGTATCTAAGTGGGAGCATATTATTCCATTTTCAGATAATTTGATTTAAGTACACAGAACTTGAATTTTAAAACTTATTTTTAAATATTGTTTTTAAATCTTATTTATATTAATTTAGTTTCAGATTTGTACATGTGATTTTCTCAAATTACCTATGTCCATTAGCTTCCTTAATTTTTGCAGTAAGCATATGAAGTAGTGTCATGTCTTCATTTTGTAAATGACACATCTGGATATGAGTTTTAGTATCTTCTCTTTAAGTGTGTCCGACAACCTACCCACTTGAGGAATATAGGTTTACATTCAGATTCACTGACTTGAAGGAACCAGTGTTCTGAATTTGTGTTTTCTGATCCTAGGTTTAAGAACTTCCTGAGAGCCTAAACCACAATGTAGTAGAAAAGAGAGCTTAATATAAGTTTACTTACTTGGGTTTTCATTGGCTGAGAATTTCTTACACGCATGCAATGTACAATGATCAAGTTCATGTCTATCCCTTCCACTTCAATAACCCCCATCCCCACCACGACTGTTCTCTTCTAATTTTATGTGTTCATCTATACATGAAGCCACTGAGTTCATTCAGAGTTACAAATAAGCATGTGAGTATTGATAGCTCCTCAGAGGCCACATTCTTGAAGAAAAGTGTTCTCTCTCTCTCTCTCTCTCTCTCTCTCTCTCTCTCTCTCTCTCTCTCTCTCTCTCTCTCTCTCTCTCTCTCTCTCTCTC
>CM053744.1:81968480-81992203 GCA_028658305.1 Pachyuromys duprasi | reverse complement strand
GGAGTCACTGCCACTACCAATCATGTGCACAACTTTCCTTTTAAATCTTCAAACTGTGGTTTAGCTTCAACCAGCCACTGACTCTGACTCCTAAAATATGTCCCTCCTTCCTCTTCTGCAATAATTCCTATTCTTCCCAAGAAAGGATGTAATAAAGATGACAAATTTAGGACTGAGCTTTCCATAATATTTTATTCTCCATGTATTGATCAGTTGTGAATTACTCTGTTTATCACAATCTACTGCAAAAAAAATTTATATAATAAGAGTTTACAGTATCTATAGATCTGATGATATGTCTTTAAGGAGTCAGTTTGGTTCTATATCCACTCAGCACCATAATAGCAACAGACTCTCCATTAGAGCCCATAACCTCCGATTTCTGGCTCCATTAATAATGATAGGTATGAGTTCTGTCTGGTAGAGTGAACCTTAAATCTAATGAAAAAGTGGATCTTTATTCACATAGCATTAGCGTGACTATTTCACTAGTGGGCAAATTTTACTAGGCCAGTTGTAGGTCACAGTGTTCACAACTAGATAAGACTGATAGTTACTATTTTCCACTGGTGTGAAATAGTAGTGTGCCTAGCACTTCCCATCAACATGAAAGTGGAGGTGGCTTCCAAGTGATGCCAGCTTAATTCGTCATGTTCTATGACTGTAGGTTATGTTGTCTTCAGCAGTAGAGTTATATCACAAGGATGAGCTATTGATCAATAGGGTTGCAGAGTCCACTTCTCAAACATTATAGATTATTGTTAGGGATCTTGGTTACCTCCAGTTTATTTAATTTAAATATTTTTCCTTTTATGTTCTTTTATAAAATAATACTATAAAATACCATTTCTTCATTATCCTGTATTATTACATGTATTTTACATGTTTCCAAAATTTCACATAAACTTAGTTTTAGATATATTTTATCTTTATTTTTCATATAGACCAAAATTATTACACTCATAATAAATATCTGCAAGGATGATATTGTAGGAGATTTTATTCCTAAAAAGGTTTCCTCTGTGGAAATAAATCACCTGCTCGCCTCTATATCAACAGCCTCAAAAAAAAAGAAAAAAACATGAATATAAAACAGGTTAGCGCTATCAATTTTCTCCTCAAAGCATCTCTTGAATCTAACCATTTATCTCCATGTTTTGCAACCACTTACCTCCAAGCACAAATTCCCTCTGTTCAGTTGTTCTTTAAATATCTCTAGACACCACTGCGGCCTGTGTTTAATTTGTTTTCACACCATGAGCAGGGCAAAGTGCTTGAAATGCAATTATTATCTGTACAGCCTGTTTATAGATTATTGCTGGCTTCTATCTAGCTTGCCTTCCAGGTATAGCCAAATTTATTTTCTAAGCCTTGTCAGACAGAACTTGAAAATTAAAAATAGAAATCATGCAACAAAATTTACAAGATTAAAAGTCTGTACATCCCAAAAAACATCTATAAAGTTAGAGAAGGCATTCTGAAACCGTGGAGTCTCATGCTCGATTTTCCACTTCCTTATCAACTATAGTTTTATGTGCTTATCCACAGCCAAAGCAAACAAACAGAAATCCAAGAAATCACAAACTGAATGTAGGAACTGGCATTTCATTAAAGAAGATATAACCAAATTCTTATCACTCTCATATTCATGTATTCATATATTCTTTCTCTTTTTTTCTCTCCCCTACTCTGTGTCTCTCTCTCTGTATCTCTATATTCCTCTCTCTTTTCTCCCTCCCCTTCTCTAGATATACCTTTTATACATTCTTTCTTCCCTCCAGCCATGTGTTGATCACCCTTCAAGTGTTTTTTTTTTTTTATCTTGTTCTTTTTTAATAGGCATTAAGAGCCACTGGTCTCTGGGATTTCATTCCAAGTATCATTTCCTGAGACTACCTGAGTAAATGGGAGACAGCTGATTATTAGATGAAACCTGTGGTGGAGCCTGAAAGGGAGGCTAGGGAGAAGAGAGAGAAGGAGGTAGATGGGTAAGGGGGAAGAGGGTGGCCTTTGGCCTGTGTCTTGAAGGGATAAAAGCAGGTAGGGATCAGGGAAACAGTGGGGGAGCCAATGACTCACGCAGTATAGTCATGGTGGAAGATTCCAATGGAACAGTTATATCTAAAAATAAGGAAGTCTGTTAAATATGCAATGATAAATGAAAAGAATGCATGCACAAGAGGCTTTAAATAAACTTTTTTCTTTGATTCATATAAACAGGGTAGCCTTCGTTACTGAGACTCACTTTGTAGACCAGGCTGGCCTGACTCAGAGAGTAACCTGCCTCTGCCTCCCTAAGCGCTGGGATTATAGGCATGGATCATCACACCCAGCTCAGTAAACCTTTAATATCACTATATTTAATGAATGATGAGACCAGAGTGATTGTAAACAGATCAGTGACTGACAATCACTGTGTGTCTGATTATGTTTTATTACTTTAAAGATACTTTGTATGAGATTGTAAAATTAACATTATATAGTATGAAGCCCATAAAACTACACAGCATGAAAATTTAGTGTAATGTATGTGAATAAAAATAAGAATAATCTTGACTGAGTTAAGAATTCTGAAACCATTCTTCCTAGATGATGATGGTGATGATGATTCTGGTGATGGTGGTGATGGTAACGGTGGTGGTTGTGGTGGGTATTTGTTGAAAGGAACTAGGATCCAACCAAAATAGTGCAAAATAACTGCCCAAATCTACTCTATTCCTATCTCAACATAACAAATTACAATTCATTTGAGCCTACAATCTATAAAAAGCTTTACTGCCACAGTTTCTTGACTACTTTCTCTGGTCTCATCCCTGAGGTTGGTGATTCTGCCTGGGAGCCTATTCCCAAATGGTCCTGTCTTTACTTTTAGTTTGGCTTGAGTTGGCTGGGCTGGAGAGGTAGTTCAGTTGTTAGGAACAGTGACTGATCATCCAGAGGACCAGGGTTCAATTCCTGATTTACTTTATTTTATACGTAGGGTTTCATCTTGAGGATCTCACCAAACTTTAAACTGTGACTGGCCACAGTCTTATCTGGAATATCTAATGAAGAAATGTTTTGTGTTTGGACCGGGATTCATTTAAAGGATTGGAATATTTAAGGTTTGTAGCAGTAGTTCAGAGATTGTTCTTGGCTCCTGGAAGATATCACAGACTTTTTCCTAGGCTCCTCATATATAACAGGGCCTTCTTGAGGGCCAGCCAGGAAAGCAAGTCTAAGATAGCTTGCAAAACATCGTGGCACTGATCTGATCAGTTTTGCCATAGAACATACCATAACCCTAACAATGACAGTTGTATGCATCGCATTTTCCACATTCTATTGGTGAAAATTATGCCAAAGATCCCTTCTGTATTTGGCATCTTCTTGTTAATGTAGCAAATGCATGAGGTAATTAAGTTATAACAAAAATGTGTTTATTTTGGCTTGTAGTCAAATATTTTAAAATTTTTATTTATATCTCCATTGGTGGTTTGTCTGCGTGAAGGTGTCAGATCTTGCATTTACAGGCAGTTGAGAACTGCCAATTGGGTGCTAGGGAACTGAACTCTGGTCCATGTAGGAAGAATGAATCAATGCTCCTAACCACTGAACCATCTCTTTAGCCCAGGACTGTAGTAGTCTTTATAGTAGCAGTACTTTGGGCTTGTGGCAACCTGGCATGTCATGATGGTGACCTGTGGCAGAACAAAACATGTTTGCTTTGAACGTGAAAACTGAGGGGTGGGAGGAGAATAAGGTCTCATAATCCAATCACTCAAAGAACATAAAGGACCCGAGATTTTTCCACTTGGTTTTGGCTCTTAAAGTTCCTAGTACTTAATACTCGAGACAGAACTAATCAGAACCAAGAGTTACTGGATGTACCTTGGCCAGGAGGAGCATTCCCAGTTATAAACTCCAGTACTGTTGTAGTGTAAAGTTAAGGTCCAAACATTCACAGAGACCACACTATGCAAGGCAAGAATTTTAATTAATGGCCAGGCCACCTGCTCTTCTCAGGATCATGAGGGAGCAAGCGACCCCCAGCTGCAGCAAGGAGACTTTTAGATTGCTCTTTCATGACCTTTGCGAGCGAGCAGAGCTTACTAGAATAGGAATTTTTGCAATGAGCGTTTAGCATAAACACATTGTTACACGTTTTTAACATCATTGTGGTTGGCCTGTTTTGTAAAGCCTTTTTTTTTTCAAGTCAAGTCGACCTGGTTCTCAGGAGGTATTTGTGGTCTGTTAAAAAAAAAAAAACAATCTGCACAATAGGAACATAAATCTCATTTTACCCAAGAAATACAAATACAAATACCAAGACTTTGCAAACAAGTCTGGAAGCTGAACAGTAAGCACAATGGAGGCCCTGCACAAATCGACATCAATAGTAAAGAAAGAAATGTGGGGAGTCCGTTTCTACCAGTACAACAAGACCAAGTTATGAAGTCACCATAAAGTCAGTTACCACTCTTCAAGAATGTTTTTATTTTAAATTTTTTTCTTCACAATTTATTCATTATATATCCCGATTGAAGCCCTCTCCCTCAACTCCCCCAAGTCCCATCCTCCCCCCTTTTTCTCCCCCAACCCTTTCCCCTAGTCCACTGAAAGGGTGAGTTTTCCACTATTGTCATCTGCCTACAGCTTATTAAGGACTTATTATCAGGACTGCCTGGATCCTCTTCCTCTGTGGCCTGGTAAGGCTGCAATTCCAGGGGCAAGTGATCATAGAGCAGGCAACTGAGTTCATGATAGAAGCAGCCCCTGCTCCCCTCACTCAGAGATCCACATGGAGACTGAGCTGCCAATCAGCCACATCTGAGCAGGGGATCTAGGTTCTCTCTATGCATGGTCCCTTGGTTGGTGTATCAGCATCTGCAGGACCCCCTGGGCTCAGATTTTAGCTTTGTTGGTCTCCTTGTGGGGCTCCTGTCCCCTCCATGTCCCTCTGTCCTCACTCCTCTCTTCTTCCATAAGACAACCTGAGCTCTGTTCAAAATTTGGCCTGACAGTCAGCATCTGCTTAGATCCCCTGTTGGGTGGATCCTTTCAGAGGACCCTTTATAGTAGGCTCTCATCCTGTTTCCTCTCTTCTACCACTTTTGGTGTCTATTCTGTTTGCCATTCTGAATGAGATTTAAGCATCCTCCCTAGGGTCCTCCTTAGTGTTTAGCTTCTTTAGGTCTGAAGATGGCTATCCTATATTATACAGCTAATATCGGCTTATAATTGAGTGTATACCATGCTTGTCTTCCTGTTTCTGGGTTACCTCATTCAAGATGATCTCTTTTAATTCCATTGTTTGCCTGCAAATTTCATGATTTCCTTGTTTTTAATATCTGAGAAGTCTTCAAGAAATTTTAAATGGTTTCAGGCAAAGAAAATGACATCGGCAATAAATTTCAATGTAGCTTAAATGTAAAGAACATCATAAATGAAAAGTAAAGTAGTAACTATAGAAGACTTTTACCTTCAACTTAAGTACTTAAAACCTAAAGTTAAGGGCCTTTTTATTATGCGTATTAGAGTTTATTATTTTGGCATCTTTGTGAATTTTTAATTAATTTCTATAATTTTTTTCACTTTACATCCCGACTGTAGCTCCCTTGTCTCATCCTGGTCTCACTCTCAGGACCTCTTCCCCTTCTCTCTCTCCCCTAGTCCTCAGAAAGAGGGAGCCCTCCGTTCTTACAGCCTATCAAGTCTCACCAAGACTGGCTGCATCTTCCTCCTCTGTGGCCTGGCAAGGCTGCCATACCAGGTGAAAGTGATCCCCCCCCAAAATAAAATAAAATAATAAAAAGGGAAGAAAAAACAACTGGGCTTGGTGACACACACCTGTAATCCCAGCACTCAAAGAGGCAGAGGCAGGTGGATCACTGTGAGTTTGAAGCCAGCCTGGTCTTCAAAGTGAGTCCAGGACAGCTAAGGTAAGGCTACATGTAGAAAGCTTATCAGAAAGAAAGAAAGAAAGAAAGAAAGAAAGAAAGAAAAGAAAGAAAGAAAGAAAGAAAGAAAGAAAGAAAGAAAGAAAGAAAGAAAGAAAGAGCCAAATGAATAAATAAGTAGAAAGGAAAACAAAGAAAAATACATCTCCTAACTATAATTATTTAAATAAATATAGTAAATTGCTATGGGGTTTAAAAATCTATGTAAATGTAAAATGCAATAATACATTGGATACACAAATATGAATCAATGCTTAAGTAATCCTAGGACTGGCTCAAAAATAATTCCAGCCATATCTTACGATGAGCCTTTAATACTGACCATGAATCTGAATCTGAAAGAGTCAAATATCCCTTGCTGGATATTTTATTTTCTATAACATTACCATGGTAAGCTTTAAACTGGGTTTGAAGGCACTTACACTTTGTGATATTATTTATGACATGTGTAGGATTCTCCAAACAAATTTATACACACACACAAAATAAATAAATCTTTAGTTGGGAAAATGTGTGCTTTAGGCAAATTGTTATAGTGGTAGTCAGTTTAGATGACTGCTCTGATAGACGGAAAGTTTTCAAGGAAAAAGTGAGCTTTCTCTCCTGCTGCTGTGTCAGCATTCTTAAGCACTGTAGAGATGACTGGTTTTAGATCTTTCCGCGGGGGCGGGGGGGGGGGGGAGTCAGAGTTTTTAACCCTGTCAATTGTATTAATGAAGCCACAAGCACTGTTTCATCATAAGTGCTCTGAATGGGAAAGTCGAGTTCCTTTATAAGTGTTAGAATGAACACATGACAGCTTTTGCTTGAGGTGGTTTTGTCAGGTTAGTGCTAGCACAGAACAGAGCACAAAGAAAGTGTTTGATTTTGTAAACACTTACTTAGATGCACACAAAAACATAAACACAAACATATGTACAAAACAAAAGGAAGAAAAACAATGCAAATTTATGCACATAGAAAAGCTCAGCATGTGATAGTAGGAAACATCTCTGCAGGCTGGAGGGTGACTATAACAACTCCCCAGGGCTCTGGATGGGTTGAGAGAACTTGCTGTTCTTCTGCTCTTCCTGAATAAGGGGCTGTCAACATTTGAAGTGAATTTTCTTTTTTCCATTTTTTATTTTAATTTTTATTAATTATACTTTATTCACTTTGTATCCTCTCCCTCCTCCCCTCCCAATTCCACCCTCCCCCCCTTCTTCACACATGCCCCTCTACAAGTCTATTGATAGGGAAGGTCTTCTTCTTCCCTCTGATCCTAGTCTATCAGGTCTCATCAGGAGTAGCTGCACTGTCATCCTCTGTGGCCTGGTAAGGCTGCTCCCCCACTCCCTCAGGGGGAGGTGATCAAAGAGCAGCCCAATCAGTTCATGTCAGAGACAGCCCCTGTTCCCATTACTATGGAACCCTCTTGGACACTGAACTTCCATGAGCAACATCTGTTCACTGTTCTAGTTTATCTCCATCAATGGTCCTTGGTTGGAATATCAATCTCAGAAAAGACCCCTGTGCCCAAATTTTTTGGTTCTATTGCTCTCCTTGTGGAGCTCCTGTCCTCTCCAGGTCTTATTATTGCCTACTTCTTTCATGAGATTCCCTGCACTCTGCCCAAAGGTTGGTTATAAATCTCAGCATCTGCTCTGATACCCTGCAGGGTAGAGCCTTTCAGAGGCCCTCTGTGGCAGGCTCCACAGAGTCCTGCCTGTCTTCTTTTCTCACTTAACCCATTCTGGGAAAACTATCACAGGCTTGGTCCGTGTGTGTCTCAGGTGAATCCAAGCTTCTTTATTTTGCCAGTCAATATTAACCAAAATATTGATTTAAGTCAAAAGTTATAATCAAGAAAATTAACATGAGCCAGTCTACATGTACCCAGGCAGACTAGATCATAAGTAATCAAATTAATTTTTTAAATTTTATTAATTACAATTTATTCACTTTGTATCCCCCCTGTCGCTCCCTCCCTTCTCCCCTCCTAACCCCACCCTCCCTCCCCCTTCTCCACCTATGTCCCTCCCCAAGTCCACTGATAGGGGAGGTCCTCCTCCTCTTCCTTCTGATCCTAGTCTATTAGCACTCACCAGGAGTGTATGCATGCTCTTCCTCTGTGTCCTGGCAAGGCTGCTCCCCCCTCAGGAGGAGGTGATCAAAGAGCAGGCCAATCAGTCCATGTTAGAGACAGTCCCTGTTCCCATTACTATGGAACCCCCTTGGACACTCAACTGCCATGGGCTATATCTGTTTAGGGGTTCTAGGTTATCTCCATGAATGGTCCTTGTTTGGGAGTATCAGTCTCAGAAAAGACCCCTGTGCCCAGATTTTTTGGTTCTATTTCTCTCTTTGTGTAGCTCCTGTCCTCTCCAAGTATTACTATCTCCCCCTTCCTTCATAAGATTCCCTGAACTCTGCCCAAAGTTTGGCTATAAGTCTCAGCATCTTCTCTGATATCCTGCAGGGAAGACCTTTCAGAGGCCCTCTGTGGTAGGTTCATGTCCTGTTCCCTGTTTTCTCCCTCTTCTGCTGTCTATCCAGTTTGCCTTTCTGAATGGTGATTGAGCATCTTAGCCAGAGTCCTTCTTCCTGATTAGTTTCTTTAGGTGTACAGATTTTAGTATGTTTATCCTATATTATATGCCTAATATCCACTTATGAGTGAGTATATACCCTGTGTGTCTTTCTGCTCCTGGGATAACTCACTCAGGATGATCTTTTCCAGGTCTCACTATTTGCCTGCAAATTTCATGATTTCCTTGATTTTTATTGCTGAGTAATATTCCATTGTGTAGATGTACCACAATTTCATGAAACAGAAAAGCTTCTATAAAGCAAAGGACACTGTTGTCATAACAAAATGACAGCCTACCGATTGGAAAAGGATCTTCACCAACTCTCTATCTGACAGAGGGCTAATATTCAGAATATATAAAGTACTCAAAAAGTTAAACAGCAACAAATTAGTTAATCCAATTAAAAAATGAGGTAAAGAGCTAAACAGAATTCTCAATAGAGGAATATTGAATGGCAGATAAACACTTAAAGAAATGTTCAACAAACCTTAGTCATCAGGGAAATGCAAATCAAAACAACCCTGAGATTTCACCTTACACCCATAAGAATGACTAAGATCAAAAACTCAAGTGGCAACACATGCTGAAGAGGTTGTAGAAAAAGGGGGACCCTCCTCCACTGTTGGTGAGAAGGTAAATTTATACAACCACTTTGGAAATCAATCTGGTGCTTCCTCAGACAACTAGGAATAGCTCTTCCTCAAGATCAAGCTATACCATTCCTACGCAAATATCCAAAAGATGCTCAACTGTACAACAAGGACCTTTAGCTCAAGCATGTTTGTAGCAGCTTTATTTGTAATAGCCAGAACCTGGAAACAGCTCAAATGCCCCTCAGTTGAGGAATGGATACAGAAATTGTGGCACATAAAATTCATTTTTAGAAGCTGATGGTTTTGTAACAAAGATGCCATTTAATGTAGCAAAACACCAATTAATATACAGTGTATGATTTATTCATATAAAGTTAGATGTAGATGAAACTAATTTATACTGTTAAATTTTAGCACAGCAACTACAATGAAGAATTATTGAAGAAGGGCAATTACTAAAAAAGTCAAGGGAGCACCTCAGAATGAGAAAATATTGTTTTTTTACATTTTTTATTTTATATTAATCACAGGTTATGTACTTTGTATCCCAGCAGTAGCCCCTTCCTGCATCCCCTCCCTATCCCTCCCATTACTCCCTCATCTCCTCTCTGCCCCTTTCCAAGTCCACTGATAAGGGAGGACCTCCTCCCCTTCCTTCTAAATCTAGCTTATCAGGTCTCTTCAGGACCAGCTGCAGTGTCCTCTTCTGTGGCCTACCAAGGCTGCTCCTCCTTTGGAGGGCAAGGGGGTCGAAGAGCCAGCCAGTAAGTTCATGCCCGAAATAGTCCCTGTTCCCCTTACTAGGGTACCTACTTGGATATTGAGCTACCATTTGCTACATTCAAGCATGGGTTCTAGGTTATATCCACACATGGTCCTTGGTTGGAGAAACAGTCTCATAAAAGACCCCTGTGCCCTGATATATTTGGTCCTTGTGGAGCTCCTGACCTCTCCAGGTCATTCTAACTCCCCCTTCTTTCATATGATTCCCTGCACTCTGCCAAAGGGCTGATTATGTGTGTTAATATTTGCTTTGATACTCGGCTCTTGTCCTGCTACTTGTTTTCTCCTACATCCAATGTCCATCCCATTTGTCTTTCTAAGTGAGGATTAATCCTCTTAACCCAGTCCTCTTTCTTGTTTAATATTGTTTTTTCTAATGTTTTTTTTCTAATCTTATTGATGTATAAAATATACATTAGAAAAATTTTTGAGCTTTAGAGCTTCAATTTGTCTATACGTATATGCATATATATCCTACACATTATAAATTGCAAATCAAAACACTGTGTTTTAAGTACACTGTTATCATTTAGTAACTATAAAATGTTCACATTTTAGAAATATGTTTCTTGGCACCCTGCCAGTAAAAGAATGAAAAGATGATTGTTGAATCGCTCATGTTTTCGACTTCACCATTTTTGCCATCTCTTACTAATATACAAGGGAAAATTAATGAGGGAGATCATTTAGAATATTAATTAAACTGTAGGTATTGATACGTGGAAAAAACAGCTCTGGTTCATTTTCTCTTACTCTAGTTGAGTGTGACTTTCTTCTCTTGTTTAAACACACATGTACTTGAAAGCCTGCTGTAAACATACCACATGTAGACTGGGAACTCAATTGTTTAACAACTTAATTGTACTTATTCCTTGAACCTTACAGAACTAGACTCTATTGAATTTGAGTACAAGGATCAAAACAGAAATAGGTATAACAATATATCCATACATAAGTATATATATATATATATATATATATATATAATACATACATTTCTTATATGTGTGTAAAAAATGATCAAACTGAAGAAACCTTTTGCTGATACAAAGCATTTTAGGAAAAATTCTATAACTCTTATGATAAGTATATACACACACAAACATACATACATACACACACATATGTGCATGTATATTTGTATTCTGCTCTGTTATAGATGTAACCTGTGGATGCAACCCAAGTTCTCACGGTTGCAAACTGAGCATTTCCCCAGAGTTAGATCCCCAGCCTGTATATTATTTGCACATCATTATAAATAAATATTCACATAAACTATTTCAAAATACAGCAATTCAATTTGTTAAAATGAAACCCAGTGTTACTCCCTGAAATCATCTCATAGTAACTGTAGACTTTTCTTTGTCCTAAAATACTTCCCAACATCAAAAGTTTTCTTCAGTTTGATCATATCTTCTATTTTGTTGCCATGGATCAAGCCAGAGATGTAGCATATCACCTGAGTTTTGTAGCAAAGTAATCTAAAGTATTTTGTTGGAGCATTGAAACATGTGGCTCTTATACCCATGAGCTCTATCGGTGCTCATACTAAGCCTCCAACGTAACCCCGTCATGTAGTTGTGATGGAGAGGAGACATCCTACAGAACTGTTTTCATTCATGAGGCCTTCTCTACAGTGGCAGCATTGAGTTGGTGGAACTTTTGAATCTTGGCCTTATATAAAAAAATAAGTAAAGGGAGCATTGTTCGTAGAAGGGATTAATGCTGTTTCTCAGAAAGAGTTAGCTCTTGTGAGTAGGTTATAAAAAAATGCAGTTATTCTATATGTGTTTCCCCTTTGCATAGGACTGGGTCATTTCCTTTTTATCCATCATGTTGCAGTATTGGAAGACTGCATTGTCATGCTGTGTGGATATTCCAGCCACCAGAACTGGAAAGCAAATAAAACTCTTTTTATTGCAGAATACCCATTGCAAGTATTTTCACACAGCAATAGAAAAGGCACTGGTATTCTATTTTCCCAGTGTTACACATGAAAGCTTTATCAGGAAATACTTACCATTGACTCGTGGAAAGAAAACCACTCAAATCTATCACACTCCAGTCACCCTGCAATGTCAAGAAACTGAAATAAAAACTCAGAACCCCAGTGAAGTTCACAACACAAAAGAATTGACTTGCTAGAAGACTGAGACACTATAATAAGATTATCAAGCTCTACCTTTCACTGTCTTCCTACCACATCATAAAGTTCTATTTTTTAGTAAACTGTAACTAATATTTAAAAATTTTAATAAAAAACACTTTTACCCAATATTACATCTGGATTATAGCAAAATATAACTGACATACTAATTAAAGATTTATAGAAACAGCAATGTTGAGTTTCTGTAGAATATTACAGAGTTGACTGAGTTGCATATGGTGAATAAAAAGTGTCTTAGTTAAAGGAAGACAAATTTAAGTGGGAAAACTAAGTTAGCTAGCGTTTCATCATGTGACAAAATTCCTAAGACATTTCTCTTAAAATAATGATTGACTTTGGCTCACAGGGTCCATTTGGTACTATCACTTTGGGTCTCTGTTGAGATATTTGGGGGAGCATATTATATGGCAAAACTTTTTATAGCATGGTAGCTCTGAAATGGAGATTAAAATAAAGAGAAGACAGCCCAGAATTCCAGGAGTCCCATTCAAGGGCATGCCACACAGTAATCTAAATTCTGCCAAGATTCACTCCAATTTCACTCTAGCTCCTTCTCATGTCATTCTGAGGAACAGTACTTTAACACAGAAGCCTAGAGGGACATTTAAGATTGAAAGATTTTGAATAGTGATATTAAATAAGTAAAAATGAGAAAATATTTGCCAAGACAAAAGATCCAGAGTGTCAAAGATTCTGTGAAGCTGAAGAAATGATAATATCAGAATATTAGCTTTATGAAAGAAAAGAGAAAAAAGAGGACATTATGACATAAGCTATCTGTGGCATAGTGTTCAATGGTCTTTTTAAATAAATTTTATGTCCTTGGTTGGGATATCAGTCTTTGCAGGACCCCCAGGGCTGAGTTTTTGGTGGTGGTGGTGGTGGTGGGTTTTTGTTGTTGTTGTTGTTTTGTTTTTTGGTTTTTGGGTTTTTTTTTTTTTTTGGCTCTGTTGGTCTCCTTTTGGAGCTCCTGTCCCCTCCAGGTATTTCATCTCCCATTTATTTCATAAGATTTCCAGCACACTGCCCAAAGTTTGACTATGAGTCTCAGCCTCTCCTTCAATACCTTTATCAGTAGAGTCTTTCAGAGGGCCCTGTAGTAGGCTTCTATCCTGTTCCCTGTCTTCTCCAGCTTCCAATGTCTATCTTTTTGTTCTCCTGAATTAGGATTTAAGATCTTCCCTAGGGTCATCCTTTTGGTTTAGCTTCTTTAGGATATAGATTTTAGTATGTTTATTCTATACTATATGGCTAACACCCACTTATGAGTGAGTATAAACCATATGTGTCTTTCTGCTTCTGGGTTACCTCACTCAAGATGATATTTTTTTTTATTTCCCACCATTTGCCTGCAAATTTCATGATGTCCTTGTTTTTAATAGTATTCCGTTGTGTAAATGTACCACAATTTCTGTATCCATTCCTCCCTTGAGAAACATTTCAGGTGTTTCCAGCTCCTGGCTATTATAAACAGAGCTGCTAGTTGAGCAAATGCCCTTGTTGTATAGTTGAGCATATTTTGGATATATGCCTAGAAGAGGTATAGTTGGATTTTGAGGTAGTACTATTCCCAACTGTCTGAGAAAGTGCCACAATAATTTCCAAAATGATTGCACAAGTTTACATTCTCACCAGCAATGGATGATGGTTCCCCTTTCTCCACATCCTCTCTACCATGTGGTGTCACTTGAGTTTTTGTTCTTAACCATTCTGATGAGTGTAAGGTGAAATCTCAGGGTCGTTTTGATTTGCATCTCCCTGATGACTAAGTATGTTGAACATTTCTTTAAGTGTTTCTCTGTCATTCAATATTCCTCTATTGAGAATTCTCTGTTTAGCTCTGTACCCACTTTTTAATTAGATTACTTGGTTTGTTGGTGTTTAACTTCTTAAGTTCTTTAAATATTCTGGATATTAGCCCTCTGTCAGATATAGGGTTGGTGAAGATCCTTTCTCAATCTATAGGCTGTTGTTTTGTCCTGACAACAGTGTCCTTTACATAACAGAAGCTTTTCAGCTCATGAGGTTCCATTACTTGATTGTTGATCTTAGAGCCTGTGCTGTTGGAGTTCTATTCAGGAAGTTGTCTCCTGTGCCAATGAGTTCAAGACTTTTCCCTACTTTTTTCTTCTAACATGTTTATGGTTTTATGTTGGGGTCTACGTCCACTTGGACATTAGTTATGTGATAAATATGCATCTATTTACATTATTCTACATACATAATGTAGAATCCAGTTAGATGACCAACATTTATTGGAGATGCTTTTTTTGTTTTGTTTTCTATTGTATGCCTCCCTGTATGTGTCCATAGGTAGGTGGGTTTATTTTTGGATCTTCTATTAGATTCCTTTGACCCATCATCTGTTTCTATGCTAGTATCATCCAGTTATTATTATTATTACTCTATAGTACAGCTTGAGATCAGGGATGGAGGTACCTCCAGAAGATTTGTTGTTGCATAGGATTGTTTTAGCAATTCAGGGTTTTTTTCTTTGTTTGTTTGTTTTTCCATATGAAATTGAGAATTTTTCTTTCAAGTTCTGTAAAGAATTGTGTTGGTATTTTGATGGGAATTGCATTGAATCTGTAGATCGCCTTTGGTAAGACGGCCATTTGCACTATGTTAATACTACCGATCCTGGAGCATGGGAGCTCTTTCCATCTTCTGATATCTTCTTCAATTTCTTTCTTCAGAGACTTGAACTTTTTTTCATACAGGTCTTTCACATGATTGTTTACAGTCACACCAAGATACTTTATTTTATTTGTGGCTATTGTAAAGGGTGTTGTTTTCCTACTTTCTTTCTCAGCTCTTTGTCTTTTGTATACAGGAGAGCTACTAATTTTTTTAGTTAATTTTGTATCCAGCCACTTTTCTGAAGGTGTTTATCAGCTGAAGGAATTCACTGTTTGAATATTTGGGGCCACTCATGTATACTATCATATCATCTGCAAATAGTAATACTTTGGCTTCTTCCTTTCTAATGTGTATTCCCTTGATCTCCTTTAGTTTTCTTACTGCTTTAGCTAGGACTTCAAGTTCTATGTTGAAGAGATATGGAGAGAGTGGGCAGCCTTGCCATGTCCCTGATTTCAGTAGGATTGATTTAAGTTTCTCCATTTAGTTTGATGTTGGCTATAGGCTTGCTGTATATTGCCTTTACTATGTTTAGGTATGTGCATTGTATCTTTGATCTCTCCAAAACTTTAAACATGAATGGGTTTCAGATTTTATAGAATGCCTTTTCAGGATCTAAGAAGATGATCGTGTGTGTGTGTGTGTTTCTGTTTGTTTACATGCTGGATTACATTGATGGATTTCTGTATGTTGAACCACCCCTGCATGCCTGGGATGAAGCCTACTTGGTAATGGTGGATGATATCTTTTATATATTTTTGGATTCAGTTTGCAAGTATTTTCTTGAGCATTTTTGCATCAATGTTCATAAAGGAGATAGGTCTGAAGTTCTCTTTTCTTGTTGGGCTTTTATGTGGTTTCAGTATCAAGATGATTTTGGCCTCATAGAATGAGTTTGGTAATTTTCCTTCTGTTTCTATTTTGTGGAATAGTTTGGCCTCAGCTCTTCTTTGAAGCTCTGGTAGAATTCTGTGCTGAAACCATTAGGCCCTGGAGCTTTTTTTTTTTTTCCACAGGGAGAATTTTGATGACTGCTTCTATTTCCATGGGTAATATAGGATAGTTTAATCTATTTATATGATATTGGCTTAACTTTGGTAAATGGAAACAATCAACAAAATTGTCCATTTCATTTAGATTTTCAAATTTTGTGGCATATGGGCTTTTAAAGTAATACATAACGATTCTTTGAATTTCCTCAGTGACTGTTTTTATATCCCCCTTTTCATTTCTGATTTTCCTGATTTGGATAGTTCTTCTCTCCCTTTTAGTTAGTTTGGCTAAGGGTTTGCCTATATTTTTGATTTTCTCAAAGAACCAGCTCTTGGTTTCATTGATTCTTTGAATGGTTTTGTTTCTAATTTATTGATTTCAGCCCTGATTTTGATCATTTCCACTCATCTACTCCTCTTGGGTGTGTTTGCTTCTTTTATTTGGGGGGGGGGGAGTCTTTCAGGTGTGCCATTAAGTTGCTTGTAAGAGATGTTTCTAACTTCCTTTTGGAAGCACCTAGTGCTCTGAACGTTCCTCTTAGCACTGCTTTCATTGTGTTCCATAAGTTTGGGTAAATTGTGCCTTCATTTTCATTGAATTTTAGGAAGTCTCTGATTTCTTTTTTCATTTCTTCCCTGCTGTAGCTGTCATTGAGTAAAGAGTTGTTTAGTGTCCATGTGTATGTAGGCTTTTTGTTATTTCTGTTGTTGTTGAAGTGTTCTGATAGAATACAAGGGATTATTTCAATCTTCTTATATCTCTTGAGGCTTGCTTTGTATCCAACTACATGGTCAATTTTTGAGAAGGTTCTGTGCGGTACTAAGAAAAAGGTGTACTCTTTTGAGTTTGGATGAAAGGTTCTATAGACATCTATTTGGTCCATTTAATTTAGGACCTCTGAAAGTATCATTATTTCCCTTTCAGCTTCTGTCTTTATGATCTGTCCCTTGGTGAGAGTGGAATGTTGAAGTTTCCCACTATGAAGGTACTGGGATCTATGTGTGATTTGAGCTTTAATAATATTTCATTTATGAATGCAGTTGCTCTTGTATTTGGGACATAAATGTTCAGGATTGTGAAGTACTCATGGTGGATTTTTCCTTTGATGAGATTGAAGTGCCCTTCCTCATCTTTTTTGATTAATTTTGGTTGAAAGTCTATTTTATCAGATATTAGGATAGCTACTCTAGCTTGTTTTCTGGCTCCCTTTGGTTGAAAAACCTCTTTCCAGCCCTTTACTCTGAGGCAGTGTCTGTCATTGTTGCAAAGGTGTGTTTCATTTTTTTAGATACAGCAGAATGTTGGATTCTGTTTCTGCCACCATTCTATTAGTCTGTGTCTTTTTATTGGAGTCTTGAGTCCCATTGATATTGATAGATAATAGTGACCAATGAATGTTAGTTCCTTTTATTGTGGAGTGTGTGGTGATAGTGTGTTTGTGTACTTGTTTTCTTTTGATTTTTTGTTGTGTGGTTTTCTATGTCCTGTGTTTTCTTGGCTACAGTTGATTTCATTAGATTGGAGTTTTCCTTCTAGTATCTTCTATAGGACTGGGTTGCTGTGTAGGTATAGGTTAAGGTTAATTTTTGTTGTGGAATGTTTTGTTTTCTCCATCTATGTTGACTGAAGTCCACTTGGGCCTGGATCCAATCTGTCCCAGTTCACCGGTTGTCTCCTCTAGTCCAGGAAACCTCATAGTCTATGCTCTGCCATCAGATGCCCTTCCAACACCAGTTTTGGAGTTTTGAATCTTCTGCCCTTCAGAAAAGGTGTGCACTGGATGTTGCCATCTTGGAACTTCCTCCAATAGTCTTTTGAAAGCTTGTTTTTTGTTGTTAGTAGTTGATCATGTTACCACAAAACAATAAACATATATAAAATTGAGATATCAATAAAATTTTTGATTTTATTGACAAAAAGAGGCTTGGTTGACCTCTAGACTGAGTTCCTTCAGCCATATTGTGGTTTTTATTTATTTATTTTTTGATTCAGGTAAAAACTTTAATTATAATACTAAAATGAAAAGTGAAGAGAGAAAAAGACAAACTGGTCTATAAGTGAAAATATTTTTGCTGTACATAATATTATTAATGAAATGAACGTGTGAGCCAAAGGATGAAAGAAAACAGTTACAAACCATTTATATGATAAAAGAGCTATGCATAGGTGAGACTTAATATTAAAAAAAATAAACAATCCAGTTAAAATGCATGCATCTTTTGAGCTTTTTATCCAAGAAAATATAAAAATAATCATAAAAGAGTTAACCAGATACTAACATCATTAAGTTTCAGGACACAGCAGGTGGGAAGGTAAAGGTAAGGATGACAATTAAAATGATGGAAAATAGCAACAGTTAAGGGAAATGCAAAAACATGAGATTTTTCATCTGTTGCTGGTAAGAGTGGGTAATTTTTGGAAACCAGTTGAGTAAACCCACAGTAGCAATGGTTATGCAGATTTATCACACCACCCATAAATCCGGTATGTTTTTTTTAGTTTTTTTAATTAATTTTTTATATTAATCACAGGTTATTTATTTTGTATCCCAGCTGTAGCCACCTCCCTCATTCCCTCCCAACCCCACTCCCACTCCCTCATCTCTTCCCTGGCCCTTTCTAAGTCCACTAATAGAAGAGGACTTCCTCCCTTTCCATCTGACCCTAGCTTATCAGGTATCTTCAGGACTGGATGCCATGTTCTCCTCTCTAGCCTAACAAGGCTGTTTCTCCCTTGGGGGTGGGGGAAGAGGTAAAGGAGCCAGTCATTGAGTTCATGTCAGAAATAGTTCCTATTCTCCTTATTAGGGAAAACCCACTTGGATACTGAGCTACCATGGGCTACATCGAGTAAAGGTTCTAGATTATATCCATACATGGTCCTTGGTTGGAGAAACAGTCTCATAGAGGACCCCCATGCCCTGATATATTTTGTCCTTGTGGAGCTCCGGTCCCCTCTTGGTCATATTATCTCCCCCCTTTATCATATGATTCCCTGCAATCTGCCAAAGGTTTGGTTATGAGTCTCTGTATCTGCTTTGGTACACTGCTAATGAGAGACTTACTACATTCTCTGAACTACTAATTTAGTGTCAATAGTATAGGCTTCAGAAGTCTTACATTACTTCAAAAGCTATTTTATTTAAGTGACTATAGTCTCTTGTTTTTGTAACTTGAGGTTGCCAATTAGATTATAAAATCTTCATGATTTTTCTCTGAAAAAATATTTTTATCCTCTGAATACCTTTTTCTTAACCTGTCATATAGTAGGTGTAATCTGTATTGTTATATAGTCATTTATCTATTTCCAAAATAGGCCAGGCATTCTTTGACAGTAGGGACACCACTATATTCCGTTTGTATTCTAAGCCTTTACTATAGTATGTAGTCACAGAACAGTCCAGGAATGTAGTCATGTGAGGAGAATTCAAAAACACCACCAAAAAAACAAAAGTTTTTTGAACTCAGTTTCTTCAAAATGGAATTAATTGTTCTTGGAATGTGTTTTTGTGTTCCTTTCCTTTCAGGTGTAGTGGACAGGACGGAATTTACTTGAGATTACTAATTATTGTTTTCTGTTGTTATTAAATGTTTAAAGCATCCTTTATATGCACCCATGTAAAATTGTGTTTTTGCTGCGTAAAAAAATTAAACTCAAGAGAACCTTACTCATGTGACGTTTCTTAACTTTGAAAGTATAAATTGCCTGAGGCTCTTAATAAAGTCGGTTATTGGATGAGAACTTATTCTGTCCCATTTATTGGTTCCATTCTCTCAGGTCCCACCACATCTAGAGAGGTGACAATAGAGTACATAGCAGGAAGTCAGCAGATGTTTTGAATCAGTGATAAATGAGAAGCAACATAGAGAACTAAAAGTTTTTTCTTTTTATTTTTTCCTTTATTTATTTATTTTTATATTAATTACAGTTTACTTACTTTGTATCCAAGCTCTAGCCCCCTCCCTCATTCCCTCCCAATCCCACCCTCCCTCCCTCATCTCCTTCCTACCCCTCTCTAAGTCCACTGATGGGAGAGGTCCTTCTCCCCTTCCATCTGATCCTAGTTTATCAGATCTCTTCAGGGCTGCCTACAATGTCTTCTTCTGTGGCTTAGCAAGGTTGCTCCTCCCTGGGTGGGGGGAGGGGAGACAAAGAGCCAGCCATTGCGTTCATGTCAGAGATAGTCCCTATTCCCTTAACTTTGGAACCCACTTGCATACTGAGCTGCAATGGGCTATATCTGAGCAGGAGTCCTAGGTTATATCCATTCTTGGTCCTTGGATAGAGAAACAGTCTCAGAAAAGACCCCTGGGCCCAGGCATATTTGGTCCTTGTGAAGCTCCTGTCCTCTCCAGGTCATACTAACTCCCCCTTCTTTCATATGATTCCCTGTACTCTGCCCAAGGTTTGGTTATGAGAGCAGCATCTGTTTTGATATACTGCTAGGTTGAGTCTTTTTGAGGCCCTCTGTGGTAGGCTCCTGTCCTGTTATTTGTTTTTTTTCTAATTTCCAATGTCCATTCCATTTGTCTTTCTAAGCAAGGATTGATCATCTTAGCCGGGTCCTCTTTCTTATTTACCTTCTTTAGCTACATTTTAGTATGTTTATCCTATCTTATAGGTCTAGTACCCACTTATAAGTGATTATATACCATATGTGTCTTTCTGCTTCTGGGATAACTCACTCAGGATGATCTTTTCTAGGTCCCACCATTTGCCTGTAAAGTTCATGATTTCCTTGTTTTTTCATTGCTGAGTAGTATTCCATTGTGTAAAAGTACCACAATTTCTATATCCATTCCTTCGTTGATCGACATCTGGTTTTTTTCCAGGTTCTGGCTATTATGAATAAAACTGCTACAAACATGGTTGAGCAAATGTCCTTGTTGTGTACTTGAGCATTTTTTTGCATATATGCCTAGGGGTGGTATAGCTGGGTTTTGAGGAAGCACTATTCCTAATAGTCTGAAAAGCACCAGATTGATTTCCAAAGTGGTTGGACAAGTTTATATTCCCACCAGCAATGGAGGAGGATTCTCCTTTCTCCACAACTTCTCCAGGAACTAAAAGTTTTATATGCAAAACTTGTTTCTGGAAATTGTTTTATATGCATAAGTACTGTGATGGTCATTCTGTTAAATAATGAAATAGGTGCACAGACATAATCTCTGGACTCAAAGTACTGACCTGGATATGAAGTAGTACCTATTACTGTACTCTTACTAAGAATTTGGAATACAGAACATAAGGAAGGACATATGGACTCCTCAAAGTCAACTAACCAAAAAATATAGCTGTGGAATAATGCAAGAAGTCTTGTTGCTAAGGACCAAAATTTACTACATTTCTCGTGCTGCTGCTGTATGTTTGAACAATTTATTTTAGGATTATGAAAGGAACTAATGTACTCTTCCAAATAAATTCCTTTGTGGTCTAAGTTTGCCATGGGATTTTGAGTTAACCACAGCAGAGTAAACTTTAGGACACAAGGAAGGATGAGTGTAATTGTAATGGCTTGTGACTATTGCACATGGTAGGTGCAAGTGAACAAAATGAGGAAAATCATGGAAATAAGACATTATAATTGTATCTCTAATGGTTGTTTCAGAAGATACATTTAAAAGAAAACATTTATTTTAGTTGTTTAGGTAACAAAATCCATAGTACTTTTGGAGAATGCTTGGAACAGTCACTCACAACAGCCAGTTCTCATGTAGACAAATCAGTCTATAAGTGTAAATGTAAGTATTCTCAACAACAGGGTTGCTGGAGGTTAAGACAGAAATAGAACTCAAAAAATTAAGCTACTAATCCCCCACCCTACCCACTAACACCACACCCTTCCTACAGTGCATTTAGTGTGAAATAGTTTTTAGGTTTTCGTTCATGTTTGTAGGCAACTGAAATAGGGTGGAACAATTAAAAACAGACTATGCACTACAAAAGCATTTCCCTTTCCATTTAAAGACCTTGAATCTAAAAAAGAAATCATTTCAAAGATTTCATGGCAATTAGAAACCAAAAAAAAAAAAAAAAACGTAGTTTCTTTCTGAAAGATTATTTTTTTTAAAAAAACTCACTGCTGCTCTTAAGTATAAGCAGAGACTGTTCATCTGAAAGAGGACCACACAGCTTTCTGTCCCTGAGCAGTGTCACCTTTCAGTGACAGACATTAATAAAGATTTTATTTTTTCAGACAAACCTTGACAGCAGAAGATTATTAAAAAGATGAAGCTGCCCTTGCTGCTTGTATTATATTAGACTATTAATTTGCTGCTTGCCCTAATTTTTTCAGTGTAAAGGTTTATCAGCATATTCCCATGTGGAGATTTGAGAGGTGAAACGAGCTTGGAGTCTACAGACCCAGTAATTCATGAAAGGGCCTCTTTTTCCCCTTCCATTTCCTGTTTTCCAACTCCTTCCACCAGCGCCATTCAAGCTCAGAGTAACACTGTGCTTCAGCACGAATAGCTGAAAGTGACATTAATTATTGTATTTATTTACTTTTGAGTTTTTGGGGGTGGCCTGCCTGAAGACAGTGGAGTTTGGCTAGCTTTCCTGCCTTGCGGATGTGCTAAGTTTAATTTATTTTCTCTGACACAGACGATAGCTTAATGATACTAATTTAAATTGGACAGGAGATTTGTCTCCTGAAGCACTGATTGAAAATATTTTTCTGACTCAATGCCAACCATTCAAACCATTTTTTTTGTATGTGTGGCCATATATTTATCAGATTGGAAAATTTAGTTAGAGACAGGTGATTAAATTTACAGTTTCGAATTTCAGTACTGTGCCATTTACTACACTAAAATAATTCCTTTATTTGTTCACAAAGGTTGAAACTGCAAAGTGTCTCCTATGTTACAGGATGACTATCCACATAAAACATGTATTGCATTATCTTAAATATGCAGATACTGTGCAAGACCAATAATCAGTAGCAGATTGTAATGAAGTTTCCTTTTAAAACAATGAAGCCTTTTCATACTAAATATGCTCATTAAAATCATTTTTACATGGAGCAAATTATGACATAGGTAAGTCATATGAAATGGAAGAGTCATGAATAGAATAATTCAACACACCCTGAGCCTGGAAGGGTTGTTTTAGGGTTACCCCTGGCTTTCCCAGATTTCACGCCTAAACTAATTTGCTTGGTATGTTAAACCTCACATTCTTTTTCTCACCTCAGACTTCTAGCTCTCAAGACTTTGAATTCTTCTTTCATAATTTCAGTCTTTCATGTCTCTTTGAAATGCAAAGTTTCCAGAAATAGCATACTAGTACAAAGAAGGAAGTTAATTTAGTTTCATCAACAGAATTGCCCCCCTCCCCGCAACACACAGACACACACACACACACACACACACACACACACACAAGCTGAATGGAATTTTCCACATTCTTTACCTCCTCAAACTTTAGCTTCTGGTAACCATTCTACTTTGTTAATTGTAACGTTTACATAAAAGTAAAGAAACATTTTGCTCTGAGATTAAAGATTTTCCAATTCCAAATTCTTAAATTTTGGTGTTATTTTTGTAACATACTTTGACAAATATTTTCTGAACATGGCCAAAAACACTTGACAATTGGGATGTCATGAAAATATGAACTTGCACAAGAGCTCCACAAAGACCAAACTGAGCAGGGCACAGGGGTCTTGTATGAGACGGTTTCTACAATCAAGGACCATGTGTGGATGTGGCCTTGAACCCCCGCTCAGATGGGGCCCATGATAACTCGGTGTAGGACTGAAGACCCTATTCAGGGAAACAGGGACTGTTTCAGTCATGATCTTGATGGCTGATTCTTTGACCCTCCCCCATACAAGTCGGGAGTGACAGACTGGCTAGATCCCAGGGGAGGACTTTGCAGCCAGCCCTGAGGAGACAGGATAAGCTGGGGTTGGATGGAAGGGAAGGAGGTCCTCCCCTGTTGGTGGACTTGGAGGGGGCGGGGAGGAGGGAGATGAGGGAGGGAGTGGGAGGGTAGGAGGGAATGAGGGAGGGGGCTACGCCTGGGATTCAAAGTA
>CM053744.1:81941353-81967980 GCA_028658305.1 Pachyuromys duprasi | reverse complement strand
GGAGACAGGATAAGCTGGGGTTGGATGGAAGGGAAGGAGGTCCTCCCCTGTTGGTGGACTTGGAGGGGGCGGGGAGGAGGGAGATGAGGGAGGGAGTGGGAGGGTAGGAGGGAATGAGGGAGGGGGCTACGCCTGGGATTCAAAGTACCTAACCTGTGATTGAGATAAAAATAAATAAATTAAAAAAAAAAAAGAAAATATGAACTTGCTAATAGTAGGGCTTTTCTCCCCACTTAAAAAAATATTGTAGGGGGTAATGCAAAGTGTCTCACACAGTCAATTTGAGGTGAACATTTGTTTAATGTTTGAGCACAAAATTAATCAGCAAACATTTTTCTGAATTTGTGAAGTAGACACTTTGAGAATGTTGCCTTGGCAGCTGGTTGAGACAGAATTTTCACACAGAATTTTAAAGTTAAAAGGAATATCACAAACTTTAAAAATTCAATTAACTTAATAGTTGAATAATGAATATTAGATCACTTACTGATGGGGAACAAATTCACTTCTATATTAGCACATATTGGTAAATTTGAATTACATTTCTTATCTCTTGGAAGCCATGCTTACCTTTTACCGTGGTAAAATGTTTCTCTTTTATACTTTAGATTCCTGAAAAAATTTAAATCCTCCCTCCCATATACTTCTGTGCACATTTTAAAATTTAAGATTTAAATTTAAATTATTCCATTTTTTAAAAAGCTATCATTTCCAGTGACTGTATATGAATAAAAATTTTTTAAAATATACATGCTCAGGATGATCTTTTCTAGTTCCCAAAGTTTGCCTGCAAATTTCATGATTTCCTTGTTTTTAATTGCTTAGTAGTACTCATTGTGTAAAAGTACCACAATTTGGACCATCCATGGAGATAACCTAGAACCCCTGCTCAGATGTAGTCCATGGCAGCTCAGTCTCCAAGTGAATTTCCTAGTAAGGGGAACAGAGACTGTCTCTGACATGAACTCAATGGCTGGCTCTTTGATCACCTCCCACTAAGGGAGGAAGCAGCTTTACCAAGGCACAGAGGAAGACAATGCAGACAGTCCTCATGAGACCTGATAGGCTAGGGTCAGATGGATGGAAGGGAAGCAGGACCTCCCCTATCAGTGGACTTAGAGAGGGGCATGGGTGGAGATAAGGAAGAGAGTATAGGTTTGGGAGGGGACAAGGCAGTAGGCTACAGCTGGGATATAAAGTGAATAAATTGTAAAAAATAAAAAAATTAAATATACTTACTTTATTTTACCCCATGCTTCTTTGATGTTTTCAGTCTAAGATTTTCATTTATGAGGTTGCCAACACATATATGAGAGAAGAACTTTATTATTGTTATTAATTAAAATTTCTCAAGTATATACAAGCCTCATCAGCCACTCATACCCCACACCTCTCTATCACCAGTTCTTGCTCACAAATCCAGTTTCAAAAATGGGTGCAGAGCTAAACAGAATTCTTAACAGGGGAATTTCTAATGGCTGAGAAGCACTTAAAGAAATGCTCAATGTCTTTAGTTATCAGGAAAATGCAAATCAAAATGACTCTAAGATTCCATTTTACACTCATCAGAATGCTAAGATCAAAAACACAAGTGGCAGTACATTCTGGCAAGAATGTGGAACAAGGGGAACACTCCTCCATTCCTGGTGAGAGTGGAAACTTGTACAACCACTTTCAAAATCAATCTGGAGGTTTCTCAGCAAACTGGGACTAGATCTACCTGAAGACCCAGCTATACCACTTCAGGACACGTACACAAAAGATGTTTCACCATACCAGAAGAATACTTAATCAACTATGTTCACAGCTGCTTTATCCATTAAAAAAAAACAAAAAACAGAAACTGGAAACAACCTAGATGTCCCATCATAAAATTTTCAGGCAAATGGATGGAATTTACAAATGTCATTCTGATTAAGGTAACTCAGACCCAGAAAGACACAGATAGTGTGTACTCACTTACTTGTGGATTTTAGCCATAAAAATACAGGATAACCAGGCTATGATTCACAGACCCAAAAAAGTAACAAGAAGGACTCAAGGGAAGATGCTTGACTCTCACTGAGGCGGGGAAATACAATAGACATCAGGTGGATGGAGGGAGAGAACTGTGCAGGAAAGGAGGTAGGGAGGAGAATAGGAGGGATCAAATGTGGGGAGGACAGAGGGAGAGAGAACTAAGAAAGAGAACTGGGGTTAGTTGCATGGGGGTCATGTCTGGGGTGATTTAGAAACCTAGGACAATGGAAACCACCAGTAATCTGTGAGGACGACCATAGCTAAGACTCCTACCAATGGGGTATAAGAAGCCTAAACCATTCATCTTCTGTAACAAAGCAACACTTCCAATGGAAATTGAAACACCAATCCAGGCTCAAAAACTGAGACCAACAATTTGTTCTGCTTTCAATATGAGAAGGGGTTAAAGATGGAGAAGTTATTGAGGGAACGGTCAACCAATGACTGGCCCAACTTAATACTCCTAGGATCTGGGAAGCAAAAGCAGGAAGATCAGGAGTTCAAGAATGTCCTTGGCTATTTAGTGACTTTAGTGCCAGCCTTGGGACCATCTATAATCAACACATCCTTAAAGAACACTGTAACTCAATAAGATACATCCTTCAAAACCAAACCAAACAAAACAATTGGGCAATAGTTGCAAAGAAGCAATTTTACAAGTGAAAATACACAAAGTATGTACATAAAGCTCCAGTGTTTGTCAATTTACTGACAATTAGCATCCATACATTAAAAAGAGAGAGAGAAAGAGAGAATTACTCTTTCAACAGTACCAATAGAATTATGGTATATCTACTTTTGTTGTGAATAGAATAAACAGCCCTCACTTATGTAATTAAAGTAGCACCTATTTTTCCATGTCTGGGAAGTCTTGGTAAGAAAAAAAAGTCTAATGATTTTACCCTTAATAATGATCTTACCCTTAGACTTATAACTTTCACCTTTATAAGCATGTTTCAGTTACATAAAATTTAAAAGGGAAAGTAACAAGCAATAATGTATTGTGAAATCAATTCAACTCTAATACATAGAAATAGTAGAATAATATGCAATGACTGAAATATTATTGAAGAAAAATGATGGAATGGAAAAACTATGTTGATGAATCTAAAAAAAAGAGGTCAGAGTAAATTACACTGCATCTTTCAACATTTATTTTTAAATCCTTAAAGTTCAATGTATAACTGCATAGAAACAGGATTCTAAGAATCACACTAAAAAGTTAACAGGTAATATGGTATTATAGGCCATTTTTACCTGTCTTGCTCTTATATATTTTCTATAATAAATAAATATGCTTTAATCAGTTGAAATGTTACTTGAGATAAGTGATAGGAAAAGCGCAAAGATAGCTAAGGAAAACATCCGGAGTAAACTGGTATTCTGGGGTGAAAGATGCTGCTGGGAAGCAAATCATTTTCTTGTTCACAGAGCAATGAAGGCTCTGACTCTTCTACACAGGAGAAAAGGTTACATTGTTGTGTGACTTGATCACAAGAAAAATAACACTGTTAGTTGCTTATTAGCAAAGACTCAACAGCCTTGCTGTTATTGAGTTATTAATACTTATGGAAATTAGAAATGTTTCAACTTCAGAATTTTTGCGTGCATTTGAGTAAATTGTAGCATAAAACAAGTCTCATTATCCAGATTCCTATGTAGAAAAGAAATGAGCACCTTGTTCAACATAGTTGCTCAGTTGCTAAAATCCTGACTAAATTGTACTTTTGTTCCTTTGTAATCCTTCAGATCCCTTCCAAGGGGAAAACTAGCAATCCAGACCATTTCCACTGTGTAATTTTCTAAGAAGAATGCACACTGACACTTAGTATAGCTATTTCTTACCTAATACTAGTCTGGAGTCCCATGTTCTGCTGTGTGTCTCCTTTATAGTTCTAAAAAATAGTGTCTACAGGAAGTCAGTCATCACTTCTGCAGACAATGATGTTTAGTAACCGTATGCTTTTTTTTTTTTTTTGGATTACCTGTTGATTCTATAATTGGGGAGCACTTTTTATTGGAAGAAGAAAGGAACAATGAGAGAAATCATAGTTGCATTCACTAGATATTAAATCAATCAATATAGCTATGAGCCAAGCTACCATGTGCCTGAATGCTAGCATAAATGTGTAGATAGCAAGAACAGATTTCTCCATCACATCCAAGGGGGTCTCCCAGCTGCTTTAGGTTGTCTTCTGAACTTTGACAGTGCCTTCCAAAATGCTTGAATTGGGAAACAAAGTGTAGGTCATCTTTACTTATTTCTTAAAAAGCGGTGGGCATGATCCTTTCTTTTACCTAGTACAAAATGTTATAACTAAACATATTTACGCATGACTCACCCGTGCTTTTATAAAAAGTATTAAAATCATAATACCTTTGCCTTTGTGAATGATATGTACAATCTGTAAATTTAATTTAACAAAACTTTCTGGTCTTTTCAATCTGATATTTGCAGGTTCAGAACTCTGTGGTGTATGTATTTCTGTGTATAAGGAGAAGAGAGAAGCTAAAGCTGTTTCCTCTTGATCTACGGAATGAAAGAGATTTGTTTGCCCTTCTGAATGAGGATTAAGAATCTTCCCTAGGAGGGGAGGAGGTCCTCCCCCGTTGGTGGACTTGGAGGGGGCGGGGAGGAGATGAGGGAGGGTTGGGGAGGGTGGGAGGGAGTGAGGGGGGGGGGCTGCGCATGGGATGCAAAGTACCTAACCCGTGATTGATAACAAAAAAATAAAAAAATAAAGAAATTTAAGAAAACAAACAAACAAACAAACAAACAAAAAAGAATCTTCCCTAGGGTCCTCCTTGCTATTTAGCATCTTTAGGTCTGTAGACTTTAATATGCTTATCCTATATTATATGACCTTAGTAGTGAGGGGTCAAAAGAGGCATGTAAGGAAGTGAGCAGGTTTAATTCTGGTTTCCTAAGAAAGACCTGCAGAGATGGATGCAACAACCAAAGACCACGCAAAGAGAGGACCTAGACCCCTGACCAGATGTAGCCCACAGACAGCTCAGTCTCCATATGAGTTCCCTAATAAGGGGGGTGGGGGGAAGAGACAGTCTCTGACGTGAACTTGGTTGCTTGCTTTTTAATCACTTCATGGTGGTGGAGCTACACAGCCAGCCCACAGAGGAAGAAGATCCAGGCAGGGACCTGTTAGGCTAGGATCAAACAATAGGAGAGAAAGACTTCTATCAGTGGACTAAGGAAGTGGGATGGGGAAGAAGAGAGAAGGAGGGTGGGAATGGGGAGAAATGCAGAGGTGGCTACAACTGGGATACAAAGTGAATAATTTGTAAATAATCATCATCATAATCATAATAAAAGAAAAGAAAATAGAAAGTGGTTTGTTTATTATAAACATTCAGGATAATTATGAACAACACTATGAACCTGTTAAATGCTCAATAGATATTGACTGATTTTTGAAAATAAAATTTCTGAACTCTGCTAAAAGAAATTATAACCAGAAAATTTAGTCAAAGAAATAATTACTGCTAATAACATTCCCATAAGCAGTAATATGATTTTGGTCATTACCCAAATTTAAAACTATTAAATGTTACACACTATTAAAAATACAGATGATCAGTATGGAAGGGCCAGGAGCTCCACAAGGAGACTAACAAAACTAAAAACTGAACCCAGAGGTCCTGCAGAGACTGATGCACCAACCAAGGACCATGCAGAGAGAGGACCTAGACTCCTTGCTCAGATGTAGCCAATTGGCAGTTCAGTCTCCATGTGGGTTCTTGAGTAAGGGAAGCAGAGCTACCTCTGTCGTAAACTCTGGTGCCTGCTTCTTGATCACTTGCCCCTGGCCATGCAGTCTTGGCAGGCCACAGAGGAAGAGGATCCAGGCAGGCCTGATGAGACTTGATAAGCTATGGGCAGCTGTCAGAGGAGGAGAATTCCCCCTTTCAGTGGACTAGGGGAAGGGGATGGGGGAAGTAGGAGAGAGGGTGGGACAGGAAGGAGTTGAGTGAGTGGGCTTTAATAAGGATGTATAATAAATAAACTATGAAAAAATGCAGAAGATCAGATTTACAGGACTTCAGATACTGTGGATGAGAGATGGACAGTAGCTTTTCTTCATTAATTTGGCCTATGGTAGGTTGCCTATGTGTTAATAGATTTCTGTATTCCCATGTACATACACGTGACACTAATCCAATTTAGTGGATTAAACAAATAATAATAAAAAAGGACATGAGAAAAATATTAACATTATAATTTCTAAAAATAAGAATAATGAATAGCCATGTCTTGAATCTTAGAGAATTTGTATTTTCAGTTATTATTATCTATAGTTAAAAATAAAAACCAAGGATGGATGGATAGATGGTGTAAACACTAGGAAGACTTTTCTCAGTGATTTATTGGCCAATTTACAGAATTGGGCAAGTTCTCATATTTTTATTTGAATTAAGGACCAGGCCACGTATCCCAGAAGAAGGATTCTAATAACACTACACAGAAAAAGGAGGTATAAAAAAATGACGGCAGGACAGGGATATCTTGGAAACCAAAGTCATGACTCCTTTCTGTTATCTTTAAGAGTAGGAATACATAGGGGCAAGAGTTTATATACATCCCTAGCCCTGATCTATTCTCCTATGGACCTTATCCATAGTCATTTACTTTGCCCCTGAATGAGTATAGCAGGTCTTTATCATAACTCTTTTATATGTTTTCTATGCTAAAGCATAGCAGCTACTGTAATAGAGTTAACTAAGCTACATAGTTCAAGACTCCAGAACTAAGACCTTCTAAAGATTGTAAGACAAAACAATATTTCAGTATGAGATTATGAATCCTATGCCATCATTAAAGACAAAACAAGCAATTAGTTTTGAGAAAAGTATACACACTCACTTCTCCAGCTGCTATTCCAGATATGATATATTTGTTACTTTTGCTTTGGGTACATGGGTTGTAGCCATTGATCTCATGAACCCTTTCTTCTCCTCCTATTAGAACTGCCCCCCTAAGGGAGGAGCAGCCTAACTAGATTCCAGAAGAGGACATTGCAGCCAGCCCTGAAGAGACATGATAAGCTAGGGTTAGAGGGAGGAGGGGAGGTCCTCCCCTATCAGTGGACTTGGAGGGGGCAAGGAGAAGATGAGGGAGGAATGGGGAGAGTGGGAGGGAATGAGGGAGAGGGCTATGGCTGAGATACAAAGTATATAACCTGTAATTAATATAAAAATAAATAAATTACTTAAAAAAAGAAAGACCTCTAAGAACACTACCCATTTCTTAATAAGGGAGTATGTATCTATGGTTTATTCTCAAGCTTTACTGTCTCTCCTGTTTCTAGCTTAATAAAAAGAGGACTCTGTTATCTGGATATTCTGTATTCTACTACACTCACTCACAATATTGATAATGTCATATTAAACTGGATAACCATAGAGCTAACTATACAGAAGGTCTTGATAAGGCACATATGAATATGAGGCACAAGGTAAATAATAAAAATGTAAAGATTGAGAGACTGAATATCAGTATGTTACAGGATGTCAGCCAAAATATAAGGTATTTGCATACTACGAATACTATTCTAGTCTTTTGGTAATTTCAAAGACTCTTTTAGCTTTGGATGGGTGGGCAAGAAAAGGAGCTATAGTTGATCAAGGCTCTGCTATGTAAAAATTGTTAATGTATTAAAATATTAGCAAGGCTTAACATTTCTGTGAGAATTTTATGAAATGATTACTTCAAAGAATCTGAAGCTACTGGAATAAGAATACAATACGGTATACAAAGGAGATAACCTGTGATTAATATAAAATAAAAATGAAAAAAATGCAATACCAGTCTGTTTTGTGTGGAAGAGAGTATCTACCATGAAATAAAATATAAACATTGATAAAACAAGACTAAGGCCAAAACCTGTAATTAACTGCCCTAGAAATGACAAAATGAAAGCACTATGGTGACAGCAAAGGACATAGGACTTAGGGTTGACACTAACCAAGGAAGATAAAGTTATCAATACTCAGGATGTGCAACCAAGTCATGATTAGTGCTGACTGGAAGCATAATGTCATCTTCCTCAGAAATCCAACAGCATTTTGTGACAAACTTTTGACAGTATATTGCTAGCTACCTTTCAAATTGCCACAAATTATTGTTGACTGTTGTTCATAGGTGTTCTTTTTGCCTTGCTACCTAGATGGTTTCTACCTGGTTGTAGTACTGTGTGTGGTCTACCAGGTCAGTTGGGTCACATTAAATCTGACCAAAAATAAATTTTAGTAGAATAAATGAAATGTATTTAGCAATAAGACCATGGTATGAAATCTATTGTTCTTTCACATAATGTATGAAAAACTTTTGGCTGGAGAAAGTGATAGAATAATTTTATAAACTAACATCTTAGAGTTGACATTTGCTGAACTATCAGCATACATTAATACGTATATTATATTAATATGTATCAACATATATTAACATATGATCTAATAATGTTTACATGTTTAGCTACTTATATACACTTTATTAATGTATAAAACTACATAATTAGTATATTAATACTTTATTAATATATAAAACACTACATAATTAGTACATTAAATAGCCACATTAAACTCTACATATCAACTATATTAAAATTACACAAAAATTAACACAAGTAATAAAATCAAATTGTTTATTAAAAGTTTTTATGACTTTAATATATAAAATTATTTACCCTAGCATTATTATATTCTATTTTAAGGAAATTCACTTTTAATTTGTTTTGTTTTATTAATGTCTGTGGTGGCACATCTACAAATTCATTTAATACTCTTTTTAAAGTGTTAATATTAAAATTATTGTTATTAATATCTGCGGGGAACCACACGCACATGAGTGGAGGCCAGCAGACAACTTTGTAGAGTACATTTTCTCCTTCTACCTCTACATGGATTCTGGTGATTGAACTGGGGTCATTTGACTTGTGGTACAAGCACCTACATTTATTGAACCTTCTTGCTGGGCCTACTAATTCATTATTAATACGTTTGGTTCCATTTTAAAGGTTTTGTTATATGGATAGATTCCTAAAAGTTTCAGACTGTTATTATGTTCTTTGTTCTTTATACTTTCTTTTTTTTTAATTTTTGGTTTTCAAAACAACTGTGAAATGTATCTAATATTTGTGTAAATAACACAATATAAATTCAACTTTACATGTAGACCATTATATATAAGTCTATGTGGACAATGTCAATGTTGACTCTTATCTTTTTGAAAGAGACAAAATGGAACACAGTAGTAAGGTGAGATTTATTGTTTCCTACCTTTGAAAGAGAATCTGCTGTGAACCCACAGGTCTCAGAAGTATTATGTCACATTTTCCAGTACTCATTATCTCAGCCTAGTGTAATATTAAAACTACATGTTCTTATCCACCTTGACACTTGAAGGGGAATTCATCTAAGGTGTAACAGAAAACCTAAAGTGGGAGATATAAAGGAGACAAAGGAGGGTAAAAATGCTTTATACAATCTAAAGCCTTCAGTGTTACCCTAGCGATCAGTAGTTGGCTGATGATTGGCATTTGCGGGTGGGAAGCTGTGTAAGACTAACCAGAAGTTTTGGACGCTGACTTTATCCCTAGAGCTGAGGTGGAAGGACAGTGGGGCCTTATGAAACTTGGAACAATGGTCAGGAAATTTCTGTGGGAAGGTGAAAAAAGAACACCTTTGTAACAGGTTGTAATATGGGAAATAGAGAGAGCACCACATGTAATAAGACACAATGTAAGCAAATCCTGATGTCTTTTATTTTCATACTTCAGTGAATACACGTAACATCAGAAGTGTGAGTGCCAATTTGTCAATTTGCCACCCCCACTCATATAAAAAGAAAAAAACAAAACAAAAACCTGTCAGTAACGATTAAGTAGGTGTCCCACATCTGGCACTAACTTAAGATAATATCAGACTCCACAAGCTGAGGGCACACAGTTCCTCAAAACTTACCTCTTTTCATTTCATACAACATTTACAAACTGAATTTACTGAGAATTTTTTCTTATTAATTGACAATTAATCACAGGTTTCCTCAATACCTCTGAGTTCAAATAATTTTCTAGAGTGGCTCATAGAATTTAATTTATATCCACTTCTATATGATAAATGATATTAAAATAGATATAGATGAACATGAAGAAATATTGTGCAAGTAGCTGGTTTCTTTTGCTCTTTCTTTCCTTTTTTTTTTTAACATGTTGACATAGCTGTAGGCATATTAGAAGATAGACCCTCAGCTGGAGAATTATTTCCATCAGATTGGCCTATAGGCAAGTCTACTGGTCAATTTCTAGACTAATGATTGTAGTAGGAGAGCTCAGTCCACTGTGGGTGGTATCATATCTGGGAAGGCAGACCTTAAGTGGATAAGAAGTCAAAGTGAGCAAGCCATGAGACCAAGCCAGTAAGTAACATTCATTAAGATGGCCTCTGCCCCAGAACCCATGCACAGAAGTAGACCATGACAGTTCATTGTCCAAGTGGGTTCCATAACAATGGGGACAGGGACTGTCTCTGACAGGAACTGATTGGGGTGCTCTTTGATCACCTCCCCCTGAGTGGGGAACAGTCTCACCAGGCCACAGAGGAAGATAATGCAGCCACTTCTGGTGAGACCTGAGAGACTAGGATTAGAGGGAAGGGGAGGAGGACCTCCCTTATCAGTGGCCTAAGGAAGGGGCATGTCTGGAGAAGGGAGAGGGAAGGTGGGATTGGGAGGGGAGGAGGGAGGGAGCCATGGGGAGATACAAAGTGAATAAAGTGTAATTTGAAAAAAAAAAAAAAGATGGCCTCTGCTTCAGTTCTTGCCTACAGGTTCCTGCTTGAGTTCCTGTTTTGACTTGACCTAAATGGTAGACTTTGATGGGGTAAATGTGAGTCAAAGAAACCTTTTTCTCTCCCAGTTACTTTGCTAGTGTTTTAAACCAGCAACAGAAAGCAGGACAGAGTTATATGACAATATAAAAGGGAAAAGTTTGTGGAGTTCCTGTCTTCTGTCAAAACTTGCATATCTAAAAGATGACCTTTAAAGTAAATGACATTAGAAAAGTAAAAAAATAAAAATAAATAAATAGGATTGCAGCACAACAGTTTAAGTCAAGAAGCAATTTTCTCTGTACTCAGAACATCCTTCTTGAAACCAGGGAAATTTTGAGAATGCTTTATTGTACATAATGTCTTGTGTTATTTAGTGGGTTTTTGTTGTTGTTGTTAATTTGAGACAAACTCGGTCACCTGGGATGAGAGAACCTCAACTGAAAACATGCCTATATCAAACTGCCTTGTAGGCAAGTCAATGTTTTCTGGATTAATAGGGGAGGGTCAAACTCACTGTGGGCAGCACCATCCCAGAGCAGGCAGGGGAAAGGTGGATGAGCATGAAAAGCAAACCAATAAGCAGCATTCCTCTATAGACTCTGCTTCAGTTGCTACCTCCAAGTTCCTGCCCTGACTTCCTTCTTCATCAGCTGTGAAACAGAAGCTAAAGAAACCCTTTCCTCCTCTAAGTCAGTTTTAATCAATGGTTTATCACAGTAACTGAAAAACCTAACTAGGATATTTTTCAACTGAACAGTAAAGTTTATAAACACATCATCTTAAAAAGTAAAACTTCCCATTTAGATAAAAATCTGCCTGAGAAAAATTGCCACCACCTTATATAAGATTCATGAAAATATGTATTTTTTTCTTTGATATAGGGTGCTATAAGGGAGATATGGTTAGTCTGAAACTGGTATAGATCCAATCTTAGTCCCCAAATGCTGGGATCATAGGTATGTACCATATAACATCCCACTTTCCACAACATTTTGGAAAATACTTTCAGCAAATATACCACCAATTGATCTAATTATCAAAAACACAGGTAAAAATAAAAAGTCTATTAAAAACATCCAAATGAACTGCTCATAAAGACGATTCTAACGTAAGAAGTATATTTTGGGAGAGTATAACCAAAATTCAGAAAGCTCAACTCAAAACTATAGAGAATTTAAAAAGTCATCAAAATTTCACTGGATAGAATCATTGGGTTAAAAGGAAAAGAATATTTTTAACTTCCAGGGGATAACAGACAGTATGGCTAAACTTCATAACTTCTATTTATTAATGACTTTGCTATTTCAATGAGAGTGTCATGTGGAGGACAGACAGCTTGCTTTCTGAATCCATACATTTCTTTATGAAAATAATTATGATGATTTGAAAGAAAATAGCCTTCATAGACTTATGGGAGTGGCACTATTAGGGGGTATAGTGTCTCTTTAGTAGGTGCGGCTTTGCTAGAGAAAGTATGCTACTAAGGGGTGGACTTTGAGTTCTCAGAAGCTCAAGCCTGTCCTGTGTGTCTGTCACTTCCAGCTGTCTGTAGATCTAGATGTAAAAATCTCAGCTACGTCTCTAACATCTTGTCTGCCCTTATGCCACCATGCTTCCTGCTATGACTATAATGGACTAAACCTCTGAAATGTGAGCCAGTCCTAATTAATTGCTATGGCCACAGTGTCTCTTTACAGCAATAAAACCCTAACCAAAACAGAAACTGGTAGCAGAGACTGGGGTATTGCTGTGATAGGCTGAGCATGTTTTGTTTGAAGGATTGTGGACTTTGAGACTTTGGTTTAGGAAAGCAGTGAAATGCTTTAAGGGGGTAGTAATGTGCCATACTAGCAGGAACACAGAAGACAGTGGTACTGATTGCTGATCTGAATTGTAGGGTCCTGGCTTAAGAGATTTTGGAGGAGGAGAGTTTTCATATATGGTCTAGAAACTGCTCTTGATATATTTTGATGAAGAATAGAGCTGCTTTCCCTCTTTGTCCAAAAAATCTTCATGAGGCTAAGTTGAAGAGTTTTGGATTATTTTCAATGAAAGAGGAAATTTCAAAACTGTCTGGTATACTCTGTTGTAATTATTGTTCATTATTATAAAAGTCTATAATGAAATGAACCAAGCTGAGCAAAGAAAAATATAAAAAGGACAGTTCAAGGAGAAAGGGGATGTGGAATACATCTAACTCTTGTGTTCAAGGAGATAAAGAGATTAAAGAAGAGCCTGTTGTTAAACGGAATAAAGGGAGTGGTGACCTTAAGACCAGACTCCACCCAGGTAAACTTTCAATTTGTGAAAAAGAATTAAAGAAAATCTGAGGTGGGGTGTGATGATGCACTCCTGTAATCCCAACACTCCAGAAGCAGGGGCACCTGAATCTCTGAGTCCAAGGACAGCCTAGAACAGAGCCATTTCCAGGACAGCCAAGCTTAAGCAAGGAAGGAAACCATAAACAAAAGCTGATGAAGATGTAATTGAATAAGAAGGGCATATCCCAGCCACAGAGGCCAGAATGACTTGTTATGGCTTTAGAGTCAAGGACAGAAGATAGGGATTACAGAATCTCCCTCCATGACTAACGAAAGCCACTGATGTCAGAAACTTGTCAGGGGTGTTCCTGCATGAAAGCCTAGAGATGCCGTTATATGAATCTATGAAGGTGAAGCTTGGATTGCCTTGGAGTCTACATAATGTTAGAGATGCCAGAGCCTGGGGATACCTGTAAAGGAGAGCTGCTAACAAGGTGTGGCTTGTTAGCTCAAGAGAAAAAAAGTGTTTGTAGTCAAAACTTTAAGAAGCTGGAGATCTGAGGAGAGCTTTGACATTAGATATGGTAAAAAGGATGGCGTTTGCCAAGATAGTTTTTGGCCCTGCTTTGATCTAGTATATCCTTCTTGTTTGTATTTATTTAAAAATGATGGCATGCAGAGACTGAGCTGCCATGGGCTACGTCTGTGTAGGAGTTTTAGGTTATATCCATGAATGGTCCTTGGTTTGGAGTGTCAGTCTCAGTAAAGACATATTTTTTGGTTTTGTTGGTCTATTTGTGGAGCTCCTGTCCCCTCCAGGTCTTTCTATCTCCCCCTTCTTTCATAACACTCCCTGAATCTTGGCTATAAGTCTCAGCATCTACTTCAATACTCTGCTGGGTAGAGTCTTTCAGAGGCCTTCTGTGGCAGGCTCCTGTCTTGCTTCCTGTTTTCTCCCTCTTCCAAAGTTTATCCCATTTGCCTTTCTGAATGAGGTCTGAGCATCTCCCCAGGGTCCTTCTTCTTGCTTAGCTTCTTTAGGTGTATAGATTTTAGTATGTTTATCCTATATTATATGTCTAATATCCACTTATAAGTGAATATACCATCTGTGTCCTTTTGCTTCTTGAATATCTCACTCAGGATGATTTTTTTCTAGTTTCATACATTTGCCTGTAAATTTCATGATTTCCTTGTTTTTAATTGCTGAGTAGTATTCCATTGTATACATTCCAATGTACCACAATTTCTGAATCCATTCAGAAATTCAGTTGAGGGACATCTGGATTGTTTCCAGATTCTGGCTATTATGAATATAGCTGCTATAAACATGGTTGAGCAAATGTCCTTGTTGTGTACTAGAGCATATTTTGGATATATGCGTAGGAATGGAATAGCTGGATCTTGAGGTAGCACTATTCCTAATATTCCAAGAAAGCACCACATTGATTTCCAAGTGGTTGTACAAGTTTACATTCCCACCAGCAATGGAGGGGGGTTCCACTTTCTCCACATCCTTTCCAGAATGTGTTGTCATTTGAGTTTTTGATCTTAGCTATTCTGATGGTTATAAGATGAAACCTCAGGGTCGTTTTGATTTGCATTTCCCTGATGACTAAGGATGTTGAGCATTTCTTTAAGTGTTTCTCTACCATTCAGGAACTGTCTCTGACATGAACTCAGTAGCTGGTTCTTTGATCACCAACCCCTGAGGGGGTGGCAGCCTTACCAGAACACAGAGGAAGACAATGCTGACAGTCCTGATGTGAACTGATAGGCTAGGGTCATATGGAAGGGGAGAAGGCCCTCCCCTATCTTTGGACTGGAGGAGGGGCATGGGAGGAGAAGAGGGAGGGATGGTGGGACTGGGAGGGGACAAGGACAGAGGCTACAGGTGGGATACAAAGTGAATAAATTGTAATAAATAATTAATAAAACAAAAATAAGTATAAAACTTTGAAATGCTATGCACACAATGTATTGTATATGAAAGAGATTTATTGGTTTGAGGTGGAGAAATAGAGAAGAAGAGGAGAGAGAGAGATGATGATGGGGGATAGGGAAGAAGTGAGGCAGAGAACAAGAGAAGAGAGTAAAAGAGAGACAAAGTGGTGCGTTGGTCCTTTCATAACTTGTGCATGGCATGAGTAGCCGAACTGTGTCTGCCACACACCTGGTGGTGATACATGATGACATCATAGGTTAGTAGGCAACCCAGAAGCAGGCTGCCTAAATGCTAACATTCCTCTGCTTTTCTATAATTAAAAGTAAGAGTGGGTTAGACTGCTTCTCGTTTAAGGCAAGTTAAAGTACATAAATATAGATGCATTGGAAGCAGCTGTTGGTTACCATGCAAAGGGATAAGACAGAGAAAGAGAGGAAAAAAGTAAGAGCTCCAAAAAATCCAGATTACCTGGTGAAAAAGACAGGAAGCCCTTGCCCTGGAAAGTTCAGCCATGCCCAGCAGCAGATAGGGACTGAGGAATGCTGGGAGAACCTGGAGCTGTTGGTCCTGGGCCTTAAGTACACCATGTCTTTGCTCCTCTTCCAACTTCTTTTTGAATGGCAGTGCATATCCTGTGCCTTTGTATGTGATCTGCTCCTTTTTCTTATTATTTATTAATTAATTTATTTTTATAGGTGATTGCAGTTAAGAGATTCCATGAATCAGTCTCAGAAAAGACTTTGGACTTTTACAGGGTTTGAAACTGTTATAGACTATGGGAAGTTTTAAAGTTGGGCTTAATACACATCTACACTATAATATTCCCTGAACCCAAGCCTGTAGGGTTCAGGGAGTGGAATGTGGTGGTTTGAAAGTGGCCCACATAGGCTCACATTGAGCGGCACTATCAGGAGGAAGTATTTCACTAGCGGGTGTGCTTTGATGTTTCAGGAGCTAAAGCCTGGCCAGGGCGTCTGTCACTTCTTGCTGCTTGTAGATCCAGCTGTAGACCTCTCAGCTACCTCTTCAGCACCATGTGTGCCTGCATGCTGCCATGCTTTCTACCACAACAATAATAGACTAAGACTGAACTGCAAGCCAGCCCCAATTCAATGTTGTCCTTTATAAAAATTGTCATGGTAATTGTATCTCTTCACAGCAATTAAAACCCTAACTAAAACAAGGAGGTACATTTCAAACCCCATTTCTGTACGTATGCATGTATGTATGTATGTATTTATATTATATATATATTTCTAAAATCTTATAATGTTACATTGAATAAAAGTCACAGTTGAATGATGTTTGAAGGGAAGGACTAAGGGAGGTGAGGACATTTTACAGAGGTAACCAGAGGGACAGCTGTGTTAAATCACTTCCAAAGAGGGCTGCTACTGATTCCTCCCACACCTGCATGCACATACTACTCTTTTCCTTCCAGTGAGCTATGGCTTGCCTTATTATTGGTTAAGATCTGAATAATGCAGCAAAGGTGAAAATGCATCACATGTAGCCTGCCTTTAAGATGCCCAAAGTTTCAAAGTCTGTTGTCTTGTAGCCCTGAACAAACACTTAGCATGACTGATTAGATGGTTGTAGAAACTCCAGTCAGAGTGCAGCATTTCTAACCCCCTCAGATGAATAAATTCATTGTTTTGTGTGTCAGCTCTAGCCAATCCAAGTTCTGCTGCTTAGTGAGTGATCCAAGCTGATTTTCAATCCCCAAGGACAGTCTAACAGAGCCCAACAGTCCTATAGAATCATGAGAATTTTGTTGAAGTTGTTGAAGTGCTTAATTAAAAGTTGTTTTGTTTTGCTTCTTAGGTAATTGACATTGGATGCTAATGGTGGACCCTTTATACTTGGAGACACTGGAATTCTCTCATCTGTCATTTCCTTACATAATGGATCATACTTATCTAGTTGAATAACAATGGGCACCCTAGCTTGCTTTTGTATTTTATAGTGCATTCTTAGACACCTTTGTCAGCTACTTCTTTGCCACAGGAATCCCTCAAGTTTCTTTGGCAACAAACTATTCAGCAACTAAGTATTTCTCCTTAAAGTGGGGGATGAGGTACTTGGAAAATAGGCCATCAAGCAGCATTTCCTAAATGCTTTCTGGGCATCTCTTTTTCCAGCATTTCTTATTTGCACATGCTGTTGCCAGTGTCTTCTTTCCTGATCCCACATGCTCTCTTCTCATCTATTTCTCTGACCATGCCCTAGCATTTTCCCTGGAGAGGTGCAATTTTCTCTCATGCTGATTGCATTTCTTGAAAAATACCCCTTTATCTTTGTCCTAACCACTGAGATTATGAGGAATAAAATCCTCCTCTCCCAATTCAAGGCACAGGAGAATGTCCTAGTAATACATCTGGAATGCAAGTCAAAGATGCCCATATGTTAATATTGTATAGAGTAAAGACTAAGCTACATTTCTTGTGAATGTCCCTGAGAACTCAAAAACTGAGGTATAATAGATCATGAACCAGGTTTAAATTTTTTTCTATTCTCCAGTTAGAAAAATAAGCAAAACACATATTCTATATATTTATTCCAACTCCTATATATACATTAGCAAAATTTGAGTTATATTTACCTTAATTTGAGAATTTATTTGAACTTGCTAGTTAACTGTTTCTAAAAACGTACGTGCATGTGTGCTTATATATTTAAAATATTCCTGACTATCAAGTTATTAAATTTTATTTCTTATAATTCCAAATAAAGTTCCATTTAAGACAATACTATTTAAAAATCTGGTAAATTTGCTTCCACCTGTGATTTCTTACAGAAAGAAATTGTTTCCTGGTAGTTAATTAACTCATTATTAAGCCTTTTCTCCCTTGAATATAAGTACAGTTGTAGGATTTAGGCCAATTCAAATATTTACAGAGTTGCTCTCTGTGTACATGGCATACTGCCTAGATAACTCATGACACTGGTTCATATGTTGCCTTAAACATATTCTGCTAAAACAGTAACCATCTTTTTATTTGTAACTCAGATTCTTGGATTCTTAATAGGACTCTCTGATATTTTCTTCCTTCCATTCTTAACCATCTATTGAAAATTTCACAGAAGTTTCAATATGTTGAGCACAAATAACAGAGAGAAACATGTACAATGCAAGTGGCAATGATTATTGGTTGTGTTCATGGGAATGTATGCAAACACTATACAGAATTGTCATGTTTGTGAGGAAGAATTGTAATGTTTGTGGGATTTTATGGGATCTTTATGGAAGGAAATATACTTGAGAATCTTGTTTTGACTCTGAAATAATTAAATAAACTTTGACCAATGCAGTGTCAAATCAAACTGTCTTGATGTCCTCATTGAAAAGTACTGTTTCATAGGTGGGTAGTTAAGATATTTAATCTTCTTTCTGGGTTGGCAGGATTCCTGTAGTACTTAGCTAGTTACCATTGTCCTAATCCAAGTCTTGGCCAGATCAAGGCAATGATTCTCACATAGAGATACAATTCTCTTGAACAATAGTGAAACACACATACACACAAACCAAACAACAAAACAAAACAAGAAACAAAACAAGTAGCTCTTTTATGTGTTTTGGAGCATCTTCAAAATGAACATTACTTAAATGTCAGTAAAGCCTTAGGACAAAAAATGCAAATTGGAGACCAAGACACTTCAGATAAAGTAAGGGTTTCTGCTCTCAGAATTTGTAATATGTAAGAAAACAGTTTCCAAATACTTGATATTAAATCTACCTTCAAATTTAGTACTGCTTATGATTTTTCAGGAAGCTTTCAGAAATAAGTTTATAATCCTGTAAAAGAGTGAAAACAGAGGATTTGTTCTCTGAAAAAATATTTTCATTTATTATGTTTAAAACTTGGTGGGCTTTTTATTTAGTAGGAATATATCTGATATAATAATTGATTGACTTATTGTGCATAGATATCTGTGTGTATGTTTTTGTGGACATGTGCCTGATGTGGTACATGGTGAAGACAACTCACAGATGTCAGTTCTCTCTTTCTATGAAGCAGGTGCTGAGGTTCACATTCAGGCATCAGACTTGAGAGCAGGCACTTTTACCTGCTGTTTCACCTCACTGGTCCCAAGATATGTGTTCAATTATAGTCACATGTAATACTAAAGCTTTAAATGGCTCTGACATTATCTCCCCTTATTATAAGGTTGATAGCATAAAACTATCATTTATTTTGATATTTAACTTGTAAGATATATGCTGTATTCTAAAAATTCATCTTTTAAAAAGGCAGAAATAATAACGAAGACAAAATTGTCCAAATTCAAATGGGTTTTACATATTCCATCTGTTTCTGTATTCCTAATTTGAACTTTGAGTGTCCCAGGACTTAACCTTAAAAATAAAACCATTTAAGTTGCCACATTCTTACCTCATGAAGATGTTATGAAGACTAAACAAAACATTAGGAATTTTAAATAAAGATAATATTCTTACAATGCATTTCACTTTTTATAAAAGAAACCTTACAGGTTAAATGTTGCATTGCAAACATTTATGTCCATATGTAGTTTCTAGTCTTTGCAGTTTAGATTTTGAATTAGTATCTATTATTTGTCCAGCATTTGAATGTGCAATAATTTGCCCATCCTGAAACTGGCAGAAAATACAGCATTGGGGGGGGCTATTAAGTGCTGAGGAGCTGTAAAACAAATTAAGTTAAAGTTATTCAATACAGATGTTTTAAGAATCAGATTGATTACAATTTTAAACTATATTTACCTGTCTTAAATCATATATGTGCTGTCTGTTGGGAAACATATAAGAATGGCATATAAAAATAACAGACCCATTGAATATGATTCACACATTTCATGTGATTCTTCAGGTTTTGGAGTATATTTTTGAGGTTTAAGAAGTACTGAAAATTGCTTTTATTTATGTGACAGCAATGAACCCAATTACATGTAGTTGTCTGGAAACACTGTTTTTGTTTTTGAATTTTACATATAAATTAAGAGTACTGCCAAATGATACTGTTGTAGAGATCGAAGTGTGAAAATAAGAGAGAAACAGAAAAAGAATATTTTTTCTTTCTAATTTTAGGAAGTGCAATGATATATTTGGCATTCTCTGATATTAGTTGTTTACATTATGAAATAGTAGTAAAGGATAACATGGGCTATGTTATTACTTTGTACCAAGTGAAGCTTTTAAAATACGTATACTTTTATGAATAAAATTTCTACCTAAAGTTCTTTTTTTCATTCTTTTAGAATTTTATATGCATATTCAATATACTATAGTACATTTGCTTCCTCCAACACACCTGGTAAATAGTTGCATTTATATAGCTAAACTTATTACATTAATCAGCCTCATTAAGAATGGCCCCTAGAATGAAGCTAACAGCACTCAAGTTCAATTGGAATGCCACTAATTAGAAAAATATCATTATAGGCCATCAGTGTGGTATTACCTCTTCCCCTTTTATTAACTGAAAATTTAAAATGTTCTTTTCTTTCTGCTGATAGAGATGTCGGTGCCCTCCTGTCATAATTGTAAGTTTTATGTTTGAGAACTCACAAATTCTTCTGATGACCAAAGATCATATTAAATGTCAAACTAATTAAAAAATGACAAAGATTATGTTTTGTAAACAAAAGTTTACAAAAAAATCAAGTGGTAAAATTTTAATCTGAGTGAATTCTTTTTCTTTCCTCCCCCTCTATTGTTTGGTAAACTAGGAAACAGAATTCTCTTAACTTCTAGTGAGCATAGCTAACTAGAAGATATTCAGGTAATTTATTTGTATTTATGTGTATGTGTGTCTCCCAGTGTGTATATTCAGTGTGTGTGCGTACGTGTATGTGTGTGTGTGTGTGTGTGTGTGTATAAAGTCGATGAGGCATCAGAGGTGTGTCAGGCAGTTTTAACCACCTCACAATGGTTTGGGGGACTTAGGTTGGATACTCTGGAAGAGCAGCCAGTGCCAAAGCCTATTTTCAGCCCCACTAAAGGGACTTAATAATCATAATAATAGTATTAAGGAGTGAAACATATAAATGTACACAACCATACCCTTTGATTGTCGGCACTTTACTTAGCTTTGATTTTGCTTTAGCCCCTTTCTGACAGTGTGGACCTGCAATCTCTCTCAGTTGGCTCAGTCAATGTTCCAAACATACAGTGTTTATCTGAAAATTCCTATGGAAATTGAGCTAAATTTGAGTGAACTGGAAGTTTCTGGTTTAATCAACATTTGAGTACTTTGAATTCTGTGAATTATTTCACAGTAAAATTACAAAGACAATACTCAGTTGTCATAGTGGTTATGTTATGGAAATAACTGGCCCTTCTCAACTCCCACTTTCTACAAGACAATGACCCATCTGTGAGGTAGGAGGAACCCATTGCACTTTTAAAGAGACTAATTTCTTCCACTCATGTAATAGGAAAACTATAAAGTGAATGTCAAACTGCTGTTTCAGTCTTCCTTCTCCAAAATTGACCTGAAGTCCAGAAAAGAACAGGAAAGTCTAAACATGGGGTTTCGTAAGAGAGATACCAGATTAAATACAATTTTAAAAGATGTTTTTTCAAAAGTTCAAGTCTTCTCTTAGTATATCAAAATACGGTAAGGATGCACATTTTTTTTCTGTCCAGACATATATACCAAACATGAAACATTGGTTCTGAAATAGCGGTTCCTTGATTTCTAGAGATTTGTGAGGACATTAATGAGAATCTGTGAGGTTTTTCCTAATATTTAATAAAGTTCCTTGTGTGTGCATGTGTGTGTGTGTGTGTGTGCGTGTATTTTTCAGCTCTTAAAACTAGGAAGATAGAGCAGATAGTGTTCTGGGTACTGCCCTTTATAGCATATACCAAGGTTCTATCTCCATAACACAGGAAGGAAAATAAGGAAGGCTAAATCATACATATAGAAAAACAAGAATAAATGCCTGGGGGAGGGGGCTACGCCTGGGATTCAAAGTACCTAACCTGTGATTGAGATAAAAATAAATAAATTAAAAAAGAATAAATGCCAAATATTTTATAAGATGACTTGGTTTTTGTAACATCTACTTCTTTCCCTTAATTCAACCTATAGTAAATTAAGGGTTACCGAACAGCTGTCTCTACCTCTGATACTCCAACACTGTTTGCATTAGGAACACTGATCTTGGATAATGTCTTTAGTGTCTGTGTGGTTATTGAGGTCTCAGTACATGAAACATTGGCTCTTAGACAGGGCCTCCTTGATTCCTAGAGATTTATCAGACCATTAAGGAAGAGCTGTGGATTTTCCCCAACACTTAGTAAAGTTCCATGGATTCTGAAGATTATCTAGAACATTTGGTTTCTTTATCTGACTTCCTAATCCATAATTAAAGTTGCTATCTTAGTTCTCTTGTAAGGGAGTATACACAATTTTTTTTAAATATTGTTACAAAGAAAGTGATTATTCTTTTATTTTTTGTTTTACATGGTTTTTATGACACTTACAAATTAGAACTTACTCTACAAAGTTGGCAACATGCCTTGAACATTTTTTCATGGGACAAAATGCAAGTATATTACTAACTATGCTTGAAGCCCAAGTTCCTGCATCAATGAAACTGTCATATTTTATTACATTTTGAATGTATGTATAAACAATTAACAATGTCAGGCTGAAAGGTAACCTAGAAAATAACTACTAGAAGTTCCCCAGTGAGAAGCTGAAGGCAGCTTGCAGGGATCACTCTCTTTGATTCCTCCCTGTTTGCTGCTTTTATCCATTCTTTCATTGAGCTCATATGAAAGTCTATGGACAGGTTTCTGGGAGACTCAACATCTGGCAGTCAGCTACAGGCTAGAGAGGTTAGACATAATTATACCTCACTGGGATTCCAGTATGCTTCCTTCCAGAGGCATTAATTCAGACCCAGGTTATGCCTCATTGGGTAAAGGCCAGAGGAATTCAGACCACAGAGTACAGACACGTAAGACTGCAATAACTTTATTCACTCAAGACATTTTGCCTGAAAGAACCCTTTCACAAGCAGTGAGGTCTGAGATGTGAGCAGAAGGCCATGCCTGAATCCTTCTCACCTAGAATAGTACCATGCCATGGAGCTCTCCATTGAGAAGAGTGAGTGGGAAAGCACTGTAGAACACTAGATATGCTACCACGAGCTCTGTAACTCAGCTCACAGGTATGTATTCCTAAAGCAGTATGTATACATTTCCTTGCTTTTCCTTTAAGTGAAGAACTAGAAAATGATTTTTACAAGCAAAGAGAATTGGGCAGTAAAGGCAAGCATAAAAGGTTGGAAACCACAAATTCATACAAAATTTCCACCTGAGAGGATGAGGCATGTCAAAGGGGCTGGGTTACTTATGTTTCCAATGTAAAATTCTGAATTTGTAATTATACATTCCAGGCTCAATTACAACATGTTAGAAAATTATTTTACTAAGATATGTTAACAAATTGAAGTTATAATCAGAAGAGCTAGTTGGCCTTATTTTTCTAGTAAAAGGCATCCTATACATTCTGGTGGCCTCATTAGAAGAAATAAGTGGTTTCTTTCCCCCAACCCCCCAAAAAACCTTTGTTTTCAAAGAAACTTCATGATTAGGGAATGGTTCTTTGGGACATAGAATGACACTTATATTGAAGTATTTCTAGTTGGCTTTAATGTATTTTACTTCTGATTTTTATCATTTCCAGCTAGATTGCCAACTATTTAATCATATAAAGACATTTTATATAGTCCAATCAGGCATATTTTAACAGATCACCTATAAAAGACTCTGTGCTTTGCTTTAAATATTAGCATCAAATAAAGAATTGAACACACATCATTGACAAGCTTAATTGATATCCTGTAAGCATTGCTATTACTTAAGTACTCACAGTAGCCCTGGCTTCTAGTCCCTGCGTCAACAGGAAAAGAAAGAGTTATTCATTCATTCAGAACATCTCTATGGACTGCCTAATGTATTCTGGTACCCTGCTGGACACTGTTCCCACTTGTGTCCACTAGTCGACATTGGATGTGTGGCTCACTGTTGGAGAGACATGTTTCAGAAATGATTTTAAAAAGAAAGGACCAATCAAGAGGATAGAATAATTCAAATATAGGAAAAACTGACTAGGTACTCTAATGTTTGGAGTTAAGAGGACACTGAGGACATGATACTCCTTTGAGACTTTCCCGGTAGAGCAGGCAAGTTTTCAGTCCGAAGGCTCAAGGCCAGGCCCGGTAAAGAAAGTGTGGGCTCTGCCAGTTGGAGAATTCTGCAGGTAACTTTTTTCTTTTCCTTTTTTATTCCCCCTTTCATCCAAGATTATGGTCCAATCTGTTGGAGAAGTAAATGGCTGATCTCTTACTTCCTGATGCCATGCCTTCTCCCTCTCCCTTTTCCTTGCAGTGCAACTCTGTTCTCGAAGCCCCTTAGTGTTTTGCATGGTTGAGAAGCCCCACTTTGAGCTGGGCAGCTAGAATTTACTTACAAGATGAGGAGTTTTGATCTTTAGCATTCTCCTGTACAACCTTTATTCCTTCTTTAGTCTCTGCTTTAAAATAATAGTAAAATTGCTTTTGGAAGCAGGCAGCTCAATGCCCACTGGTTCCACGCCTGCCCTAGGAAGCAAGTGGGATAAGGTTACCGCTGCCAGCCCAGGACTCCAGCCGTGAGGCCAGTGAAAAGCTGGCCTTCTCCCCTCTTTCCCCTCCCCCCACTCCGAAGAACGAGGGGCTCCCAGACCTGTGCAAGTAGAGTACTTGGTTTTTATTGAATACAGAAGCTACTCCCGTGTGCTCCTGGGCTCTCCAGCAATTCTTTTCATTCCCAAAGTGCAGGAGCCAAGCACCGGTCCCGCCTAACTCCCTCCCATTCCTTTTCGGGGATTTGGGAAGGGAAGGGGGGTGAGGAGCAGAGGGAAGATGAGGGGCTGAGGGGGGTGGGGTGACTGGTGGGCTGGGCCAGCAGAAGTCTGGATCCTCTGGGATCCAGTCTAGGAGAGACTGGGCGGGCTCAAGGCTCTAGGGAGGCGTGTGATTGGGTGTGACTTTCAGTAGGCTTGTCAGTTTCGCGGGCACACGGGGGGCGGAGGCAGTGGGCGGAGGAGGGGGCTGCAGGAGCCTCTTGTCCAGCCCACCGACAGCATGAAGCCTTTAGGGGTGCTCAGTGCTTTCAGCTTTTTTTCTTGAAACCCCTCTTCTGCCCTCAGTCTGAAGCAGGGCCAGCCGTAGGACGGATCTCAGGGTCCCAGTCTTGTGCGGGGGCCACCCCAGAGGGAGAGGAGGGGGCGAGACACAGGAAGGAAGCAAACCATCAAATTGGAAAAAGAAAAAAGAAAAAAAAAGATAAAAAGAGCCCTTTGACTTTTTTATCCCCTCTCCCTTCCGGATGGCTGAGTAGCAAACGTAGGCGACACCTTGAAAAGGACGAAGTTGGTCTACAGTGGAAATTTCGTGGGTTCACAGTGGTGAGCGCGGGGCTTGGAGATGGAGTCCTGGTCCAGGTGGAAAACGAAACGGTGGGTCTGGGATCTCACCATCTCAACCCTCGCCTTGACTTTCTTCTTCCAAGCCAGAGAGGTCAGAGGAGGTAAGGAGGAAAAAAAAAAAAAAGAGTTCGGGGAAGTGGAATATTGACACCCGACTTTCTTCTTTTTGTGCCCTCCCTCCTTGTCTTTCCCCCACTTCTTTTAAATAAAATCCAGATTGTAGCTGCTGCCAGGTTAAGAGTGGAAACTGAAGAGACAGCGAGATGGATGTAGACTGGACAGTAATGGGAGAGGAGGTAGGTGTCAGGATTAGAAGAGCTGTCAGGCACACGTCGGGAGAAAACCCTCAGTCCCTTTCCACTTTCCCTGAAAAAAAGGGAGGGGGGATGCTACCTTGAACAGGGAGGCAGTCGTACTAAGCTTTTGTTTTGAGAACAGTCTTTACTCAGAGTACTCTGCCCTTGGAACAAATCTTTGGGTTTCTTTGGGTTCTAATGGGGATATCTTTTGAAGGGTGAACTGAGGAGAAAATATAGAGGGTATAAAGTGAACTGTGATAAACTTCTTTGTTTGAAAAGAAGTGAGAAACTGGCTGTTTTTACTTTGGGGGATATGAGAGAAACCAGGGGGATGAATCTAGAAGATTGAGAGCACTTTGAAATGCTTCTCAGTAGAACACATTTCACAGACGATAAAGTGGAGTTCAGGGCAGCTCTGGGAAGGGCGGGTCAGTTTCCCCCGATGTTCAGCCCCCTCCTCCTCTCCATGACCCCCTCACATCCTCCCTTGTCCCTCACTCCCCCCACTCCCAACAAACATACACAAACAGCTTCTTCTTGCAGGTTGGACATGCAGCTCTTGGAGGGTGATGAAAGTCTCCAAGCAAATGGGGTTGGGGTGGACGATTAGGGATTGGGAGAAAGAGGAGGGGGCCTGGGGTGGGAGGAGGGAGGTAAGGGAAAGTTCCTACGTGGCACTACCAAATATTGAATGACCAGACCTGTGTAGCTGACTGTAGCCCTGTCAGTACCGGAGGAGGGAGAGCGACTTCACTCCTCCCTCTGCCTGCCTCCTCCCTCCCCTGACCCCGCC
>CM053744.1:81926905-81941253 GCA_028658305.1 Pachyuromys duprasi | reverse complement strand
GAAAGAGAGAAAGAAAGAAAGAAAGAAAGAAAGAAAGAAAGAAAGAAAGAAAGAAAGAAAGAAAGAAAGAAAGAAAGAAAGAAAGAAAGAAAGAAAGAAAGAAAGAAAGAAAGAAAGAAAGAAAGAAAGAGAAAAAAAAAAGACAACCCAACTCTGAACGCACAGGTTTAGAGGAAACCCAAGCCTGGCCAGCGGTCCTGATGCTCAGATCTGAGTGATCCCTAAAAAGAGTTAGCGCTTCAGGAGGCCCAGCCTTAACCTTGGCTCTGATGGTTGGATCTTCACACTCCCCAGGAACAGGCAGCTTCTCATTCATCCCTGTGAAGAGCACTGTTGACCCATAGTGGGGTTCGATTCGAATTTTGCAATGATTTAGACTACTGACGTGGTTTCAACTTCTTCAACCATAAATATATTCATCTTTGAAAGTAGAGCACCTCAAAAGAATGCATTTCACCTTTGATACTTTGTCGCTCCTTGGACTGGGCAATTTGGTCAGCATTTATGCCCTCTGCTGGTTTGTTTTTATCATTCAGCATTTAAGCATCAGCCATAGCAAAGGAAAGTCTATTCCTTAATGATACTGAAAGATGTCAGTATTCATTAAATCATAGAACAGATTGCTATTTTATATCAACTTGTCACATACACGTGTAGATGTGAATATTCTAGTGACAGTTATTAAAAGCACAGAATCTAAGAGATTCTGATTACCAGCATTATGGGTTACCTGAATGCCTTATCTCCTTCAAGATATGTATTTTTCTTTTCCATACTGGGGTTTCCAGTCAATCAAAATTCTATGCCTTCAGGACATAATTCCCTATTTGAACTCTTAACTACACACATGAAACACTTTGAGGAAGTATCTCAGTACTACATCACATAAACTGCAAAAAATAACGTTTCCTATTGTATAAAGCTACAGAATATGAGAAATACTGAAGCATAGGGTCAATATGTTATTTCTGATGAAATATTTTAAAATAGTATAAGCCATTAGATAGTTGCATGGCAAGATTTGGTTATTTATTTTTATGTAGTTGGTAGGTAGGTACTTAGTGAAAAAGTAATTGGTATTAAGTCAGTCTTGTGGACATTCTTTTTTTAAACCTATTAAAATTCATAAAAGAAATGATAGTAAATGAATGTTTAAAAGAGAAATGCCATTGTCAAATTCCTAGTCACCAGAGAAGGGTAAACTCTGTCTCTAATTCTAAAGCCAGAATTTAGAACTGTAGCTAAAGGACTGAGTGAGATTTAACATGGCTTTCTAGGTGGAGGGATCTTTTCCTTGTATCATCTGACATAAGGGATTTCCCAAAGATGTGTGTGTATGCTTCTGTTGGTAAACCAGAAGACAATTTAATATGATCTTACTTTCATATAAAATTGGAACGCTTAAACTTTGCGAAATTTCATGTTTTTTCATAATAACCTTAGATTTTAAAGAACAATAATCACAAGAAAGTCTTTTTGTTTGTTTTGGAAGATTGTGGATTAGTGGAATTGATTTCACATATTATTTTACTCTAAAGTAAACTGTAAACTCTTCAAACACAGTCTCTAGTATAATTTCTGTCTGTCTCTCTCTGTCTCTATCTCTCTCTCACACAAGCTGTTATTTAATGGGTATCCATTGACATCAGCTTTTGTTTTATGTTTGATGCATTTGCCTCTACTTTACCTTGGGACTTCAGGGATTATGTGTATGCATAAAGTAGTAGATAACTTACTGTAAACAGGACCTGGGATTAATGCGAAATTTGCATGGTCTGAGCTATGCCAGTGTTAAAATACACACTTTATTTTCTGAGTTTTAAGTCACAGTCACAGGAAGAGCTGGCTACAACTGAATGCTGTGACTGATATTACCTAGTTGAACTTAAAAAAAAAAACTAATTATAATGGCCTTCTGTCTTTAGCTGTTGAGCCAAATGTGTCTTGTAAACTGTTGATAAGTTCTAAGGGGAATTTTAATGGCTTGCCAGCAATGAGTAGCCAGCGCTGCAGAACTGTTTTTTTGAGTGCCCGGGAGCAGCAGGTGAAATGGTGCTGGCTATCAGAGTGTGCTAATTCAACCTGTGAGGAACCCAGGCCTGTCTCTGTAGCTATTTAATTAGAATAAGTTAAAGTAGCAAGTATGCTCTTGCTGATAAGTGCAGTATTTTGGTAGATAATTAATATTTTGTCTTTTAATAAAATGTAGGAGTCCATGCGTGAAGTGTTTTTTTTTTTGGATGGATTTTATATCAAGGATTAGTTGGGGTAGTATGTATTCATTTAGTTAGCAGGAATTTTTTAAACTGCTGCCTATTTGTTTTGTTTTATTATCATAATGTATAATTAACCATAGCTTGAAATAAGATTATGACAGAGAAATGAAAAAAAATATAAAGACAGCATGATTGCTTGATGTTTAATTTTCTTATTCTGTATTCTCCTGAACTTGTGACTAAAATAAAAATACAACATTGTTTAAATTATATTATTATTAAAACACATCAAAGTAAATACCACTGATTTTTGTATTGGGTACGTGTTGCATTTATTTTTAAATTTTTTTCTTAGACAGGTTTTACTCATTTTCTTAAGGCTCTAGTTTGTTAACCATTGCATTTTTTAAAGGGGTTCAAGAGTATATTTATCTCCTGAGAATTCTAGAGTTAGAATTCATAGTAGATGCTAATCAGCCATCCTTTTTCATTTTTACAAAGGAAACTGAGGCAGAAAATGGTGTTATTTAAATAATTCTTATATAAGGAACATTAAATATAGTAAAAGATTTTCTAGTGTGCAGGATGAAGATATATAATATTGATATAAAATATTTTTAATTAAAGATATTTAATATCTTTAATATGGCCAATTTTTGTGATGTCCTGGAGTTCTGATTAACAAGCAGGTAGTTTATATGACAGTTTAAAGAAAATCAAGTAGAATGCATGCATTTAAAATTCTGAATTTTTGAAGTTTGGAGAAGGGCAATGTCTAATCATTTGATCATACACCCACTGCAGTGAATATCAGATTACCAGCATTGGTGTAGAAAGGGTAGCTATTTCTAAAAAAAAATTAATGTGCATTTATTGCTAGTTGAAGACATAGTATTTAATAATAGTAATAGAAGTAATGGTAATAGAAGGCAGAATTTGAAATTTAAACAACTCAAAGAAATAATATATAACTCCCTATATTTATGCACCTATATTTATGTGTACATTAGAAATATATGTATAAATATGTTTCAAATGAGGATATGCCTACCAAGTATGATTTTCCATATCAATTATGATTATGTGATATATGTATATCATATACATTAAAAGGCTTTTATTCATGTCAGAATTGTTATGTTGCACTTTCATACATGTTAACAATCTTTTTCTAAATAGATAATTGCTTTTTAAAAAATGAGAAAATACAACAGTTCAAATTCAAAAAGGTATTAGTTTGGATTGTCAAAATATTTAAAACTACAGAAATAGTCTTTAAGAATAAGCGGGCAGTTTAACTTGGGGGGGGGGTCCGTCTGAGTGGATGGCCATGATATCTGTTGTATTGTGGACTTCTAGTGTAACATAAGAAATTCTTAGGAAGTAAAGGAAGAATATTTCAATTTTCTATTGCAACATTAATTTCTAGAAATCTTATCTTCAAGAGATAGTGTATCTTCTGAATGAAAAGACATCCTTTCTTCCAGGAATCAATGTTTCTAGAGACTTGAGGGTGTGGAAGAGTTCATCGTGAGCTCTTTCTTGTATTAACGTTTAACAGTGCTTATATATAGGAGGACTGTAAATAATGAGTCATATTCTTCATTCTAAATACTTTGAAAGATTTATTTTTAGGTACTTCAAAGGCAGAATTTTATTATATCCAACATGTCCTCTTCTTCTGCCACTCACTTATGGAGAAGCAATTAAGGGCAGTTAGTAGAATCATTAAGAATTCAAACTGAGGGCTGTCTGCATTTCTGCTTTTACTCCTTCACTTCCTGCATTTAATATTGGGGAAATGTGACCTAGGCTGAAGTGGTAGGAGGCAACTTTATCACTCCCTTTCTGTCTTCCTCTTTCTGTCCCTCCCTCCCTTCCTTACTTTCTCTCTCTCTCTCTCTCTGTTTAAACTATAGCACTTTTATTCCCTAGTAAAAAAGAAAGGGCTACAGAGACATCATAGACATCATAAATATTACAACTGACCTTAAACAGTTAAATAAAACTCTCTCTCACTTGAGTCCATTTAAGAGCAGATTCAGGGTCACTTTCTGTATCTTATCTGAATTGAGACTCTTCTAATTTCCTTGCAATTTAATTAAAAACGTTATGACTTTAAATTTAATTTTAAATTATGTCTATATTATTAGCGTGCACCTAGTACATTCTTTTCTTACTTTAAAGCCGTAATATGATTTGATTTGTAGGGGGCAAGAAGTTCCTTTTTTAAATTATTCTCTAATTTTCATTTGTGTCAGGATAACATGAATAATGCTAGCTTGTAGAGAAAATGAAAAGATAATTTTAAAGTGATTTAGAGAGTAATATCTATTGATCAGTTGCGGTCTCTGGCCTACTACTGACTTGGCTAATGGTTTTTTTAGACATTGGCTGGTCACCAGACCTAGTGTTATCTGGTAAAACAAACTCTTTGCTTGCTGCGTGTGGAATTAGAGACAGTGCTATTAGTTTAGCAGAAAGAACTCAGAGAAAAGAAAGGTTATCAGATTTCACAGTAAGAGACCAGCTTAAATACAACTTGACAAATGAGAACTAAAACAAACCTGTGTAAAAGTGCTCTAGCACAATCAACTTTTGCAATCCCCACAAACCTCCTTTTTTTTTTTTTGCTTCTTTTTGCTTAAAAAGCATTTCTTTCTTATTTTAACCAAATTTAATTGCTCTTGAATGGCCAGGGACTGTTCAGCAAATGAAGGTCTCTATTCACAGAACCTGGGCTCACAGGATATCAATAGCAGCTTCCTTCCTCTGTCTCACTAGTAAACTGACATCCGGGCTTTAGGGACTGAACCCTGGACAGCATGTACTGGTTAGCTTTGCTTCCTCACTGCGACTTCACATACAACTTCCTGAAAGGATGACAGCCAAAAAGAGTGGTAGTTGCAGTTTTGGACAAGACTAATAGGGATCCTAATTCTTTTCATACTTGGTGGTTGTTATGTTGTGCAGACAATTCAACTGACCTTCCCTTAGGGACCTTTAGGGTTCTGAAAACATCTTCTGTCAGTACCTGTGTCCTATAACATCATCTGGGCCAGGTATATAGTGACCTGTCCATCACTGCCCTTCTCTCTTACTCTGGCCCTTGCTCTTTCCCCCTCTCCTGCTTTCTTCCCTCCCTTTGTTGGGGTGCCCCCTTCCTCACCATCCTTCTCTCTCTTCTTCTCTTTTTCTCTCTCCATCTCCGTGCAATAAACCTCTTTTATATAAGATTAGTTGTGTGCATGGCATTTTTATATAAATACTGACATTTGGTGCTGAAACTCTGCAGGTAAACCATGAAAATGGTATTCACCATTGTTCCCTAGACTGGAGTATAACAGCTGAGCATAACCTACTGCTTGCTGTCATAATTCCTATGAAATATCAATGATGTTTTATTTTCATTGAGAATTAAAGTTACTGTCTAAATGACTTAGTGTGGTGTAGAGTATGTCTGGCTTATGATAAATCTTTCCTCATCTTTCCAGTCCTACCCTCATTGACCCTGCATTTGTGCTGTTGTAAGGCTCATGCCTTTATTTTGGATGTTTCTCTGAATTATTTGTTTTCTTCTTATCCATCTCAAATTCACTCACACTTTATACTAAAATATCATAACCCCACAAACCTTTTTTTCGCATAATCTGGCCTATATGAAGTTGAGGACTAACACTTGTTTGCTATACAACAGGCTATGCTGTTTATTTTTTGTGCAGAATATTTCCTTATTGTGATCCACTTCTCAGGGATAAACATGTTAAAGACTCAGCTTGTCTGTGAGGAAACAGGAAAACAGAAAATAATTAGCTTGTCTGATATCACATAGGAAATTGTGATATCAGACAATTTCAATCTTGTATCAGAGGCTTAGCCTTGGCCCTGCCTACTTCATTGGATATTTTAATGTTTTAAATAGACCCTTGGTTTATCTTATGATTATGGTGAACTAAAGTCTAAAATTAATGCTCAAATCTTGCAGCTACATTACAGTACACAGTACAACCATGTGAATACCTTGAATGCCTTGAATGAAGTAAACAGAGCTTTTGCTAAAATACAGTCTTACAATTCAAGTTGCTCCTCAGTCTACATTTAGGTTTAATGGTGAAAGCTTACTTAGTTCTTTCACTTTTTCAACAAACTTAAGTCACAAAGACGTTGGGACACCTAAGAAGGTAACAGCTGGAAGTTTTTGAGTACTATTTTGGCTCTGACTAATTTAATAACTGCATCTGTTAGAATCATGATCTGATTAGTTTACCAACAATAGCACTCAGTGAGTTTTACTTCTAATTAGAATCTATAACAATGAGTGCCAAGTCATTTTCCGGGAATTGATGTAACCTCCAGTTACAAATGTCAGCCCAGATTATTCAAAAGATCCTTTGAATATAATCAACATGAAGAATGCAGAAAAAGACAAAAGACTAAAACAGACAAACAAACAAACAAACAAATAAATAAATAGAACGCTAGCATTGTTTTGAAATTTCTCATGTGTCAACTTTCTTCCAGAAGCCGCTGAATGGGTAATGACAAATAAGAGGTTATTTCTGTTATTTCATTTTGAAGATCACTCCCAATATGTTCTCCAAAGATGTTGTTGAACATCTTCATTTACCAATCCTCTCTATTGCCTTTTTGACAATAGGTGGTTTGAATACCTGGAGTGATGTGTTTTCTCTTACAGTGGTCATAAGTCATTTTTCTTGTTGGTCTAAAAACAGCAACTTCAACAAAAAATACCAATCTATCAAAACATTTCATGAAAATAATCTTGTCCTCCATTTGGCTTATTATTGGGGATTAATTGACTTTTTATTAGCAGTAGAAACAGTGGTTTATCTCTTCATAATCAAGTTAATAAAATAAATCTTTCTTTGGATACAAAAATAATTAATACATTACACTTTCAGTTACTCAGCTGTGAAGTGTCATATTCAAGCCAGACACATATGAAGATTCTGATATATAAAAGCTGGTAGATAGGCAGTCATATAGTATTTTGGGGAGAAGGACACAATACATATATACACATATTTACATATAAATTGTTGCATTACTATCTTTTGTATATATCAGTGTCACTAAAAGCAGTAAGTCAAGTATCAACCAATTTTATTAAACATGGTCACAGTACCTGGAACAAGGCCAGGAAAAAGACATTTGAGGAAGGGTTGTTGAAAGAATCGGAGGAAGTTAGTTACAACTCAATAATCTGAAAACTCAGATGTGCTTTATATGTTCAAGTGTATAAATTTCTATAGATATTTATATATGCTTCTATATATTTACACTTATACACACACACACACACATATATATATGTTTAGAAATACTATTGAGTCTATTCCAGCCAATATTTTTCTGACTTCCTGAAAATCCAGTTGGCTAGTTGTTTCCACACTGAGCCAAGGCCTCACATGTTAAATCCCTGTGAGCACTTTCCTCTTTGCTCAGCACTGCTTTTTTTTGCTCAAGACCCTATCTTCTGTAGAAAGATATCACTTCAACTGTGTAGACTAGGGTGAATGAAATTGCAAGACATACTCTAGTGCACTCTTCCTAATCTAGGCTTAAATGCTTACTGCAGAATGTTTTCATGCTACACTGAAAACATGATATGAATGTAAAAACCTACTTAGGAAAAAAACTGGTATCTGTCCCCTATCTGGAATACCATAGTTGTCCAGTAAAATAGTTGTTGAATGAGTGAATAAATCAACTAATAAAACAAAACAAAGGGGTTTTAATAATAGAAAATGAATGTGGTAATGGTTACTGTTTGGAATTAGTCACTTCCAATCATAACCCTTGGGTTTCCTTTTCTTTATACATATTCTTTTGAAAGAATATATATATATATATGTTACACACACATATAGAATATATATATACACATACATATACATACATACATATATGCTTTGGTTTTTTGAGTCAAGGTTTTTCTGTGTAGCTCTAGCTGTTTTGGAACTCTCTTTGTAGATCAGGCTATCCTTGAACTCACAGAGATCCACTTTTCTCTGCCTCCCAAGCAGAGTGTTGGGATTAAAGGCGTGCGCCACTAGGCCAAGCTTTGTTGAATATATTTCTAAGCTGGTTAAAACATTAGGGTTTTAACATTTCCTCCAGATTATTTTATGTACAAACCAACCAAAAATTGTTCATGATAGAAAGTGTGTTTTCTCAACCAGGAATGTGTTCAGTTTGTATAACAAGACAGTGGAAGTCAGAAGTAATGTAATTATTGCAAAAAGTGAACTCTTTGTAATAAATATCCCATATGCAAATTTGCAGTGGCTCAGCAAATTTGAATTGATCTGATCAATTGACAACAAAAAAAGTTCTTCTAATCCTGTTTACTAGGACATATGATGCATTAAAGGTCAATGAATGTAGGCTATTTTCAACATTTAGGTAAAGTGATAAGGCAGATAATATGCTTTAGTTTTAAAATAAGCATTTAATAATAAATATAATAATATCATAATAAATAATTTTCATGATTTATAAATCACAAGTTCTGTATTCTATAGTTACCCATTCTCAAATTATGTTTTTCATCTCACCATATTGCATTCATTTCAGTTCATGTAAGCCTACATGGTATGAGAGGTTGGAGGATTCAGTCTATGTAACAAATTCAAAAAATAAGGTCATTTTCCCACCCCTATGTATAACCAATAAGTGTAGATCCTATAGCTACAGTTATAGACAGGGTGACAGGCTCACTACCATGGGGTAAGTGTAACTTTAAGAGTGACAGTGAAAAGCTAAATATTCTTCAGCTCTTTGTTCACTTAACAAACACATGTTAAATCCCTTGTGCTAGGTTAAGCTTTAAGCTGATACATTTGATAAAAACTTTAACAAGTTCATCTTCCATGCTTGTGACATTCTCAGGCAAATGACTAAGAGAACATCACAATCTCACTCATAGAAGAAGGTAGTAGTCAACCAATAGTTGCATAAGCAAATATGTAACAACAGTAATGGTAGACGGTATGAATGTAGGAAAACTGAGCATGAAAACACAGAAAAGCCATTTGAGAAATAACAATTGAACACCGAATAACCAAGTGAAGGCACTCTATGAAGTGACATGAATGTTGGAGGCAGAAAAGCAATTGAGGCTGCAAAGGGCTTCAAGGAAACCCCTTGAAAACTGCAGTGTGAATAGAGATGAAATGAGGGGTTATGTAGTGAGACAGAATTGAAGAAGAGTGTAGGGACACTCTTATATCTTAAGAATATATTTTTCTGTGCTGCACAGAATCATGAAACTAAAAGGTTACTTTTGCTAATTTTGCTGGGACCGTGCCTACCGGGTATGAGCACTTGGGTGATGAGCCAGTTGGTTGTCACCATTGGGTCCTCTGACAATCACATGGTGGGGTCACATTTTTAGATTAGTCAGACTGCTAAAAACCCACCCATTGTTCTCAACAGTAAAATGTCTACTTTGAGATCAGACCTTATATAAAACTGTTTTCATGATGGACCTGTAAACATATGGATTATTAATCCTATTTTATAAAGGAATACTTGAAGCAAATATTGCTTACACATTTATAAAACCGCTTTGTAAGACAAACAAGTAATTTAAGTTTCTAAATTTTGTGTGATATTTCTTGCAATCACTCAAATTAGAGCACTGTAAGAGCATAAAATTGCAATGTGGTTAAAAAACTTAGAAATGTACCTTTAGACCCACTTTGACTTAAAGAACAAAACATTTATTATAAACATATGTTCTAATGATATCCTGAAAGTGAAGTTATTTTAGTATTATTTAAAATAACAATATTATAAACACAACTTTGAATAATATTGGTAGACTCTAACTTGTATCTCTGTCATTAGTTGTAGGTTTGTAAATGTGACTACGTATTCATCCATTTCTGTGCACTAAAGCTAGTTTAAAGTTCCTATTCTCTGAACGGAATTGCTGTCTTCTTAAACCTGTTCCTCTCACAGTCTTCTCAGTCTCTACAGAAATATAATTAGTTGTGGTACTCAAAGAAAAAACAAACTTTCAGAATTTGCTTGGAATTTTGGTTCCTTTCTCTCATAGCCCACATACAGCCTATCACCTACTACTGTCTGCTCTGTCTTCACAGCATGTTCAGAATCTGACCTAGTAATTCACCTCTCAGCTCCAGACTACAGCATCTCGCACTTGCAGGATTGCAAATGCTTCTTTAAGAGCATATGGGGAGGCATCTGTGCCTTGAAGTTTTTCAACACATAAATCTCAGTAATAAAAAAAAAAACAACAGTTGAATTATTTCACCTTTCTATGAAAGGTTTTCTATGAAATTAAAGCAGCATGGAAAAATAGTATTCATAAAAATTTGCTTCCTCTCACTTGTCTCCAGCAGTTCCAATGGTTTTCCGAATCAGTTGGAGTAAAATTCATTTTCCATGGAGACCTCATAAAACTTACAAATCATTCTTATGTCTTTGACCTCACCTCTTATAATTCTCCCATTCTCTTAGCAGAAGGCTTTGTTTTCTTGAATTTCTCCACCTCTCTGAGTTGATTCTTTTTTATTTTAATTTTTTAATATTATTTACAGTTTTTTCACTTTTTATCCCAGCTGTAGACCATTCCCTCTCTCCCTCCCAATTTCATGCTCCCTCCCACATCTCCTCCCATGCCCCTCCTCAAGTACACTGATAGGGGAGGTCCTCTTCCCCTTCCATCTGACCCTAGCCTATCAGGTCTCATCAGGACTGGCTGCATTGTCTTCCTCTGTGGCTTGGCAAGGGTGTTCCTCCATTAGGGGGAGGTGATCAAAGAGCCAGCCACTGACTTCATTCTTGCATTAGCTTCTTTGTATTCATTTCTTTTGCTTCTAATCCAATTAAGCAAAAACAATCACATAGGGGCATTTTCTTTGACTTTTCAGAATTAACCCAAATATGTACTCACTGGGGAATTTCTTGGTTGATGTCATAGTTGTTTTTTTTTTTTTTTACTTTCAATTTTTTATATTATTGTGAGTCCAAAACCTGTCACATATAACAAAGTACTAATAAAGACAGAGACATTATTTTTATAAACTGTAGAGCTGATAATTTTGACCTATATTTACGTTTTTTCTATTAAATGTGTGTTTAAATAAATATACAAACATAAGGTTGTTAATGGTGACATATTTAAGTTGATTATGGAACTGTTTATGGAAAACTGAACTTGAAATGATATTATTGACCTATTCCTATGCTCAGGAATAATTAATACAAGCTGAATAACTGTAACATTTCTTAAATATATATCACAATATACTATTGTTTATAAGCTGCTCATTTTGCATACACATAGCACATCAAACAGATCAGCAGTAGGTCTTGGCAAGCTCTTCAAGTTGATGTTCAAAGTTAGATCCCCAGGAACTGAAGTAATAGATTATTGCACGCTTTCCTGTGGGTGCTGAACCAAATTTAGTTCTCCTCAAGAGCAGCAGGTGCTCTTAACCTCTGAGCTTCTCCCTAGCCCTATCCTTCTCCTCTGTTTGAGACAAGATATCACTCTGTGACCCAGGCTGCCTAGAATTTATTACAAACTTTAAACGGTCCTCAAACCTGACATACCCCTCTTTTCTCAGCTTCTTCAGTCCCGGGATTACAGGCATGAACAGCTTATTAGTGTTACAATGCTACACCAATTTATATGCTATAAAAAACAATGAAAAGGAAAATCCTAATATTATCAGTATTTTACCTTCATGTTGTGCTGTGAGGTTGTCAAGATAAACATGAAAGTACAGGTTCCAGAGTCATTGATGTGTTAACTATATAATTGATAGTAAGTCAAACCAAAAACCAAAAGAAAACAAAAAACAAAAAAACACAAAAATCATTCTAAGCATTATATATTTCTTAAATAGCTGTGCATACTTTTTAGCTTTTTTATAATTTAATTTCTTTTTAAAATTTTACACGAGTACTATATTTGTACATTTCCACTCTCCCTTCTTTGTCTCACCTCCAACTCCTCCTGTATTTCTCACACTCCCCCTCATACTCGTGCCTTCTTTTCCTTTAAATATACGTGTATATATATTTCAACAAATATGTAAATGTTATATTAAAGAAATATAAAAATATGTTTCATTCATACATACACACAGAAACATACACATGAATTCAGCATTCCGAATCTGTTTGGTGTTGTCTGTCTGTAGATGTGTTTTGGGCTAACTGGTTGGGAATGGACAGCTTATCTGGGACTCATCCTTAGAGGAGACTGATTCTTCTTAAGGCAGCCATTAATTGCCTGTGACTCTTCATCTATTAGTAGAGCACTGTATAATATCTACCCTTCATGTTGACATGTCCACTGGTTTTATTAGGTAGGTCTTATTTAAGGGACTGTCTTTTTGAGATTTCATGTGCTAAGCTTCCCTGTCATGTACAGAAACAAGACTAGTCCTTTGGTTCTAACAGTCATTCTGTCCCCTTTTCTGTTATGCTCTCTGAGTCTTACGTGTGGGAACTGTGTTGTAGACTTATCAACTGGGGTTAAGTGTCCAGTGGCCATCTGTTTTCTGCATTTTGATCAGTTGTGAAGCTTTGTTTTTTTAATTTTATTTTTTCAAATAATGTATTTTGAGCATTTTCTTTTCCCTTCCCTAGTTCCTCCCAGATCCTCCCCACCGCCATTCTCAATGTAACTTCATGTTCTTACTCTCTTACTCTCTTTCAAAAAAACTAGGAAAGCAAGAACAATAAAACAAAAATCAGTAAAGAATATCATTAAGAACAATCAAATACCAAAACAAAAGTACACACACACACACACACACACACACACACACAGAGTCTGTTTTGTGTTGGTCAAATACTCCTGAATGTGATTGAGATACTCAGTGACACTTCATTAGAAAAAACTGATTTTCTCTATTTCAGGAGATATAGTTACAAATATCTTCTTGGTTAAGGATACGACTTGTGTCTACATTCCCTTCTTAGTAATGGGATTTTGTCTGGTTTGAATGCTTGCTGTTGCAATCTCTGTGAGTTCATACATGTATTTGTCCTGTTGTCCGGAAGACAGTTTCTTTGAAGGCATTCAACAATCTTTCATTCATCATTCAATGAAGTCATTCATCAATCAAAGGTCTTACAATCTTTCTATCTCATCTTGTGCATAAATACCTGAGCCTTGAGGAAAGGGTTTTGATAAAGTCACTCCATTTAGGACTGAGTGCTCCAAGTTCTCTTGCTCTCTGCCAATTGTTCAGTTGTGGGTCTCTGTGTTTTCCCTTAGACTCATGACATAGCCAATCTTGGGGTCTTGACCACTTTAGCAATGTTGGTTGTGGGTTTGTATCACATCGAGTGGGCCTTACATCCAAACAAAGAGTGTTTGGTTATTCCCACAACATTTGTGCTACTGTTGAACCACATCAGTGTAACCTGTATTCAGGTTGCTGATATAGATTGTAGGATTTGTAGTTGCATGCTAGTACATCACTGTCCTTCTCTGGTAATATGCATGCTAAATACCTTCTAGCAATATGAACACTACTAAGTAAGGGTGAAGTTTTTAGTCAGGCACTAGCATAAATTTTATGTTCTATGACACGAGTAACTGTTGTCTTCAGCAAAAGGGCCATACCATCTCTTTGTGGAGAATGACAAGTAGCCTTAGCAATAACCTGTGATGTTTTGGGGTGGTGGCGGTTAATGGGGTACTTTTGGCTAATGGTTCAATTTGATTTAACTCTTTTCTGGCACTGGAGGTATTACTTGGTAACGTAAGAGTCCAGTTGTGGCTTTATTTCCGCCAATATATGGTATAATTTAGAATAATAATCTACAGTAGGAGGTTTCCATGTGTTTTTGCAGATGACATTTAGTTGTTTCTACTATATTCCCTCCATTACTCTTCCCTCCCATCCCCTCCTACTTCCATCCCCCCATTTTTATACTCCTATTCTAGTTTCCCCCTTTTTCTTCTGTAACACTATGCTATATTTCCCCTTCTTTCGAAGATCAAAGATACCCTTCTCTGCCCTGGTCCCTTACTAGCTACCCAACCTCTGTACTTTTTTTTTTCTTTTTTTTTTTTTTCCTTTTTTTATTTTTTTTTAAATTTATTTATTTTTATCTCAG
>CM053744.1:81913963-81926805 GCA_028658305.1 Pachyuromys duprasi | reverse complement strand
GAATAGGGTCTTCAGCCCTACACCAAGTTATCATGGGCCCCATCCGTGCGGGGGTTCCAGTCCACATCCACACATGGTCCTTGATTGTAGAAACCGTCTCTTACAAGACCCCTGTGCCCTGCTCAGTTTGGTCTTTGTGGAGCTCTTGTTCTCCCCAAGTCTCAACAACCTCCCCCAGATCTATCATTACTCTTGCCCTTTGTCAGAGGCTTGATCTCGAGTCTTAATATCCGCTCTGATACCCAACCTCTGTACTTAATTTGAATTTAAACACATATATGTAAAAATCAAAAGCCAACATTTATATGTAAAATAGATTGTGATTTCTTTATTTTTAGTCTGGGGTACCTCACTCAGGATGATTACTTTTAGTTTTGTAGTTGTGTGTTTATATATGGGTTCCACCTGCTGCAAAAAGAAGCTTTTGGATGAGCTATGAGAAGTGCACTTTTCTGTGGGTCTCTAACCTTACCAGGAACAGGGAGTTATCAGGTTTAAAGCATCAGGTATGAGTTCTCTCTTATGGAGCAGGCATTAAGTCCAATTACTCAGTTCTTAGTTATCCCCAATATAAAACAAGTGTCACAGAGGCACTTATTGTGAGTCTTGCTGGGTGGTCATTCTTGTGGTCATAGGCTTGTAACTGGGTAGGGCTGCTGATTGCTTTTTTCCACTGGCAGCTTAGATTTTACCATTGACTACTATGAGAGCTATTTCCTAAGGTCAGTTCCAGGTCCTGTGTCTGAAGTGTGTGGTGCCTTCTGCAGTTGAGGTGTACCTTTCAGGCTCTGAGAAGGAATGAAGGGCATAATTTTTATGGAGGTATACGGTAAATATTTTGAGATATGAAGTCGTTTATTATTCTACTCTACTGCAAAAGGATTTCCTAATATAGTAAGTAAAAGCAGATAACAGGAATCAGCTTAATGATGGCTTATGGAAACATGAACTGTACTTAATGGAGTTGTTAGAAATGTTCCAAAAGTTTAGAATTTTCAGAAAGCAATCATTGTAGAAGTGATTTTTGATGAGAATTTATACGTTTTAATTTTTTCTTCCCTCGGGATTAAAACTCATTATTCTGTTAAATTTTTAAAAATGAGGTCAAGTTGGATAAAATTATTCTGGTAAGGTTTAAGTAGCTCACACAGAGTCATTTAATTGCTGGGGTTTTAGGTTTGACCTGGTAACAGCACTTGTTGTACAAGCATGAAGAACCTGATACACAATCAGATTTGAAAACTGTCAGAATATTGGTAGTCAATAAACTATAATATATAATATTTTCTTGTGGTTCAATATTGTATCTCACAGTCAACAGTTTTTTTAAAGACTATTTTTCTATTTATTAAATTTTTACTTTTTTGAAATGGGGTAAGTAGGGGAGGAAAGATTAGGTGGTGTGCATCAGGAAAATGATAATGTGACTCAATTCATGTCTGCATGCCTATGATATAGAGTGACAATGAGATAAATTAAACAAATGCCATTGAACATGTTCACTAGTCAACCATGAGGCACAAGAGAGTCATGCAACCTCCATGAGAGAGTAAGACTTTCTGAAGGATTCTGTGGTAAACATTTAAATAAAGATGTTACTAGATAGGAATTTCCCAGATTTCATCACTGGCTGTATGTTAGATTCATCTGAGGAAAAACATGGTGTGTGAATGTGCACACTTGCATGTATGTGTGTGTTGTGCATGTTTAAAGTCTAGAAATATGATATTTTAGGATGCCCTAGTAGTATAGACCTGTAATTCCAGGTTTTAAGTAGGCAGAAATAGGAGTGTAAAATGAATGCCGTTAGGGGCAATAAACTGATTCAAAGCCAGCCCAATCAGATTTGTAAGGTTTTGTCCAGAAAACAAAATGTAACAAGGGATAAATAGGGTTATACATCAGCTGAAATATGCTTGGCATATATGAGGCTCTAAATCAAATCTCAAGTAAAACAAACAAACAAACAAATAATAGAATCAAACAAAGAAACAAAACCCAAAGAAAACAAAGCACCCGTCCCAAACAACCTACACATACTTTGACTTTTATGATGCATATAGGCTATGGGGAAGCCGTGGAGAACTGGCATTAGTGTGTTAAGGGGCCATGGATAACAGATAAATAAATCAGTGTAACTGCTTCCTCGACTTTACAGGTAGATGCCAAGTTTGAGTTACACGCAGTACTCAAGTCTAAGAAAGCCTTCTACCATTTAAAAAGGCAAAATCACTTTTTTTTTTTTACGTATCATGTAAAGATTCATGTAGGAAGGCTGTGTTGCTTCATTAGAACAGTGTTCCAAGCCAGTTCTCTAAGGTATAGTAAATCCAGCTGACAGATAGATTGTTGAGGACAATAGTTTTTATCAGTGCCATCTTACTGGATTTGAAGACATAGACAGGCTGATATATTTCCTGGTGTTCACACCACACAGACACTAAATATTGGAGGTAGAACTCAGAAGCAGTCAGAATTTCCAACCTTATATCACACAGGTTTTTAGCAGAATATGGAGATGCTTTTGGAAGAAATACCAAGAGAACAGAAGAATCAAAATATTGAAAGATGTTCAATGATCCATTTTGATTCTGAAGACAACAGAAAGAAAGAATCCAAAACCCAGTTCCAAACTTCTGAACTGATGAGAATATCAAAGAGGCTAATAAAACACACCGAAATACCATTAAGGTCTTCAGAATTCTTCTTTCTTGATGGGGAAGTATTTGGCACTCAGAGAAAGCCACTTCCATATATTTTCACTTGTGTTTGCTCATTTGGTCAGCATTTTATATTGTGTGTGTGTGTGTGTGTGCCTTTGTGTTTCCTTTTGTGTTGTGTACAAACTCATTTACGTGTGTTAGTATGTAAGTGCGGTGTGTAAGTGTGTATATATCTATTATCTTCTAATTTGGGGGTACGAATCAAAGGTTAGGTAAATAACTTGAAATAAGAGTAAAAGGTACAAGGACAGGCTAAACACACCAGACTGATTCAGGAGAGACGTGATGCTCATTAAAGATATCTTCATGGGTATATCCCACTTCCTACGGAGGCAAAGTGCTATTAATTGTGTCAGATAATGGGTAAGGGTATACAAAGCCCCAAAGTAGACAAAGGTATCTGGTGTATTTTTAAAAGTCTCAACTAGGTATCTGGTGTATTTTGTAAAAGTCTCAACTAGTATTTCTACAGCACTGACTGGGACGGTGAAATATCAGAGTAGACACACAATGGAGTTGGGTGGGGGTTGGAACTAGAAGAAAATTGAGCATGACCAGATCATCAAGATTTTCTGTGCAAGGAATGTGGAATGTAGATGCCATCTGGAAGTCAGTGGGGTTCACTGAAGGAATTTAAGCAGCAAAGTTGCTTGAACCACGGAATTTAGGAAGCTCAATCAAGCAGTGGAATGCAGATAGATGGGGAAAGGCATGAAATGCCTTCAGTACTAATGATTAGGTTCTTGTGTCCTGATCTCTTGTTTGATAAACACATAGTATACAACAGAAGATAGGAAAAAATTACTGAATAGAATACTGTACTGAATTAACTATGCTTGGAAATGCTTCATGATGAGATGTGGAAATAGAAATAAAATATTGAGAGCATCTAAGACTAGCTATGAATATTAGAAATTTCATTTTTCAGATATACTGCAATCAGTCACAATAAACGATTGCTTTTAATCTTTAAACAGAACTAAGTAATCAGAAAAAGAACATTTTTTACATACCTGTACATATATGTGGAAAGCCACAGAATTGGTATTATTAGAGTTTGCTAAATACTGTGACTATCTGGATGACAAAATCAAGAAACAGGCAGAATTTCATAATCATTTAATTTTTCATTTTGTTCTAATGGAAAGAAATAAAAGAAAACAACCTTTTAAAATCTTGATGGTCCTTTTTAGAAAAACAATTTAAACTGAAACTTTAAAAAAACAAAAACTGTGAACTAAGAACTGAATGATGGTATTGTACCCTGTCCCTGCAAAGAAATTTGTCAGAATTTAAAGATGGATGCCCTTATCACATTCATTTCAAACTGGAAGGGGATAAGTGTTTGTGTACTTGTAGATGTACTGTGTTAGATGTCACAGTGATGAAAAGGAAGCTGTGCTCTGCCCTGTGCATTGCTTATAGATGCCCAGTTTGAACACAATCTGTTTTTTTTTTCTTTTTATCCACAAATTACAGCCGTCTAGTCTCTGATCATGTCTACTCTGGAGTCTTGCTCAGCTTAGAGCAAGAAGATAAAGTAAAATAAGCAGATAATATGTTGTTTTCAGTCGCATTCTCTTTCAGAGTAATTTATGTCCTGATATGTGAATGGAGTTTAATTTAAAATAAATATCAGCATCAGGAATCAATTAACTGGCTTAAGATAATTTCAGACTATTTTAAGCACGTTTTAAATTTCTTTTTGTAGTTTTCATCTGTGGGCTTTTATAGCTACAGTGGGGGCGGAAAAAAACAAGCTTGATATTTACACAAACCCTGAGAGAACCCTTAGCTTAGGCTTTGATGCTTGGTTCTCTCCTCTGCAAAGCAGGAAAAGAACATGTTATTTGTGAAGGTTTGTGCCTTTAAAGTGTTGAACCTCATGGTAGGCCACATATTAGGATCTGGCTGTTAGCATAAGTATTATTTTCTTAGTTTTGTGACATGAGAAAATAAGGTAGCAAAAATGGCCTAGAAACAGCCTTTTGAAGCAGGATTAGTGAACACAATCAGATTTTTTTGAAACAAATATTCAAAGACTGAGCTAAAAGGACACTATATTTGATCCCTTCAACCTCTCTTATTTACATAATACTTTTCTTTTCAGTAATTATAAATACTGTATGCTATATTGAATTTTATGTGGAGTTTTATTTGTCAGCGATGCTCCATAGGGACACAAGAGTTTGTCATAGGAAATTATATTTGTGGCACCATAAGGCAGGGTTTGTAAAGCTCTACCCATGTATGTCTGCAGAGATAGAAGCCAGTCCTTCTTTAGTTAATAAACTAAGAGACCAATTATGTGCATATTTACCATAACTCACATTTAGTTCCTCATTAACATTCTGTGACAAATTGAGTGTTAATACAAGTAAAACATAATCAAAGCTATAGTTCTCAGAGAGCCAGAAGCGGGTTAGTCTGTCCTCAGAGAAATGATACCATGATGCTAGCTAGCTTCCTGATTATAGGATCAATTCCAATTTATTTCTTACCAAATCCTTGCATAAACACTATACTAAGAAGTGTACTGTGGTGGCAGTTCTTGTTAACAACTCACTATGGCAGTTTTTTATGTTAGCTAGAGCTTTCAGTAATAAATGAACTAGATAGCAGTTTCTGTACACTCCTGAAAGTAGCCATGACTTCTTACCTAGGTACTCAAACTTTTTTTTTCTGGATCCAACTATTTTAAAAGCTATATTTCAGGCGTGATGAATGAAACATTGGCCAGCACATGGACTAATTGGAATACTTTTATTTATCTTTTAATATAAAGAGATGCCAAAACATCATAAGTGTTTTAACATGATAGGCTCTAACATTTATTTGGAACCAAGAACTACTCCACTTGATTCATGCATTGACTTGGAGGAATAAGTGGGTTGTTTTGGACCAGGGATTTTGAAAGTCCAACACAATCATACTTGTATTTATCTTTGTGGCTTATTTCAAGTAGTGAACATACATGCTGTGATTAGATTGTTTGTGGTCAGCATAATCAGTACCCTACAGAGGTAGTTAGACAATTTCCTGTCTCAGGACTTCACTACTTTTAATGACCGAATAAATTTCTATCATATGTAGCACACGTTGTTCATTCATTTAATTCTTACATTGTTTCAAAATTTTGCTTAAATAAATAGTGAACACACTTTGAAGTTTTTGAACATATAGTTATTGGTATTTTGGAATTACATGCTACTCATTTGTTTTGAGAAAATGTATAATATTACTTAGAATTCTTAGAAAAAGGAACTTCTGAAAATGCATGTTAGGGAGATACTGATACTGTTAGGTCCAGGAGGAAGAGGAGAAGGAATCATTGCCTTCAGTTATATACCCACCTATATAGTTCTAACTCAACTATTTCCAATGGATAAGTTAACCCAGTGGTCATTCAGTTGGTCCTGGTTAAACTAAACAGGTCACAAAATCTCAGGAAGGAGCTGGTAACAGTGAAGAAGGTTTGCTAGGAAAAGAGGATAAAAGACAGTATGGAGAGAGATTAAGGGGGTGTTAAATAACAAAATGTAACAATTAAAATATTGAAACTAAATATATGTTTATGTTAAGTTATTCAATTATTTTTTTAAATTTCACTTGTTTTTCAGCTGCTCCAGTTGATATACTAAAAGCACTAGATTTTCACAATTCTCCAGTGGGAATATCTAAAACAACAGGATTTTGTGCAAACAGAAAGAATTCTAAAGAATCAGATATTGCTTATAGAGTTACAGAAGAAGCACAAATCAGCGCCCCAACGAAACAGCTATTTCCAGGTAGGTTCAATTCATCTTTGTCCCTGTTGCAATTGTTGTTAATACTACTTCTATTCTTTATTAGCTTAATGGTCTTTTGTGTTAATATATATATTATTATATATTATATAATATAATAATATATATTATTATATATATATTATTATATATATAATATATCCAGTTTTAGTATGATATATAGCTTTTTATATTAAAAAACCCAAAGAAATTGTAATCACCAGTGATATGATGAAAATAACTGCCAATACTGACTCAACCTGGTTACAGAAATATGCTTATTTTTAGAAATTTAATAACTCATTATGTCTTCAATTGAATATGAAAAGGCAGTATTTTATGACTATTTCACATATTTGGGATGGAGATAGGAGAAAACCTTTGCCATTAATGATTGATTAGGTTAATTTAGCAGTTTTGGAGATTAAGATGAATTTAGTGCACATTGTCCTAACATTACTGTAACTGTTTACTTCTAAAAAAAAATATTTTTTGTAAAGGTTCATTGTGAATGTTTTTACACATTATTCTTATGTGAAATTTAATACAACGTGGCAGTTTGAATACTTCTATATGTTCGTATATTTAAATAGTTGTTTCTCAAGTAGTGGAACTATTTAGAAATGGTTAGGAGGTGTGGCTCTGTTGGAGGAGGTGTGGCCCTGTTAGAGGAGGTATGTCATTGGGAGTGGCAATTGAGGCTTCAAAGCTCACATCAGGCCTGCTTTCAGTCTCTACTTCCAACTTGTGGATAAGATGTGAGGTCTCAGCTACTGGAAGTGTTATGTCTGCTGCCATTCTACCCATGATGGACTAACTCTCTGAAATTGCATGCAATTAATTGTTTTGTATTTTGTTATAAGTTGCCTTGATCATGATATCTCTTCACAGAAGCAAAATAGTAACTGAGACTACAGTTAGGCACTTCTCAAAAATATTTATAATCCAGGTGTTAAAGTTTTGTAAGACTTTATCTGAACAATTTTCATGTGATACTGATAAAGTTCTGGGGAAAAAATTTTTTTTAATTTTTTTTCTGGGATACTATTTGATCCTGTACTATTAATGATGTTGAAATCATGATAACATAAGAAAAGATCATTGAGCACAAAAATGAAAACTCCTAATATCACATTGTCTAAGCAGGCAGCCCATTATACATGTTTGAGGTTGGTACATGCTAGTTATTTAGCCTTCAAATTGATACTCTTATTCATATTTAACAGAGCCTTAAACTAAGTTTCACAGATGTTACTTAACTTGACCAATTATATTTACTTAATTATTGTGTGACAAGAAGCTACAAGTAAAGTATTTTACATGTGATCAGACTTCATTTTGATGCATTAGGATCTTCCCCAAAAGTTAACACTTAAATTCTTTAAATTGTCTATTCTTTAACTGTCTGAAGAACTCATTTCTGATTTTAGGCACCATTTTAAAACAGTCAGAAAATATGAAAAAGGAATTAAATATTATAAGAGCAATTTTATTTTCATGAGAGACATTAACTCCCTACACTCTCTTCTTCCCTCCCTCCCTATTTCTCTCCCTCCCTCTCTTCCTCCCCCTCTCTCCCTCCCTTTCCTCTCCCCTCCCTCCCTCTCTATCTCTTTCTTTCTTTCTTTCTTTCTTTCTTTCTTTCTTTCTTTCTTTCTTTCTTTCTTTCTTTCTTTCTTTCTTTCTTTCTTTCTGTTATGAGAGCTTTACTTTGTACTTCAGGATGGCTCTCAAACTAATGAACTTTCTGTCATAGCCTCCCGAGGGACCACCCTACCCTGTTCTAAAGTATTCTGAACTATATTTATCTTGGACACTCATTAACATTTTTGTCAGATTTTCTGATTTGCAATAAGTTTTGCTGAACAACAACAATTTATTGACCAAAAATACTACAAGGGATGATTTGTTTTTGTACTTAAAAGTAAAGGGGCAGGGAGGAGATAAGGGAGGGATGGGGAGATTGGGAGGGAATGCGAGAGGGGGCTACGCCTGGGGTACAAAGTACATCACCTGTGATTAATATAAAATAAAAATAAAAAAGAAGTGATAAAAAAGTTAAAGGTTGAAAGTCCTTAAGTCCATACCATATTTTGAAATTCATTAAAAAAACTTAAAATATACTGTTATTTTTACCTTTCCATTTCACTGTATATCTTTTGTCTAAGAGGAAAAGTAATTTTGAAAAGAAAAGAAAACAGAAAAACAGACTAATGGAATTGTTTCACAAATGCTGCATATGATACAGTTTATAGCGTTTTACAATTAGTTCATTTTCCCAAAGTCAAGGTAGTTAATTTATTTAAATTGGTGTTTGATCTTTTCTTTATGGAGAATAACTATAATGTATGCCTGTGGAATCTTTTTCACTCCTGTTAACAGAACTTATCTATAAGGATGTTTTACCCAAGCTGCAATTCTTGTGTTTAGGACTATGGTTCTAGCAATGATATTTCAAGAAGGAGAATCCCATGATAGGCATCTCATGTAAATTCCTTTTTGGAGAGAAGAACTTCCTGAAGATTATGTGTAAATGCTAACTGAAAAATATTAATGATAATATCACCACTATAAATACCAAATTAGCATTATTTAAAACAGTGCATTTGCTGATGAACACAGCTAGACTATTGGATGCTTTACAACCATCATTGATATCATTTACAACTACCATAATTATCAGAAAGAGATCAATATATTGCCGCAGAATTGAGATATGTGTCCTCCAGAGATCCAGGCTGAGACTTTAAATTGGAAGATCTGAAAATGTGCACTGGAACTAAATAAAGCTGCTGTTTTCAAGTTCTCATTGACATTTTTGAAATACCTGATATAAGTATCCTGAAAAACAACAACAACACCAACAAAAAACTGTGTATTGACTCACATCTTCATAACCATCAAAGGAAGAGGATATTTAAGCTCTGTCCATGGATGAAGAGTTAGACAAATGGAGTGTTTCAGCTAGGAAGCAATGCCCATCCATCTAAGGCACTGGATTAAGACATATGAACTATGTGAATATCATTACAGAACCAGTAATTAGTGGAGTAGGAGACAATTCTCTTCTCTCTTTCTAAAGTACACTTTTCAATGTATGCAATAAAATTTCTCTTCCTAAATTTAAAAATATTCAGCACCATTAAAACATAAGAATATTATTGAAAGATATATTTTACTTGAAAAAATATTGAACAAAGTTTAAATTCTTAAAATCATGTTACTGTGCAATTGTATATAATATATATTACTGGTAGTAACATATGTTAATATTAAAAATCCATTTTAAGAGTTGTGGCTGAATCTGTGGTACATATCGTAATAATCATGTTGGTTAGTATAGACACATATGCTTCTGGATGAATACAAATATCAAATATTGGACAGTAGCACTTTGTAGCAAGAGTCATTTAGCATGTCTTAATCTGTGTTTATATTTTGAAATGCAGATCTTTAAGCTGTTAAGCTTCACATTTGAAGTGTACACTATGTGTTGATAGCTTTTGTTTCATCTATTTAATACAGCACAGTATTAGTATTGCATTGACAACATGAACTCAATGGCTTATTAAAATTCCAGACAGTCCTCTTAAGGCTTATATGAGTACAAAATGAGTTTTCGGATGTCTCACCTTTTAAAGACTTTTTTCTTTAGATTTTTTCCACTTTTTTGTTTTTGGTAAAACATACAAAGTATTTTTCCAAGATCATACTGATTAAATGTCTTTTTCTTTCGTTATGAGATTATGGTAAATTTGTGTTTATTAACCTTGGGTTCTCTCCAGTAATAGACTGAATTACCTAACTATATATTTCAATAGCATAGCAATTATAAAGCAGGTTGTTAAGTGATATGCCTTGTAGCTTTTCTATCTTACTTCTATGATTATTTCTCTCCTAGTGATTTTCATACACACACACACAGACACAAATTATCTGTTACATTTAAATCAAGTTAGAAGACAAAGATGTATTTTGGACATAAAGTTCTTGTCTAATATTATGAGGTCATGAATTCAATCATCATACTAAAATTTCAATTGAACAATATATATGTATATGCATATATATTTTTAACTGATTAGAAATAATGATTTGAAAGGTAGGTTTAAAGATTTTTGCAATAGCACTGAGAAATTGAAAACAAATACTTTTAAATGTTGAGTTTTGTTTAGTATTAACATAAAAATATATGAGAGCCAATTAGTCAATGCTAATTGACTCCTTTTTTTGCACACATGTTATTTAATTTCTCCACAGCTCTCTCATTCAGTCTATATCATTAGACTAGTTAAAGGACATTATGTAGTTTGCTAAGAACATATTGCCAGAATATCTTATGACAGTGGCTCTGAAAAGACACAGGATGCTTTTTAATGTTGTTTTATTTATTTTTAGATGTGTACAAGTATACATTCATTTATGTATGCCAGTGTGTGTGTATGTGTGTGTGTGTGTGTGTGAGAGAGAGAGAGAGAGAGGGAGAGAGAGAGAGAGAGAGAGAGAGAGAGAGAGAGAGAGAGAGAGAGAGAGAGAGAGAGAAACAAAGACAGAGACAGAGAGACAGAGGACAATTGCCCCAGAATCAGCTAATCTTAAAGGAGGGAAAGAATAGGTGCCTCGTGGGAGGAAGAAAAGAATTTAAAGCAAGTTTCTGTGCCCAGTGAGCAGTGGGTAACACTACACACGAAAGCACAGAATGATTCAGAGTTAGCACTGGTCTGACTGACTACATGGTCACACTGAGTTCTCACAGGCAGCAGAGCAAGCCTGGCTCAGTGCTGCTACATGGACAGAACCCAGCACACACACAAAGCTAGGCAGAGTGGCGTGTCTGTAAAGCAGCCCTTGGAAGGCAGGAGTAAGTGGATCACTAGGGCTCACTGCCCACCAGGCTAATATACAGTTAAGAGCCATTACTGTTATTGCACAGGACTGGAGTTTGGGTCCCAACATCCATGTCAGGTGGTCTACAATGTAACTCTAGTTCCAGGTAATCTGATGTCTCTGACCTCATGGACACATGCTGTCATGGATTCACGCACACAGATATGCTTACTTAAAATAATAAAAATAGAGCCTAAGTGTGGCTCAGTGATTAAGAGTGCATACTTTTCTTCTAGAGGACCAGAGTTCTGTTCCTAGGATCTATGTTAAGCATTTCACAGCCATCTGTAATTTCATCTTCAGAGTTACCTGACATCTCTACCCTCCTTAGGCACCTGCACTCACATGACCCACATGCCCTTTCTCATCACATACAAATAATTAAAAAACAAAACACATCTAAGATGATAATTAAAAAAATTAAATGAGTTCCCTGTTGTGTTTGAAATTGTACTAGCACTATGATCTTTTCTGTCTATGGGCTCAGTTTTTATAACCATTTTTATTTAAATAAATGGATTTCAGGCTAAACTTGGATCAATATACAGAGAAAACTTGATAGTCATATAGTCTCTATACAATCATGCTACAGTTGAACTGTCTTCCTGGTTGAATTTAGTTATCGGGGCAATATAAAAGGTTCAAATCAAATTGTGATATAGGGACAATTTAGAAATTTGGAATTTCTAACTTTTTTTTTTGTCTTTTCAGGTGGAATTTTTCCACAAGATTTTTCAATACTATTTACAATAAAACCCAAAAAAGGAACTCAGGCTTTCCTTTTGTCTCTATATAATGAACATGGTATTCAGCAACTCGGTGTTGAGGTTGGGAGATCACCTGTTTTTCTCTTTGAAGACCACACTGGAAAACCCACTCCAGAAAATTATCCCATCTTTTCAACAGTTAACATTGCCGATGGAAAGTAAGTCACACAATGATCAAATGTGTTAACAGTGCTGACCACCATTCCATGAATAGTCAACAGTGTTTGTGAAGTGTGTTTTCTGGTGGCTACTGATAGACAACACCAAGAAATCTCCAACATTGGTATAGTCTGCTTTACACTCTGGGCAAGTAATGACAAAAACAAAAAACAAACAAAATTTATTGATGAGACAGAGAAGCAGGGCAGTGATGAGAACAGGAAATTAAATGGTGGTGAATTTAAAAAAAAATGAGATGAGGGAAGCCCCTTTCAGAATGGAATCTGAGGTAGGGGTTCTCATGGTCCATCGGATTAAATACGCTTGAGTCAAGCCTGTCCATTTGTGCTCAATCCCTTGGACTGACATGGTAGAAGGAGCAAAACAACCTCCACAAGTTGTTCTTTTACCTCAACATGACACAGCATGTGTGTACTCCCCAATAAATGAATGAATAAATAACTGTTTAAGAAATTGAAGATCAACCAATTAAACAATAATGAAATAGCTTGGTATATCAG
>CM053744.1:81831945-81913463 GCA_028658305.1 Pachyuromys duprasi | reverse complement strand
GAAAGAAATGTATCAGGGCACAGGGGTCTTTTATGAGACTGTCTCTCCAACCAAGGACCATGTATGGTTATAACCTAGAACCCCTGCTTGTATGTAGCAAATGGTAGCTCAATTCCCAAGTGGGTATACTAGTAAGGGGAACAGAAACTATTTTGGACATGAACTCAATGGCTAGCTGTTCAACCTTCCTGTCCCCAGAGGGAGGAGCAGCCTTGCTAGGCCACAGAAGAGGACATTGTAGCCATTCCCGAAGAGACCTGATAAGCTAGAGTTAGATGGAAGGGGAGGAGGTCTTACCCTATCAGTGGACTTAGAAAAGTGCAGGGAGGAGATGAGAGTGGGAAGGGGTGATATGGAGGGAATGCAGGAGGGGGCTATGGCTGGGATACAAAGTACAGAACCTGTGATTAATATAAAATAAAAATTAAAAAAAATGAAAATAAATATTTGATTGAGCTTGAGTTATATATTTTCCTTCTTTTACATAAAAGGCCAAATTGTGATGGGTAGTTCTGAATATTTCAGCATTTATTTTTTCCCCTGTTCTCTTTTCAAGATTTCTGATAGAAATATCTTTCTGGTTGTAACTGTGGAGAGCTTATAGAATACTATTTAAAAAAATTAATTAATTAATTTATTACAGTTTATTCACTTTGTATCCCTGCTGCAGCCCCCTCCCTCATCTCCTCGAAATCCCACCCACCCTTCTCCCCTTATGCCCTTTTTCTAGTGCCCTGATAGGGGAGGATGTCCTCCTCTCCTATCTGACCCTAGCTTATCAGGTCTCATCAAGGCTGGCTGCATCATCTTTCTCTGTGGCCTGGCAAGGCTGTACCCTTCTCAGGGTAAGGTGATCAAAGAGCCTGCCACTGACTTCATAGAAATCTTATAAAAGAATAGAGTCAGAAGGGAAGTAGGTCCTCCCCTATGAGTGGACTAGGGAAAGGGCATTGAGAGAGAAGAAGGAGGGTGGGTGGGACTTGGAGGTGATGAGAGAAGCTGCTGCAGATGGGATACAAAGTGAGTACATTTTAATAAATAAATATATAAATAAAATTAAGCTATAAAAGAATACTCTTTTCCATTCATGACTGAGTTCTACTGCAGTGTTTAACTACTAATAAGGCAGGCATTTCACTGAATTTTGTCTGTTCCACAAAAGGAAGATGCAGGAGTCAAGTTTTTTTTTTATTAATTGCAGCTTATTCATTTTATATCCCACCTGTAGCTCTCTCCTTCCTCACTTCTCTATCCTACCCTCTCTCCCTCTTCTCCATCCATGTGTCTCCCCAAGTCCACTGATAGGGGAGGTCTTCCTCCCCTTCTTTCTGACCTTAGCCTATCAGGTCTCATCAGGAGTGCTTGCATTGTCTTCCTCTGTGGCCTGGTAGGGCTGCTCCCCCCTGATGGGGAGGTGATGAAAGAGCAGGCCAATCAGTTCATGTTGGAGACAGTGGCAGTTCAGTGTCCTAGTGGGTTCCACAGTAGAGTCAGTTTTCATTTGACCTCATTACTTTGAAGTATTTCCTAAGTTGGTTCCCATATATGATACAGGGTACAGTGTTGGGGAGAGTTTAAATTTTGTGTTATTCATGTTCAAATTCAGGTGATTCTCCTCTTCAGTTTTTTTTTTATCTCACATTCCATTTGCAATCTTTAACTTTCCTGCTTGTTCTTCTGTGTGTGTGTGTGTGTGTGTGTGTGTGTGTGTGTACACTCAGAATTTCTTCCATAGTTTTAGCCACAGCACTTCTTATTAATTCAATCAGATAATGAATTCTATTCCTGGGGCTAGATCAGAATAAAACAAACAAACAACAGCAAGCAAACAAACCAAAAGAAAACCTCAGATCAGATAATGCAGTGCCCTTGAATCTGAGTCTCTAAGTTTGATTCCCTTCCACCATGTGCTTACTAGGTGTTTTCTATTTTACTTTTTCCAGAATATGCTGTGATCATCATCAGCCAGCTTAGGGTGTACAAGATTTCCACTGTCATAGTGTTAATGACAATACTAATGATGATATTTAAAGGTTTGTTCTTTATGATAAAAACCAGGCACTATAGTAACTGAAGCATCACATTTAGTCATTGTTTTAGCTTCTAGATCTCTGAAATTGGTATAATTTTATTATCATAGAATTCATTTTTGAAACCATCTTGTTCTGAGTTCTCTGTGAAATGTTTCTGATTACAAAATTACAAATCACCAGTTTTCAAAATCTTATCTGTGTTCCACAAATGTTGAGAAAGTGTTTCATAGAATATGAATCTTAAGAGTGAGTAAATCCTGGTGATAACAATTTTAGCACTTTCACCACGGGAAATCGAAGATGAGGCAAAAGACCTCAGTCGGTATCTAAGGAGTATAATAACTAGTTAGGGAAAGAAGCTATGGTGAGGATGACCAGGGGTTGTAATTTGATAACTAAGTGCTATAATTTGAAGGTGTGAAAGCTGTTTCCTCTGAGCATTCCAAACGGATATGTTACTTCATGCTGAAATCAAGTGAGAAACTTACTTAACTGAGGACCACTTACAGTCTTTTTGAGAGAAGTAATTTTCTCAACTTAAGGTGCAAAATAGCTTTAATCACCAGAGATGGGTAGTTGGGGCTGCAATGAACTGAAACAAATAAGTCATTGTCTTCCAGTAAGTTTTACACCCTCCTACATGTGTAATGTAATCTATAAAGCTTTCCCTAATACAGAGACCTATTTGTTTACCATTCCTTTTGAATGTTGATTCAATTTTTTTTGAAAAGTACAGAATGATTCTGTTTCTGTATCACAACTGGTAGGTTTGACCTGCTCCAATGGATGGCCCCCTACACTGTACAAAGGGATAGCATTAACCAAATTTAGTGGGTTACCAAAACTAACCACCACCAACAAAATAAATATGAAATTGAAACAAAAATTGAAAATTTGGGGGAGATTACTGATTGGAAAGCAGAAGAAGTGTTGTGGGAGACATATTTGATCAAATTTCGTGGGCACATATGAAATTCTCAAAAACAAGGAAAAATATAGGAGATAGCATTTTAGCCAATCTATTCCTTCATTATTATTTCCTTGCTCTTAGTCAAGCTACTTTATCACAATTTACTGTTCTACTGAATGTAGCATATTACTTATGAACTATTAGAAGAGGTCCTTTCAATTCATGATGCAAATAAAAGTGAATTATATAAATTAAATCATAATATCTTTTTGATGTGGTCCCCAAGTATATGTAAATTTAAATTTTATTTTTTTTTATCCGTCTGCATTTACTAATTCTAACTCCAGAGATGTCATAAAAGCTTTAAGAAGTGGTGGAACAGTGGTTCTGAACCTGTGGATTGCAACCCCTTTGGATGAGTGTTGAATGACCTTTCATAGGGGTCACCAGAGACCCTGAGAAGGCACTGATCTTTACATTAAGATTCATAACAGAATTAGCAACAGAATAATTTTATGGGTTTGGTGTCACCACAACATAAAAAAACTGTATTGAAGATTGCAGCATTAGGAAGGTTGAAAACCATTAATTTCCTTTCCTAGTCAAGTCTGTAATCACATGCCAGGTAGTCAGTATCTTCATTCTGGAGTCACGCAGCTAGGTGTGATATTCCAAATGAGAAACAGAGTTGGGAGCATGGATTTTTTTAACCCTCATTTTGCAAAATGAGAAGGACTGATATTTGTATTACTGAAAAATATGAAGATTAAATGACATATTTAATCTTTAATCATGTGCCATGTTGCAGAGGATTTTGTAAGAATTGACTTAATTCCAAAAATTACTATACTTATGGAATTTGGTGGGAATATAGTTAAATTAGGAGCTACTTGTCATTTTGTATGATATATATATATTTATAATTTATTCTTTTAAAGACATCTCCAAAACCTGAAAACAAAAACAAATGTTATTCTTGACTGGAAACTCATTGTTTATTCTCTCAAAGCAACATTGGTAGGAATGTAAAAAAGCAAAGCAGCTTTGCAGTAACTTATGGTTGCTTATTCTTGCCTGCAAATATTTGGTTAATATTTTAAAATATAGCTCTGACTTTGAAAAACATCTTGAAATTATTATCTAAAATTACGTTTGTGATTCTTGTTTTGTGTAATGTATGCTAATACTAGAATTATTTGTTTTATACATGTTAGAAAATGTATAATTGGAAGTGACATAACAAGCTGTAGTTGACAAACATAGGTGAAAAAATTTTAAATTTGATATTTACATTTAAAGTCAATATTGAGCATTGTAATTGAAGTTCAAAGTCTTAGAATCCTATGGGTAATCTGTTTTCAGGACTCAGTGGGTTTATAGACATTTAAAATTTTTCTAACACTGATAAATAAATGAAATTCTTTTTTGTGGAGAAAAATGTTTTTTTTTCAGAAGCAGTTAAATGCATATACACAATAGTGTCCTATAGCAGTTTTTCTAAAACAGTTTTATTCCTTTTGTGTGGATGCATGTACATGTGTGTGTGTTGTGCATGCATGTGTATGTCTGTGTGTGTGTGTGCTGGACTCATGAGGTGAAAGGCAGACATCAGTTGTCTTCTTCAATTTCTCTGTTTTAGTTTTTGAGACAGACTTGGCCACAGAACTTGCTGTCACTGACTTGGTTAGCCTGTCTGGCCAGCCCGCCCCAGGGATCCTTCTTTCTCTACTTCCTCACTACTAGGTTTGTGAGACACAGGTCTCCATGTCAGGCTTGCTTGTTTCCATAAGTGAGTGCTGGGAGCTGAGTTCAGATCCTCTAGCCTACAGGGCAAACACGTAATCGAGCAAGTCAGTGCTCCTTGGCCGCACAGTCTTGTTATTTACTAGGTTAGCATGTCAGATTTTGTCTAGATTGGAATTACTGATTGTTTACGAAGCTGAAATTCCAAATATGACACTTTCTCCTCAGAGTTTTCTGTTTTAGGAGACCCTCAAAGTTTGCTCATGGCCATATGCAAGCGACTCTGGTTTTATCCATTCTTGAGAGTTTTCTCTCATTGTGGCTGGAAGGAGCATCTGGTTTTGGCTTTTTAATGTGTAATTACATTCCTGAGTACTGCAGACTGAGTTCAGATGACATGTGCGGTGAGGAACACCACACAAAAATGCACTACATGAGTTACAACCAGCCTTCAGGGAACCAGTGGACACTTCCTCAGTCTTTCCTTTGAGATGTGTCTGTACTTCATTAAAAGCCTGTGTGCTGTCCCTTGGCCACTGACATATGTAGGATCACTTCCGCATCAGTGTGTTTTGATTGCCAGAAGGGGGTATGTACATTGTATTTTAGGACATTATTGACTTCTTATTAAAATTTCAAGTTTAGTATGCATTTTTGACTGAGATTGCTTGTAGGAGAGAAATGAAGCATTTAAGGTAGAGTTAGATTTCAAGGCTCTGAGAGATACAAAGTACCTCTATGCACACAATACTCTTTGCTCTAAGAGCAACTCACTAATTTCCTGAATTATAGGACAACTCTGAATAATAGGACAACAAATTTTCAAGCTGTCTCCTATGACCAGTTTGTCCACCTATAGCGTGCTCTTAAAAATCAGTACCTCTTCCCATTTTCATTTCAAATTCTATACACCGTTATTTTTCAGTATTGTATTAACTTTTAAAAGATTGCTGTAGAGCTAAATGTACCATGCATATAATGTGTCTTTATTAAATCCACCTCCCATTTCCTCAGTGACATTATCTTGTCTATGCCCCCTCACTATCTTTGTCTCCTAACTTATGTCCTCTGCCTTTCTCAAACATACCAATCCATTTGCCACCACTTGCCAGGATGTCCTCAGTTAGAGTAGAACGTCATGAAACTCTCTGTCATCCATGTTGAGGTTCTGACTGGCTTGATATCATGCATGTAATTAAAGCCTCTGTGATTTCAGATGTACAATGGTACTATCATGTCCACTAATAACTGTTTCACTGCAGATATTCACTGCTTCCCACCTCTGGCTCTCTTTCTCTCTGGCTTTCTACTCTCTCTTCTGTGACAATATTTGAGCCTTGAGGAGAAGGAAGTATAGTGTAGCTGTCTAATAGAGCTTGGCACTTGTGCTGGTTAGCTTTTGTCAACTTGACAAAAGCTCAAGGTACCTGAGAAGAGGTACCCTCAACTAAGAGAGCAGTTCCATTAGATTAGCCTCTGAGGCATTTTCTTGATTGCTGATTGATGGAGGAGTGCTCAACCCAGTGCGGTTGCTACTACTGCCTTTGGACATGTCATAAGTATTCAAAATAATAGCTGGAAGCAAGCCAGTAAGCAGCATCCTGCCATGGGCTCTGATCTAGTTTCTGCCTCCATATTCCTGCTCGAGGTCCTGACCTGAGGTCAGATGGAAGTGAAATGTAAGCTAATAATGTTCCCCCCTCACCTGCTCTTTTTGACTATTGTGTTTGTCAGAACAACAGAAAGCATAATAGGACAGTACTCCACAGAACTCATTGAATATGTGAAGCTAATGGAAGAGGAGTTTATTCCTTTAGATTTCTAACACTGCTACTCTGACAAATACATGGTGGTTACAGACATGAATTCTTTGAAATGCTAGCTAAATGGAAATGATTTTAGCTCCCCTTTTATGATTTATATTCTATGTTTACAACATTGAAAAAAATCTTTAAAAGATTAAAAGACATAAGATTATCCTAAACAAAATTGGATTTCATCAGATTTTCTACTCTATGTTCACCATTAATGTGAAATTATCTCTAATTCAAAGGGGTATACATTGAATGTGATTATTACAGTATTGTTGAGTTCATTTTAGAATGTAATCTTTAAAAGGCATAGTCTCGTTCCCTTTTCTCTATAAATGGCTATGTGTAGTTCCTACATAAGTGAAAAGTTTTCCATGAATACTGATGAGGTCTTGTTGATGTCTTTTCCCTGTTCAGGTCTCTACAATTGCAAGCCTTTTTGCCTAGCCACTAACTCCTGAGGGAAAGATGGAATGTGAGTGGCTGATGTCACCTCTTTGCTTATAATATCCCAGGGACTTTTCTTTTGATATAGAGCATAAATTTTATCCTTTCCTTGTGGAGCTTCTGACCTATCCAGGTCTTACTATCTCCCCCTTCTTTTATAAGATTCCCTGCATTCCGCCCAAAGATTGGTTATGAGTCTCAGCATCTGCTTTGATACATTGCTGGGTAGAGGAGCTCCACAAGAAGCCCAACAGAACCAAAATATCTGGGCACAGGGGTCCTTTCTGAGACTGGTCCACCAAACAAGGACCATTCAGGGATATAACCTAGAATCCCTGCTCAGATGTAGCCCATGGCAGCTCAGTCTCCAAGTGGGTACCCTAGTAAGGGAAACAGAGACTGCATCTGACATGAACTCAGTGGCTGTCACTTTGACCACCTCCCCTTGAGGGAGGAACAGTCTTGACAGGCCACTGAGGAGGACAATGCAGCCTGATGAGACCTGATAAACTAGGGTCAGATGGAAGGGGAGGAGGACATCACTTATAAGTGGACTTGGAGAGGGGCATGGGAGGAGATGAGGGAACCAGGGTGGGATTGGGAAGGAATGCAGGAGGGAGCTACAGCTGGGATACAAAGTGAATAAACTGTAATTAATATAAAAAATAAAAATTAAAAACATGTCCTTTCACATCTCTGCGTGTTACATCCCATCCTCTGCAGTTCTTTCCAACTTCCTCGGTGATTCCTTTTCTCCTTTCTCCTTTCTCCTTCTTGCCCCCACTATGTCACTTCCTTCAGACACTTTACAACATATTTCTTACCTATGTGTCTACCAGTCTTTGTGTTTTGAAGCTTCTGTCTTCATTTTTTTTATCCTTAATGCTCATTTTTGGTGTTCCTTAGTCACTAAAATTTTCCCTTATTGAACTCACTATACAACAGCCTATTCTGATATAACATGCATTATTCTTTGTTGTTCTATTTTTTTCCTGCAATCGTTTCTGGCATTCTACCATTTGTTTATTTCTTTTCTGCCTTTAGAATGCAAAGTTTGTGAGGGAAGAAGTTGTCTATGGTCTTTCCAAAGTATGTAACCATGCCTTCCATACAAATTATTTCATTAATAACATTTTAAAACTAAATATATTCTCCAGACATTGCTAAATTAATAAACATATATGACCTTTGGTGTCAAAGAAGGCATGGGTAAGTCATGTGTCTATTTTTTAAAAAAATTAAACATTGAATTTATTTTACTTATTCACTCTATGGAGTGCATCTATGTTAGCACTTATACTTCAATAAGAACTCTTCCTTACTATTGTGAGTATAGAAAGTTTAAGATAAATGCATGCTCTTGCAGAAGAGTTTTCTACAGTGCCAGATGTTTTCTGTAATACTTGGTAAATGTTTATTGAATTAGAAATACATTTAAGTAATGTAGGACACAGCTCATTTTCATAAAATTGGTTTCTTAAGTTGGCTTTGGTGCACTGTTAGGGCTGTGTGGGCTGCAGTTATGACAGTAATTATGTGGTTCCTCTCATTCTTTCCTTTGAATTATGGTCCAGATTCAATCACTGGGTGTATATTTCAATCACAATAAAACGCTAAGCATTTTGACAGCTTTCCTTCTACCTACAAAGTTCTTGGGAAAGTATCAATGAACTCTTTGGAATGTTTGGAACAGTAACAATAACAACAACAAAAATTACACTGTGATGACACTTAACATATTGGCAAATTCAGAAGTCTTGGTAGGCCAGAAGCACAATTCTTCAACTGATGTGATTATCCTAGCCTTACCTTAAGAGTTTTAAACCCATGTAGGGTTTAGTGTCCGCCTTCTTCCTGGGTATGCAAAGACACACTTTGTTTTTACAGGGATTTCTAACGTCAAATGTGATTAGGTATTTGGGAATGAAGGGAACATCTATTTGACAGACTAAAACATTGTGCTACACTGCTGCCTTCAGGGCAGTGACAACCAGACAGTTCAGCCACATAGATTTTTCTTTCTTTTCTTTTCCATGTGTTTTATTTTTTATGTCCTTCCTTCCCTCCTCCCTTCCTTCTTTCCTTCCTTTCCTCGTTTCTTGCTTGCTTCTCTGTCTATATGTCTCTCTGTGTGCAACTCTGTCTCTGTCTTTCTCCCTCTTTTTTTCCTAGTGTACTTGGCTTATGGATAATCCCTTTCAGATTCATAAAACTGTTTTTCTTGGAACTCATTTTTGGAGCAATTACAAGTGAAATCTATAGTCATATTCCTTAAAGGGTGTACTGATATTTCAATTTCAATTGTCCTCAAAAAGTTGAAAAAAATTGGCTTTCACTATGTGCAATTTTAGGATTACAAACACCTTAAATTTTCCTGATGATATTTCAAAATTTCTTGGGAAATACAAGAAAAGTAATGCTACTTTCTAAATATTCATAGTTGTAATTTATTGTAGAAAATGAGATATTTCACAGAATCAAGAAGGCAGGAAAGGTTGCTCTGTGGCTAAGAACACATTCTGTTTTTGAAAAAGGACCTGAGTTCAGTTCTCAGCACAAACATAGCTGCTCAAAACATACCATAATTCCAGGTCTAGGGGATTTAATGTCCCCTTTTGATCTCTGTGGCAACGAGGCATATTTATGGTACACATATGTATATGCAGACAAAACATACATTCATGTACAAAACAAAATCTTTAAAGTTACTAGCAAGAAAGAGGACCCAGAGAGTCCTGATGAGACCTGATAAGCTACGGTCAGACAGTAGGGAAGGAGGACCTCCCTTAGCAGTGGACCAGGGAAGAAACATAGGGTAGAAGTGGGAGGGAGTACAGGACTAGGTGAAGATGAGGGAGGGCGCTACAGCTGGGATACATAGTGAATGAATTGTAATAGATAATAATAATAACAACAATACATCTTAAAAACATTCACAAAACGGAGTAAAAACTTTGTAGAACCTTCCATTACCTTGACCATTTTTTTTTTCCCTGAAAAACTAGATTGCAGAATGTCTACTAAGTTTTGCCACCAATAGCACCAGGGCTCAGCTAAAATGGTCATGGTATAGTTGACTGGTCAGGTAATAGTAGAAGGTCTCTGAAATAAATTTGTTCTTCTAGGCTTTTATTGTGCCATGATGGAAGAAGGGCCTTGAAGATTTTTGAGATTCCTTCCATTGCTAATAGTGAACCACACCCTCTTTGCCTGCACGTGTGCTGTTATACTAAATGTTTTCTGCTCTCTTCCTCCATCCAGGCTTCAATGCTTCCCCAAAATTTTGCCTTGCTACCTTTTTCATCAATCTCGATGTGACTTAAACTAGGCAGTTGTCCCCGTTCTACCATCAGGATGCTTTGTAGTATCCAATAATCAAGTCAGTTGTTTCTAAGTTTAGCCTTCCTAGGGCACACCTTCAATGCCTCTAAATTCCTTGGCAAGGAATAAGAAAGGTGACATTTATTCCCATGCCTGGGAGAATCCTCACTTTCGTATGAAATCTAACTAGCTGATTCTTTATTGTACACATCAATTGCGTATATATGCCATATTTTCTTTATCTATTCATCCACTGAGGAGAACTGGATTTCAAAATTTGATTGTTTTGAGTAGTGATAAGGAGCATGGATGTTTTGTGTGCTGACTTAAGTACATTTCCGCTTATAACCCAATTGGTAGATACAACAAGATAAAACAATTCTTTTAAAGTTTGAGAAAACTTCATACATACTTTCATAAGTAAGTGATAACACTTCCAACTGCTGTGTATAAAAATTCTTCTTCCACCACACATCTATCTTCTTGATGATTCTTACCAGCATGAATTTCAATGTAGTTTTGATTTTTTTTTACCCTAGGACTAAGGATGTTGTAGGTTTTTTCATGCATTTATTGGTCACTTATGTTTTGTGAGGGCCACTTTACCTTTTGTTGGTTGGATTATTTTTTTCTTCTGGAGTATATGTCTTGAGTTCTTTATATGTGCTGGATATTAACCTCTTGCTTGATGAATAGCTAGCATAGATTCCTCCCATTCTGTAGGCTACCTCTTCAATCTGTTTTCTTTGCTGTTACCAAAATATTCAGCTTGGTGAAATCTTATTTGTAAAATCTTAGAATTATGTTTGGAGTTCTGTGAGGCTTATTTTGGAATTAGCTCTAAACCTTCCTTGACACATTTACATAAAATCTTTGTACTGAATTCAGCAGTTAGGAGCAACCTCTGTATTAGATGATTTGTCTTATTTAAACAAAATTACCGATGCATCGACCTTAAGAAAAATTTTATGTAATTCACCACTTAGAAAGTTCAATTTTTACTCTCAGTGGATATTACTGATTTGAACTTTGATGAAGGAATCTGAGAAGTACACACCATGCTGGAATTATTTATTGAATGCATGAGTTGTGACAAAGGAAACAAGGGATGAGAAGTACCCAGAGCCCTAAAGCCACTTTGTGAGTCTGGCCACCCCATGCCCAAAGTATCACACACTTGACTTCATCTTCTACAATTCTTCCACTCTTCAAAATCCCTAACCCCCTGTATGGACAAAGTTTTAGCATAGGGTCATTGGATGACATTGAACATCCAAACTATGATATGAGTTCAGTGAGAACTGGAGACTGCCATAAATACTTTCCAACAGTGACTACAATAGGTATGGGGAGGGGAGCATTCTACCTTTCTGGCTCTTGGTGTCTTTTCTGTTTTCTATACGTATAAGAGTCTAGTGAGAGACTTTGCTGTAAGATAAGAGAAAGACATACTAACAACATGGTTTGTGGAGTCAGTATACAATAAGGTTTTGAAATGTTTTGATAATAAGCATTTTTGCATCAAAAGAAAAAATTCCCTGTTAATCTTCTCTGTATCATTCCAATTTTAGTATATGTGCTGCCGAAATGATCATGCTGAGTGAGGTATCCCAAAAGCAGAAAGAAACACTTGGTATATACTCACTTATATAGACCTATAGGATAGGATGGACATGCAGAAATCTATACACTTAGAGAAGATAAGCAAGAAAGAGGACCCAGGGTGGGATGATCAATCCTCGCTTAGACGGACAAATGGGATAGACATTGAATGTAAGAGAAAACAAGCAATAGGACAGGAGCCTACCACAGAGGGCCTCTGAAAGATTCTAACTAACAATGAATCAAAGCTGATATTAAGACTCAGAACCAAGCCATCGCCAGAGTGCAGGGTATCATATGAAAAAAGGGGGAGTTAGTAAGATATGGCAAGGACAAGAGCTCCACAAATACCAAATAGATCAGGGCACAGGGTCTTCAATGAGACTGTTTCTCCAACTAAGGACCATGTATGTATACAAACTATAACCCCTGCTTTGATGTGGCCCATGGTAGCTCAGTACCCAACTGGGTACCCTAGTAAAGGGAACAGGGACTATTTTGGTCATGAACTCAATCGCTGGCTTGTTGACCACCCCTTCCCCAAGGGAGGAGCAGCCTAACTAGATCTCAGAAGAGGACATTGCAGCCAGTCCTGAAGAGACATGATAAGCTAGGGTCAGATGGAAGGGAGTGAGGTCCTCCCCTATCAGTGGACTTGGAGGGGGGCAGGGAGAAGCTGAGGGAGGGATGGGGAGAGTGGGAGGGAATGAGGAAGGGGTCTATGGCTGGGATACAAAGTATATAACCTGTCATTAATATAAAAATAAATAAATTACTTACAAAAAAGAAAAAAATCCCAATAATTATCTTATTTATGTGGTATGCTGCTGCACAATTTGATTTACATATGTAAAAGTTCTTTCCTCTTTTCTTCCAGATTTCTATCTTCTTTATAGTTAGACAGAATTTATGTGATTTATTCTTTCAGTAAATGTTTTTTTATGTGTACATAGAATCTCAGTTATAAAACATTGTAAGAAATATTGTATAAACACTTTCAGTCAGGAAGTAAAAATAACTCACCTCTCCTGGAAATTTATTAAGTAAATAAGGTGTGTGTGTGTGTGTGTGTGTGTGTGTGTGTGTAATTGAGAGAGGGATCAAGACAAAATAGTAATCACCTGTTAATGTGTGCTTTAATTTTTGTTCTGAAGAAGTTTACATGATTGTGTATTTAATTGGCATTGATGAGATGTTGGTGAGATTTCCTACAGAGCACAGTGCCATTCATTCATCTGCTCAAAGGTTTGATTATTTTTTTTTTTTACAATCATTTTGCTCTCTTCTGGTAAGTCCCCACAGTCTATGTGAAAATACAATATTGTGTAGCTAGTTGACACAGCTGTATATTATGAGGTAATTCTACGATCTCTATTTTGACCTTGGCTTTCAGACTGTTAGAGGATGAAGATGCCTTTTTCATGCCTCTTGAGCTGCAGTAGTACCAATGCCAGTTTTACTTGGTAATTTTTACCTTTTTTCCAGCTCTGGAAAATGTTATAACATCAAAAATAATATTTACAGCTCATTAACTTGTTATGATACTCAGGTTTATTTATAGACTGTCTCACAATGCAACATATGATTAATACAAAACACTGTGAAATACTTTCTGGGAAAATTGGAGTTTTACAGAAATTTCCAGTATTTTCCAATGCTATATTTTATGGCTAACCATTAAATACTGAAATAAGAATTTATAGTGGAAACATTAGCAACACCCCATTAGTGAAGTAAAGTCCCATAAATAGAATAGTAAGTGGTTGGAGAAACAATATTCCTCTCAAATAAATTTTCTATTTAAAAATTAGAATTCATTTATGAGACAGTATATTTTGTGTGTTTTAGCAATTAAATATGGAACTTGATAATTTGTAGTTCTGGAATGATTGTTAGATAGGATTTCTCAATTTGTTCATGTTAATTCAATTAAAGGGACTTATAATTCCAGGTATTTGAACAGAAAAATTTGGAATTAGAGGTTTGAATTAAATCTAATGTTGGCATTATTTCTTGATGTACTGGTTATGCCCAGTGATGCTCAATTATTATTTTATGAGTCAACAGAACAAAGAACTGTACATTCAGTGTTCTCCTTTTTTGGGTAAGTTTTCACCTTTGACAGTCCAGATATGTCTACTGTGTGCTTGATTGATGAGGTTTGGCTCATGACATGCTGACAATATGTTTTAGGACTTGTATACATTTATTTTGAGTTTGCTAAAAGTCTGTAGTCAATGCTATGGTTCACTTACATAGCCACAAAATATTGAAAAAAATAACTCAGAAAAAACATTTATTTGCTCAACTTCTTATACTGTTTCATCATACAGGCAAGTAAATATTTTAGATTAGAAATATTAATGATAGTATGATCATTAAAGGTCCTATAGTACTTTTAGTTGGGCAGTAACTGCATTTTTTTTCTTTATTGGTATGCTGGCTAAGTATTCATGCATGCCTACATATATGTGTATGGTCAAAGGATTGTTCTCTCTGCCTGTTTTGCAGACTGTATCTTTAAAAATTTTTTATTTATATACTTATTTTAATTTATTTACCTTGTATCCCTGCTTCAGCCCCTTTCTTGTCTCCTCCCAGTCCTACCCACCTTCTTGTTTCTTCCGCTATGCCCTTTCCCTAGTCCACACATAGGGGAGGACCTCCTCCCCTTCCATCTTAAACTAGCCTATCAGGTCTCATCAAGGCTGCCTGCATCATCTTCCTCTGTGGCCTGGCAAGGCTGCACCCATCAGCGGTAGGTGATCAAAGAGCCAGCCACTGAGTTCATGTCAGAGACAGTCCCTGTACCCCTTACTAGGAAACCCACTTTGAAACTGAGCAGCCAGTGGTCTTCATTGTTCAAAGGATATTTAGAGGAACAAACTAATGAATTAATAACAAAATGAAATTATTAAATATCTTAAATAGATGTTAGCAGATTCAGAGTTCAGCAACATTTTGGTTATAGATAAGAATTGTGAATAAGTCCAGTAAAGACCTAAAAAAAAAAGGTCTGCATAACTCATGTATTGCTGAGTTACACTGTAAGCAGAAATGTTTAAATTAGTAGATGTGCTATGATATACATAAATCCTCCTGAGACGCTTGAAGGTTCAAACCACTTATCATGGCAAATGCCAAATCTTTGTTCATAACCATATAATGGAACAAACATTTCAGTGTTCAAAGCCTCCCATGCCCCTCCTCAAATTCACTGATAGGGGAGGTCCTCCTACCCTTCCATCTGACCCTAGCTTATCAGGTCTCATCTGAACTGCCTGCATTGTCCTCCTCTGTGGCCTGGTAAATCTGCTCCCACCTCAGGGGGAGATGATCAAAAAGCCAGCCACTGAGTTCATGTCAGAGACAGTCCCTGTTCCCCTTACTAAGGTACCCACTTGGAGACAGCTGCCATGGGCTACATCTGTGCATGGGTTCTAGATTATCTCCATACATGTTTCTTGGTTGGAGTATCAGTCTCAGAAAAGACCCCTGGGTCCAGATTTCAAAACCAAGAAAAAGATACAGGCCAGCAGTAACACCAGCAACTACTATACAAAAGCCAATAAGCCAATAAGCCCTGGAACAGTTTTTATCTAATGTATTCCAATTCAAAAATTATGATATATGGAAAGAAACAGCAACACACATACACATGCATGCACAAGTGCAAAAACAAACAGCAAAATTTTTTTTCTTTACCTTACAGAACAAAGACAACAAATCAGCAATGGTGATGCTATATATTAGTCCCTTTTAAGGCACATAGTTTACAAATAATATGTTTTTATTAATTCTTAGAGACTTTGCCTGTAACTTATTTTATTATACTCACCTTACTGCTCGCTTACATATCATATATATACAAATACCTATGTGTGTGTGTGAGTCACATAGTTTCTAAAATCAGTGATAATTTATAAAGTGTGCAAAATATCAGGAGTCAGATATATTAACAGAACACATAATCAACATTTTTAGAATGTTCATAATGACTGAACACAAATTGCTCTTATTATATCCTTGAGCTGCACAGTACATAAAGGTGCTAGCTTCCAAGCTCCTATCCTGAGTTCATTCCCCAGGACCTACACCATGGAAAGTTCCCAAAAGTTTCCCACATGTACATACACGCGCACACACACACGCAGACACACAAACAAACAAATAAAATGCCAGTACAAGAGAGAGAGAAAATAACAAATGCTAGAGAAAGGTGGAGAATATTTAGATACTACTGTTGTGAATATGAATCAGCCTAGGCATTTTGGAAAAAACTTATGGCAGGCATAGAAAGAATTGAAAATAGAAATACTGTGAGAAATAGAAGTCCCCGTGCTGGTTCTACGTTCAGAGTAAAGTAAGATTGTGTGTTGAGAGGTAACGTCTGTAGGAGCTAGTTTTTAAAACTCTACTCTATTTGGGGTTCCTTAAGCCTCTTCCTCCCTTCCAACCCCCCTCCCAAACCTATGTAAGAGAGAAAGAAGATTAGAAGGGAAAGGGGATATAGACTTCCTTAGACTTAGTTCTGGCTGGTTAGGATCTTCAAGTTCTTTGGGAAAATGACAGTCTCAGTTGTCAGGATATTTAGCAGCCCAGCAACAAATGGCAAACAGCAGCAGCAGAACAAACAAGCAGCCTTATTCTTCCTCTGTCTGTCTCCTTGAAACCCTCCTCTCTGGGCTCTTGTATTTTACCCTCTCAGAGTTCTGGGAATTCCACTATTTACAGCTAGCAAAGACCACAGCAAGTCCCTCTCCGAGTTTCAGGAGACTGTTAGCAGTTGGCAGAGACTGTGCCCCTCAGGAGGCAATTATCAGTTGTGGACAACATAAGGCAGTCCCATCTCAGTTACATTACGAAACTGAGTTTTTAAAGAAACCAAAACTTCCAGTACAAATGACATCGTTATATTTTGTTGTTTATGCTCGTTACCTTTCTCATCTGAATGGGAGAGTACTTGGCAAGGGAGAACTTAGCTCACAGCTTGCTGGTACAATAGTCAGAGCTGGGAAGGCACAGCAGCAAAAGCTTCAGGCAGTTGGTTTATTTTGTTCATATACAGGAATTAGAGACCCATGATGCAGATGCTCAGCATGATGCCCCTTTTTATTGAGTCCAGTATCCGAACACAGAGTAGTGCTACCCCCACTTATGATGACTCTTCCTTACTTAATCAACTGAGTAAAAACTTCTTGGAAAATATCACACACCGAGAATTTTGTCCCTAGATGATTATAGATCCAATAATACTGACAATCAAAATTAATCCTTCAGTGTCTATAATTCTGTATATATTCAGAGAATGATGAATCAACCAAGGACCATGCATGGAGAGGATCTAGACCCCCTGCTGAGATGTAGGGCATGGATAGCTCAGTCTCCATGGGGGTTCCCTAGTAAGAGGATCAGGGGCAGTCACTGGCATGGACTTGGTTGTTTGCTCTGTGATCAACTCTCCCTGGTGAGGTGGCCTTACCAGGCCACAGAAAAAGAGGATCCAGACAGTCCTGAGACCTGATAGGCTAGAATCAGATGGTAGGGAGGAGGACCTCCCTTATCAGTGGAATAGGGGAAGGATATTGACAGGGAAGTGGGAAGGACTGGGAGGAGGCTACAGCTGGGATACAAAGTGAATAAACTATAATTAATAATAATAATAATGAAAATATTTTGTATATAATTTTCTCAATAAACATATATTGATGGATAAATGAGTGTTGGCCATAATTATGCTATAAATTCTTTCCTAGTTCTTAAATTTCAAGACTTTTATGTTTATAGTTCATGATTTTATCAAGTCCTAAGTAACTCTAAGTGATAAAATTTAAGTAAAGATGAATTAATTTTGAAATTGTTTAAAATAAACTCAGGGTGTATTATCAGATCATGTTGTGAAATGTAAAAGGAAAGGACTTTGGTCTTCAAGTTTACAATTTTTTTTTTTTTTAGTGTAAGCTACTCCAGGACATAGTCGTGTTTCTAGGTTTGCTATAGTGATGTTATGCCAGTTCACATCACAGTAGTTTCTTGATGAGTTAGTTTCTCCATCATATTTTTTCTAAAATTTCTGAAATTAAAACTCTTTTATTTAATTTTATTTATATATTTATTTATTACAATTTCTTCACTTTGTATCCCCGCTTCGGCCCCATCCCTCATCTCCTCCCAGCCCCACCCTCCTCCTTAGTCTCCCATGCCCCTCCCCCAGTCCATTGACAGGGGAGGTCCTCCTCCCCTTCTATTCCACCCTAGCTTATCAGGTCTCATTAAGGCTGGCTCCATCATCTTCCTCTGAGCCTGGCAAGGCTGCACCCTGCAGGGGGAGGTGATCAAAGAGCAGGCTACTGATTCAATCTTATGGAAATTAAACATTTTTAGATAATCTTGTATATTCAGTATCTCTTAAATTTGTCATTATGTAGATATGTGCAGATTTTTATATAAATGGTTTTAAATATTTGCAAAAATGTTATTTTCCCTCATCAACAATGCTTTTGTATTATAGTATGTTTTGTTTTTATAGTACGTTTTTTTTTATTACTACCGTATTTCTTTCTTGTTTATCTTTATAGATGAGCATTGTTTTTCTGAACATGATTCTACTGAGAAATTCCCTTACAGATTTGCCCAAAATTAGCATTTCAGTGTAAACTAATCAACTGTTGTTGTTGTTGTTTTTGCCATGGAAGTATATTTCCTTATGTTTGTATTTTATTTGTTTTTTATGATGAATATTCAATTATGACTTCTGTAAAAATGAATAATATACAGTAGATTTTCTGTATCAGAAAGTAAGGCAGAGCGATATAATTTATTATCAGTTTTTCTTTCAGTCCTCTGAGACTCATCTTTATAATGATATGTATTTAAGTAGTTTCTCTTCTTCATACGTTAAATGTAGGCTATTTGACCTTACAGACAGCCTGAATATGTGTATATTTGCATATGCTGATGAGTATCTCCGTATCTGATTCTCTGCAGGGTGACATTCAGCAGTTCCTGATCACGGGTGACCCCAAGGCCGCGTATGACTATTGTGACCATTACAGTCCAGACTGTGACTTAACATCCAAGGCTGCTCAGGCCCAAGAGCCGCAGGTAGATGAGGTGAGGATGCAGGGCACAGCAGGCCTTCAGGTCCAGAGATGTGGATGTTTCCCTGATTCCGAGCTTACTCAGTTTCTATTAGCTGTACTTTTAATTGAGTCATTGAATATTTTGTGGAAGAATTTACTCTAAGGTAATTTGGTATATATATTTCCTCTCTCTCTCGGGGATGATTTCTTTATGCTAAATTTTCACTCTTTTCTTTAAAGAGTTAAACTATGGGGAGTGTATGTCTTATGGCATAGTCAATATTTCCCAGCTTTGGACATTTCATACAGAAAAGTAAAAACTATTAAGATTTGTCTTAAAGATTTTAGGCTCTTTTATATAATTAAGAGTTTTCTTAGTTTTAATTTTCAAAACATTTTTTCTCATAGAAAATTAATCAAACAGGAAATAGTTGGTGCTTTAATTTGTAGCAAAATTATGTTTTTTTGTTTTAATTTTAACGTAAAACATTTTTGATGTCATTTTCTGTCTTCCTTTTCCTCTTTTCAAGCCTACTCATGTACTCCCTTACTCTCTTTCAGATACATATACAACCTGGGCTGAACATTTGGTACTGGATACTAACCAGTGCATTATTTTCTGAGAAAACAATATTTTGAGATTTGTTTTCTTAAAACTAAGATATTCAAATTGTGAAAGGGTATTTGAATTTTTTAAAAAGATTTATTTATTTATTATTTATACATATTTTGCCTGCATCAGATCTCATTACAGATGGTTATGAGCCACCATGTGGTTGCTGGGAATTGAACTTAGGACCTTTGGAAGAACAGTCAGTGCTCTTAACCTCTGAGCCATCTCCCCAGCCCGGGTATTTGAATTTTGAGAACAAAATTCCACTTTAAAAATAGTATGTATGTTCTTTAAAAAACAATATTTGATGCTGCTACTTTTTGAGTTTTAATTACTTAGAATAAATGGGCATTTTGTTTTATTATTATTTTGGTTTGTAATTGTATCCCAGTGAATTCTGTTGCCCCAAACCTTCTTTCCCACAACTTAAAAGCATTATTCTCCCCCTCCCGCACCCCCACTTTTTTTCTTAAACACAGGGTGAAGTCTTAAGAAGCTAGTGGCAAGGTCAATATGAAAAAGCTAAGAAAATTTGCTTGAGTGTTTTATTTGTACAGTTTTCAAGTGCCATATTCTTTATTTGTTTGTATTTACTACTAAATGCATTTGTGGTTGTTTTGGTGTAGAACAACCATCAGGTCAAGTTTAGGTTTCTATAGCTTACAGGTTAAAAGTGTGTCACTGGTTCTGTGATCAAAACTAATAATATGTACCTCGCACTTGCAACTTCTATAAGGAAAATAAGATGTTTCTTATGGAAAATATATGACTCTGCTTAATGGAAGAAGAGAACCAGGTGATTGACAGCTGCCTTCACATTCTAAACTACTGGATCACAAAGAGATGCTTTACTTTTTTCCAGGAAGAATTGACTCCTACTCCCCCTTATTAGCTACAGTGATACTTGAATACAATAAACATTCTATAATAGTACTAAAAATAAAATAAGCAGTTTTTATAATAATTTTCAATGGTAGCCATTTGGTGTTTCATTATATACTGAATGTGTATTTTCCTAGTTACATTTTGGGTAAACTGCTTAAAAATGATCAAATATCAATGTTATCTTCTCAAGTGTAAACAGAAAGTATAATGTGGAGCTTGGGTCAGACACATTGCTTAATATTCTGTTAATTAATTTGTGAAAGCTTACTCAAGTATTTATTTTTTCTGACTCTTATTTTTCTTTAAGTAACACATCTAATCCTCAATTCAGTTGTGCATACATTTGCAACAATTACATTCTCCTCATGGAGTGAGAGATGGACCCTGTAGACAGATTTTCCTTGAGTCCTAATGTCTTCATACAGCAATGGATTTAAATTTCCCTGATACAGCTGCATAACTAATATCAAGATTATACTTCTGGGATATTCCTACCATGTTGAATTACGACCTTAACTTATAAGAAATTAGATATTAGAGTTCTGTATGAGTCTTTCTTAGTGTATCACACATGTTCTAATTACCTGTAAAAAAGAGGCGATCGGCATTCTTTTTAAAGACTGAAATGGAAGGTGCAGCAAACGGAAGATGGTCTTCAGTGAAAGAAAACTGGTTTCCTAGCAGGATGTCTCCCATCTCTTTTGTTGTCAATGTCAGATCTCATCAAGCCCCATAAAATCTATTTTATTTCTCCTTCCCAGGATTTCAGGACTTCATCTCATTGATGACAACTGGTCATTCCTACACCAATTTTCAGCATATTTTCAAAATTCCTAAGGGAGAAGTAAATACTGCCCTCTAAAATATGCTATACAGCTGCATGTAGACAAAGGATCACATAGGTATACTAAGTAGTTTTTATTTTTTATAGGAAAGACTCCGTAGATAGCGAAATAAGGAGACTACACGTAGCAATCTTTTTGATTGACTCTTGGGTAATCCCCAGAGAAAGTGGTTCAGTGACCGTGAACACACACTTGCCAAATTCTTCATTTCTTCTGTGAGCATGCTGGAAGGTCTTCGTTTGCTGAAAGAGTCAGTAGTGGGGAGAATTATGAAGATCAAAACACATTTTCTTCTGCCAGAAGAAAGTTGACATAAACTTAATTACATTGACAAACATTTACAAGTGCATTTCCAAATCCCAGACCTTAGGTTGAAGGTTTTCTTATTGCTCACATTTAAAACTTACTCTTCATTGTTTTACTGATAATGCTTAGTAGTTCATAATTTATAATTTGTTTACATTTAAAACTGCAAAAAATAAAATAAACCTGTAAATATTTCTTGTTTTCCATATTTTATTTCAAGCCAGCCATGTGCACTTGTTTATATGATAATATGATATGATTATATATCATATGATAATATGATAGATATTTCTTAATCCCACATGAGAGATGGTAGCTACAGAAACATCACTCTTTGGTGCATTGTTATTACATAATACTTACATTAAAAATCAATATGGTAGTTCCATGCCTGCTACCCAGCACTTACATGGTAGAGGCAGGAAGACTAAAGTTCAAAACCGTATTTGGGTGTAGAGCAAGTCTGAGGCCAGGTTTGTCAAGAAGAAACTCTCTCTATATAAATATACATATTTATATATATACATATATATGTAAAATCATGTATATATAAAATCTTTCCCTATATGTGTATATATGTATATATACTTTCTATATACAGGCCTTCTCTATATACATATATACTTATATATCTAAAATATCTTAGTAGTCATAAATAAATATTGTATCTAACTTACACAGTTACCAAAAGGTATTTAATGTTTTCTATACACAGCTTTATATTTTACCAAATTCTAAGTAGTCTAAATTAATTTTTATCAAATTGGTATTTTGACAATTATAAAACAGTAAAGGAATGTTCATGTTTATATTTCATTATGGCCTTTGGCTGTATCATCTAGAAGCATTCACCCATGTTGAGGGAAAGTCACTAAATGCCAGGTGCACCAATTTACGTTTTAGTTTAGAGGAGATGAGTAAATTGAGAATAAATTTTGTCAGTATTTTCCAAATATAGTCATGTTTGTTTCATGTTATTTTTATTCTTATCTTTTCCCATGATAGATGTGAAAATCTTCTCATGGTTTCATAAGACTGTTCTTCCTATTTTTATTTATTGAAAAAATTATACCTATCAGAATATTGCACATTTTCATTTTACTTTCCCATTCTTGTGTTTAAAGCCAGTGTTGGTGTGTTTAAACTGAGTGCTTGTCGCCTTACCATTAGCCCCAGTAAAACTACTCCTTTCAAAGGGAGACATTTCACAGCAGATTTTTAGAAATCAAATTTAAAGCATATATTTAACAACTGTGTCCAAAAACATAAATCTTGCATTTAAATTAATATCTGAGGTTTAAATAAAAGTTTGAGTCATTCAAACTTTTATTCTTCTCACAGTCCTAATCGCTTGTTCTGTTCTTAGAAAGAGCAGTTGCTTGCTAATTCTGATGATACTAGATTTTCTGTTTAATAGAATAATATTTCTGTTTAATGTGAGATCATTCTTAACCTTTATTTAAGTAAAGGTTAAGCAGATGATTTCCACTCTGTTAATAATATTACTTGCAACTAACCAAATTGCTCAATATTTTTTCCTTTGCAACGTAGTATGCACCTGAGGATATATTCGAGTATGACTATGAGTATGGGGAAACAGACTATAAAGAGGCTGAGAGTGTAACAGAGATACCCACTGTAACTGAAGAAACAATAGCACAAACAGAGGTAAAACTAAAAAACTGTGTGTTGTATGTGGTGTCCCAATCTTTGTCTTCAGACCTACCCCACACCTGTCACTCGCTTCTGTGAATTAATGAGAGATTCTGTTTAACAGAGAACACCTTGAGGATTGCTGACCATTTATACATTTGCATTTCCTCCCTTCCATCCATACTCTGCATTTTCTTTCTCACTACGTGTTTTCCATTCCATCTTCCATGACATTTTACAGAAAAAGAAATCCAATTACACAAAGAAGAAGAGGACATTGGCCACTAACTCAAAGAAAAAATCTAAAAAGTTCACATCCCCAAAATCTGAAAAATTTTCATCCAAGAAGAAGAAACGTTATCAAGCAACAGCCAAAGCCAAACTAGGGGTTCAGGTAGCAAGAAAAAGCAATCAAGATCTGTCCTAGATCAGAAGGAAGATCTCTGATGAGTCTTAGTCTTAACCCAATTAGATTAATTCCAATTTGGCTAACACTTTAACTCAACCGAATCATGATTTTCACTCAGTTGAGGTTAATTTTGCAAATTTCGTAATGCTGTTCCTTCTGAATTTATCATCAGGCAAATATTGTGGATGACTTTCAAGACTACAATTATGGAACAATGGAAACTTACCAGACTGAGTCTCCTAGGCGCGTGTCAGGATCAAATGAGGTAATCCCCCACTGAATGAGGTAATCGCAGAGAAGCTTTTAAAATGTATAATGTATTTTGATGGATTTCCTTGAAGCAGCAACACAATCACTGACTCCTTTGAGATGTCACTCTTAGAGAAACAGAAGCCTGGGTTCATAATCAGAAAACACCCTGCAGTTACATTGATGTCAGTCCAGTATTTGCATGACATTTTGATTCATGCAAATTCCCTACTTATCAAACTGAATTGGCTGCTATCATTTTCCTTATTGCTCCGACAGCTGGACAAAACCTTTTAACATGTTACCAAAAAAATGTTCACGGCATGATCCTTCCAGTGGAAGAATCCTCTGACGTGACAATTGTATCATCAACGGATACAATCAGCATTTTATTGCATGGGACCAATCATTTTAAAGACAGCAAGTGTTTTAGTAAATATGCTATTAGATTTTTAATAGTCATTTAATTTTAAAATTTCTTTAGAATGTTAGAGTTAATTATGGCTAAAATAATAATACTTTAAGCATTCGATTATTTTCCACGAAAGTGTTCCAAGATGGGTAGGTCTAGATAGATCCTCTGAAATTTCACATTGCTCATATGCTTTGATCATGAAATAAAAATCAGTGGAAAATTCAGTTAATATTGTTAAAGATCTAGTACCCATTATTTATATCGTTATTATCAAATGAGTATTAGGTAAGTGTTAGCAGTTTAATTATTTGAAACTTATATCTGTCTCAATAAATTATGACTATAATACAAGCACTAGATTTGGAATTATTTACACTTAGGGTGTAAATACATTTTAACTTTTCTTACTCTCAGTCCTCTCTTACAAGAAGTTAGAAAAACTCAAGATGTTGACTTCCTTATTTAAATTCATTCATCTCCTTACTTCAGTACTAAGATCATAATTACACCATAGGTGAGATGAAACTTCTTTGCAGAAGTATATGGTCTACATTTAAGACTAACATGTTATGATTGGACTTTACACCCAATACTCTAATGTTATAGTAATGATTTAGCCATGTATTTTATTCATATAATTTTCTATAACGCTAGCTATTTAGTCCATATTTCTCTGAAATTATATTTAGCATGTCACTGAGAAAAATTTTCAATGTTAATTCAAAGGGTGACAAGGAAAATTATTTAATTTGAACTTGATTACATTCATAAGGCATGATTATAATGGAACTTCCTTATGCGTTCAACACTGAATAGCTATCACAAAGAGAAGTTTTCAGATATTGGTACTAATATTTAACTGACATGACTGAATATCAAATTACAAGACTTATCTTTGTAGCAATTGCATTTTGCTCTATTATCCAATGAGATCTGAAAACTAAGCCAACGCTTAGCTATATTTCTACTTTACGTGTTCAGATCTTATGCTATAAAGTAATGCATCATTGATATGCAAACTGTCTAGTGAGAGTAAGTACACATGTTGACCCCATGTGCATCAACATTTCCAGTTGATGGGAAATGGTGCTCTGAAAGCAATATTCCTTTGTACATATTGGTGTATGTACAAATATATTCCTTTCAGAAGTACTGAACAGCCTTTTTCCAGGCCTTGGTCTTGCTTGAGTAGTGAGCCCCCTTTCCATCACATGCCATTAAGCTGTAGTTACAGATGCTCACCTTGCTTTGCTAACAGTAAACTTCATGTTCTCCAATTCCCTGCATCTTAACTGAATAGCCAAATCCAGTTGAAGAAGGTTTTACTGAAGAATATCTAACTGGAGAGGATTATGATGTCCAGAGAAACATTTCCGAGGATATTCTATATGGAAACAAAGGAATAGACGGCAGGGACTCTGATCTGCTGGTAGATGGAGATTTAGGTGAATATGATTTTTATGAATACAAAGAATATGAAGAAAGAACAACGACCTCCCCTAATGAAGAATTTGGCCCAGGTGTCCCAGCAGAAACTGATTTCACAGAAACAAGCGTAAGTCAGCAGTGTGCTCTGTGCCCTGTGCATGTCATATGACGTGAGTGTTTCTGTGTTCATGCTGATGTTTTTTGCAGGTTTAAAATGCAGGCTGAGTTCTTATGTCAGTTGTGGACACTGGTCCAGCATAGAGAATCACTATAGGTTCTTCTCAGTGGGAAGTGGCAGCAGCTGTACCATGGGCTGTTTCTACAGTCTTCACTTTACAAAAAGTATTGTAAATAGAATTGTACCTTATCATTGATAAATTTATATTATTTTGTCATTATTTTCTGACTTCTAGTTCTAATTTTTAGTTTAGACTACCTTCTGCATTTGATTTGGTGACATTTCTTATGTCTTAGAGAACATTTTGAGCCTAGGAATGCATTTAAGTTTCTGTGTCACAAATTTAAAGAAACATATAGCTTTCTTGTTTATTTGGTATTATTTAAATCTTTAATGTTTCTTTTGACAAACAAACACATTCTAAAAGGTTGCTTTGAATGTATCTAGATGTTTAAATACATTTTTTGTTAAAGACTGAAAAGTTGCTTCACCTATTGAAAATCATTTTGACTGTTTTTCACGTTTCTCTCGATAGATAAATGGCCATGGTGCATATGGAGAGAAAGGGCAGAAGGGGGAGCCTGCTGTGGTTGAACCTGTAAGTACTTTAAATAGGTTTTAAAGATTGCTACAATTGTTTAATTTATGAATTGCCGTGACCTTCAGTTATTCTGTATGACTCGCGTTTTCAATGGAAATTCTTTTGTTTATAATTTACTGCAAATAGATAAGTGGGCAATGAATTTTCTGAAAAGCAAAATTGCATAAAAGAAAAGTAATCACACTCTTATAGAATTTTGAAATTTGAAAGTGGCTGTCAATTTTCTGGCCCATTTTTTTAAAATCTGAATTTCCTTTTTTTTCCTGTAATTTCATATGTTTGTTGGTTGAGATATAATGACTTTAGCTCTTCAATCTATAATTTAGATAATTTCTTTATTAGAAATATCATTTGATGTAGATATTTATTTGTATCTGACCCAAAGTACATTATACAACAATAGAACGAAATAAATAGATGTACACTTGAGAGATTTGTGGAGACAGAGATGGACGGACATAAGTGTTAACAAGAGGGGTCGGTGAGTGAGGTCAGTAGGTATGACATTCTTGTGCGAAACTATAAGACCAGAAGATCCCCTAAAAACTCAGAGAAGTGGGATTTGTATAAATGTTATGAACTCTCAAGGTATCATTGAGTGATATCTATATCTATCTATCCATATCTATATATAGATATATATATTTTTTCTAGAAGCAATTTTCAAAAACACAGTTTTCATTTACTAGCAGCACAGTTAAAGCAAAGCATTAGAAATATACGTTGTGATCAAAAAGCCAGCCACTGAGTTCATGGCAGAAAAAAACCCTGCTCATCTTTCACCTCTCCCTGGTGTGGCTTGCAGCCTTACCAGGCCACAGAGTAAGACAATGAAGCCTGAGAGCCCAGGGTCAGAGGGAAGGGGAGGAGGACCTCCCCTATTATTGGACTTGGAGAAGGGCATGGGAAGAGATGTGGGAGGGTGGGACTGAGAGGGAATGAAGGAGGAGACTACAGCTGGAATACAAAGTGAATAAACTGCAATTAATATGAAAAATTTTAAATTAAAATGAAACAAAAAAGAAAAAGAAATCTGGGCTCAGGGGTATTTTCTGAGACTGATACTCCAGCCAGGGACCATTGATGGAGATGACTTAGAATCCCTGCACAAATGTAGCCCATGGCAGCTCAGTGTCCAAGTGCGTTCCCAAGAAAGAACAGGGACTGTCTCTGACATGAACTCAGGGGCTGGCTCTTTGATCACCAACCCCTGAGGGGGATCATCTTTAGCAGGCCACAGAGGAAATCAATGCATCCAGTCCTGATGAGACCTGATAGATGATAGAAGGGAGGAGGATCTCCCCTATCAGTGGACTGGAAGAAGGGCATGGGAGGAGGAGAGGAAGGAAGGGTGGGTTTGGGAGGAGATGAGGGAGGGGACTACTAACTGGGATACCAAGTGAATAAATTATATTAAATAAAAAATAAATTAAAAAGAAATCAATAAAAAAGAAATACAGGTTGTTTAACTGTTCACTGTAAATACATGCAATTCTTTCAAATAAACACAGAGAAATGCAATTTTCTGAAATTAAATTGTTTAGGTAACATTTTCTTTCATTGATTCATTCATCAATCCACCCATTAACATAGCAACTGTTTATCAAATTCCTGATTTTTGTTCTTGTTTTCTTCTGTTTTGGGTTAGAAATTAATTAAGTGCTAGGGAAGCACTTAGCATAGTCTTTTTCCTTTCTAATGTTATTTGTCCAATTAGTAATTTCATTTTCATGTAGTTCACTGCTTCACTAATGGCAAGGAGTGCCTTCTATCATTTTAAATATTTTTTCTTCTTCCATACAAAAATTTTAGGTGGTCTATATAGTATGAATTTAGAATTTACTTTAAAAAATCGTGATGTATAGTATACTCTTGTAGTCTGTGGAAAGGCTGAATATTACATAGATGTTTTTGGTTGTAGGGGATGCTTGTTGAAGGGCCACCTGGGCCAGCAGGACCAGCGGTATGTAAATGATTTTTTATTTCGATTTTTAAAATTATTGAATATAGGATTTCTGTCATATATTTGAATTGCTTGTATTTCAGACTGATTTGATTTATAGAGGAAAACAGTCAAGCTTAGCAGCTTGTAGACCTGACCTATTTTTCATTTGTCTGTAAAAATAACACTATTGACAAGACTGAAAATAAATTCTGAATATTTTTCTTCTTTCTTCATACATTATATTTGTGCACATGTGTATGGGCCCGTGTCATATAAAAATTCAACACTGATGCTTTCAAGTAATGGCAAAATAAAATGTTAAAATGCTGACAAGCTAAATGATTTCTTGTTTAACTTTACTACCACATTTTTGAGGTCTAGTCTTATGAATAGCCATTTCTTCAGGAAGAAATGGGGACCTGCCTTTACCACAGCGACTTTTCATTGGCACGATCGCCTTCCTGTTTTCCCTTGGCATCTGCCTCCACCCTGAGCATAGCCTCATAGAGGAGCAGTTGTGCTGGACACAGAACCGTTTCCTATATGTTATGTTTTCACAGGAAGCTAAATAGAGCAGTTGTTCGGGACTCACGCATATATTTATAAAATATAAATGAGGCATCCTTTGATTTTTAGAGGTATGCCTTTACTTGAATGCTAATGAGGTAGGAAGCTTCTTCTGTTCATGCTTTCTTTCTCTACAGGGTCTTATGGGTCCTCCAGGTCTACAAGGCCCTTCTGGGCTCCCCGGTGACCCTGGTGACAGGGTAAGTGAAGAAGGGTTGTCATATTACAACTTTAATCCATTCTTCAACCTAACACATTACCTTGCTTCTGTTGGGGGAATGGGGGATGAGAATTTTACTAATTCAGGATTGTACAACATTTTACTTAACTTTCCAGACATATTTAAGTGGGGATGAAGAATTTATCTGTAGCGCGATTAGTAAGCCAGTTTTGTTTTCAAGTCCCATTTGCACACGTACAGTTAGAGTAGACTAGGTTTTTCTAATTGGAACACAAGGAGTTTGTTCTTGACATTTCTGTGGGCATCCGTTTGTTTCTAACTTCATCTGCATAGTTTCAGACATCAAATTTGATAGAAATATTTGCTTACTTATGTATTTAATATGTATCTGAGAAATGTGTGTGTAACTGTGTCTGCATTCACATGTGTGGGGATGTGCGTGTGTGTGTATGTGCGTGACAAGTGTGTCAGTGAGTATGTAGAGCAGATGTTGATGCCAGCTGTATTTCTCAGTATCCCTCCAGTTTGTATTTTGAACTAGTGCTCCTGGTTGAACCCAGAGCTTGCTAGCCAGGTTGACCTAGAGATGCTCTGCCCTTGCCTCCTCTAGAGTTCAAAGGTTACAAGCCATCACTTACAGGATAGTCAAGCATTTGTGTGGGAGCTGGATACGTGAGCTCAAATCCTCATGATTTTTAAGCAAACATTTTACCCAATGTACAGTCCTTGACATTGTTAATATTTTTTTAAATCACTTTAGTTGATTGTTTGAATTGTATCTTTATATATAGCTATATAAGTTTTAGAATTTTATCCTTTTTAATACATATGATTTTATTAAGTAAAAGGAAGTTTCATTTTACTGTAAACTGATGTATATATATTTCATATATATGTATCATCCAATCACACATACATTTATATTATATATTGATACTCTAAAATCATGTACATTTATGCTGTAAAATGCAAATTTCTATACATATGTGCATGCATGCATATATACATTGAGTATATTTTTAAACACAATTTTAAGACAAATTACTAATGACAAAACTTAATGTTAACCTTATCATTTTAACTTTAGTGATTATAGTATTAAACTATCTATTTTGTAGATAATACTTAATTTAACAAAGATATGCAATACACATAAAAGATTTATTTATACATTAAATTCATATTATCTAAGTATCTATTAATTAATACATAACCAAATTTTGTCAAATTAATTCTGTTTTCAACTTTAGGAACCTAAAATTTTCACACAGATTCCCCTCCAGAGTATACAAGAAGGCTTCATGGTATTCAAGTTTAAGGTGTAAATCAACCTTAAACACAATTTACATTATATTTAGATTGTGCGTTAGTAAGCACTCACTATTCAAGTTCTTTTCAACTAGTAAAAGGAAGTTCAGTCCTGTCTATATGTATTTACCTAATGGAGATTAACCAATTCAGAAAGGGCAAGTGCATTTTCAGCCCTTAGAGATTTTCTGCTATAATACATTGTATCAACTGCTCATTTATTCCATTTCCTTTTCTAGGGTCCACCAGGACGTCCTGGCTTACCAGGGGCTGATGGCTTACCTGGTCCTCCTGGAACCATGTTGATGTTACCAGTAGGTTTTGAAAAATGTTTTATAAAGATACATTTTATATCTTCTCATTGTGTAACTAAAAAAAAAAGAAAAATGTAATTGAATCATTGAGTAGAAACATTTCTGACTCAGAGGAATGAAGGAAATCAACGAGCCTTTGAAAATATGGGCATTTTACTGAACAGAATTCTGGCAAATGTCTTTGTCTACATCAAACCAGTTTTAATTTCTGATTATTCTTCATCCAGTGAAATGTACATAATCTTACTAATCGTGTGAACAGTCCTAAACTGTAGATTAACAACAGGTCACTAAACACATACTATACCCTAACACATTAGTTTACCCTAATGTTGACTATCACCAAAAATTTTTAAAGTTAAGTGTCATCATTGCTTTAAAATTATTTGTCTTAATGTTGAGTCTCTTCTAAAATTAATTAGTTGCCATACAGCCATGAAAAACGTATTTATCAGTTAGTGTAATGAAATTCTAAGAAATACCTATATGGAGTGGAAAATTGACTCAAATGACATTTCAAGTTAAAAATTGAGGCAGAACTTGAAAATTTACGGAGTAATAATAGCAAGCTACCTCAGGCTGGATGAAAGAGACATTTATATTTTCTTTGTATTCTTGGAGATTCCAAAGGTTTTGGTCACCAGAGCAGAACTACATTCGGGAATTTTACTGAATCTAATACCCTTGAAACTCTTGTGGATGAATTGTTAAAATGGATAGCATTTTCCCACATTAAAATAGAGATGACTTTTTTTAAAAAAAGAATATTACAAATAAATTTGAAATTGAAAAATGATTTATAGTTGCTCTGGAAATGAGAGCGTGCAGTATACAGCACTGCTGTATGAGACAGGCAGAACTGCATTCACAGAGAAACTTTTCATTATAAGTGATTTTGAACTTCTGTAAATATAAATTTTTAATTTTATTTTGAGTCTAATGATTAAAGGACCTAACGTCATAAGTCTGTCTAAAGCCAGTTTTGTATCCACATTGTCCTTTCCTAGTTCCGCTACGGGGGTGATGGCTCCAAAGGACCAACCATCTCCGCACAGGAAGCCCAAGCTCAGGCAATTCTTCAGCAGGCTCGGGTAAGAAAAGATGAACACTTACTCACATGGCCTGATTCTGTATTACATTGTTGTGTGTCGGCCCATGGAAAAGCATTTTTACACATCACATGGAATTTACATGGAAAAATTATTAAGGCATACTTATCATTCCAGTGCTGATAGTTGCTAACTTAATATTAACTAAGAGACCCTTTTATTAACACATACAATGCTGACATTATCCCACCATGGCAAACAAAGTTCCTTTTTATCATAATATTGAGAGATTAATATCTAGTATTCCTTGCCTTTCACATCCTGATTTTTCTCTGATAAGGTGTGAGCCTAAAATTTTGACAACAGCAGTGAACACAGTATGACAATTTTATCATATTTCACTCATTTATAACCAAAACAGTAACCAAACCAACTTAGCATCAATAAAGTATTTTTTTCTGTGCTGTGTGTTCTAGCTTTTCAAATACCCTAGTTTCACATTTTCGTCATTGAGTCTAACAATAATGCATCTGATCTGTGTTATGTCTGTGTACAACAAATAAACACATTACTTAGTCATACGTTCAAGATTCATTAAAATATTTTTGACCAATTCTGTGTTGCACTGCCTCACTTGAATCATCATGATTTTTACTAAAACACTACTAGAAAAATTTAAGTTATAATATCTCTAGTTGTTCCTTAATGCATATCTAGTACCTTAATGAATATCTTCAACAAAGATTGTGCTTGCACAATAAAGACAAAGAATGCTTTATTTTTTGAAGTGTGATTCATAGTAGAAAATAAATAGATATTGTATTTGTTTCAGAAATCCATTGTTGTTTAACTGATTAAATTTTGGTAATATTCTGTATAAGACTGTGTAACACTTTGAATCATGGCTTATAATTACACAGGACAATCTGGTTACATGCATTTCACAACTGACTAATCTTTTCTTAGTGTGGATCTATTGTACCTTTCTTAATTATGTACTACACAAGGACATCACGACCAAATGACTCTTGTATTACAATGTCCTAGTCGGCAAGCGACCCTGAACTTGATGTTTTTTTTAATTTTTTATCTTCTAGATTGCTCTGAGAGGCCCACCTGGCCCAATGGGTCTAACTGGAAGACCAGGCCCTGTGGTAGGTTACATAAGATATATGTTAAAATTTTCCAATTAAAATATCTTGCCACATCGTCTTTCAGTCTCTGTTCATACATCAGGCTAGCAAAACTATTATGCATGACTGATATTGACTCATTTTTAAAAAGTTTCCAGTTTAAGTTTTATTTTTTCTTTATTTATTATTTGTTACAATTTATTTACTTACCAGCTGTAGCCCCCTCCCTTATCTCTTCCAGGTTGGTCCCACCCTCTGTCTCTCTTCCCCTCCTATGTACACTCATAGGGGAGGTGCTCCTCCCCTACTATCTGACCTTAGCCTATCAGGTTTCATCAGGACTTTCTGGATTAATAGTTCGCATCAGAAGATTTTAGGGAAGCTTTCATCAAATGAAAAAGAATAAAAAATATAATGAATTTTCATATCTGTTACTTAAAGCATATTTTCAATTTATTTGCTTTCTATTCAAGCATTAAAATGCAATTTTACATTAAAGTTTTGAAACTTATCTGTATATTAGAGTTGTCACTAAAGTCTTTTGACAGTTGTGTAATTTTCATAGTTCATTTAATCGAAACTAATTTTTATACACAATATTTTGATTAGAGTTTTCCACCCGCCACCACCTCCCAGTTGTTTCCTTTATATTACATATTTATCATTTAAAACAATTTTTAAATGTAAATATCTTTTTTTTCATTTTCTTCTTTTCCCCTAAGTTGGAAAGAAAGAAGCCATAGCATCTTTATTTGCAGATAAGAGAGTACACATAAGTGAGCTCCATCAGAGAAAACTCCTACAGTGGATAAAAACTTTCAGTAAATAGATGGATACAAAAAAAATCTATAAAAAATCTGTACCTTTCTTTTATGCAAGCAATAAATGAACTGAGAACAAAATCAGGGAAAGGACACCCTTCACAATAGCCTCAAATAATTTAACTCTTGGTGTAACTCTAACCAAGCAAGTGATTTACTTGTATGACAAGAACTTCAAGTGTTTGAAGAAAGAAATTGAAGATGTCAGAAGATGGAGATAGCTCCATTGCTCAGGGACTGGTAAAACTGACAAAGTAAAAATGAACATTGTTCCAAAAGGAATCTACAACTAAATTCAATACCTAATAAGAACTCAACATAATTCTGTACAGATCTTGAAAGCATTGTTTTCAGCCACATAATAGAAACACACACACACACACACACACACAAAACCCCAGGATACCTAAAAATTCCTGAATAATAAAAGAACTGCTAGAGGGCTCACCGCCCATAATTTCAAGTTGCACTACAAATTTATAGTAATAAAAGTAGCATGCTTCAATCCCTGGTACTATAAAGATTGTAAATGAACTAATAAATATATCAATATAATCAAATAAAAATTAAAAAGCGTTGCTTTTTATAAATTTACAATTCTTTTAATTCAGTCTTAAAATTTCATAATGTATACTATATATAATTTTGAAATATATTCCTGTATTAAATGTTCAAATAAAATATTTAATAGAACTTCAATTATATATACTTTTAGACAAATTATCAAATATTAATTATTCTTATACTTCTGCTTTCACAAAACAAGGAATAAGAACTATATCAAGTCACTTAAAGTGATACAAATGTATGTACACGTGAGGCAAACATGGAAATATTGTATAAAATTTTGAGATATGAAGGAAGATAGAAACTATATTCCTGTTCTTGGTTTTTTTTCTGTCAATTATGTGATTTTGATTACATGTAAAAAAAAAAGTAACCAAAATCTTCTGTGCAACTAATGCATATGTATTAGAGGATGTAACACAGCCAATGAAAGAAAAATAAACTGACCTCTCTACAATTAGATTTAGTTCAGCCATTAATAATATAATTTAATGCAGAGCCCTCACATTTTACAGGAAATTAGTTTCAGATGTAACCCATGGGCAGCTCAGTCTCCATGGGTGTTTCCTAGTAAGGGGAACAGACGCACTCACTGGCATGAACTTGGTTACCTGCTCTTTGATCAACTCCCCCTGGCAAGGGCCCTTACTAGGCCACAGAGAAAGAGGATCCAGACAGTCCTGCTGAGACATGATAGGCTAGGGTCAGATAGTAGGGGAGAAAGTCCTCTCCAATCAGTGGACTCCTTGGGACATGGGCTGAGGAAGAAAGAAGGAGAATGGGACTGGGAGGTAATAAGGGAGGGGCTACAGCCAGGACACAAAGTGAATAAACAGTAAATAATAATAATAATAATAATAATAATAATAATAATAATAATAATGAAAGACAAATGGGATGGACATTGGAAGCAGGAGAAAACAAGTAACAGGACAGGAGCCTATCACAGAGGACCTCTGAAAGTCTCCACCTAGCATTGTATCAAAGAAGATACTGAGACTCTTAACCAAACCTTGGGAAGAGGGCAAGGGCATCACATGAAAGAAGGGGGAGTTAATATGACCTGGAAATGACAGGAGCTCTACAAGGACCAGATATATCTGGGTACAGGGGTCTTTTCTGAGACTGTTTCTCCAACCAAGTACCATGCATGGATATAACCCAGAACCTCTCCTCAGATGTATCCCATGGCAGCTCAGTATCCAAGTGGGTACCCTAGTAAGAGGAAAAGGGACTGTCTGTGACATGAACTCAATGGCTGGCTCTTTGACCTCCCCCCCTCCCTTTTTGACCTCTGCCCCCCTCCCGGAGGGAGGAGCAGCCTTGCTAGGTCACAGAGGAGGACATTACAGGCAGTCCTGAAGAGACTGGATAAGCTAGGGTCAGATGGAAGGGGAGGAGGACCTCCCCTATCAGTGGGCTTAGAGGGGGCCAAGGAGGAGTGGAGGGAGGGAGGGTGGGATTGGGAGAGAATGAGGGAGGGAGCTACAGCTGGGATACAAAGTAAACAAACTATAACTAATATAAAAAAATTAAAAAATAAAAAAGAAATATCCCACTGTAATATAAAGTCAATTCAAGTAAAAACAAAATCTGTTATGTAGTAAAACAACAGACTGGCAGCTGGTATGATAGATGCTAACAGAATAAATGTTCACCTCATCTTACATACTTGCTTTTAGTTATCTTATTAAATGTCTTCATTTCATTGTAAAAAAATAATAATAAAGAAAAAGGAAAAGGCATTCAGCAGGAAAAAAAAAAGTTCCTTTTTAGGAGCTGGGAAGTTCCTGTTACAAATCTGAAATTTAAAAAGACTTCTCATGTTTCCTGGGAGGCAGAGTAGGAGTTATTTTACTTTGAAGCCACCAGGAGGCTCTAGAAAGCTTCTTTCAGATTTATCAAATTTTTACCCTTTGTTTTATTTTGTTGTAACTCAGTTAATAGGATGAATACTGATTAATATAAATCAAAAATCTTGTGAATTCATGAAGTAAGGTATTACAAATATATTAATTTTTAATATTCTAAAGCATTTAGAGAGTATGGATGCACATAGTATATATTCTTAAATTCCACAATTTTTTTCTAAAGCAATTAATTTTTTCCGTTACAGTTAATCTACGAGGCATCACTGTACTTTTTAAATTATAAAAATTTGTAAATTGTGTTTATAATAATGATTCATGGTTATAGAAAAAATGGTCAGCCCATCTGGGAAAATGCTGTGACATTATTTCACAAAAATTTTAACAAAGGCAATAAGATCTTTCCAAAACAGTTTATTGCCATAAAATGCAGTGCCTGAGAATTATCTATCTATAAAGGAGTCGATTTTCCAAAATCCTTACTGTGTGAATGAACTCAGTGTATGCCCTACTCTGTGAAAATAAACTGCCCAGGCAGTGCCTTCCACTGCAGTGGTTATCCATGTCTTGTTTACCAGGCAACGTCTGTTACAGTAAAAAACTTTAAAGAAAATTTCGATGTGATTTCAAAGTTGGCTTCTGTTGAGTAGTCGATGAAATATAGATCTTTAAATACAGTTTATACATATGCATAGTAGAGGACATTTTAGACACTGGACTTGAACTGCTCATTGCTTTAGAAAGATCAAACTGATTAAGACAATATATTCATTTATTTTTAGTGAAAGTAGTAAATTAAAGAGCTTAAGTGACTTAAAATTAATTGGTTGTCTGTTTTACTTTTGTCTTCAGGGAGGTCCTGGTTCAGCTGGAGCCAAAGGTGAGAGTGGGGACCCAGGTCCTCAGGTAAGAAACAATTTTTGTGTTATCTATATTTATGTAGTAGAACACTTGAAATGTTAGGAGGAAAGAATACATTTACATTATATTTAAGCCCATATTGTGGTTTTAGGTGAAACATTCTGAGTAGATTGTTAATTTTCTATTACTTTGTTGAATAATATTTAAATTGTGGACCTACCAGGTTTGAGAGCAGATAGATACCCTTACCTGATGTTATTGGTAGGAGAAGCAGTTTTAGTATGTTACAGGTTTTTTTCTCCTTTATTGAGCCCATGCTTCTCAAACAGTAAATGTAGCACATTGTTTCATGAAGATTTCTTAGCACATGTAGTGTAAGCTAAACGCAGACCTTTGTGTATAGATAATATGTAGATAGAAATGTCATATATATTTGTAATATATCTATACTTATATTTATGGTAGAAACTATAAATAATTGTGATTTCAAAATAGGCACAGAAGAGGACATTGCAGCCAGTCTTGAAGAGACCTGATAAGCTAAAGTTAGATGGAAGGGGAGGAGGCCCTCCCCTATCAGTGGACTTGGAAAGGGGGAGGGATGAGATGAGGGAGGGATGGAGGGATAGGGAGGGAACGCTGGATGGGGCTATGGCTAGGATACAAAGTACATAACCTGTGATTAATATAAAATAAGAATGTTAAAAAAAAGAAAAAAAGAGAATTAAAAAGGCTCATTTTAAATTTTTATTTATTTTTTTACTTATGTTTTGTCATTATTATTATTTATTACAATTTATTCACTTTGTATTCCAGCTGTAACCTTCTCCCTCATTTCCTTCTTGTACCACCCTCACTCCCCATTTCCCCCCTGTGTCCCTCCCCTAGTCCACTGATAGAGGAGGTCCTCCTCCCCTACCATCTGATCCTAGCCTATCAGGTCTCATCAGGACTGTCTGGATCCTCTTTCTCTGTGGCCTGTTAAAGCCACCTCACCAAGGAGAGATGATCAAAGAGCAGGCAACCAAGTTCATGCCAGTGACTGCCACTGATCCCATTACTAGGGAACTTTCATGGAGACTGAGATGCCCATGGACTACATCTGAACAGGGTACCTAGGTCTGCTCCATGTATGGTCCTTGGCTGAATCATCAGTCTCTTCAGGTTCCCCTGGGCCCAGATTCTTTAATTCTGTTGGTCTCCTTGTGGAGCTCCTGTACCCTCCAAGTCTTTCTATCTCCCCCTTCTTCTATAACATTCCCTGCACTCTGCCCAAAGTTTGGCTCTGAGTCTCAGCATCTGCTTTGATACCCTTCTGGGTAGAGTGAACATTAGCCATGTAATATAGGATAGACATCTAAACTCTATAGTCCCAAAGAAGCTAAACAACAAGGAATACCCTAGGAAAGATGTTTAATCCTTAGTCAGAAGTGCAAACAGGTTAGACATCAGAAGTAGGAGAAGACAGATAACAGGAAGGATGTTTTCCACAGAGAGCCTCTGAAATAGGCTCATTTTTAAATAAACTGCAAAAATATGAATTCCCACTGACTATGACAGTTCTTAATTGTTTATCCTTTAGTGGTTTTTCTTTTGTCTTCATGTTTTTGTAATCATACTTTAGTTTTATCTAATGTATTTCTATGCCATTTTTATGCATGCATACATTTTGGCTATATTTATCCACCACTACACTCTCTTTAGTCTTTCCTAATAATGCTATTTACTTAAGTACAAATATATTTCTTTAAATATGATAAGGAATAATAGAATCAGAGCCCATTATATACTTTGGTAAGTATAATTAAGATAAAAAATAATCTATAAATCCAAAAATTTAAACAGAAATATTTTATAAATTTTTGTTATTATTTTATAATGTTTTTATATTGTTTTGTTATTTGATACTCATTTGAGAATATCAAAGGAGTTATTTCAATCATAGTTACTCCCAACTCATCCTCCTAACATGATCTATGCCCATCTCTACTTCCTGACCTTCCCAACCTGGTGTTCTCTTTCTTTTTATTGTTTTTTACCTTTTTTTTTGCTTTTAAATAACCTTTAGACTCAAGTTTTTGCTTCCCATATACTCATGCATGTGGGCTATCCACTGGGACAGGGGTGTGGGGCTACCTAAAGGTGTACTTTTAATGAAAACTAACACTGTCTCCCACAAATGCCTCAATTAATAGTGACAGTCCCTCCAAGTTAGAATGTTGGATGGCTTGATTGTGTGCAGTCAACCAGAGCCACTCAGAGTTCATGAGTGCAACAGTCCTGTCATGTCCAGAAGACACCGAAATTTTTATTAATATTCCCCCTCTACATGTAAAACCTTGTTTAACTCACAAATAACCAGTGAGCACTGGTCTATTCTTTATCATGGAATTTTGTACATTTTGCAGGAAGAAATTAAATGAAATTGTGTCTTATGGGATATTCTATTACTGGCTCTTTTGATACTCAGAATACTTGAGTGTATCATCAATACTGCACTCCTTTCTTGTTGATAAACATTCTGTTGCGTAGGTACCACATCTTCTTTTGACAAAACCCTAGGAAAACTGATAACGATATTTGACCAACTTAAGCTGTGATAGCCCTGCTTTAAATGTTTAATCAACGTTGCTATAGAAATGATTAAAGACACTGACTGTTTCACTGGGAATTGCAGAACAATATTGAAATACACTTCACAAAAATCTTGGAGTTTATTGTTCACTGAAAATTGTGAAGCCACATGCGTACTAATCTACTGAATTGATGAATCTGAAGGCAAGCTACGCATTTTAGGACATACAATCTTTGTTGATTCTCTTTGTCCAATATTAGGTGATAAGTAAGAAGTATCTTTTCCATTAACAGACATCCATATTTCACAGCTGGGTAGATGGTGCAGCAGTTAAGTGTTTTACTGTCAGAGGTCCTCTCTTCTCTTTGGTTCTCAGCACCCACATGTTTGCACAACCACCTGTGATCCAGTGTTAGCGTAACTAGTGTCCTCTTCCACAGTCCACAGGCTCATTCATACACATGGTGCATTTATATGCACCTACTCAAATGCATAGAACAAAATTAGTGAATTTCCCAGAAGCAGAAAGGCACACACAGTATATACTCACTCATAAGTGGATATTAGACATATAATACAGGATAAACATACTAAAATCTGTACACCTAAAGAAGCTAAGCAAGAAAGAGAACCCTGGGTAAGATGATTAATCTTCACTCAGAAAGACAAACCAGATGGACATCAGAAGAGAAAGAAAACAGGCAACAGGACAGGAGCCTACCACAGAGGGCCTCTGAAAGACTCTACCCAGCAGGGTATCAAAGCAGATGCTGAGACTCAGCCAAATTTTGGGCAGAGTGCAGGAAATCTTATGAAAGAAGGGGAAGATGAAAGACTTGGAAGGAACAGGAGATCTACAAGGAGACCAACAGAACCAAAAAAGTCTGGGCACAGGGGTCTTTTCTGAGATTGATACTCCAACCAAGGATCATGCATGGAGAGAAACTAGAACCCCTGCACAGATGTAGCCCATGGCAGCTCAGTGTCCAAGTGGGTTCCCAAGAAAGAACAGGGGCTGTCTCTGTCTGGCTCTTTGATCACCAACCCCTGTGGGGGATCAGCCTTACCAGGCCATAGAGGAAGATAATATAGCCACTCCTGATGAGAACTGATAGGCTAGGGTTAAATGGAAGAGGAAGAGGAACCCCTTAACTGTGGACTAGGAGAGGGGCATGGGAAGAGAAGAGAGAGGGAGGTTGGGATTGGGGGGGGGGAATAAGAAAGAGGGCTACAGCTGGGATACAAAGTGAATAAATTATAATTAATAAAAATAAATAAACAAAATATTGATTTATTCAGGAAAAAAGCCCAGCAACATTTCTTTTTTCCTTTATTAATTTTTATTTTTTGTATTAATCACAGGTTATTTACTTTGTATCTTAGCCATAGCCCCTTCCTTCATTCCCTCCCAATCCTACCCTCCCTTCCTCATCTCCTCCCTGCCCCTTTCCATGTCCACTGCTAGGGGAGGTCCTCCTCCCCTTCCATGTGACCCTAGCTTATCAGGTATCTCCAGGACTGGCTGCCATGTCCTCCTCTTGGCCTAGCAAAACTGTTCCTCCCTCAGCGATGGGGGGAAGAGGAGGTAAAGGAGCTAGTCATTGAGTTCATGTCAGAAATCATTCCTGTTCCCCTTACCAGGGTACCCACTTGGTTACTGAGCTACCATGGGCTACATCCCATCCGAGCACGGGTTCATACATGGTCCTTGGTTAGAGAAACAATCTCATAGAGGACCCCTGTGCCCTGATATATTTTGTCCTTGTGGAGCTTCTGTCCTCTCCCAGTCACATTAACTCCCCCCTTTTATCCTATAATTCCCTGCACTCTGCAAAAGATTTGGTTATGAGTCTCAGCATCTGCCCTGGTATGCTGCTAGGCAGAGTTTTTTCAGAGGCCCTCTGTGGTAGGCTCCTGTCCTGTAACTAGTTTTCTCCTACTTCACATGTCCATTCTAAGTGAGGATTGATCATCTTACCCCGGGTCCTCTTTCTTGTTTATCTTCTTTAGGTGCACAAATTTTAGTATGTTTATCCTATCTTATAGGTCTATATAAGTGAGTATATACCATGAATGTCTTTCTACTCCTGGGGTACCTCACTCAGGATGATCTTTTCTAGATCCCACCATTTGCTTGCGAATTTAATGTTTTCCTTGTTTTTAATTGCTGAGTAGTATTCCATTGTATAAAAGTACCACAATTTCTGTATACTATCCTCAGTTGAGGGACACTAGGTTGTTTCCAGTTTCTGGCTATTACGAATAAAGCTGCTACAAATATCGTAAAGCAAATGTCTTTGTTGTGTATTTGAGCATATTTTGCATATATGCCAAGGAGTGGTATAGCTCTTGAGGAAGCACTATTCCTAATTGGCTAAGAAAGTGCCAGATTGATTTCCAAAGTGGTTATATGAGTTTACATTCCCACCCAGCAATGAAGGAGGGTTCCCCTTTCTCCACAACCTCTCCAGCATGTGTTGTCACTTGAGTTTTTAACCTTCTAGCAACATTTCATGTGTTGATATTTTTCTCTTCCCTTCTGGGTAGATTCACAATAGACTTCTTTCCAAAAAAAATTTTAAGCAATGCTCTTTTACTTCCAATTATTAGACAATCTCATCCTTACATTTTCAGAACACACATTTTTATCCTTTAGTTTGCAAGAGCATATATCTAGTTAGAAAATGATCCACCATGACTTTGTGGATGGATGAAGAACCCTATACCAGACATTGTGCTGCATTGTAGAGGGATTCCAAGTAGATCTGTTTCAAGTAAACAAACTTAGTTAAAAACTTTAACAAGTCATAATATTATAGGAGATTTTGTAATCAGTAGATTAGGAGATGAATCATCTAGGAAAAGTTATTTAAACAATTAAAAGAGAGGGGAAAGGGCTTGGAATGAGACTAGAATAATAGTGTTGATGGCTCTCAATGACTGCTATGTGGAAATTATCTTTCTGAGAAATGAATGTGTAATTAGTCATAAGGCTTAAAAGTATATCATTATGTTTCTTTTGTTTGAATGTATTCACATCCACATAAAACATTATGCAATGCAGTCTTTTATATGAAAAGCTACTTAAGAAAATTACTTTTCTGACTTCTGCTTTGTCAGAATTTTTATGCTGAAATAATCTCCTTGTGTTCAATTATGAAAGAATAGGGGGGGAATTGGTTTCTAAAACCATCTCTTTTGACGTCGTTGATTAAGATTTCCACATTGATTCGAATGTTTTTCATAGGGTCCTCGAGGTATCCAAGGCCCTCCTGGTCCAACGGGAAAACCTGGAAAGAGGGTATGGTGATTTTTCCTAGGGTGTTTTGGGGTGTTATTCCAGTCACCAAATAGTTTTTCCTTTTGTGTTTACTGTAAGTAGACTCCCTTTAACCTTGTCTTTGGCATTTTCAGGGCCGTCCGGGTGCTGATGGAGGAAGAGGGATGCCGGGAGAACCTGGGTCTAAGGTCAGAACTTTCTAACTTCGTATTCAATTGTGCTCGTCACTTTATCCTTGACAATATCATATTTTGATATAAATTTAAATTTCAAATGCAGTGAACTTTACATTGAAATTACAGTCCTGCTCCAGAATGCAAATATGATGGTAATATGATTGCAATTTTACAGGGAGATCGAGGGTTTGATGGACTTCCAGGTCTGCCGGGTGATAAAGGTCATAGGGTAAGATACCCCTACCATTTTTTGTCCAAGATGTAGGAGGAATTTTAGGAGGTAAGGTAGTTTTGATATACTGTTGAAAACAAGAAGAAAATTAACATTAACATTGGTGACTTCCTTTGGTAAATTTTTATATCTGTTGGATATTGAGGAAAAGCAGGTACAACTTTGTAAGAGGCACTAGTATGTGTTTTTCCTAAATATTTATAGACATTCAAATGTTCCTTATATTTATAGACATTCAAATATTCCTTATATTTATAGACATTCAAATATTCCTTATATTTATAGACATTCAAATATTCCTTATATTTATAGACATTCAAATATTCCTTATATTTATAGACATTCAAATGTTCCTTATATTTATAGACATTCAAATGTTCCTTATGGCAAACATATTGAGGCATAATCTTTATACTCCCAGATGTGATAAGGATTAAATTAATAGAACAGTTGCAGAATTTAAATGACAATTTTATTTTTGAACATTGCCACAGTTTTTCCATCTTGCATGTGGAAACAACTTGGATAAGGACACCTGCAGACATTCTGGCAACATATTGTTTCTTTGTGATGCACAGTCCAGTGCCAGAACTCATTACTTGCAAGGCTAAAGAAACTAATGTGCTGAATACTAACAACCGTTCGTCATTTTTCAGTGGAAAAGTGGGGAGACAGTTTTAAAAACAATACGTATTCGTTATTTCTGTGTTTCTTCACCAGAATAAGGAAAAAAAAAAACCTGTTATTAGGTACATTGGAGAATGAAAAAGAAAATTAAATCTTACAGTCATCTAACAAAATAAATATGCCTAACATATACCAGAATGTACATACAATTTTGTTTTGTGAAAGAAATACAAAATATTTTAAGCCTTTGTGAGCTGTGCTGATTTAATATGAATTATCTAGAAAAAAGTTTTCCCATCAAATTGTACCCATTCTTAAGACAATCAGTAAACAAAATAATTTTCTGAATGAGTCACATCTTAATAACTGAAAATATTTTACATGTATTTTCTTTCAATCATTTTTACTAACTACTGAGGGGAAATTTTTCTAGTATACTGATTCCTAAAGCTAGTTAGAGTTTAAGCTTTTACTTCCCTGGAAACTACTCTAAGAAAGGTAAAGACAACATAAGTTTTCCAGGACAAGTTTCCTAGTTTACCTGGTTGCATTGACCATCTTAGTTACCTGTAAACAATCACCACCTTGCTTCTTATATTTATCCTGTTTTTGTTTGTTCCATAGGGGGAAAGAGGTCCCCAGGGTCTTCCTGGCCTTCCCGGTGATGACGGAAAGAGGGTATACTAAGATTTTACTTCTTTTAGATGTGTTTATAATTAAAACATCAAAACCCCCAAATCCTTTTGAATGTATACCTCTTTAATAGTACCCCTTCCCCTTTTGTCAATGATAGGGAGAAGATGGAGAGATCGGGCCAAGGGGCCTTCCAGGTGAAGCTGTAAGCAATTATTTTATTTTTAAATGTCAATCTCTTTTAAGAGGAATAGTGGCTTGTGTTACTTATATAGCAATGCTAAACTCGGGAAACATTATATTGTACACAAATTAGCCAAGTTCATATGAAAAAGTGGAGTGTACACACCTGCTCTTTGGTTGTAAACAAAATCTTTCTGACTTGAGAAAAAGAAATGTGTAATGTAACACCTTACCGGTAAAAATACTATTATTTAGGTTTTGTTCCAGCTTTTTATTTATTTTTTTTATTTTCTAATATTACCAGTAACTCCAGAATTCATTTTTTCTGTGTGCAAATTAACCTTGTTATCAGAAGCAAAATACTAAGAAGTTATATACTAGACAAAGATGATAAGACCTTTTCTCCAATAAATGTCGGTAATAAAGCTCAGCTGAGGAGATTACTAAAAACCAGTTTAGGAAAAACAAAACAACAACAACAAAACAGACTTGAAAAGCCTTCCTACCTTCAGCTTTCATTTTCCTCATTATAATGCCTGCCAGGTCAATTAAGGTAAAGAAAATAGAGGAAGTTATTATGCTGACTTTCCTAAAGCTAGGAAAGAACACTGAGGAGAAGGGGACAGAAAAAGAATTTGAATGTAAATGTTAATAATTTAGAACCCTTCTATGTAGAAAATAGTTCTATAAACTGCATAGATAAATACCCAGCTGTTTGTTCTTAAATTAATGGTCTCCCAAGAAATAGTTTTTCTAAAAGGAAAATGAATGAGAGTTTGGGATTCTCTGGTTTTTCAATCTGTGTCAATATAAGAACAAAATTGAATGTGGCTATAAAATTAGAAAATGACACACAACTGTCTTATTAAGACCATTAGGTTATTTTATTTTTTAAAAAAATATTACAAGTGATGCATCTGTTTAAGAAAGTTTTTGTACTAAACATTGTTATTTATATTGCCTTGTGTGCCTGTATGAACACTTAATATTTTTATTGAATAAAATGGTGATTTAAATTTTTATTTTCAATGTATTGAGATAGGATGAATAATTATTTTGAATCTACATATAATATTATAATTTTTCAGTGAAAGAGGCCTGTTTTGCGAGCATTTTTAATGCAATATTCCTCTTTTCCTTTTATTCCTCTTAGGGTCCAAGAGGCTTACTAGGACCACGGGGAACTCCAGGACCTCCGGGTCAACCTGTACGTATTCCTGGGAACAGTCTGAGCTCTAAAGGAGAAATCTCGTTGCCAAATTTTCCACAGCGCATTTGAGCAGACCTTAGCAGAGAATCAAGTTAGCTAACTTGCTATACTAATAAGTTCTATGAATACTGCCTGACACATTCTCTGTCACACTTGATCACAGTATCTGTCCTTGCTCTTTTCTTCTGTTTGGGTAGGTTTTATAGTTTTCATGATTAGTCCCTACTATACATTGGAAAATTATTCTATGTTATCTTTAGTGTGTGCATGGACAGGAGAGTACAGGTCTTCCCTATGTTTTGTTAAATCCTACATCCTTATTTCCGTTTATTCCTAAAAGGATATCAAATCAGCTCAGGCTTCTGGCTACCATATAGTAAGAGGATTCTTTTTATTTTCAGTTTTATTATATAAAATTTTAAATCTATTTTGTTCTTCATTGAAGGGTATTGCAGGTATAGATGGCCCCCAAGGACCAAAAGGTAACATGGTACGTAGTTAAGCTCTATAAACTCGTGTCAGCTTCATTCCGTTAGACTTATTGTTGTTAAATATAAAAAGTAAACAACATTTAATGCATTTTTCAGACTTCTTTAGTAAAAACTAATTTTGTTCTAATTTTCAAGAATTAGAATAAAAAACGATAATGAAAAGCCTTACTAAGTAATTTTTTTTTCTATTCAGGGTCCCCAAGGGGAGCCTGGACCACCAGGTCAGCAAGGGAATCCAGGACCTCAGGTAAGTCTAAACCACTTTTATTTCTTGGTAGACAGTAGATTAAGATGATATTGTTTGTGTGTATGTGTGTGTGTTTATGTTTGTATGTTTGCTAGAGAAAAGAGAGACAGACAGACAGAGGAACAGAAAGAAAGGCAGAGAGAAACAGAGGGACAGAGACAGAAAAGAAGAGAGACAGAGAGAGCAATGCTTTTGTGAATCAATCCAAGTACCAATGATTTTAATAGCTATTTTGAACAGGCATGCTAATGAAACAATTCCTGACATAAAATAAATTCTTTTATAACAGGGTCTTCCTGGTCCACAAGGCCCAATTGGCCCTCCAGGTGAAAAAGTAAGTTGTTTTATTATGCTTATAATCATTGGTAAGCTTGTTTTTTATTGTCAACTCTCAGTAGGTATAAAGGCTGCTTTTTTGGATAAGAAATCTCCATACTTTTACCTTTCATTATCAAAGTAATATAGTAATCTGAAGTAGAACCATGGTAATAAAAGTTGGATAGAATTTATTTAAACAATTTTAAGATGTAATTTTAAAAAGTGTAGGATTTCTACTTAGTTTGCTCCTAACATTATCAACAGTGGTGATTGCGGAAATTAATTGAGATGAGTGGTTACCTTCTCTTTATTTTTGTTCATCTTTCCTTTCTTATTACTTAAAAACTCAAAGTCTGTAAACTTTGAACTTCTTTACTATTAGAACTCAGAATGGAAGCTGTGGAATTTCTCATTAAAATTTACTTTTATGTACTTATCTATTGCCAAAACCAAAATATCCACAACAGAATTATGACTAGAAAAAGTTAATATATTCTTTGCATCTGATTAATTATAGTGAGAGATTTTTTTAATTTACTTCCAATAATTTGTTAAGTAAAATAGTTTTTAAAATATATCTTAAACTTTATTATTTTGTGTGTGTAAGCATTTTTCTTGCATGACTGTCTGTGCACCTCATCTGTTCAGTGCCTGTGGAGGGCAGACAGATGGTTCTGAGCTGCCAAGTGGGTGCTGTGAATTAAAATTAGGTCATCTGGAAGAGCAGCCAGTGCTCTTAACCACTGAGTTATCTATCAAGCCCATAAAATATAAACCTTTTCAACTGTCATCAGATTTGCTTTCAACAATACTTTTGTTATCAACAATACTTGTTGCCTGACCTTATAAAAGGGAAACTGGAACTTTCCATTGGCCCTTTTCAATTATGTAAGTAACAAATAATATTCTTGTTAGTAACTCAGTGTCTGGATGATGGCAATAATAATTGGGTACTTAAAGGGATAACTTCTCTTTTTTCCCTAGCTAGATCCCCTAAGTACTATTTTCTGTCCTTGTTGGTTACAGTACAATCATTGTCTGGCTCTCTGTAGTGAGTTTTTTCCTTATTTTTGTGAGTTTCAGTGAACAAAACTGGTTGTTCCAAGAAAAATCAATACATTTACTGATGTGTGATTTACATATTTAAAAATTCACTGAAGAGCTTACATGAGACAGTAATTTTTAGCAATTTATGGAGTTGTGCAGACACCTAATTTTTAGAATGTTTATACCATCTTAGAAAGAATTTCTGGGTCTATTCACAGTCCCCCTATCCATCCTACAATACTAAGCAACACTTTGCTTCCTGCCTGTACACATTTCATTTATCCGAATAATTTATAGTAATAAAATATTAATGCTTACTTTTTATTTTTATAATGCTTTTGGGTTTCACCCATGTCAGATCCAATATCTATAATTTGATCCTTTTTTGCCAATTAATATTACATTCAGAATTCTGTTTATTTGTTCATCAGTTGATTGTCATTTAGGTAGTTTCTACTTTTTAGCCATTTTCCATAATATGGTGCCATGAACATTTGCTGACAAATGTTTGCATAGACATAGTTTATTTATTGTACATACTTTAAAATCCTAGATTATATAGTGAACATGTTGTACAGTGGTTGAATTGTTTATTTTTTATTTCCATCATTGATAAAATACATGGAAATACTAGTTTTTCTAAATTCTCATTGATACTTGTCTCTCTTGTTTTTTTCAGTTGTTTGTTTGTTTTTCTTGTTTTTTATTATTCCCATCAAGGTTCAAAGTTCTTTTCGTCATGTTCTATTTTAAATTTTTATTTATTTATTGCAATTTATTCACTTTGTATCCCAGCTGTAGGCTCCTCCCTCATCTCCTTCCAATCCCACCCTCCCTACCTCTTCTCTTCCTATGCCCATCTCCTAATCCTGATGAGACCTGATAGGCTAGGGTCAGATAGAACAGGAGAAGGACCACCATTGTAACTCTTTTAAAAATTTATTTATTTTTTTATTAATTACAGTTTACTCACTTTGTATCTCAGCTGTAGCCCCTTCCCTCATCTCCTTCTAATTACATCCTCCCTCCCTAATCTCCTCCAATGTTCTTAATTACCGTTTCCTATACTTGCTATCTTTTGTTTTTGATTGATTATTGGTCATATCCACAACTCTCTCTCTCTCTCTCTCTCTCTCTCTCTCTCTCTCTCTCTCTCTCTCTCTCTCTCTCTCTCTCTCTCTCTCTGGTATTAGCTTACCATGTTACCTTGTCTGACCTGAAACTCTATGTAGTCCTGGTTGGCTTCCAACACAGTGGGAATTGCCTGCCTCTGTCTCCTGAGTGCTGGGATTAAAAGTGTGCCCCATATCACCTATCCAGTTCACAGCCTGAGAGACCTTTTTTTTCACTTTTTAAAAAAATATTAGTTACAGTTTATTAACTTTATATCCCAGCTGTATCCTGCTCCCTCATTCCCTCCCAATCCCACCCTCCCTTCCTCATCTCCTCCCTACCCCTTTCTAAGTTCACTGATAGAGGAGGACCTCCTTCCCTTTCATCTGACTCCGGTTTATCAGGTATCTTCAGGACTGGCTGCAAAGTCCTCTGTGGCCTGGCAGGGCTGCTCCCTCCTGGAGGAGGGAGGAGGTCAAAGAGCCCGCTATTGAGTTCATGTCAGATATAGATCTTAAGGCATTACTGAGGGACCTTATTTACATGGATGCCTATATCTTTCAGTGTAGTAGTGGTGTTGAAAAACACACTATGAAATTGAGATATGTTCTGAAGATTATTGTAAGCCAATTTTTTTAGGTAAACAGTATATTATTGAGCCACAATCTCCTCCTTGATTCTTTATTATAGATCAGTAACTTTTAAACTTGACCATTCTTATCTTTTACCTAGCACTTTATAGACACTCCTTGTATATTATAAATTACTTTTGAGATGTATACCTCTTGAATTTACAGCAGGACCTTGTTTATTTCTTGGAGTGTTAGGAGGAATATTCTCCTTGGGAAAACTGGTGTATTTGAACTCCTGTTGCAGTGACAAAAGTAAAATATGTGGTTAGGCTGATTGTGGCTTTTCTTTACATTGTACGCCAGTATTTTTTCTGTTCTGAACGTACCTAGTTTATAAATTCAAAGACTGTCTTGTTCCACCAAAAAGGCAAGAAACTCAAAAACCAGTTATATAAAGATTGTATCTATAGTATGTACTTTCTATCTTGTGGATATCAGGTAGTGAATATTTTATTGAATGTTATCTTGTATTATTCTTTCTAAAACACTTGGCGTTTTAATTATGTCATGTGTAATTTAACATTCGATGTTATCATTTTGGAATTAGCTATTTTAATCTCTGTGAACTGTCATATAAAGTTATTTTAGCTTATTTTTATTATAGTTCTAAAGAAGGTTAATAGTAGTTTGCAATGACAAAATACTTCTGTTATTTATTCTGACACTTTTGACAAGTAGAGTCTTTTCTATAATTTAATTTGTTAGTTCAGAGTTCATATTACTCACATGTTAATTGATTTACAGAAAACAAATGATGTGACCCTATGAGCTCAGTGAGAAATACCAAGATACAAAGTAAAAATGTATTAAAGACAGTGACTTTGAAGACTTGAATGCATACAGACTATGACTATATCACATAATAACAGATGTTGATATTTCCTGGCACTCACTGAGACAAAGTGGATAATGCATACAAATTGCTTAACATAGTGCATAGAAGCACTTCATAAATTTTAACTTTTATTGAATTATGAAACATATGACATTCATTCATCTTTATTCTCACCTCACCAGGGAAAGCACAGGGAGTTAAAAATGCAGATAAAACATTCTGTTGTCACGAAACCTCCATTCAAAAGGAGATGGATTGAATTCAGTTTCATTAAAAAATCATCTTATTTCTGGCAGAGTTTTAATATTTCTTGTTTTTCCTCAAATATATATGATCAGCAAAGCTCCATGTACCGTGGCTTGCCAAATCATTGGCATCTTTGCTTGCAACAATAGTGAATGGACTCACTCTAAGTTGGTCTACTGCATTTGTTTTGAAGAAACAAGATTAGTGTCCTGATAATAAAGAAGAATTTAAGTGACAGGCAAAATACTACAATTAAATCTTTAATGGCTTCTGATAATAACTGCAGTACAATAGGATGCATCTTGTTGGAAGAAACTGAAAATTTTAACCCCGTCCAAAAGAATACAAGTAACTGAAAGTCATTTTCAAAGGGCAATTTTCCCGCACATGACTTAATTTTTGCTTTCCTTCTAAAGCTCTGTAGTTCTATGCAACATGGGTACAATACTTATGCTAAATACCCTCCAATAATGGAAATACTATAAACTGCCTCTGAGATCCAAACTAGCTGATGACATCGCTGCTCCTTTATCAACTACTTTAAGTTCTGGCTGCTGAAATGAACTGCAGGCAATACTCTTTTGGGGCTTCATAAATTTAATATTGCTATTAGAATGCCTAACTTTCCCCTAAAAGAGGTATGCTTGCAGTATTTTTCTTTACAGTGTTCTTAATTTAGCAATCATGAGGTGACATGGAATTAGAAACTAAGAAGCTTAGTAGCTGAGAAAGGACTAGAATGATCCAGTTGGCCATTACACTTTAGTCTTTTGCTGGATGTTTATTAGTTTATTTACCTTTTACATCAAAACAGATAAACATTTCTTAGGGACTAATAAGTTCCACAGGAACTTGCATTTACCAGAACAGTTTAAATATCTGGTTTTCCATTACTAGAACTCTGAACTGTATCTATGTCTACTAATAATAGGACAGTCTAAGAAATACCTTTAGACAGCCAGCTGTGTGAACAACATGATGTGAGCAACACAACAACCATATGTGCAAATATAGATGACATTGGACAAGAACTTGATGTAACCTCATGTCAGAACCAAGACATGTAAATAGGATGTGTATAAGTTTACAAAATAAAAATGGTGGTTTTGAGTAAACTTATTTTTCTTTAAGTAGAAGGGTTAACCTCTAAAATAATAAAAATGCATAGTGTAGTAAATATGTTGTTAAAGTAATCACTTATTACTATAAGCAAAAGTCATATAATATATATGATTATGTATGAAATACCTTTAAACAACAGACAGCACAACACATTTATGTACATCATCACGAGCACCCTGGCATTAACTTTTCTCCTCTGACAGTTAGAGGATAGCATTAAGAGTTTTTAATCTCTATTTTAATTTTGATCTCTATTTTGTGTATTTGATGTATCATTTACTACATTCAGTAGTGCTCATGGCTGCATCTTTGTGTAGGTATTAATATAGTGTTATCAATGGGAATATCCATAGCTTTACTCATCAGTGCAGGGAGTCAATGCATATCTGACCTGGATTATTTGCATGTTTGTTCTGTTAGTAGTGCCAATTTAGTGTATTGCTTAAAACTAATTTTTAAACTTTAATAAGGAAATATTTACAACAACCAAGCTGACTAAGTATTGTGCATTTCATTGTTTTTGACATCTGTTAAATTCAGGTTTCATTTGTCTTTACGTCTTCATGTACATTTTCAACTATAAAGTATTTAAGACACTGCTTGTCACTATAAGATGGGTGCCACTGTCTCAAGGTCATGCTGTTAGTACTGTACTGATATTCACCCTGTAGAGTTTTTAATAATTTTCTTTCTTTTAAATCATTTTTTTTTCGTTTTGATTAGGGACCACAAGGAAAACCAGGGCTTGCTGGACTTCCTGGTGCTGATGGGCCTCCCGTAAGTCAAAGCTGTCTGTCTGTCTTGTCACTGACATTTCCATAAGCAGTCTTAAAAAAATAAATTTAACATGAGTCTTAGAAATGATTACGTACAGGCACTAATAAAAGTGAAGTGATTCAGTAATTAAGCATTGGTTTCTTTACAATGTGGTTTCTATAAAGACATATATACCTTTGCTGAGAAGCTGAAACAATATTACACTATCCTCTAACTAAAATTACACTGCACACCAGAGCCTGCCAAATCCTTCCTTCCTAATTCCACACATTCCTCTCCAACATCTATTTCAGCTTGCTCTTATTTTCAGTGACTGTAGCTTTCTCGTGTCTGTTTCTTCTCATAAAGAACATGAGCTCGTCTACTTTTCAACTTACCTCTCGGAGTCTGTCAGTCTTAGGGTTTCTGTTGCTGTAATAAGACAGCAAGGTCAACACAACCAGGAGAGGAAGGGTTTATTTACTTCCAGGTAACAGTCCATTACTGAGAGAAGTCAGGACAAGTACACAAGCAGGGCAGAAACTTAGGGAGGAACTAAAGCAGAGACCATAGAAGAGTGCTGAATATGTCATGCCTCTCTTGGCTCTCTCAGCCTTCTTACAGACTCAGGACCTTATGCCCTGGCTGGGCACCAAACACAATGGGTTGGGCCTTCCCAATTACCAATCAAGACAATATTTCAAGAATTATTTGTAGGCCAGTCTGGTTGAATCTAGCTTTGTAAGTGAATATACACCTAGCCACCGAAAGGCCAGGAGAAGGTACACAGCATTCATCACTTTCTTCAGATAATGGTCATGAAAATTCTTCAGGCTATAAAGGGTTCCTCCTCCTCTGAATATATAGCTAGAACTGTTATTCACTTTCTCTAACAGACATATAATTTCTACTTTCATCTTAAAATTATTTATGTGGTCTCTTCAAACTATTTAATTGAGACTTGTGGCAATAAAGCCTAAGATGCAAAATTTCTTGAGCTGTTTCTACCTGCTGTTATAGAGCATATTTTTGATATAAATATACATTTTTATTAATGGAATTTTAATAACATGTTAATATGATTAGTATCTTTGGTCTTTCTATGTGCGTCCATCACATGCTCTTGCCTTTAAAGGATGCACACATCATCCTTTTGTTTATAGAATATGTCAGATATAACTTGTTTTTTGTAAGGTTTTGAGATTGAATTATTAATAGCAGGGTGTACTACTTTACATGCTTTTCCCAAACTTTTTGAAAAAGAGTCCATATTTAATGAAACATATACTCCTAAAATATAATCTTATGTTTTCTCTACCAGTTTCCAATGTTATTGAAAGCCATGAAAATTGTAGAATTTTCAATAATATTTTAAAAATAAAGTATATGAGACCTGATAGGCTAGGGTCAGATAGAAGGGAAAGAGGACCTCTCCTCCTATCAGTGGACTTGGAGAGGGGCATGGGAGGAGAGGAGGAAGGCAGGGTGACATTGGGAAAGAATGAAGGAGGGGGCTATAGCTGGTATACAAAGTGAATAAACTGTAATTAATATAAAAAATAAAAATTAAAGTATATAATCTGAGTTTTTATAAGGTTGAATAATGTAACAAGATTAACCGTTACCATTAATATTACATCTTTACCAGTATATGCTTGCTCCTTACAGGGTCATCCTGGAAAAGAAGGCCAGTCTGGAGAAAAGGGTGCCCTGGTAGGTTACAAAGAATCTGAAGGTCCTGTCAAGTTATAGTGCTCTTGATCTAACACACTAGTCCATCTAGGATAACTAATTTTAATTTTATGAGAATACATTTAGAAAACGGACTTATTTTTGTAGGAAAAATTCTCATGGTGGCAGATATGCATTCTTTATATTTAGTGTACATAGAATGAATTATTGTAATTATGATGAAATCTAGTAAGAGTTACTATCTGTTCATTATTTATGTAAATATTAAACTTTTACTTAGTACTTACTGAAACAAACCTTCAGTATATGGTTGAGTAGTTTTGCCAATGTGCCTTATACTTAAATCCCAATGGATGTTTTTCAGGGTCCTCCTGGCCCACAGGGGCCTATTGGCTATCCTGGTCCCCGGGGAGTAAAGGTAACTGTTAAATGTATTGTATTTTACTTCACTTCAAGGTAAAATGTTGTTGTTCTTTAATACATCTATTATGTTTCACAGGGAGCAGATGGTGTCAGAGGTCTCAAGGGATCTAAAGGTGAAAAGGTAAAATATGATTTTTAGGTGCTTTTAATTCTCAAGCATACGGTGGATAAAACTGAATTGTATTCAGCATTTGTTTTTCTCTTTGAAATACATAAAACAATTACTTAAGAGCCAGACTTTTCAAGCATGTTTGTCCCAGAACCCTTAAAAAATGTTTGATATCTCAGTCTGAGAAGTAAATTGTAGCACAGATGCAAGAAAATGTCAAGAGTTAGCCCTAAATCCTGTTTTAATGACATGTGTTTAACTTTATTAAATCACAGGTTTGTCAGTCTGTGTGGGTTGGCTTTTACATGAGGACAAGTTATACTCATATCAGTGCTTACTCATTTTGTCTCTACCCAAATTCCCCAGACTTATAAACTGAAATAAACAGAAAATGTAAGAAGGGTTTTTTGTTTGTTTGTTTTTGTTACTGGTGAAAAACAAGTCTTCCTATAAGATATTGCATTGAAGCAGCAATATTATTGGGACAAAATAAAATTAGCACTAAGATGAGTTAAATAAATAAAGGTACCTTGGGCTAAGCAAAGCTATGGTACCTTAATAAGCTTAGAAGATTTCTCACTTTTTTTCTTAAAGAACACTGCACTCAATTTTATTTAAGTTCATGTTTAACAAATTTGCACATTTCTAAATCATAGATAAGTTTTTAGTGCTAAGGAGTTATTTCTGAAAATCATGATCAGGCCTAATTCTTACTAAAATTGCCTAAATATTTAAGCATAAAGTACAAACACAAAATCTGTTTTATTAGTAGTTTTGTTGAGAAAAGTGTAGATATTTAATAGTATTACTGCATTGATTTCAAGGAATTTTTTACTTTTGAGTGGAGATCATGAGTGTTCATTGAATATAATTGGTTTTTAATAGGGGTTAGATAACTAAACATACATTTATTATATGTGCCAAAATATATTTTTGCATAGAAAATACTTCTGGGAGATATTAAAGGTGTTAATTTTCTTCTTGGAAAAGTGTGGTGCACTTTCAACCAAGTTGGGTACTTTGATGACAATCCCAGTTCATCTTGATCACCATAGACGAACATGGCTGAAAGTCTTTCCGTGGTTTCAGGGCAACAGTCTGGCAATGCTGAACAGGAAATTTCTGTATTCTATATTGTCTGTGCTTTGACATATGCACTTGTCTTGTTAAGCATCTAAATAAAAATCCAATTAGCCTCCTGGAATTAGTACCCACTCAAGAATTTTAAGTGGACAATGTTTAAGAGGAAGGTGTTTACTTGAGTTGGAGTGTGATAAGCTTCTGGTAAGAGAATCAGTTGCAAAGTGATAGCTAAATAAATGATGGATGCTGAGAGCAAATGAAGACCTATCTCTGCAAAGAACAAACAGCACACTTCTACATCTAAACATCAAGATTTTATTGGTTACTTTGAGTTGTGTTTGGATTAAGAAGAAACAGTACACAGATGAACAATAATTAAAAGTGGAAATTAGAGTAAAAGTTTTTCAATTTCTTTCTTTAGAGACTTGAAGTTTTTTTCACTTGCTTGGTTAGAGTTACACCAAGAATCTTTATGTGTTTGTTTGTTTGTTTGTTTGTTTGTTTGTTTGTTTTTGTGGCTATTGTGGACGGTATTGTTTCCCTAATTTCTTTCTCCGCCTCTTTATCTTATGTATATAGGAGGCCTACTGATTTTTTTTGAGTTAATTTTGTATCCAGCCACATGGCTGAAGGTGTTTATCAGCTATAGGAGTTCCCTGGTAGAATTTTTGGGGTCACTCATGCATACTATCATATCATCTGCTAACAGTGATAACCTTTGACTTCTTCTTTTCCAATTTGTATCCCCTTGATCTTCTTTAGTTGTCATATTGCTCCAGCTAGGACTTCCAGTACTATGTTGAAGAGATATGGACAGAGTGGGCAGCCTTGTGTTATCACTGATTTCAGTGGAAGTGATTAAGTTTCTCTTCATTTAGTTTGATGTTGATTATAGGCTTGTTGTATATTGTCTTTACTATGTTTAGGTATGTGCCTTTTACCCCTGATCTCTCCAAGACTTTAAACATGGGTGGGTGTTGGATTTTATCAAATGCATTTTCAGCATCTAAGGAATAATCATGTTTTTTTTTCTTTCAGTTTGTTTATATGGTGGATTACGTTGATGTATTTCCTTATATTGAACCATCCCTGCATGCCTGGGATGAAGCCTACTTGGTCAGAGTAGATAATATCTTTGCTGTGTTCTTAGGTTTGGTTTGCAAGTATTTTATTGAGTATTTTCTCAATATTCATAAGAGAGAAAAGTCTGAAGTTCTCTTCGTTTGTTGGATCTTTATGAGATTTAGGTATCAAGGTGACTGTCACCTCATAGAATGAGTTTGGTAATGTTCCCTCTGTTTCTAGTTTGTGGAACAGTTTCAATAGCATTGGTTTTAGCTCTTTTTTGAAGAGCTGGTAGAAATAATCTGGTCTTGGGCTTTTTTTTTTTTTTTTGAATGGGAGACTTTTGATGACTGCTTCTAAATAGAAGATATAGGCCTATTTAATTTATTTGCCTGATCTTGATTCAGCTTTGGTAAATGTAATCTATCAAGAAAATTGTCCATTTGATTTAGATTTACAAATTTTGCGGCATATAGGCTTTTGAAGCAAGGCCTAAATATTGTCTGGATTTCCTCAGTGTCTATTCTAATTTTGTCAATTTGGATAGTGTCTCTCTGCCTATTAGTTATTGGGACTAAGAGTTTGTCTATCTTATTGATTTTCTCAAAGAACCAGCTCTTGGTTTTATTTATTCTTTGAATTGTTCTTTTTGTTTCTAGTTTATTGTTTTCAGCCCTGCATTTGATTATTTCCATCTGTCTATTCCTCTTGGGTGTGTCTGCTTTTATTTTTCTAGTGCTTTCAGGTAAGTTGCTTTGTATGAGATGTTTCAAATTTCTTCTAGAAGGCACTTAGTGCTATGAACTTTCCTCTTATCACTGCCTTCATTGTGTCCAATAAGTTTGGGTATGTTATGCCTTCATTTTCCTCAAATTCTAAGAACTGTTTAATTTCTTTCATTCTCTCTCTCTTCTTTCCTTTCTTTCTTCACTGACCTAGTAGTCATTGAGTAGAGTTATTCAGTTTCCATGCATTTGTAGGCTTTTTGCTATCCTTGTTGTTGAGGTGCAGCTTTAATCCATGTTGGGCTGATAGGATACAAAAATTATTTCAATCTTTTTGTACCTGGTGAGGCTTGCTTTGTCACAGATTATATGGTCTGTACTGGAGAAGGTTCTGTGGAGTGCTGAGAATTGTTTTGTGTTTGGGTGCAAACGTCCATAGATGTTTGTTAGGTCCATATTCATAACATTTGTTAGTATAATTGTTTCTTTGTTTAGTTTCTGTTTCATTAATTTTTCCTTTGGTGAGAGTGGGGCGTTGAAGTCTCCCACTCTTAATGTGTGGGAATCTATGTGCAGATTAAACTTTATTAATGTTCATTTTAAAAATGTGGGTGCCCTTGTATTTGTGGCATAGATGTTCAGAATCGACATGTCTTCTTGGTGGAATTCCTTTGATAAGTATGATCACATTTGATTAATTTTGGTTGAATGTCTATTTTATTAGATATTAGAATGGATACTCCTTTTGCCTTCTTGTGCCCATTTGCTTGTAGATCCATCTTTCAGCCCTTTACTCTCAGGTAATGTCTATCTTTGTGGCTGAGGTTTGTTTCTAGTGTTTAGCAGAATATTGGTATTCTAGTGTTTAGCAGAACATCCTCTTTATGTCTCCACTCTGTTAGTCTGTGTCTTCTTTTTCTTGGAAAGTTTAGTCAATTGAAGTTGAAAGTGATTAATGACCAGTGACTCCAAGTTTCTTTTATTTTTATGTTTGTTGTGGCAGTGTGTTTGTAAGCTTGTCTACTTTAAGTTTTGCTGTAGTGAAGTTATTTATGTCCTGTGTTTTCCTGGGTATAGTTAGCATTCTTGGGTTCCATTTTTCCTTCTAGGTTTTCTGTAGACCTGGATTTGTGGGTAGGTGTTGTATTAATTTGATTTTGTTATGGAATATCTTCTTTTCTCCATTTATGATGATTAAAAATTTTGCTGAGTATACTCTGGGCTGACATCTGTGTTCCCTTAGGGTCTGCATAATATCCATCCAGACCCTTCTGGCTCTCATAGTCTGTGTTGAGAAATCAGGTGTGGCTCTGATAGATTTGCCATTATATCTTAGTTGGTTTATTTTCCTTGCAGCTTCAAGAATTTTTTGTTGTTGTTGTTCTGTATATTTAGAGTTTTGATTATTGTGTGCTGGGAGGATTTCCCTTTCTGGTCTAATTTATTAGGTGTTCTGTAGGCCTTTTGTATACTTATAGGCATCTCTTTCTTTAAATTGGGGAAATTTTCTTCCATGATTTTGTTTAAAATATTTTCTGGGCCTTGGAGATGGAATTCTTATTTTTTCTCTATTCCTATTATTCTTAGATTTCATCTTTTCATGTTCTTGATTTCTTGGATGACTTGTGTCAGGATATTTTATAACTTGACAGGTTCTTTGTTTAGTAACAGTGATCAATGATACACCTAAAAAAACTGAGTCATACAGTTTTTCATTAATCATGATATTTTCAGGCAAGTGGATGGAACTAGAGAAGATCAGCCTGAGTGAAGGAACTGAGAAGTACAATGACATGCATGGTATATACTCAGTTATAAATGGATATTAACCATATAATATAGGACAAATATACTAAAATCTACAGTTGTAAAGAAGCTAAACAATATGAAAGACCTTGGGGAGGATGCTGAAATCTCATTTAGAAGGGCAAACAGGATAGACACCAGAAACTGTGGAAGAGAAGAAAGAGGACGAGACGAGAGGCTAACATAGAGGTATTCTGAAAGGCTCTAGCAGAAAAGGTATCAAAGCAGATGCTGAGACTCACAGCCAAACTTTGGGCAGAGTTCAGTGAGTCTTATGGAAGAAGGGGGGAATAAAAGGACCCAGAGGGAACTGGTGCTCCAGAGTGAGACTAACAAAGACAAAAGATCTGGGCCCAGTTGGCCCTTCAGAGACTCACCAATAACCAGGAATGGAGAGGACCTATACTCCCTCCTCAGATATAGCCAATAGGCAGCTCAGTCTCCATGTGGGTTCCTGAGTAAGAGGAGCAGGGGCTGCCTCTGTCATGAACTCAGTAGTCTGCTCTTTGCCCACTTCCCCCTGGTGATGAGCAGGCCACAGAGGAAGAAGATCCAAACTGTCCTGATGAGACTTGATAAGCTTGGGTCAGATGGCAGGGGAGGGGAGTCCCTTTCAGTGGACTAGGGGAAGGGGATGGGGAAAAAAGGAAGGGTAGATGGGACCCGAAGGAGATGAGCGAGAGGACCACAATCATTCTATAAAATGAATAAATTGTAAAAAAAAAAATAAAAGAATGAAAAAAAGAAATATTGAGAGCTGACAGAAATAGCCTTTTATGTATTGTTTTCAAAAAATTACATAAATGAGTAAATAAATAAATTGAAACAAAACAAAATAAAACTAACCAACTAACTAGGATTGTTCAAACATCCTCAATACTTTCAGTAGTTCTTCTACACAGCACGCAACTTTCTTTAAACTAGACTTGACAACTGTGTAATTACCTTTGCCTCAGGAGAGAGAGTAATGGTGATAATGAACAGGCTCTGAATGACCACTTTTAGCTCTTAAAACCCTCTCTTAGCTCTCATGGCATTCATACACAGAGCAGCCTGCTCTTTAAAAGGCGACTTTGTCCTGATGGAAACAAAAAGTCTACAGGACTTCAGTTTAGACATGTCGCAGCTCAGTGTCAGAGTTTCCAGTTTAGGTCTTTGTGTTTCCTTGCATCAAAATATTTCGCACAGAAATTTACCGTCCTCAAATTTTTGCAGTACCTAAATATTCCCTTTCCTTAGAAACTAGATAGTATTTCACCACACACACCAGCTATTTTTGCCTGTCCACTAGCAGTGGCTACTTTGATTGCTGCTATATTTTTGCTAGCATTCCCACAACCAGAGGTGTATAAATACATTTTCTAGATCCTGCATGCAATTGTCATGGACCTACTCAGGCCAAAAATTTTCACTTTAAATTTTATAATTTCATAGTCCATCTACTTTATATTCTTAGTGACATCACACAGAACTTCCATTTTTCTGCACTTTCCTCAACACATATATTTTTCCTCATGTAGCTTTTATTTGCATTTTCCTAATGATTGGTGATGTTTAACATTGATTTTGAACATTCTTTAATGAAATTAAGGGTCTTTTACATTTTTTCTCATATTATTTGTGGTCCCTCTTTATTCTGTCCACTATGTTTTTGATGAGCATTAAAACAAACAAACTGAAGACTGGAAAAGTTTATTTGACGCCTTGGTTTTAGAAGTCTCAGTCATGACACCAGAGCTATGGCCGATCGGACTCTTGTCTGTGTGGTGGGGACACAGTGAGAGCTTAAAGCTGATAATAATGTTCAAATATAAATGTGAATGCAGCTTTAGTGAACTCCTTCTGCCAGAGTGGCCACAGCTTCCGAACCCCCACAGCATCTAAAATGGTGTCAGCAGAAAAAAACAAACGTTCTAGACATGAGCCTCGGCCTCATATTTCATGAAGGTTTATATTTCAGTAGCCAAAGCTATGTCAGTTTCTGGAACTTTACGTAATTTACAAATATCCAACTGAGACCAGGATATTTTTCCATATGGTCACTTAGTGTTTATTGAGCGTCATGGAATTTTAAGGTGTCAAATAGATTAAGCACCAGGGATGAATGGCTAATTAGGAATGATTATTGCTTCTACCATGCAGTGGAAACAATGGCCTATTGTGATTAAGTGCAAAAAGGCATATTTTTTGTCATAACAGGTATTTAATTTGGGACACACACAAAATAGATCAATTTTATGAGGAAAAATTTAAATCATGGAAAATTTCAAGGCAGATTATGAGCTGAGGCTTAATAGTTAATAGTATTACCAGATTAGGGAGAGAGTGATCGCCCACACGTGGTGTGAAGGATACTGAAAGAGTAACTCAAACCCATGTCTTTTTTAACTCAATCCCAGGATGACAATGGAAAGATACTTCAAGATAAAAGGATAAAAAATGATTAAGAATTAAATTATATCATCGACAGGGGCTAACTTACATTCATCATTAAAATATTTTATCTTACTTATTTTATTATTATCCTTTAGAATCCTGTTTCTTTTTTTTTCTTTTTTTAAATTCTATTTATTCTCTTTTTATGCAATATATCCCGACCACTCCTGCATATTCCACCAACCTCTACTGTCTACTTGTTCTTTGTTTCTGTTCAGAAAAGGACAGACCTACCGGGGATATCAAGTGAACATTGCATAAAAAGTTACAATAAAACTAGCCCCCCAAACCCTCATATCAGGGCTGGGAGAGGCAACCCAGTAGGAGAAAAAGGGTTGTAAGAGCAGGCAAAATAGTCAGAGACACCTGCAACCCCACTGTTAAGAATGAGTTTGAAGTTAAAAAACGGAGCTGTCATTTTTTGTGTGTTTATATATGTGTTTTAAAGGTCATTTTATTTATGTACATACATACATATATATTCATGTAATAACAGTTAATGAAAAAGAAAACCAAGAATTAAAAGAAAATCTACTGAGAAATATAAATTCCAGTCATGAAACCACAGACTCTCTGCTCCATCCCAGTCTGTAGGCTGTTGTTTTGTTCTGACGACAATGCCCTTTGCTTTACAGAAGCTTTTCAGTTTCCTGAGGTCCCATTTATTGATTGTTTATCTTAGAGCCTGTGCTGTTGGTGTTCTGTTCAGGAAGCTGTCTCCTATTCTAATGAGTTCAAGGCTCTTCCCTCCTTTTTCTAACAGATTTCATGTGTCTGTTTTTTTTAATGTTAAGATCTTTGATCCACTTGCAATTCAGTTTTGTTCAGGGTGGTAAATAGGGATCTATTTGCATTTTTCTACATGTAGATATCCAGTTAGACCAGCACCATTTCCTAAAGATGCTGCCTCTTTTCTATTGTATGATTTTGGCTTCTTTGTCAAAAATCAAGAATCTCTAACTGTGTGGGTTTATTTCTGGGTCTTCTATTTGATTCCATTGATCCACCATTCAGTTTCTATGCCAGTACCATGCAGCTTTTATTACTATTGCTCTGTAGTACAGCTTGAGATGAGGAATGGAGATGCCTCCAGATGATTTATTGTTGTACAGGATTTTTTTCACAATTCTGTTTTTTTTTCCATATGAAATTGAAAATTGTTCTTTCAAGTACTTTAAAGAATTGTGTTGGTATTTTGATAAGAATTGCATTGCATCTGTAGATTGCTTTTGGCAGGATGGCTATTTTCACTATGTTAATCCTACTGATCCATAAGCATAGGAGATTTTTCCATCTTCTGATATCTTCTTCAATTTCTTGATCAGCCAGTCCTTATGAGACCTAATAGAATAGGCTCAGAGGGAAGAAGAGGAGGACCTCTCCAATCAGTGGACTTGGGGAGGGGGATGGGTGGAGATGAGGGAACAAGGGTTTGATTTGAAGGGGCATGAGGGAGGAGGCCGCAACTGGGATACAAAGTGAATAAACTAATTAATATAAAAATAAATATTTTTTAAAAATAAATAAAGATAAAAAAGAAATTTAAGAAGCAATAAGGTCATCCCTGAAGATTTTAAATTTCAGGATGAGTAGCAGAAAATATTTTCATAGTCAAAAAGTCTCTTTTCTCTGCCAAAGGATACCTACCTTCAGCATTACCTATTTGAGCAAATGATGGCAAAACTGGCAATCTCTACTTTTAAGGCATGTTGTGAATGTGTTTATTCCTTACAAGATAACAGAATACAGTTTAGAGAACAATGTGAAATAAAAAGTATTCATTGAATGCAAATTGCTTAAAATCACAAAAACTCCCTTTTATTATATTTTTATTATTTAAAACAATTTGAATGTAAATATAGTTTGATCATATTCCTCACCCTTCCCCAAGTCCTTCCAGGTCATCTCCCTCTTTCTGCCCTTCTAATTTAAATTCTTTCTCAAAAAAAGAAAATCTCCACAAAACTAAGAAAATACAATATGACAACATCCAAACAGAAACCACAAAATCCACACCAAACTATAAGTAATAAAAACACACGAAAACATTGTGGAGCTCATTAGATGTTGGCCTACTCTTCCTGAACATGACATCTACCTTGAAGTTTTTTATATGCCCAGAAACTGAAAATCATGACAATTCTTATGCGTAAATGTGTGACTTTCGGTAAAAACGTTTTCTCAGGTTCTTTAAATTGTTATAATCATTTAAATATTTCCTTTCCTTGTTTAAATATTTTAAAATGCTATTATTAAAAGAATGACTATTCCATCTAAGGGATAGGAAGGTAGTAATGAATTTGTTTTTGAAAAATTCTATAAGTTTTGGCCAATTATTGAGGGAGGGAGGACTATGGAGATAAGGGGATAGGTCTGGGATGGAGGAGAGAGTATGTGGTTTCATGACTGGAATTTATATTTCTCACTAGATTTTCTTTTGATTCCTAATATTCACTTTACATAGATTTATTTTGACTTACTCAAAACTATTAATTAAAATCTTCTTTATTCATGATATTATTTTTAGGGTGAAGATGGCTTTCCAGGATTCAAAGGTGACATGGGTCTTAAAGGTGACAGAGTGAGTATGAAGAAACTTTGCACTAATACGTATGTTTGAACGTACTCTTTGTCTTAGTTAAGGATTCTAATGCTGAGATAAAATACCATGATCAAAAGAAAGTTAAGGAGAAAAGGGTTTATTTCTCTTATACTTACAGGGAGACACCTATCACTGATAGAAGTTAGGGAAGAATTTAAAGAAGAGATGAACTTGGAGGCAGGAAGTTATGCACAGGCCACGAAGTAGAGCTGCTTACCAATTTAAATTTTTATAGCCTGCTGAGTTTGCTTTCTTACAGCATTCAAGACCATCGTCCCAGGAATGGCACAAACCTTTCACATCCTTATTCAATCATGAGAATACATACCTAAAAATACACAGCCCAATCTGGTGGGGATATTTTTCTCCATTGAGGCTGTTTTTCCAAAAATGATTCCAGTTTGTTACAAGCCGACATAAACACGAGTTAGAACACTGCACACACATATTTTTTTTCTTGGCATTAAATACAGCAAACAAAGGTTAAATGAAATATTATCACTTCAGTCCTTATGTGAGGATTGAACATTGTAATGATATTATGGGAAGTATAGTGCCAGGGTTTTTCTAGATGTTATGTTAAATTTTATAGGAGACACACAAATGGGTTACATTCCAGTAAATGCACCATGTTAAAAGCATGGATTTAGTGGATAATTAACATAAAACATCTGACTTTCAGTACTGGTAGCCTCAAGTATACATTAAGTAAATATTCTTTATACTTTCCTTTTCTTCAAGTTGGCTTTGTCTTTGTTTTTATTTTGAGACAGGTTCTTACTACTATGTAGCCCTGGCTAGCTTCAACCTCACTCTGCATTACCTCACTCAGGATGTTCTTTTCTAGTTCCATCCATTTGCCTGCAAATTTCATGATTTCCTTGTTTTTAATTGTTGAGTAGTATTCCATTATGTAAATGTACCACAATTTTTTGTTATCCCTTCCTCCATTGAGGGATATCTAGGTTTTTTTTCCAGATTGTGGCTATTATGAATAAAGCTGCTATGAATATAGTTGAACAAATATGGGAGCGTGCAGATACTGATGAATCAACCAAGGACCATACAAACAGAAGACCTAGACACCCTGCTCAGATGTAGCCCACGGGCAGTTCAGTCTCTATGGGAGTTCCCTAACAAGGGGATCAGGGGCAGCCACTGGCATGATCTTGGTTTTCTGCTCTTTGATCACCTACCCCTGGCAAGGTGGACTTACTAGGCCACAGAGAAAGAGGATCCAAACAGTAGAGATGAGACTTGATAGACTAGGGTCAGATAGTAGGGAGGAGGACCACCCTAATCAATGGATTAAGGGAGGGGAAAGGGAGGGTGGGGGACCAGAGAAGATGAGGGAGGAGTCTACAGAGGGGATTCAAAGTGTAAATAATAATAATAATAATAATAATAATTAAGAATAATAAAAAAACCTAAAAACTCACTCTGTAGCCCTGGTTTGCTTTAATCTCATAAAGATCACCTGCCTCTATCTTCTGAAGGCTGAGATTAAAGGCATGCGTCAACTAGAGTGACCAGTGTACTTTTAAGATAAGCTATTCACAGTAAGTATGTCAGGAGTAGATGTGCACTAATTGTATTTTTTTTATAGTGTTAGAGAAGTAATTCTGGATTTTGACAACGCTAGACAAGCGTTCTGCTATTGAGCTACACAACTAAATGCAGTTTTGATAGTTTCACCTCAACAATGTATTTGTTAAGATATAACCTCAACATTTAAATAAAACCGAGAACTATTGTTTATAGAAGTTTCAGAATAGCATGGTCAAATTACAAGAAGAAAGTAATGTGGATTTATTTTAAATTATATATATATATATATATATATATATATATATATATATATATATGCTTTAAAGTATGATGCTAGAAAGACATATTATGCAACTTTTTTGCATTTTAAGTTTTATGATTTCCTGACTTGCAGTATATACAAATGGTGTATTTACATCTGGTAATAATTTATTTTAAAGTGGACTGACTGACTTAGAGCCCATTAAGTACTTTATTGGGGAGATTTATTTTGATAACTAATCATCTGATCAAAGAAGCAGACCTCAGAGTATTTGGGAATCCCTAAGTTCATGTGAAGACTTTCTTAGAAGGGGGACAATTGACTTGAAATTCGGTTTCAAATGTGTTCATTAAATTTAAAAAGTGCTCAAACTGAAGACTTTTTATTCTCCATGGTAGTTTCCAAAGCTGTTTTCTAATCATTATTCTTTATTCTCTCCCATATGTAATCTCTCTCTGTCTCGTTGTCTCCCCGTATTTATCTCTGTCTTTTTCTCATTTTTCTCTTTTCTCCTCTCTCTATCCCTTCATACAAGTTATATTAAGCAATATGGAAGTACATATGGTACAATCAAGCTTCCTCAACTTTTAAAATATTGGGTCATATTCAGTTACTTATTCAATAATGACATGTTTTGATGTCAAACTATTTCAACCCCATTCTCAAAAGCAAGCAAGGAAACAAAATAAGAGGCAACAACAAAAATAGTCAGAAGTCTTGATTCTCTAATAGCCTAGAATCTCTACCTACACATCTGTAGGTGTATTGAATCAAGAAATGATGTCTCTTTGCATTTTAGGGCGAGGTGGGTCAAATTGGCCCAAGAGGAGAAGATGGCCCTGAAGGCCCCAAGGGCCGTGCAGGCCCAACTGGAGATCCAGGGCCCTCTGGCCAAGCAGGAGAGAAGGTCGGTGGGATTTCTTCTTGAAGGCTGTGCTTCATACAGTGCTCTGTGTCATTTGCATTACCTAATGCCAGAAAGCAAAGTGCTTGTGTTCAGTGTACAGGACTCTTGGGTAATGACAGGGCACTTGGTCTTTATCCTGTGGGCTAATCAGGAGCAGATAGTCTTAAAAGTTGCCGTTTGGGGTTTGATGGTAAATGTCCTAAATTTCAAGGAAACAATGAATGATGGCTAATCTATTGTATCAGAGCAAACCAAGCCATGTTTGAACCACAAACAAAGTGAGTGTTTTCTTTTTTGTATATAAATGAATTTCACAGGGCATTAATTAAATATATGTATTTATCTCCAAGCTTTACTTCAAGAGATTTGAATTTAACCTGAAACTAAGAAAGTATTTTCAGATAACTTTACTATTCATTGTTCAGAGAGAACCTGAACCATATGTGCTATGCCAAAATATTTCTAATATCCTTATTTTTAATGTAGTAAATAATGTTAATTTTGCTTCATGGACGATTTAGTTAGATAGGAAGCTTAAGTATATTATCAACTTAAATTATTATTATTTTTAGGGATCTACTGGAGATTAAAACCATGACCTTTCATATGCCAGGTAGATGCTTTGTACAGCATTCATATCCATGGTCAATTATCTTATCTCTGAACTGAAATGATGGGGAGAAAAATGGGAAACATTATTCCTTATACATACTAAAAGAAAATATAAATAGCTGCTCTATACTGTTGATATAATTCATGTCTAAATATTTTTCTCCAGCAAGAACAATTTTTTTCTGGAAAATAATATAATTCTATATTTAATCAGAAATTTGTAATATTTTTCATGGCACACTTCATGTCTCAGAAGGAAGATATGTTGGTATTGTGTAGACATTTTTGAGGAAACAAGTGAAAGTCTGCCCCATCTGGAATTGTTGATGTGGCAGTTTTGCAGGACTCATGCTTTGGAAACCATTGAGTCTACTGAACTGATCAGCACTATAGTATTTAGTAAGTGGGGAAAGAGATTCTGGGGAGCTAAAGCTTCAACGTCTTTAGATGCTCTTTTGAAGTTTACTGTCCGTTTGATCAAGGTTCTCTGGTGACCTCCCTTTCTAGCTCTACCCAGTTATGTACAGATGGTCTCAGATTCGATTCTAAATCATTGCCCCATGCTTCTCCACATGTAACCTTTCATGATTACACGCCTATTTCCTGACATTTATATCATCATTTAAAATAATACAAGTTATCTATCTGGATTTATTTTTAAATGATTCTAAAATGAATAGGGTGTGAGTCTGATGTAGCAATTAACAGAAAATACAGATAGTATTGAGATCACTAGAGACTCTCATTTGCCTTGAAATCAGTGGCATAAAAACATGAAATAAGAAATGGTAGCTTAATATATCCAAGGGGACATCATTAAAGCAAGCTTCTCAGGGCTTGTTTGCATATTCTCCATGTGGGAATTGCTTATCCATGCAGGGTCAATTGTAACTCATACATTCTTTACTTCAGCCTGTAATGACAAGGTCATAAATCATGTTCTTGCCTGTTTTTTTTTCTAGAAAGAAATAATTTTTCTTTTAAGTGTTTTGTTTATATTTTAATGTAATGTGTATAAATCTAGTCCTGCATTTGATTCTATTCTTTTGAAAATATACATTTTCCATAATGATACTAATTGGGCTAAAGTTTATAAAAAAATAACACAAAAGTTACTATGTTCTTCATTATTTTTTTTTTGCTGTAAAAAGTGATATCCAGAACTCCACAAATATGTATTAATTTCTTACTTATCCTTTTTTTTAAAACCTAAAGAAAAAATATTCTGGGACCAATTTATCAGAAAAAAATTTCTTAAGCCACAGTGTTAGTTTACAATTTAAATTTGTTTAATATTTTCATATTGAGGCACAAATTCATTGGAGTGGGAAAGTACAGTTAAATATTCAAGTACAGATATAGAGGTATAGCACTTCACATAAACCATCATCACTCACTATAGTTCTCCACACATTCTAAATTTATTAACCCAGACTTAACAAACATTTGTTCAAATTGTTTTCTTAAAATTTAATTAGAAGTTTCCAAAAATTATTTAGATTGTAGTCAATGAGAACACATATAGCCTAATAAATTGATTTACAGTTATGACAAAAAGAATACTTTGTTATGAAGATTTATGTTAGTTGGAATGATAAGTTATGAATATATTCCTAATTATATAGTAATTAACATCAACTCATGTTTAATTAAAAATCTGGTTTTCTTTTGTTATTATGCTTTAAAATTCACTAGTGAGAAGTTTCTTTTCCTAAGTTTCTATGTATCCAAAGAAGATACAATCATCTACACAATAGCTCTTAGGTATTAATAAAACATTTAAATTATATACAGTATAACAAATTTATTTTCTATGGAAATGAAAAACTATAATGAAAATAAAGTGGGGTGAACACTTGCAAAGTCTGTGTTCAAATATCCAGAAAATTGTCACAAGAGATATTCTGTATAGGCTGTTAATTTTTATCCTTGTGTTTTTCATAATTTTAGGGAAAACTTGGGGTTCCAGGATTGCCAGGCTATCCAGGAAGACAAGGTCCAAAGGTAAAATAAATTGAACTTTATAGTATTATAAATTTGTAAATATTATGTGAAACATAGTTAAATTAATAACCTAAGCTTAGAAACTTGGTGTTAGACATGGATAATAGAGAGAATAAAATATCACTTCCCTCTGTTCAATACTTATCACCAAATATAAAAACACACTTATATGTATAATACCACACACACACATACACACTCATCTGGAGTGCAGGGTTTCAGAGAGCCTGTGATAATGTTAATTTTTGGACACAGAGTTGTTATGAAAAAAGGGTTTAGTTAGCACCTTTGATATAGTTGGACATTTGAGAGAAGAAACATATATATATATATTTATATATTTAGTTACATAGTATGTATTATGTAGAACATAACATTTTAAAATTATTGTTACCCTTGTGGTTTGAACTTTTTCATTTAAATTCAGTTAGTTACTTGTGTGTATGTACACATGTGTGCTTACATCCTGAGGCACATATATGGAGGAGAGGGGACAGATCTCCATAATCAATTCTGTTCCTAAACCACACGAGACACCCCTCCCCCACAAAAAAAAGAAAAAAGAGAACTTCAGACCTATTTTATGAACACTGATGCAAAAATACTCAATAAAATACTCACAAACCAAATCCAAGAACACTTCGAAGATATCATCTACCATGACCAAGTAGGCTTCATTTCAGGCATGCAGGAATGGTTCAATATATGGAAATCCATCAATGTAATCCACCATATAAACAAACTGAAAGAAAAAAAAAAAACTACCCAGTGTTTGGCTCAGATTCTCAACATCTGCTTTTATCCCCTGATGGGAGGAGTCTCAAGATTCTTAATGTATTTACACCTTAATTGATATTTTCAGTCAATAAAAGGGACATTACAGGCTTCAGAATTTGTACATGTTTTTATCTTTTGGGGTTCACAGACTAATTAACTATCTTTTTAAATTTCACTTTGTGATATTGAAATAGTTTTACATATTTAAATAATAAAGTAGCTTTATGATTGCCTGTTTATTTTGGAACATGAACTTTTTTCGTCTTATAAAAAAACTATTTTTTTGCTAACCTTGACATATTGACTAATTATTTAGATAGATATGCAACTACTATGTAAATATTAATTAATATTTGGGTAGTTATTTCTTTTCCTTTAAAGACAGAACCTTGCTATATAGTCCATGCTGGCACAAAATTTTCAGTCCTCCCGCTTAAGGCCCAGTGTGCTTGATTTACATGCATGCATTCTTAGCTCCTTTTAAGTATGTGTACATACATGAGATGCATTTCTATATTAATCTGTTTTATCTTTTCTATTTTACCCACTAAGCAGAGAAGATATAGCATATGAAGAAAATTCTAACTAGGTTACATCTTCAGGCATGTGTTAATAAACTTCACAGATAACCTGTAGGTGGCAAAAATTTTGTTTCCAATATGTCTACTGAATACCTCAGGTTTCACTCATTTCCATGTGCAGTGTGTATTAGGCTTGCCATGTGATTTGGTTTTCAAGTTTTCAAAGTCCATTGATTTCCTTATGTAATGGGATGTATTTTTTAAAATGATACAAGAGCAATTGAAATGTTTTTCAGGTTGAAAATGCTCGTCATTGCCTTTTATATCTGTCATCTTATACGTCATATATTGCTCTGGCTTCCATTTACATTCTTTTCAAATGTTAGAAATTCAGGACAGTTGTGTTTCTAAAGATTCATTTGTTACACATCCCAAAGCCATAAACTATCTCTATTTTATGTTATGAAATCTGTTTACTAAGATGCACAACAATCATAATATTCTTTCATTTTGATTTTAAGATGATAGGAAACAGTCTTAATATCTTTTGAATGAACACACTGTATCTTTCAAGTTTATATGAAATTATGTATTCCATTTTTCCAGCATCAATTTTCCTTTCAACATTCTCTGAATTCTTACTATTAAAATGCAAGAGTTGACAAAAAGAACATGTTTTATTTCACAGGGAGATGATGCTTTTCTTTATCCTTTAGCCTCAATGTCTAGACTATAGGCATCCATGTTCAATGCCAGTTTTCTTCATAACTCAAATATTTCACTGGGAAAAGAACATTTGACCTCTACTTTAAAACAAAAAGCAGTGATGGTCACATCAGATATCAAAGAGAGCCTTAACATTTTTGTTATATGGGAGCTAGTGAAGTTTGAATAGACATTGGTATTTCATGAAAAATCAACTTTGGCTGCTACATTGTACATACTGTAAGACCATTAGTTATACACTCATTTCTATAATGTCTTCACAGCAAAGTGAGCTAGGTATACAAACCTCCAAATGTAATAAAAGATGATAGGTGTTTCAGAACCCGAGACCGATCATAAAATAGAATAGTTTTATTCTTAAACATCATACAAAATAATTTTGCAAGTTTTTAAATTTATTGCTAAGGTAATTTCAGCACTAAGTTGTAACCTGTCTTTTATTTACTGTTTTCTGTGTGTATGTTTTACTAATTTAAAGGTAATGTTTACTTGGACGGGCATTATGTACATTGTTGACAACATATTACATAAAAAATTGTTGTGTAGAACATTTTTCTTGGTTTTCCCACATACTATGTTAAAAAATAATTTAAAAAGGAAATCCTTTCAGTGGACGAGGCAAAGGGGATGGGAGAATGGAGGAAGGCTGAGAGTGGGTGGAGTCAAAGGGTGGGGTTTCAGTCTGGATATATAGTGATTAAACTGAAAAAATTAAAATTAAAATTAAAAAGGAAATCAATATATTTTTTCTTTTTTTAAGTAATTTATTTATTTTTATCTTAATCACAGGTTATATACTTTGTATCCCAGCCGTAGCCTCCTCCCGCATTCCCTCCCACTCTCTCCATCCCTCCCTCATCTTCTCCCTGCCCCCTTCCAAGTCCACTGATAGGGGAGGACCGCCCCCCTTCCATCTGACCCTAACTTATCATGTCAGGGCACAGGGGTCTTCTATGAGACAGTTTCTCCAACCAAGGACCATATATGGATACAAACTATAACCCCTGCTCGGATGTGGCCCATGGTAGCTCAGTACCCAACTGGGTACCCTAGTAAGGAGAACAGGGATTATTTCTGTCATGAACTCAATGGCTGGCTTGTCAACCCCCCTCCCCCCCCGAGGGAGGAGCAGCCTAGCTAGATCCCAGAACAGGACATTGCAGCCAGCCCTAAAGAGGAAATCAATATTAAGAACAATTTTCTTAATAGTTTATTTGTAAATACAGTATTTATTTATTTTAGTCAGAGCAAACATTTGTTTATGTATAGTATTTAAGTAATGCAATTGATTTCCATTCCAGACCATACTTCCATGTTAAAATTTTAGGCACAAATCAACTAACAGAGATGACTTCCTCTGATTCTGAAGACAAAGATAGTGAAGGTTTCAAATCCCTTCAAGTTGTTATATACCAAGTTTTTCTCTCATTTTAAAATTAATTATTTCTTCTCAAGTTAATCATAAATTACCTGTAGAGTGAACACAAGATATACTGAAAATCAAATCATGCAATATAATATATCCTTCAGATCATTATTTGACCCTCTGTTGAAATGAAACATCAATACACTTTTCTTGACTAGCTTGATCACTAAATATGAAGTAGTCACTCTATTCGAGTGGCAACAGAACTTGCCCCTTTTGCACGTGACCATTACAGGTGACTGTTCGTTCATAAACTTGAGCTCCAAACTTTTCTCCATTATTAAGTATAGGTCAGCTGAAGAGTCAGAGCTCTAATTTCTAAGTCCTTACCTGAGTGCTTTTCAGATTCAATAAGTCTGGAGGGATACTCAAATTTTTGTATTTTTAAGAATATTGCAGTTTATTCTGATATATTTGGGAAATTTCTCGTGTTAAGGACATTATTTAGAGAAGTAAATGCAAAGACTTTGTTTTAAAACATAAAGACAAAGAAATCCAAGAGTGTTGCTGTACCCCCCTTAGTGTATGGAGATCTGTATAAATTGTAAATGTCTGATCATTTTCTCAAGCTAGGCGTCTTGCACAATAATGTTTTATTTCATCCATAGAATGGTTTAAACGAGAAATATAGATATTTGGAAACTCTCTCCTCCACCATTTATAGGGGGATATTTAGAAATTTTAGAGAAAAGAATTTGAAATTCAATATTCTCTGTTTCTTTATTTAATAAAGACAAACCTGCTTGGATAGTGGTCAAAGAAATGTCTGAGAAGATAAAAGTCTGGGCATAAGCCCAAGATAAAATGGGGGATTTTATTATTGGGACTTAAGCTATATTTCACTAGTAAAATATAGCCATTTATATTAAGTGCACTTATGGGCTTATTACATTTTTAAACAATCATTGTTTATTATCTAATATTATCACTTTATACCCCACATCTTTTTTATTGATAAACTTTGAATTTATTTTTTTCTGCTCTCCCACAAACTTCAAAGTTTTAAGACATATTTATAGATCATTACCCTCTTTTGCACAAGAACAAAAAATAAACTCAAAGAGGAGAAGACATGCCTTTACTTCAATGGCTCTTGAGAGGCATAAGATGTGAATGTAGGTCTTTGGTATTGCAGACACAGAGCTTTGTGTCTGACTTATGCGATAAAGAAAATGTGATCATATTCAAAACCTGTTAGTAATGTAAATTAAGTTTTATATTGTGTATGATGCTATAGAGTTTAAAATAAAAGTAACTATTGAAGAGATATTTGTTCAAACATATTAACATTAAATAAGGACACATATTTTATATTATAACTGCTCTTTATGAGAATATTGAAGCAAATGTATGTACTATTAAATTAAAATATATTTTTTATAAAATATTCTTTAACTTCTATTTAATAATAAAGGATACAGTGAGTTCTTTAGTATTTTAGTTTTAAATTTAAATACTAATTTTTTCTTTTTATCAATTCATGCTTCCAGGCGTTCAGACTCCACTGTAAGTTCACTTTCAAATGCAAGAAAGGTCCTTGTGTAATGACTTAAAAAATTATTATTTTTAAAGATTGTGGGTTTTTTTTGAGCATCCAAAGCAAGCACATACTTTTTACTTAAACACTACTGTCCCTGACCAAATCAATGCAAATTTTTCCAAAATAACTGGAGCTTGTAGCATGAAAATTGTAATAATCATAATTGTTGATAATTATTTTTTATTCTTTCAGGGTTCCACTGGATTTCCTGGATTTCCAGGTGCTAACGGCGAGAAAGGTGCCCGGGTATGGCACATATGTATATTGTCCAGAGTTGGCTAGTGAGCCACGTTCTTGCATGAGTATTTGTTTCTTAACCCGATTTACCGTGACATACTTATTTATTTATTTATTTATTTATTTATTTATTTATTTATTTAATATTAGTTACATTTTATTAACTCTGTATCCCAGGTGTATCCCGCTCCCTCATTCCTTCCCAATCCCACCCTCCTTCCCTCACCTCCTCCCTGCCCCTTTCCAAGTCCACTGATAGGGGAGGACCTACTCCCTTTCCATCTGACCCAGGTATTGAGGGCCTCTGAAACACTCTACAGCGACATACTTATTTCACATTGAAACTCTTTGAACTGTGTTTCTTAGGGTGTCGCTGGCAAACCAGGCCCCCGGGGTCAACGTGGTCCAACGGTGGGTACTTTGTTTTACTACAGTGATTTCCATTTTGATAATAGTTTTCCACATTTGTTTTCAGATTTGCTTGGCACTGGGTCACTCTTCTCTTCTGTTCTCCTCTGCAGGGTCCTCGCGGTTCCAGAGGCGCCAGAGGTCCCACAGGAAAACCTGGGCCAAAGGTATCATCCAAACTTACTCTGATTTGTGTTGTAAATCCATCTTGAGAAGTGCTGGGGAAAGGAATCAACTTAGGCTTTGTTTTCATCCTTTTCTTTTCTTTTGTTGCCAGGGTACTTCTGGTGGTGATGGCCCTCCTGGTCCTCCAGGTGAAAGAGTAAGTATGGCATAGCCACTTAATGCACAAACTTTTGTAAGCATTTAAATTCTGCAGAAGAGTACATATGTATACAGACACATCTACGCATTTACCTACACATTCTTATTCTTTATAAGTCCTTTCCCCTGCCAAGGTAAAATCTTACTAGGTGAGATGGAAACAGTTTTTACAGAAATGAGTAAGATATTGTGCATAATTGGCCTGAGGTATTACTCTAACTCCATCCAAAATACGGTTGTTATTTGAAATATACCTCGAAGCTCATGCTTTCTCTTGCTTTCCATATTAGTGAATATTTTGTCGCTGGAGCTGGCAGAAACATTTTGTTGGTAAAATGCAAGTACCAGTAGCCATTAAGTCACAATCAATAGGCATTCAAGGCAAGATAAAACATCTATTCCAGTAAATAAAAAAAACTATTTAGTAAATTGATTTTCAGCTGATATAAAATAAAGCCAAACACAGAGGAGCAACCACGACCTTTGTTTGGCTGATTTGGCAAGAGACGAAACGTTATTTTTCATTATTTGAAAGCAGTTGTCTTCCAAGAATTTTGAATTTAAATGTTTGTATCACAGCAAAAGAAATTATAATCAATCTTATGTTTTTTTATAATGGCATCATGTAGTATTAACTATGCTTATGTCATGTTGTAGATATTTTATGTGTAAGATGTGTAATTATGTTTGTGTGTACTTGGGCATCAGTGTGTGTGAATGAGGGTGTATGTGTGGAAGTTAAAGGACCACTTCTGATATGGGTTCTCGTTTCCCCTACCTTCTATTTTTTGAGACATATTCTCTTTATTGATTTTGCTATCCTGTGTGCTGGGCTCTTTGGCCCAGGATTCATCTGCGTGTACCTCCCATTATGCCGTGGGAATGGTGAGACTGCAGGCACAGACCCCAGTATTGAGCCTTTTTTTATAAGGGGGTTCTGAGTTTCAAAGGGAGGTGTTTGTGTTTGTCCCATCTCCCAGCCCATCACTTTCTATACTTTTTATTTGAAGCTTGAAAGTTGGTGTCTCCTGAAGGGAAAACAGGAACATCTCATCCGGAGAACTGGGAACTGAGCATGAGAACTTGAACTTCTAAATTAAAAACTGAAGTGAAATTTAGTTTCTCTTTGTAACAAAACAGTAGATTAGAAGAAAAGAATACACATTTAATTAAAGTTTCTTTATGGCTTGACTCATATTTAATTAAAGTACTCACTACATGTTTTTCTCTCTACATGAGCTACTTCTAAATCAAGTCCATTCCTCTCATACATTAAAATAATGTATATATTTGATCTATTTTATAGTTCAACAATGTTAATAAAAATATATAGTTAATTTAAATGAGTGAATCATTAAATTAATAGGACAGTTTAGCAAGCCGTGAAACAACTGAGTTTTTTTATGCTTCAAAGTAACAATGAAAGTACATCTTGATATGTAAAATAGAAGGATTGAACAACCTGAGTACTTGGGAAACGGCATCTAAAATTGAGACTGCATTTTGAAGATCAGAAGGAGGGTGTTTTATTAGTTTGTTTGCTTGGCTCTGTTTTTTTTTTTTTCTTTTTGTAACATAGAATGACAGAATACAGTCATGCATTTATTCAGTTTCTACATAGGGAGAAAATATTATTGTTTTTATATGTGGTAAGTGGCATACATATTCATATTATCTCTCCATTTTCTGGCAGGAATTTCAAATATATTCATTGTTTTCATATGTGATGAACACATATTATTTTAATTTAACGATTTTTAGTTACTTAAGTTTGTTCCTAGAGAAGTTTACATGTATATACAAGGCATCCAGCCCCTTTCCCACAGTTCTCCTCCCTTTCCCTTCCACCCCTTTTTATTACGTCATTCTCCTCACAAGTCTTCCTCTCACTGTTACGTCTATGTTTAACCTTGTGGCCAGCTGAGATTAACTAGGGTTTTCTATGTGGCCAGCCCTTGGTTTGAACTGTCTGTGTGAGCTTAGTGGTCTCAGAAGTAGGTACAACGTAAAGGCAGTGGATCCTAATATCTAAGTTTTATCAATTGTCAATAGTTCAGTGAACTATTGAGACACCACATGAGCTTACCGCACTTTGATGACTGCCTTGATGAGGCCAGTATCGTTTGGACCTGTTCAGGGGACCATGCTTGTCTGTTTATAACTATCACCTTTGCAATGAGTCTACTTCCTGCCCTCTCTTCTCCAGTATTGCCTGAGCCTTTGAGGTGGATGCATACGTGCCTGCTTTAGATATTAGCATTTTATATGAACTCTAAACATTCCCTTTGCTCTTAAGGTAAGAACATTGGTATGGTGTGCAGTTTCATATAGTTAAAAATTATTTCACTTCTAGGTTAGACTGGTCACACTGCTATATTGCCATGCGTTCTTGACTAAGATGAGAAATTCATCCTTCCTATGTTTTGTCTGAAGAAATGAAGCTCAAAGCACAAAGACATATTCTTGAATATTTACTGTTAAGTTTTCTCTAATGCTTTTTATTCTCAGGGCCCTCAAGGACCTCAGGGTCCAGTTGGATTTCCTGGACCAAAAGGCCCTCCTGTAAGTATAACATTCTCTTTTGCTTTATTAGATAATATTTCAGTGCTTGATAGTCATAGTTTACAATTTTCATACTTTCAAAATGTAAATTTTATAAGACACCCTTATAAAATAATATTTGCATTCAAACATTAAGTAATTCAGTTTTAGTGTTTTAAGTTTATATATGTTTTTGGAACATAATTTAAATGTCTTGTTAAGCAATATATGTAATAAAAACTAGAAGAGTATATTGCTGCTTCTCAATCACCTTTAAAATCAATTCATTTATAAAACTAAAAATAATTGCTAAATAAGACATACAAGATATACTAGCATTTTTCTGTAATCTTCCATAATGAAATGGAATATTCCATGCTTCTTCAAAAATCTCTTTCTAAACCCCTCCCAATATTGACCACATAAAGGTTTATTTATTCATTTGTTGTCACTGTTTTATTTCTATGATGTATTTGCTTTTGAATTTCTCACTATGTAGCCTGGGTGGCCTGAAATCACTACTTGGACTACTTAGACCTCTAGAACAGAGGTCTTTCCATCTCTGCCTTCTGAGTGCTAGGATTAAAGACATGAACATTAAAGACATCCCTGGCTTCAGTGGATTCTCAGAATTTCTTATAAAATTTTCTCAGTTTAGTGCAGTTTGAATGTTATCATTATTATTCCTCACAAAGTTACTGAAAATTCTTTGTTTTCAAACTTAAATACTTAAGGGACTATCAGGTAGGATCAGTTCAGTTGTTTTCTGTCTCTCTATCTGCCTGTCTGTGACTATGAATGTGAGTTATAATGAATCTATGCATCTGCCTGGTGCAGAGGTTATCAATTATATTCTATCCCCAGCAGCAGCAGCACTTGGAACATCGTTCAAGATCTACTCTACTTAAGTAAAAACTCAGGAAAAAGGCCCTAGCCATGGTTTAACAGCCTTTTCACACTATCTGACCAAAGCGAATGTTTGTAGACCATTGTTATAATCCAGGCTAGACAGGTGTTTCTCAGAGTTAACATTTACATAAGTCATTCTGAAAAACTACTCCTCTTGAAATACCAACATAAATTTAATGTCTCGTATGGACACCTATTCTTAACCTTTTGTAGTAATTTTAGGAGTTACTTAGAGTGTGTTGTTTATTATTATTTATTACAATATAATTACTTTGTATCCTGGCTGTAGCCCCTGTGTCATCTCCTCCTGGTTCCATTCTCCCTCCCTTATATCTCTCCCTTAGTCTACTGATAGGGCAGGACCTCCTCCCCTACTATCAAAACCTTAGCCTACCAGGTCTCAGTAGGACTGTCTGGATCCTCTCTCTCTGTAGCCTAGTAAAGCTACCACCTGGGGCAGGTAATCAAAGAATAAGCAACCAAGTTCATGCCAGAGACTACCCCTTCTTCCTCTTAGACTTCCTCTTACTAGGAAACCCTACAGGAGACTGAGCTGTCCATGGGGAACATCTGAGCATGAATCTAGGTCCTCTCCATACATGGTCCTTGGATGATATATCAGTTAGAATGTATTTTAAAACTAAATAATTCTTATTATTTAAAATGTATCAAGAAATAATTTCATCTGTCCTCAGAGTTGAAAATCAGCTCAAATACCTGACATTAAAATGGAATGTTACTATTGCTTCTATATAAAATGTTTTATATACATTTGTTTAAATGAATAATAATCTCTATATAAAGTTTCACATTAAAGTCGAATTCATAGTTCCTAATCTTGCATATTTATAATTTTGTGAACATTTTCAGTAAAGGTTTTGGTATCATGTAGTTAGATAATTTTCCCCCAAATAATCTAATAAAGAATTCAGTATTTGCATTCATTTGCATTATGACAAACTGCCCTTGCAATATAAGCTTGCTGTTAAACAAAGCCATTGGACTCATTTTTCTTCAGATCATTTTAGTCTTCTCTTCCATGTGTTTTTCAGTAAGCTTTGAATAATTGATCATGTACTAATGTTCTTTATAATGAGGTATTAGACTTACAGTAATGGGCTGCTCTTGAAAAGTGTGTTCAGGTTGATTGGAGAGATGTCACTTTATGAAGAATTATTATATACTATTTTCTGACAAAATATTAACTCTTGATATAAAAGTATCTGCCATAATTTTGGTATTATTATATAACCTTTGGCAAAATAAAATACTGACATACAGTATTGAAATTGAGAGATGGAACTAGTTCTAATTATTTCACTTTGGATTTTAATTTTAGGCTTTTGTTTCTTTTTTTGAGGTTTGGTTTTGGTTGTTTCTCCTCCTTTCTTTCTTCCTTATTTTCCTTTCTTCTTTCCTTCCTTCTTTCCTCACTCTCTCCCTCCCTTCCCCTCTCCTCCCTTGCCTCTTTCTGCATAATGTCTCAACATTCAACTGAAGGCTCTGTTAGACTCCTGGCTTCCCTCTTGTCTTTGTCTCAAAATATTGAAATTCTAGCCTGAGAATCAACCCAACACAGCTGTCTAATGTCAATATCATCACATTTCTGTACCATATAGTTACCTAATTTAAGAACAAAGATAAAAAGTTGTAACATGACTATCATGAAGGAAAATCTATTTTTGGTTGAATCCAAACTCAGTGTCAATTAGAAGGGAGGAAACGTGTTTAAGCAATTACTTGTGTTATCACAGAGGCCCTTGATGAATATGCAAATCTTCATGTAGATGAGTTTGTTCATTCATTCCTCTTCCAAATATACTGAAGTAGCAGGCATTTTTTTATTAATTTATTTATTTTTATATCAATCACAGGTTAGGTACTTTGCATCCCAGGCGTAGCCTCCTCCCTCATTCCCTCCCACCCTCCCACCCCCTCCCTCATCTCCCTCCTCCCAGCCCCCTCCA
>CM053744.1:81817749-81831445 GCA_028658305.1 Pachyuromys duprasi | reverse complement strand
TGCCCGCTGCACACCCATGGGTTGAAGCAGAACCCGGGTGCAGTGTGCGCTCGTAGGGTGCAGTTTGGTGAAAATGGTACCCAGTTCCTCCTCAGACTGCCCGCAAGACTATGTGATCCAGTCTATAATGGCGGGTGCGGGCGCCCAGCTCTGCGGCTGCTTGTTCTGATCAAAGCTGTGGGCTGCTGGTCACCCGGAGGTTTTTCCGGGGAATAACTGAGTGTCCCTAGGGTTTTCCCACTTGATTTTCTCATCGTGGGAGTTCCGCTCACCTGGCAATCACGGATGCTGGCGTTTTAGGTCCCAGAGTTCAGTCTCCTGGTCGCTGCGCTGTTTCCGCTGTCCCACTCCTCAGACACAGTGTCCTCTAGTGGCAGCCATCTTGGATCTCCCAGTAACAGGCATTTTTGATGAACAAAATATTATTGTAAAATCAGTGTCATGAGTCTGCTGGGAAATTAGTTAGCTTTATTTTGTTTATTAGTAGTGCAGAGTCAAACTATGCTAATTTCATATTAATTGCAAAAATTTGAAATTTATACTTAATTTAAGGAAAAGCCTGATGGTACTGCTTTTTGTCCCATTATCTGTACTCCTCAGATGATCTAGGAACTCTATTAAAAGTCATTTAGATTTAAGATCTCTATTGCAAAGGATGATCATTTTGCTAATTTAAGTATAATTTTTTACCATTAAAGAGCAAGCTACTTATTATTTACACTCAGGTGTGTTAAGAAACATGTGTAGGTCTCACACTGATCACTATGCACATATTTGATGACATTTTAGTGTCCTGGGGGAAGAAGCCAGGTACATGTATTAAATCTTTCACCTAACATCCCATTAATCTAGCTTCAGATCGATAGCACATTTACCCTAACTATGTTAAAAACAGTAAAAGTAGATGTGTTTTAGATTTTTTTTTGTTTTTCAAATCTGCATCTGAATCAATTTATTAGCAATTAACTATGTGTTTCTGTGTTTCTCTAAACTGTGGACAAAGCCTCATACTTTATTACTATATGCCTAATGGCTATTGCAGAGATAATTGTAGAACTAGAAAAGATCATCCTGAGTGAAATGATCACACTGAGTAACCAAGAAGCAAAAAGATACATACTCACTCATAAATGGATATTAGCCATATAATATAGGATAAACTTACTAAAATCTATAGTCCTAAGGAAGCTAAACAATAAGGAGGGCCCTAGGGAAGATGCTTAATCCTCATTCAGAAGGGCAAAGAGGATAGACATTGGAAGTAGAAGACAAGGAACAGGACAGGAGCCTTCCACAGAGGACCTCTGAAAGACTCTACCCACCAAGGTAGCAAAGGAGATACTGAGACTCATAGCCAAACTTTGGGCAGAGTGCAGGAAACCTTATATAAGAAGAGGGAGATAGAAAGACTTGGAGGGGACAGAAACTCCAAAAGTAGAGCAACAGTGTCAAAATACTTGGGCCCAGGGGATACTGCAGAGGCCAATACTCCAACTAAGGACCATGCATGGAGAGGACCTATATCCCCTGCTCAGGGGAAGCCCATAGGGTGCTCAATTTCCAAGTGGGTTCCCTAGTAAGAGGTGTAGGGGCTGTCTCTGACATGAACTCAGTGGCTGCCTCTTTGATCACCTCCCCTTGGGGGATGCAGCCTTGCCAGGCCACGGAAGATGATACAGCCAGTCCTGATGAGACCTGATAGGCTAGGGTCAGATAGATGGAAAGGAGGTCCTCCCCTATCAGGGGACTAAGGAAAGTCATAGGAGGAGAAGAGGTAGGGTAGGCGGTAATGGAAGGAGATGAGAGAGGAGGCTGTAGAGGAAATACAAAGTGAATTAATTGTGATAAATAAATATATATATATATATAATTAAATTTATAAAAATAATAATAAAATAAGTTATTTTATGAAATGTTTATGCTCTTTAATAATGGCTCCCCATGGTTGCTTTGTGGGGGGGTCGACAGTAGTATCACCACGCTGATCTCAGACAGCAATAAAAACACTCAGCAGCCTTGATCCCACCAACTGTCACTTTTAACTAAAGCTGGTAATTCACACATCATCTTAGGTGTTGAAATGGAAGGGATCATGCTCCAGGAATTGTTTGGGACACTGCTACAAGTACCCTTGGAGCATGCCAGCCACACCAGTAGTCTCATCAAAATAGAAGAAAAATACCCATGAAAATATATTTTGAGTCAAAGCTTTTGTTCAAACTGGCTCCTTAATAGCATATATAATACATTATATTAGCATATATAAAAATAGAACTTTGAAGAGAGTAATTAACAGTAGCAAGGAGTGGTGTGCCAGTCATTAAATATACCTTGATTAAAATGGCTGTCTATGTGCATTTCTTCAGAATAGAGAGAAGGCTTTTATACACCTATTAAATATGTTTTGAAAAATGAGCGGATGCTTGAATGGCTTCTGAGGGTTATAGACTGTATGGTTGTTGAAAGAAGCAGTCAGTCTCTGTTAAGGATTTAGAATGTAGGATCCTTACATAGTTATGTTTTTTAAAAACTTTTTATTGACTCTGCAAAGTTGCATTTTCTAAGTACTTAGTTAATTGATTTCTTTTTTCTTCTTCAGAAATGACAAATAGCCCCTTTTGCAAATGTAGTAAAAATTTCCCTTGTTCTTATAAGTATTTTGCATCTTAGAGGATATGTCAGAAAACTTAAAGAAACACTTAATTCCTGATGGCTTCTGGAAATGAACATTGCTGTTTTTCATTTGCTTGAATCAGCTTGACAGGCAAAATGGCAATGGTTTTACAAGCTGGCTGGCGTTTCCTTCTCGTTCTGTCAGAAATCTGATGGCCACTAGAGGACACTAGCTTTCTCTTTTATCTACATTTCATTTACTTTGAATTCAGTTGTGAATGGATCGCTAAAATAGAAAGGAGATAACACACATTTTATTTCCAAGCACTGGATAACTAATATTGTTGGCTACAGTAAAATTATAAAGATATGCATATATGTTTTAAGATGCAGATGCATATGAATAAATACATTGAAATGCAAGGTGCCCTGAATATAGCTCTACTGAGTTCCCATTGTCTCTGTTTCTTATAAGGAGGCAATTCGCAAATAAGTTTACATAAAATCAACTAAATAGGACCTTGTATTAAAAAAAAACCTATCAAAATGCAATTTGCTATAAAATGCAAGATGGATATCTTACTTGTTACCCTTGGGCTGCAACACTGTGTGAGAAGTATTTATGAGACTTGAATATTTAATGTTTGCTTTTTCAGGGTCCTGCTGGGAAGGATGGACTCCCAGGACACCCCGGACAGCGTGGAGAAACTGTTAGTGACTATTATTATCATTATTGTTGTGTTGAATTTAATTTTTTATTTCTCAGAAAACACAATTTCACAAAAGCCTGTGTTATTATTAACAGTTAAATCACCAGTTGAAAACTGGTGGACTGAACAGCTTTCTTTTCTGTTCTCTCCTCTTTCTCTCTTGCTGTACTATGACATGATTAATTTTATTTGAATTTAGTAATATAATATCCCACTCAATTTTATTGTAATCTACTCATTTCCACTGTAATTAACTCTTGTTTTGTTTTTACTTTCTTTTTTCATTTTATTGAAAACAGATCCTTTTCTCATACAATGTTTCCTGATTATAGTTTTCCCATCCTCTATTCTTTCCTACTTCCTTCCTACCTCCTCTCACCTCCAGATTAACTCCCTTTCTGTTTATCATTAAAAAAAAAAATAAACATCTAAGAGATAGCAATCAAACAAAATGTCATATGGAGGCCACACAAGACAACTCAACAGAAAGAAAAGAGCCCCAAGAGCAGGCACAAGAATCAGAGACACACTGGCTTATGTACTCTGGGGTCCTATTATAATATGTGTGCAGAGGACTTGGCGCAGACCTGTACAGGCACTGTGCTTGCTGCTTCAGTCTCTGTGAGCTCCTACGTATCTTGCTTAGGTGATTCTGAGGCTCTTAGTCTCCTGATGTTTGATGGAGACCTCCCTTTAGACTTTTCACATAACGTCTGTTACTCCATCTGTACCAATTTGCTGCCTCTGTGCCTTTTAACAAAATATTTTAGCAAACACATAAATAGACTCAAGTTTTGACCTTTTCAAATTCACTTGAAAAACTAGGATGCTTGTTATTATGATTCTTATTGTTGCTTCCAGCATGTTACAAATGAGCTAATTGAGATGATTTCATACCTGGTATACTGCTATAAGATAGCTATCTGTACCCATCCACTAAACTCTGTTTATAGATCCATCCACTCAGTCCCTTCAGTGCTCATTGATCTAAGGAAAATACACTATCATAAGCCACAAACATAAAGGAATATGCTTTTACCAGACTTACAGGATGAGTTATTTTCTGAAATGAGAACTATAAGGGAATAATAGACTTCAAAATATGCTTCATGTCTAATAGGAAATTGTAAGTTGAGAATTTTATTTTATTTTTTTATTTCTAAAATATGTGGGGAATACAACCATAATCTAATTAAATGCCTTTCCTTATGTTAGAATTCATGGGCTGAGGGGAGATGACGGTCTTTTGGTGGGCTGATGTGTTTGCTTATTTGCTTATTTTGCTTATGTTGCTACTCTTAAACTCCATGTATGCCTAGCTGAATGGGTTATTATTCTAATCAGAAATCCTCATTGTTGCCCATGGTTCCTTGGATTCAATTATTGGATACCACAGTTAATTTTATTTACTTTTCTCAAGGAAACTAGGAAAGAGAATACCTCTCACTATTTTGTAGAAAACAATGTTACTGCATTCTTCTAGCATCAGAACATATTTAGAAAGTATGCCATTACGTTGTAACAAATGGTTACAATGCTATTAGTTTTCTGCAGTGACAAAAGCTCCATCATGAGCAGTCTAATTCTGTCTTGCTTGCCACACTAAAACTATTGGTTTAAAAAAATCTTATTTTTACCTGAAACATTCAGTCTAAATTTTCCAAAAGCAGATCAAGAAATACGAATTAGGTCCAAAGAATAAAATTTACTCTTGGAAATGATATCTCAATGATCTCTAAAAATAATATTCACTCAAATTTTCAAAGATGTTCTCACTCAAATCTTCCAGCCAACAGTTGAACCAGAGGCATGGACCACTGCAGAACAACTCCAGAGTACTTCTAAAGTATCTTTTGAAGAATAAATTACTAGAGAATTAATAATTAAAATTCCATTCATTTTAAAAATAAAACTCCACTCATTTCTAAATTTAGTCAAAATTGGAAGTGTGAGTATGATGAAAATATATTGTATGAAATTCTCATAAGAATTAATTTTAAAAGTTTTTTCTTCTTTAAAAGAAACCATATAATATAAAACATTAAAATGTAAAAACAGAAAAAAAAACTTACACTAGCTAAAGCTTCTAGGAAGTTTCTATCCAGTAGTTTCTCACAGACAGACATAATTAGTTTGGAAAAATTGTATCATGATTTTCACTTTTAAGAGACCAGTAAACAACCCAGAGCTAGGAATTAAATGTTTTATTTTTCAACTTTTTTGTTTCCTGGAATTCAAAGATATCCCATAGAAGAGTCAGAATCTAGAATGATTATTCTTCATTGTGTCTGTTTTCCTTATTTCGAATAGAAATTTATTATTATTATTATTATTTATTTGTAGTTCATCTCTAGTTAAAATCCTTCAAAATACATTTTTATGTCTCTTGTTTTGAAGCCCATTTTTTTTTGGTAGTGGTGGTGGTGGTGTTGCCCTGTGAAGACTACAAATAGTTTTTTATATCTTAAAAAACTATTTATGTGTGGGAGTCTGTGAAATACAATATTGACCATAAAATTAATTTAGTTCATTTTATGTTTTATTGGGAATTACAACAGATTTTCTAATTACTCATTAATGCATGAAGTAGATTTCTATTCTCGGAGACTTTGGGAAACATTAACTTAAAATATTCAAAAATTAAAATTTATGCAATCTTATAGCAATATGAAATAAAAAAATTCTACTCTGAACTGTGATAATTTTGCTAATTTTATTTGTATGAACTTGATGTCAAATCCGTTTGATATTTGCACATGCTCTGAATATTTTGTATAGGCAGGCATACGGACAGTACTATCGTCAAGTTCTCTCTAAAATCATTGTTTATACTTCTTAACAATCGTGTGTCTATTTATATGTAACTTTTCAAATTTTTGCTTTTTCTTCAATGGAACATTGACTTTAATAAATTCATTTTAATCAGGTGTTACTCTATTAATTTTGTGGACATATTTATGTTCATGCAGTTACTAAGACAATACCTTTTAAATATGTTATTTTTTTTAAGTTCAGAAATGCATTTTCCCCTTCAAATCAAACTTAATTGTTCAAAAGTTTGGATTAGGTGATTCAGACCTAAGGAATGGCTAAATTTAAAAGGCAATATAGGCAGCTTAAGAGAGAGAAAGCCCAGAAGATCAATGTAATTCAAACCTAGGACCATTTCCAAAGAAAGGCCATACTGAAATCGTTGCCGAACCTGATACAATGTAGAAATATTTCACTGATATGGGTTAACATGTGTATAGAAACAGTCCAGTTGATCATATTAGGGGCAAAGATGGTGGTTCTGAGTAAGGTGAACAAGTGAGTGGACCTGAAGTTGTCAGGGAAAGAATTGGATATAGCTTAAATGTCTTCTAGGGCAGTCAAGAGAAGATCACGTGTTAAATACTTTTTCAGATGGTTCAGCAGGCTGTATGGGGAGATTGAAAGAATCCTAGAAACCAAAGGCACTTTTGTAATGAAATTAGTATCTAAAGCATCCATGTACCATACAGGAGGAAAATTGCTAGAGAATCACAGCCAGTGATCTGTATCATGCAGAGATTGAAATGGCACCAGACATTATTGGTAATGTTCAGTTTAGACCTATTGATTAAAGCTGGGATTCTGCAAACATCAAAAATTTATAAATAGCATGGGCAGATGTGAGGGCTTGTCAGTATGGCATATATAATTACAGTAATAGAAGTTTTGACACAATCCAGGAAGTACTGTGTATATGTTCCTACATGTATACATTTATATACACACATAGACTATTATGCACAAATATAAACTGATTGATGTGAACACTGAATCAGGTTTTGGGAATATATTCTGGAATCTGCATTTCTCCAGGTACATGGAGATGTGTATTTACATGTGAATGTACCAAAGCATATAGTCGATTCATAGATTTACAAACTCACTAGTTACTTCAATGTTTAAATTATAAGATACTAAACAAATTATCTGATATTTTTTCCAAAATAATTTCATTTTACTATTGGAGAGTGTAGCACATGTCGAATTTTAAAAAATGGAGAAATGTACTTCCTTTCTCAGTAATATGACTAAATTCCCTGCAATAATAAATATCCAGATTTACTTACCTATAATTTTATTATAAATAATTATATCACAATCTTCCTTAAGTTGTGATACATAGAGTGACCTCTTTCATTTGTTCTATTTGTTTTCTGCTTTGTTTTTATACTGTTTCCATAGTTTACTTATTAAAAATACCAAAAACACTATTTGCTTTTATTTTCCCTCCAGTTTTTGTTACCTGTTTTTTTCAACTTTAAAATGTAAATTAAGTGTCTTGAGAAAGGAATACGCCAGAATAAAATCACATGGAAAAGTTAATTTATGTACCTGGAGAAATACAGATACCAGAATATATTCCCAAAACCTGATTCATTGCTCACATGAACCAATTTATGTTTGTTGATTAGGTTATTTGGAAAGTATATTTGTAACTGTTCTGATTTTCATGATTAATACTCACTTTAATTTTATCAATACTCTTCTTTAGAAGAGTATTATCTTTACATATATATTTTATGTTTTCCTTTATGAGATGATTAGGAGTTTATGTATAGAGAACCAGTTAACTATTCCGAATAATAGAGAAATTCTTCACATATCTATAAACATTGCTTGATTAAAATTCTGTATGTTGCTGGATGTGATAGAACAGTGATATGAATATAGTTTTATTCCGTCTTCATTTTATGATCCAGTGTTCTATTTCATTGAAAGTAAAAGAACCCTCTAATGTGAAAAAAATGAAAATAGAATATTTTGGACACTTCTATAAAATCAATACAGAATCTCATGACATTTAAAAAGAACAATTTTTAGCCAAAATGAGATTTTTATTTATCATGTTACTCAATTATCTTTCAGAACTCTAATTGTTCCTTTATTCTGCCTATAGCTTCTCATATATTTTGCTTTGCTTTTAAGGGATTTCAAGGCAAAACCGGTCCCCCTGGGCCGGGCGGTGTGGTGGGACCACAGGTATGTGTTTTTATTCTTCTAGCAAATTTCATGTTTTTGTCCATGTTTTCTTTTTTCTAAGCTGTCTTAAATTTGTTCATTTTAAACAAAATAATTTAATATTTTTTAGTTTTTCCTTTTTATTTATTTTTATTTATTACAATTTATTCACTTTATAGCCCAGCTGTAGCCCACTCCCTAGTCCCCTCCCAATTCCGCCATTCCTCCCTCTTCTCCTCTCAGGCCCCTCCCCAAGTCCACTAATAGGGATGGTCCTCCTCCCCTTTTATCTGACCTTAGCCTATCAAGTCTCATGGGGACTGGTTGCATTGTCTTCCTCTGTGGCCTGGTAAGGCTGCCCCCTTCCCTTAGGGGAAGGTAATCAAAGAGCCAGCTACTGAGTTCATGTAAGAGACAGCCCCTGAATGGCAGAGAAATACTTAAAGTCCTTAGTCATCAGGAAAACAATCCTGAAATTTCATCTTACACCCATCAGAATGGCTAAGATCAAAAACTCAAGTGACAACACATGCTGGAGAAGATGTGGAGAAAGGGGAACCCTCCTCCATTGCTGGTGGGAATGTAAACTTATTATTATTATTATTATTATTATTATTAATTGGTTTAAAACAAAACTAAAGTCCAAGTGGTTTTATGGAGCTCAACATAAAACCAGACACACTAAATCGGTTAGAAGAAAAAGTGGGGAAGAGCCTAGAACTCATTGGCACAGGAGACAACTTTCTGAACAGAATACCAACAACACAGGCTCTAAGAGCTACAGTCAATAAATGGGACCTCATGAAACTGAAAAGCTTCTCTAAAGCAAAAGACACTGTTGCCAGAACAAATCCACAGCCTATAGACTGGGAAAGGATATTCACCAAACCTATATCTGCAAAAGACAGATATCCAGAATATATAAAGAACTAAAGAAGTTGAAAAGCAACAAATCAAGCAATCTGATTAAAAAATGGGGTACAGAGCTAAAGAGAATTCTCAGTAGAGGAATACAGAATGGCAGAGAAGCACTTAAAGAAATGCTCAACATCCTTAGCCATCAGAGAGATGCAAACCAAAACAACCCTGAGATTTCACCTGACACCCATCAGATTTTCTAAGATCAAAAACTCAAGTGACAACATATGCTAGAGAGGTTGTGGAAAAAGGGGAACCATCCTCCATTGCTGGTGGGAATGCAAACCTCTACAACCAGTTTGGAAATCAATCTGGCGCTTTCTCAGACAATTAGGAATAATGTTACCTCGAAATCCAACTGTACCACTCCTGGACATATATCCAAAAGTTGCTCAAGTACACAATAAGGACAACCATGTTCATAGCAGCTTTATTCATAATAGCCCGAATCTGTCCATCAACAGAGCCATGGATATAGAAATTGTGGTATATTTACAGAATGGAAAACTACTCAGCAACTGAAAACAAGGAAATTATGGTGCGAACTAGAGGAAAAATGGTGGGAGCTAGAAACAATTATCCTGTGTGAGGTATCCCAAAAGCAGAAAGACACGCATGGTATATACTCACTTACATGACATATAAGATAGGATAAACATACTGAAATTGATACACCTAAAGAAGACAAACAAGAAAGAGGACCCAGGTAAAGATGATCAATCCTCACTTAGAAAGACAACTGGGATAGACATTGGATGTAGGAGAAAACAAGCAACGGGACAGGAGCCTACCACAGAGGGCCTCTGAAAGACTCTACCTAGCAGTGTATCAAGCACAAACTGAGACTCATAACCAAACCTTCTGCAGAGTGCAGGAAATTATATGAAAGAAGGGGGAGTTAATATAACCTGGAGAGGACAGGAGCTCCACAAGGACCAAATATATTTGGGCACAAGGGTCTTTTATGAGACTCTTTTTCCATCCAAGGACCATGTATGGATATAACCTAGAACTCCTGCTTGGATATAGCCCATGATAGCTCAGTATCCAAGTGGGTACCCTAGTAAGGGGAAGAGGGACTATTTCTAACATGAACTCAATGGTGGGCTCTTTGACCTCTCACCCCCCACCCCCGAGGGAAGAGCAGCCTTGCTAGGCCACATATGAGGACTTTGCAGCCAGGCCTGAAGATACCTTATAAGCTAGGGTCAGAAAAAAGGGGAGGAGTTCCTACTCTATCAGTGGACTTGGAAAGGGACAGGGAGGAGATGAGGGAGGGATGAGAGGGAATGAGGGAGTGAGATACACCAGGGATACAAAGTTAATAAACTGTAACTAATATAAATAAATAAATAAACAAAAGTCCAGTGACATCCAGACTGGCTCTGGACTCCTTATGTAGCTCAGAGTAACTTTTGGGGAAAAAAATGTTTCCATATTATTAATAGGGTAGAATTTTAGTAATTACAGACAAGGAAACTTAAACCTGGAAATATATGCAAAAAGTGGGAACATGTGTTCTTTACCCTCTTCCAGAACAAAGAAATGTTGTATTTTTAGACATTTGTATATTTAGACACAGGGGATGGTATTCCTCCTTCAACTGCAGTAAAAATGTGTTCCAACTTCTGTCTCACCTGCTAGAATTGTTCTCAGTATCTTTTTAACTTAAACTGTTCATTTTTCTGTGGCAACAGAGGACCACTGGTCAGCATTCCCTCTATACACTGAACACTATCATACCCCAGCTTTACAGGACCCACAAATGACTGACATTTCCCCCTAGCCCTTTCTGTAACTTCAGGCAGCTGGCTTTTTAGTGCAGCTTTAAGTACAAACCCATGGGCTGTGTTCTAGGATCCCTTACCCTCACAGTTTAGGCTTTGTCAAATGAATATGAATTACTCTCTGTAGGGAGGTGCCCAGGTCAGGGAAAATGCTACAAAACAGCTTCATTTGTTTGAGGTCCCAGGGACTTTGATTTATTTTCAAGCAGTGAGTGTTTGCCTGAGTACCTGCCAGAGTGGCATCAGTGTCTCTTCATTGTAAAGCTATTCCACATCTTATATGAAAAGAGGAATAAGATGAAACTGTCATCAATAACACAGAGTTTTAAAGAGTAGTTGGGCTAGACTCCCTCTGAAGTGATTCTAGTAGTGGAAAAGGAATTATCCTTGCATACTTCATACAGTTTCCTGGTCTCACTAAGACCACAGTAAACTTTTTAAAAACTTGCCAGATACACTCCTTTCATTAAGTTCTAGGAAGTGATTTTTTTTGGGGGGGGGGCATCATAAAAATTAAGGAGAATATTCTCATGAAAGAGAATAATCTTCACTTTCTATTTACTTGACCAAAATGAAAGGACACTGTAATATGGCTTTGCTTGTCTGATTTAGGGACCGACTGGTGAAACTGGTCCAATAGGTGAACGTGGGCATCCTGGCCCTCCTGGTCCTCCTGGCGAACAAGGACTTCCTGGTGCTGCAGGAAAAGAAGGTGCAAAGGTACTACAAGCCCTTGGACATTCACTTACTAAAAGCTTCTATGTACTCCTCATCACCAACCACTAGTGTTCTGTGCTTTCTATACTACTCAATGTCAGAATAGTCCATGGAGATATTTAAGGTGATTATTATTTCAATACATTACTAAACAATGACGAAAGAATCATTTAATTCACCATAATACCCATGGTGTTAATTCACCGTGTATACCCATACGTCTTGCTATCATTTTTCTTTTAATATGCACGGCACTCCCAAAGACAGCCTATTAATTAAATGATATTCAAATTCTACATACATCTTTTCTTTCTCACTGTTTTGTTCTTAGAAAACTGTGTAGGAATTAACACTTTGCTGATGCCATGTATCATATCTCTCAGGGTGACCCAGGCCCTCAAGGTATCTCAGGGAAAGATGGACCAGCAGGAATACGCGGTTTCCCAGGTGAAAGAGGCCTTCCTGGAGCCCAGGTACACTCAACATACATGTCAAGCATGGGTAAAAATTTTGCTCAGAAGGTTCTTTGTTTCTCTCTCGTTTTCTTTCTTTTCTTCTTTCTTCCTTTATCTTTATTTGCTTCTTTTTATGAAGGGGGCGCAGTTTGAGACAGGGTAGCCCTGGCTGTCCTGGGCTCACTTTGTAGACCAGGCTGGCCTTGATCTGGCGGCCTCTGCCTCTCTAAGTGCTAAAATTAAAGGTGTGTGCCACCACGCCAGGCCAGAAGCTCATTTCTACGATCTTAGCTTGAGAGTCATGAGTAAATAAAAAGTGATATAGATATATGTATATGTCATATATCATATATATCATATATGTATATATAAAATTTACACTTTTAATTCTTTTAAAATTTATTTTTATTTACTATTTTATTCATTTTACATTCCAAGGATGCCCCCTCCCTACTCTCTTCCTGGTCCCCACCCTTTCCCCTCCCGCTTTGCCTCTCCTTTTACCTGCATGTGTTTGTTTCAGAAAATTCTTCATATTATCTCCATTATGTCAACCAGGCATTGCCTATTTATAGTCAATTTATGAGGATTCATTGCTTTTTTTTTTTGCTTTTTTTTCCACTTTTTCAGGGTGCACCTGGACTGAAAGGAGGAGAAGGACCCCAGGGCCCACAGGGTCCAGTTGTAAGTATGATGATAATAGATAGCTGTGTTATCCAAAGCTGCAAATTACTGCTCTTCTGCCATTACCCTCATGCTGTGCTCCCATGGTGTGTGGGAGAGAAGATAAACATGTGTCAATCAGAGCACTCAGTGCCTGCTTCTTGCTAATTGCAGTCACTAATGAGTGCAGAAGCAGAAGTGTTTAGGAGGTTGGAAGGATTTGCTCTGGCAGGAAATAAGGAACTGTCTTATCACTTACTGTTTTCAGTGAAATAAATCAGAATTACAAGCAAAAGAAAATCATCAACAGAAAAAAAAAAAACCACCTGGAGAGATTATGATTTAAATTTGTTTTCTTATTCAGTCTTTCATTTAATAATCATAAAATAAGCTTCAATTTCATATACACCATATTCTTTCTGATTTAAGAGCTTGATAAGACTTGAATTTTTCAGTGATATAAAAATATCAAATAGAAATGAAAACTAATGTCATTTCACGTGCTAGTAGTGACTTGTACACAACTATATAGCAGCATGAAATAACGAGCAAGAATCAGTTTAGTGTCGCTTTTATTCCTGAAGATATGTGTGAACTCTGCAGATTAAGAGAGAACATAGCTCTTGAAGTTTTTATGCCACCTTTGTTCTCTGCAATGCTCTGAAGTATGAAGTATGTAAAGTGCACCACACACGATGCCATAGTTAGAAGCCTTTCTTCATGTGACCTTCTTTCCCCTACTTACATAACTGAACATTTTGTTACATCTCTTAACTTCCATTTAGTGAAAATTGTAGCCGTGTTAATCACCTTCAGAATTACTTCCCTGATACCTTCTTCT
>CM053744.1:81789775-81817649 GCA_028658305.1 Pachyuromys duprasi | reverse complement strand
ATCATGGGCCCCATCTGTGCGGGGGTTCCAGGCCACATCCACACATGGTCCTTGATTGTAGAAACCGTCTCATACAAGACCCAGTGAATCTTCCTTTGAAGCTCAGGTCTGGAAAGGAAAAAATAAAATTAAAAGGATCACTAACTCAACTGAAAACCCAGGAGGAAAGGCCAAGGGCTTGCTAGCTTAAACCTTGAAAGCCAGGGAGCTGAGGAGCTGAAGCCAAAGCTAAAGCCAGAGCTTAAGCTAAAAGCCCTTTCTACTTCTACATGCTGTCTTAAAAGTCCTTCAACTCATTCTTTAATGAGTCCCACCCATTCTTTAATCCCTGCCACCTGGTTTCTTGCTCTGCCTCTTGACCTAGATTTAACTTTATTAAATCCTGTGTACAGAAATCCTTTGGATTAAAGGTGTGTGCTAGGGCTGGGTGAACCACACCATAATCACTTGATTACAATAAACAGAAAGTTCTTGAATTAAAGGTGTTTTATAGGGCTCAATCACACCAACCAACAAACCAAACAAACAAAAAAACAGTGTTTTACAGTTCAAAATTTGTAGGTTCACAATGGGATCAAATATTTTGCAACAAAAACATACACAAATTTAAAGACAAAATCTTTTTTTTTAAGTAGCACTTTAAAAATTGCAGTAGGAATATTGGCAAAAGGCTCCCTCTGTTTTAAGTGAATTTAATAATTATGTATATTTTATTTACTGACTCCTAGGGATTGTTGTTCTAGGAGTGGTAGAACTTCCTCTAAATAGAGAAAGCATATGAGAGGAAGGAGACAAGAGGTTCCTAAAGTATGTTTCCAATACTCTACAGCTTGCAAAGCACATCTTTACTCCATCACTACTAATTTCTCTTTTATTGAAAAAAAACCCTTAATAATTGGATTCTATTTCTCCTTTGTGAATTATTTTGTTTTGCCATTTCTTCAATAGCTTACATGTTTCTTAACATGATTCTTTTTCTTCTTGCTTTCACTTCTCTATACCTGAGAGAATTGTTTCTACTGTATTTTCCTTATTTTTCAGATGAGATAACAGAGATTTTTAAATAATGGTACTGATAACCATTGAGTCATGTGCTCCACTTCTCAAGAACAAAGTTGTTACACCCAAAGAGAGTTGATCTGTATACAGAGATAGTGGTCAAAATAGGACAAAATAATAATAATAAAAAATACAGTAAAAAAAAAACTTTGATCTGATCACTGAAGGTTTATACTACAATTTCTAGTAACATTTATTATTTCATCTGAGCTATGTGATTTAAAGTATTTTGTTAGGAGTGTGACTATTATTTTATAGTATTATAATGAAGTTCGCCTTAGCCTTTAAAAGATGGAAATACAGTTATACACACACACACACACACATCTCTGAGTCATAAGAAATTGCCTGTGTTTTTGTTTTTCCTCAGTGGGCTCCAGTTACACTAAAGACTGATGAGATGATTTATATGTTTTCTGCTCTTTTATGCTTTACAAAATCTCCCTTGAATATGAAACCAGCAATGAAAGTAACTGATAACATATGTTCTCTTATGTCCTCTTCTGTGCAAAGGTTAGAGAAAAAGTCCCTATCCTTACCGGTCCAAGAATACATATCAATGCCAGGGCTTCTCCTTTTGTTACCGTTACAAGGATTACAGGAAGATATTGCAATATTTAAGGGTAGGGGTTGCAGAAGAGGGGGGTTCAGAACATAGAAGAAAGAGATTGAGTAGAAGGCTTAAATGTCACATTGTGAAAAGCACATTCTCTTTTTAAATTTAGATATGTATGAAATATATTTTTTCTATTGCGGCTAATATTTAGTATGAGGCTTTGTTAGTAGGAGGACAGAAAAAGAACCATTGTGAATAAAAACTGCACGGTCCATTGCTATTAAATTAAAAATTACAAAAATGATAGTTCTGTTTTGGGGGGGGGCATTTTTGGGGGAGATGTTGGTTTTTGTTTTTTCTGCATGTTCTTTCTATTTAAACATTTTTGATACATTACCATTGCTGTCAAGACACAAAGATACAAGAATGCTATGTGGAATAAATTGTCCCCTACCTATCAAAGTGACCTTAGTGGCACAATAGAATATACTAATCTTTGAGGACTCTTTCCAACTTTCAGTTTTTCAACTACTGTGAGTTATATGTCTTTTAAGCCTAGAGCTGCCCAGATGTCATTTTCTAAACTCAATTGTAATCCTGTTGTCAGATAAGAGTTTTCTAAAGATTTATTGGTACATCATAATACTAAATATTTCAAGAACCAGATCACAGACTATTTGTGCTCCTACTTCATTGGTGAGATTTCTCATACTCTTAATAACAAGACCAGTGTTAGGTAGAGAAACAAGATACATTTTCAGGTTCTTTCTGAGCAAAAATTCCAAAGTCAGGACTAATGATTAGCAACTTTGCTATATAAAGTATGTTTTAGAACATGTAAGCTCAGCTTTTGGATTTAGAAAGTAAAATATTTAGAAACTTTGAATTAAGACCAGAAAGCACTTCAGGCAGTAACAACATAGGAGCAGATTTGTTAATCCTTCATGATACAAGAAGAAAACTATGCAAATTTCAATACCAGATACATATTTTATTCAACATTGAAGAGCTTTGTGAACTCAGGTTTTCAAAGCCACCATATCAGAAACCACTACTTTAGCATACTTTTCATTTCACCAAAGTTTCTTAATGTCAACACCTCTACTTGAATCTGTAGTTAGAATTTCACCCTTCTACTACTTTGAGTTGTTCTACTTCTTTGAGTTGTTAACATTCTCTCAAATTTAGCTTGACTTTTTTTATTAGATTATGTTTTTATTGTTAAGTAAGTCATTCTCACGGCACTGTCTGTTTTCAATCTTAATATCAAGACACCCTTTTTCTTCTGTTCCAGGGCTCTCCAGGAGAGCGGGGCTCGGCAGGCACAGCAGGCCCAATTGGTTTGCCTGGACGTCCAGGGCCCCAGGGCCCTCCCGGTCCAGCTGGAGAAAAAGGTGCTCCTGTAAGTAATACCGAGAGAAAGATATATGATGCTGCCAGCCTGCACACATGAGAACTTTTTATTTGAGAATATTAGCTCTTCATACCTCACTGCACTCTCCCCGCATATGTGCCTGGCATATGAAGACAGAGCCTTGTATTCTTACAGTGGAAAAACTTTGAAATTCAATTAAACAAAAATGGCATTTTCCCACAATTTGTGAAGCCCTGATACCTGCGAGGGAGTGGAATGTTATTAAGTTAAAAGGCTTCTAATTTTGCTCATTTAGAAAGCAAAATGAGAGTTTTGATTAAACTTTATATACCTTCCTGCTTTAAAATTTTAAAAAGTGAACGTTTTATACCTCTGGGGACACAGCTTCCATCTCAGATACTTCCATGGCTCATAAATGTACCCCACAGGGCACCTTTGAACTTCTCATAGAATCTGAGTTTTGGTCTGTGGTGAGTGAGATGGGAAACATCTGATTATTTCATGCCATGTTTATTAGAATTAAAAATATTGTATCTAAATTACCGTAGACTTCATTCTTTTTATTAAGTTTGTCTCTTTTCTTTTTTGTCCTGAATTTGATCATATTCAATTTTATAAAGCATGTGCTCATCCTTCAAGATGAACACACACACTAATTTTGTTAGTATGGATTAAAAAGTGTGATGATGCACATAAAATAGAACTAAACACTTTTTCCTGTAAGGTATGAGTGTGAACATGTAATTCAAAATTACATCATTTTGCTATCATTTAATTACTGTTTTTGGTTTTAGAAATAAAATTATACTCATTGTCCATGAGGTTTTTTAATTACCCTGTTCTGATATTTAAGTGCTTCAGGCTTTTCAATCCTGTGATAGAATACCACACTGCATAATTCGAAATGAATAGTGATATACCGGTCAGTGGCATGGAAGCTGAGGAATCCAAAATGAAGTGTCTTCGTTTCAGGAAGTCTTTGTGTTATCCTCTCCTATGACAAGGGATATCTGAGAGAGAGTGTGAAATATCCTTTCATCTCTGTTTACATCTGTAAAAATGAACCCAACCCATTTCTAATGCCATTAATTTCTCTTTGCTCACATGGACTGATCACCTCTCATTAGGCCCCACCTTCTAATCATTGCATAGACAGTGTCTCCTTCAATATGCTTTTGGAGGAAAACTTTGAGACCACAGTAGTCCTGCAGATTAGTTTGTTTGTTTCTTTGTAATTTAATTAGAAAGTTCGGAGGAACCTTGGCATTGTTGGATATAACTTTTGTTTTTGTAAAAAATACACATTGCATACTTTTGCTGAGAATTTTTCTAAGGGCACATGTTTTACACTCTATTGTTCACTGGGAAGAGATAGGGGAAATGGGCTCAGTGTCTTTGACTCTAGTTAATTAAGAAATGTAGGCCATCCAAAACTTGTGCAGCAAAGGGTGAATGCAGATAAAAGGGACTTTGTTACTTTTCAGACAAATTGAAAGTATAAGTTCTAGGGTGATAATGTATTCAATCCCTTGATTTAAATTGAATACATATTTGACTTATAAAGTAAAATGCTGAATCAAATATAAAGTTAAAAAAAGCACTGTCATGTATTTTAAAAATTAATTTAGAGAGAAAGATGAAAAATTATTTAAGAATTAAAGGCCCTACAAGTTTTGACAGTTGGTGCTCTCATGGCTGGCGGGCCATGAAATCCTTGCTCAACTAGGCTCCCTCATATCTCCACACCCACAGCCACAGATATTCTTATTATTTTACTTTATGTTTGTCACACAGTTACTGAGAAAAGCTAACTGGGCGATAATGAGTAAGCTAGTATATTCAGGAATATGTCAGGTTCCTTACGTTATCGGCATGTAGTCCGAGCAGTGATAAACTACCCACAAATATCCATGGAAAAGCCTTGTGATGCCACATGGAAGTGTTGGCTAAAATGTTTACTACATTTTCTGTTTTCCTACTTTCAAATATAAATTTTGGCCCGAGTTAAAAATGTCATGCAATTCTCAGAAGACAAGGTTTACATAGAGTAGAAGACAAGACAGATAATGTGGAAGTCAAGGTTGTAGTTCACTTACCCAACCACCCAGCATCTTGAAACAGTGCACATGGAAAACAAAATCTAAAACTATATAGAATACATATTTATAATGATAATTTGCTGAAACATAATCTCCAAATTATCAGTCAAATTAGTGTCTCATGAAGGTGGGATTGGACAGGGAAGATAAACCTCTTTCAATTGATCATTTGGGGAGAAATATTTTGATTAGGAAGCTGATTCTTTAAAAAAGGTATGATTTCTGTAGATGAATGCCACTTATTTGCATTATAGATGTTAATTATGTGTTTTTGATAATGCAATTGTAGTAATGTGAGATGAAGAAAGGTCAATCTAAAACAAAGTGAGGTCAATCACTGCATTAACTAAAAGTGAATTAGACAATAGGAGTCAAGGATTTCAACGAAAACTAGTTTGAATATTTTTCGATAATAGAAAGATGTGTTTTATGATTATAGAATGATGAGGGCAGACTGCAAACCTGTGGTGCCAGTTGGAATAATAGTTTTAAATCCAAATCATTTTATTCTCACTTGCTGCAATGCTGAGAGAGATCAAGACTCAAATTATAGAGAATTAAAAGGGATATTAGTTGTGAAAGATTAATTAAAAATATCAATTAATCAGGACTGGCTGCATTGTCCTCCTCTGTGGCCTGGCAAGGCTACTCCCCCTATCAGTGGACTTGGAGAGGGACTTTGGAGGAGATGAGAGAGGGAGGGTGGGATTGGAAGGGAATGAGGGAGGGGGCTACAGCTGGGATACAAAGTGAATAAACTGTAATTAATATAAAAAATAAAAATAAAGACAAATCAATTTAATGATATATTCATGTAGGTATACTTAGCTCTATGAGCATATATTCAGAGGAAGAGGATGGGATAGGGGCATCACATATGCAAGAGACAAGGGAGAGTACTTTGTTGAATGTTTTAAACGGAAAATGAAAGCAGGATAAAAACTGAAACAGAATGGAAAACTTGTATTTGACCCATGGGACAATTATATCCTCAAATAAGAGAAAGTGGATTATTAATTTACGTGGTCTGTGCATGTGGCTTATCTCAGGTGAGCAGTGGCTCTCAAAGAAATATCTAAAGGTACTAGTGGTACTGAATGCAATTCCTCTCATATTAGCATACCATGAATACATTTGTTTATTTTATGTGAAAATAAGATAAATGAGAAGGGAAGAATTAAAGAAAACAGTTAATGGAAGCAGCAAAAGTTGAAGTTGGATAGGCCGTTGGTTTTTAGCCGAGCAGCTCTGAGTTGAGAGCTCAGCTCTCTCATTTATTTAGTTCATAATTATGATTAAGTTCTTAACATCAAAGCCTATTTCCCCCGGTGTGAAAAGAAGATTGGAGTTTGAAGACAATGTGCAGTTACAGTTGTAAAGCATCAGAGAGAACTGTGATGTTTCCACTGAACAACCATCACTCTCACAATAGTCATCATCATGTGATCCAGAATATGATAAAAATAGATGTAGCACTGACCATAAGATAACATATTTGAGCATTTGAGTGAACAGAGATGAAGTCTAGAAACTGTGGTAAAAGTTAAATTGTGTAAATTTAGCAACAAAGCAGTAATAAAAGTTACATTTGTAGCAGAGCTGCTTTGTTCCTCTTACCATTAAATGTCTTTGGGTCCCAGTAGGAACTAGGTCAAGGTAGTCACTTTAGTTTTATTTCCTATTTGTGTGATAAAATACCCGGACTAAAGCAGCTTTCAGGAGAAAGGGTTTTTTTTTTTTTTTCAACTCACTGTTCAAAGCACCAATGATCATAGCGTGGAAATCAAGGCAGCAAGAGCTTGAGGCAACTGATCACTTTACATCTTTATTAAAAGCAGAGAACAAAGATGAATGCTCGCTTACTGCTCAGTTATTCTCAGTCTTATAAAAGTTTGGAATGCACCAACCCAGGAATTGTGTCAGCCACGATGGGCAAGTATTTCCATCTCAATTAATGGCATCAAGACCATCCCCACAGACATGCCCAGAGCCTTCTCCTAGGTAATTCTAAGTTTTGTAAGCAAACAGTCATCACCAAGCTTCACAATGAAGCAAATGCTCACTGCAAGGAATGATAACCAAATAAATTCACCCAATAACATAAGTGGTAGAACATGACTGGCTCCTTTCTGGCAGTGGTGAAACCAAGTAGAAAAAAGGGCAAGAGAAATCAGTGTGTGAAGGCAGCATGTTATTTCAGTAGCTCAGAGACAGGACCAAAATATTTGACAGGAAGTTTCAATGGATAAGAAAAATGGAAATGCCCTTAGAAAGTAAAGTAGATGATGATCAGAAAGTAGCCTGGTGGTTAAAGCTCTCCTACCACTTTTGTGGGCCTCAGTTTGATACCAAGCACTACCAAACTATTTTTTACTGTTTGTTTAGTTGGTTTTTGGTTTTTCCAGACAGGGTTTCTCTGTGTAATAGATCCCTGGATGTCCTGGACTCATTTTGTAGACCAGACTGGTCTCAAACTCAAAGACATCTACCTACCTCTGTCTCCTCCAGAGTACTGGGATTAAAGGCATGTGTCACTGGCACTGTTCACAAATTATTGTTTTAAAGAGATGTCTAGAGACAAAAAAAAACCCATAAACATATATCAATATAAAGGGTCAGGAGACTGTGAGCATAAGTGGGTGATAGAAAGGCAGTACTATTTCTTGTAGCTTCTTATTTAATACAAAAAGAGAAAAACTACGAAATACAATCAAGAACATTGCCTTCTGCAAAGCTGATGGGAATTCTAGAATTGGAAAATGCATTGTTTTAAAGCCTGAAGCATGCTTCTTATGGCAATATAGGTTGTTTTTATTATCAAATCTATAACTTTTCATTGTACATGAGTTCACAAGTAGAATAATGATGCTACTGTCAGAAAGGCACAAATGAAAACAAGGAGATGGAGAAAGCTGTCACATGTGGTTTGGCATCAGAAAAAGCAGACATGGATTAAGATATCTAAACTCATAGGATCCACAAAACACCTGTAAAAAATGGGAACTGGCTGCATATAAAGCACAACATAAAGTTTTATGTACATTTGAGGCTAATATCTGCTGAACAGCTACCTCATTAGTGCTGTGAAGGCAAGGTGTAGGCTCAGAGGGTTTCCACAGACAGTAGCCGTCTGATTTGCAAAGATTTGTTTGGGAAAAAAATATGTTTTAAAAGTATTTTTTCTCAGCTGTATCTAATAAATTTAATATAGTGTGACCGGAGACTGATAAATTATTAAAAGGGACATAAATTTTTTTCTGGTATTATTAGTTACCTATAGAGTGAGCTTCATTGTTTCTGTTTGCTATTCATAGCTTGCAATTTGTTTCCCAGAAGGATTAAACAATATCTTTTGGCATATGTAGATGTGAGTGTATGTGTGTTTACACACCCTTGGGCACACTTGTGCACATATGTATAGTTTTAAAACCATGTAGAACCTTTATGTATTTCTTACAGTAACTTAGTGATGTGTTCTGTTTCCAATACAGGGAGAAAAGGGTCCCCAAGGTCCTGCAGGTAGGGATGGTGTCCAAGGCCCTGTGGGTCTCCCCGGGCCTGCTGGGCCTGCTGGCTCTCCTGGAGAAGATGGAGACAAGGTTGGTGTTATTGTTCATATTAGTGTATCCTGTTAAAGAACATTAAGCATTTTCTCATGAACTATACAATCAATCATATTAAATTCTAAGTGGAAGAGTTGTGGTTTTACTTTTTAAATTTTTGATACCTTTTATATGTTCAAAAGTATTATTTCAGAAGGAATATGTCCTCTATGAAACAGCATATATCACAGAAACAAAATATAATAAGAGACCAATAGTTTCGTATTTTTAAAAATTACGTTTCTTAAAGTAAATTGAAATAATTATTAGTCCATGTTTGGTCCCAATAATTTATGCTCTAAGAATAAGAATAGTCCACAGTCACATTATTAATCCTTACAACATATAAGTAATTGTTCTCAACTTTTTATACAAAATGTAGTATTTTATTATTTCAAGTTAGTTTCTAATTTTATTGTAATTGTAGAAAATTTGTAAAGTAATGTTCTTATAGTCTGGGAAAAGTAGGAGAAAAAAGTAGTTTAGATTATCATTTGCTTATATGTATGTACATCAATATTGGTCAGTTATAGAACACCAGAGTCAAAGAGAGCTTTTGCACTAATACCATGTTTTTAAATACTTGCATGTAATTGCGTTAAAGGTGAAATGTTAGAATTTAATGATAATAATGAGATTGTAGATATGATAATTTGGCAATGAGCTTTATCACACTTCTTTCAAACACAGGGTGAAATTGGTGAACCAGGCCAAAAGGGCAGCAAAGGTGACAAAGGCGAAAATGTGAGTTCCTTACAACTTGGGGGACTAGGGCGCACCATTAATCCATTACGTGGATACCTTTTTCATAGTAACATTTAGCTGAAGCAGATCTTTTTGTCAAGGTGGTTGTTATAATGTAAATTCGAATGGAAATACAATAGTAAGCAAAGGAACTTTATCCCAATATGTAATATAAGGGTTTGAGGAGATGCCTTAGCTCAGCAAGCAAGGACACTTGTTGCTTCAGCATGCAGACCTATCCCTGCATGGTGAGATTCCTGAACCATGCAGGAACCCCTGTATGTCAGCATAGGCCAGGGTTCTGAGAGAGAACATTGCTCAACGGAGTAAATCAAAGAATGATAGAATAGGATATCTTACTCTGTCCTTCACCTGTGCATACGTGTACCTAGCACTCATAGGACACACATATGTACATGCACAAAATAAATACATATGTGTTTATGTATATATACATATGCATATACATACTAAAAAGTTTATAATTGTTTTATATTTACTATAGCCTGATAAGACAGCGTGTATTTGCAACGCTGAATTTTATTTTGTTCTGTAATGACAAATATTGGTTATATTTCAAAATCACACAAGTATGTAGGTGGGCAGGAGAGAGTTTATTTAAATTTTGACATCTTACACTTCAGAATCACAGTCCATCATCAAAGGATGGCAGAGCAGGACATTAAGGCAGGGGCCTTGAAGAGGATGCTGGTGCTCCTCATGGATTCCTCAGCCTGCTTTATTATACCCTTCAGTAACCAAGGCCCAGTGGTAGCATACCCCCTCCCATGGGCTGAACCTTTCCCCTTCAATCTTTTATCAAGAAAAAAATGTTACACAGGCTTGCACAAAGACAATCTTGTTGGGACAGTTTTTCAACTGGTGTTTCTTCTTTTCAAGTGACTCCAGCTTGTGGTGAGGTGACAAAAAAAGTTAAAAGACCAATACCTGACTCTGCTTATGCAAAGCATAATTAGTTAATACATGAGTTCTTATGCATGGATGACCCATAATACCTTATGGAACTTATTGTTCAAAATAGTTTTATGCACTTAAATATGGAACATGTGGGTATACATAGAAATTCTTGAACTTCATATATCAATATGTTTTAAGTACAGCATCTTAGAATCCTGTTGATTATTTATTTATTTATTTATTTAGTACAACTTATTCACTTTTTATCCCTGCTGCATCTCCCTCCCTTGTCTCCTTCCAGTCCCACCCACCCTTCCTCTTCTCCTCCTCTGCCCTTTCCCTCGTCCCCTGATAATGGGAGCATATCTTTCCCTTCTGTCTGACCCTAGCCTATCAGGTCTCATCTGGCCTGGCTCCATTATCTTCCTCTGTGGCCTGGCAAGGCTGCACCCCGAGGTAGAAGTGAGCAAAGAGCTGACCACTGAGATCATGTCAGAGACAGCCCCTGTACCTCTTACTAGGAACCCACTTGGAAACTGAGCAGCCTATTGGCTTCCTCTGAGCAAGAGGTCTAGGTCCTCTCCATGCAAGGCTCTTGGTTGGAGTATTGGTCTCTGTAGGTCCACTGGGTCCAGGTTTTTTGGCTCTGTTGGCCTTTTTTTGGAACTACTGTCCCCTCCAGTTCTTTCTATCTCCCTCTTCTCCCATAAGGTTTCAGGCACTTTGTCATGTTGATCATTTAAAGAAACAAACAAACAAATCCTTGTGCTCCTTCATATATATAAAGTCACTGTAGAAATCTAATTTTTAAAAACATTTCAAAATGTAAGTCTTGAAATTGGCTTAGATTAGTGGGAAGATCTATTCTTAGAAATCTACAACATTCATATGGGAATCGCTTTAGAGTTTGAACAAATACCAATTTAAACTTGACGTTCATGAACATGACATACAAAGTATTAGTCTGCAGGAATTAAAACAAAGTATGCTTGCTGCAGTGATTACAAAGCCATGTAAATAATATCCTTTTATTTCCAAAGGAATGTAGGTCTTGGTCAGCCATTGTATGTTTGGAGGGTGTGTAGGGGTTTCTTTTAATTTCTTTGATACCCTTGAAGTTTAGATTTTAAGATTTCTGATTTGTATGTCACATCAGGGCCCTCCTGGTCCCCCGGGTCTTCAAGGACCTGTTGGTGCTCCCGGAATTGCTGTAAGTATTCATTCATCTTTGTTCCACCAATTTTGCTAGCTGATTAAATTTATGAACTGTCAGTTATAAATCTAGTAATACTGTGCATTAATAAGTTTATTTGTATGCTAAACAGTGAGTCACTTTTAACTGACCTAATATAACTGGCTGCATTTTTTAAAAAATGTGGCACCATTTAAGAAAGAACCAGAGCAACATTATTTAATATCTAGTAAATGTCCACATTATTTGTTTCCTGAACCATTTTTCCTTTATTTTGTGTGATGATCAAATCAACTAAACTTCAGAAACAAAGAAAGCCTGTGAAGGAAATAGAAATTGAGTTTACTTTGTCATTATTTGGTAGATCTGATTTGAACAGATTAGCAATGGCTGCATGTTTATGTATCATAAGGTTTTCTCTAATACTGATCAGAATTTCCTGTTCCCTAGGGAGGTGATGGTGAGGCAGGTCCCCGAGGACAACAAGGAATGTTTGGACAGAAAGGTGATGAAGGTGCAAGAGGTTTCCCAGGACCTCCGGGACCCATAGGTCTTCAGGTAAGAAACCTCTGCATGATTTTCTCTGACTTCTCACTCTAGATTTTCAGGGGCAGAGAAATAAAGCTTCTCTGCCTTCTGTGTAAAAATAAATGCTGTGCCCATTTGTGTGTGGTATGTGTGTCTGCTTGTGTGTGTATGTGTGAGAGAGAATAAAAACATTACTTCTTTTTCATCAGAAATGATTATACAGTTGAATATGCATCTGTTTTCTGTTTCTGACACTTCTGACTATACCTCCATTGCCATTTTGCTTTAAAAAGTGAACCATAGTCTTGTAGCTATAATAGTTAAAACAAACTACTACAAAGAGTACTTTAGAGATATTGGTATTTCTGATGAATAACAAAATTTAAAAGAATTAAAAGTAGCAGACTGATTTCAGCAGCATTTTAAATAAAAGACAAAAAGTCCAATGAAAATAGCTTAAATGATAATTCTATAGTTTATGAAATGTATTTGAAAAAATAAATATTAAACTGAAAGACACTAACGGGCAGAATACTTCTATACCAGATTTATCATAAACTTCTCATTCAGAGCATTGCATTGTACCCAGTTCATCCTCCCAGTTGCTTTGCTCTTTCCACTTTATGATTATTGGTCTCTGCAAACCTTCAAAGCATCTGCCTATCTTCTTCCACTTGACTGTTACGTATCTGCCTATTGCTTCTTTGAGTGATGCTAGCTTGGTTTTAAATGGCATTCATGTACTGTATGGATATTAATTTTTGTCACACTAGTGATTTTTCTAAAAGAGAACAATATAAATCACAATACCTATGATTTTGTGAAGTTGTAGAGTATTATATAAAAGTGGGATACATATGTAATTTTTATTTTTGGAAATAAAATCACACAAATATTGATTTTAATATTTATTAAATATCTTATGATTATGATATTATTGTGTCAATTACATTGTGATGCAGTATTATAAATTTCAGTATAAATGTTATTGAAAAATAGCAAGTGAAGAATTACTTGTGATCGTATTATTCTAATCTCTTCTTATTTTAATGCCAAGATAGTTTTTCTACATGCATAGTAGAAAATCTTTACTTTTCTATTTAAATCTTTTAAAGTAGTTAGACATTTATTAATATAGTAATGAGCACTGCTTATCAACATGTGTGAAAAGTAACACATTTTTTTCTATTTCTTAATTTTTATTTTTTATATTAATTACAGTTTATTCACTTTGCATCCCAGCTCCTCCCTCCCTCATCTCCTCCCTGACCCTCTCTAAGTCCACTGACAGAGGAGGTCCTCTTCCCCTCCCATCTGAAAAGTAACACATTTTTAAAAATAACAGGTGGGAATTAGAGCCAAACTGCCAGGAAGTGGTTAACTCTTTTAATTTCCTCTATTGCATTAATTTAACTGATTATTATCAATCTTTTAATGAAATTTATAGAAAAATATCATATTTGATGAGGTACCAGAACCAATTTATATAAAATTTTAAAAAGTGATTCATATTTTAAAAACAAATTGAAGATGAACTAATATAATTGACATATTCAAAACTACATTTCTTTTGTTTAATTTAGCTTTCATGCATGATTAAATATTAGCAATTTTAATAAATATAAATTAAAAAATGTTAATATCTAAGTTAACTGAGTTGAGTCTTAGAATTTATTGTTTATCTGTATATAAAGCATTCATATAATTGTGAATGTATGGTGTATATTAAGTACATTTATATATAACTATATTAACATAGCTAGTGTAGATTCTTGTCCTGAATTTGTTCTATATTCAGCCCTTATATGTTAAATTATTGAAAATTCTAAAACAGTTCCATGAATCAAAGAAAAGCTAGGAGATGTGAAGACTGAGTCACAGAAGGGTATCATTACCTCATTAATTCTTTGTAATGAGAGGATTTCATTCATTATGTCCCCATTAACTCTAATAACATCCTTACTTAATCCGTTCAAAATACAGTCATGCATAACATGAAATATTACTACTTTTTTAACAACTCTGTTGAACTGAAAGAAATGATCATGTCCATAAATAAAAAAGACTTTAAAAATCATTTTTGCAATATGTATAAAAGAAAACTATGCTCCAGTATTGATGTGTAGTTAATCTAGATATGCACCCAAAACTAAAAGTATATGAAAACCTGGGCAAAACCAAAACATTTTAATTATCATTTTGTTTAATTATCATTTTAATTATCATGGTGCTTTAAGACTTTATTATGTTTAAGTTTCTATCCACTCTAAGGAAAATGGTCTAAAGTGAAGAGTTTACACCATTTGTCTTAAGCTCTTGTGTTAAATTGCATACTGAAGTATCTGAGTCTTGTACTTTTTTGTTTGTTTTTCTAGACAGCATTTTTCTTGTAGTCCTGGCTGTCCTATACTCCCTTTGTAGAGCAGAGTGGACTTGAAGTCAAAGAGATGCACCTGCCTCTGCCTCCTGAATGTTCTGTACTTCTTAATGTGCGAATTTTCTGAAGACAGAGCACTTAGCTCTAAACCTTCAGTGATTTACTCCTGACAAATTTTAGGTAGAGTGGTACCTTCCATACTTAGTCTGACCAGACTCCTCTTGCTTTTCCTCCTCCTTTTCCTCCTCTTTCTCCACCACCATGTCCTCCTCCTCTTCGAATCTGATTAAAATTATAGAAGCTGTTATGAGAAAATGGTAACCCCTGGGAAATAGATATAATACTGACATTTGAAAAAAAAAAACAGACAAAATTCACATGAAAGCATCTTCTTTAAAAATGAAAGTGTGCCACATACGAAATAGTTACAAGTATAACCACTAGAGCAATTTCTTTCCTGGAAGTCAAGAGTAATAAAATACCATAAAAACTGTTTCTGGGTTAATAGAAGAACAGGACAGTATAAGTTTAGCATAATGAATTTATCAAAGGTCATCTTTGCAAATGTCCAGCCATTGCTCTCTGCACAGTGGGAAGAGAGAGCATGATGCATTGCTGTGGGCTAACGGAGTAACTTGCAGCTGTTACATTGAAGGCTCACAGTCGATAGTTATATTACAAGGTTAGCTTTTAGCACTGTTGACGTTTTTACTTCTTTATTAGAGTTCATATGAAATTTTATACCTACATTAAAAGTAATCTCATATAGTTTATAGCATACATACAATTACATCATTAAAACTTTTTAAATAGAAGCTACCACTTCTATTATTTCTGACCATAAAGAATCACACTTGTTCACATTTACTTTCTCTAGATAACTTCATGATATGCGTGTTCATTTATTTATACTTGCCTTATACACTTGGTTTTTCATTAGAGTGTTAATATCAAATTAATTCAGGAAGTAGAATTAATTACCATATTATTTAATCAAATTTGTTGTGCTATTATTCAAGACTTAAAATTTTAGAGTAATGGAGATTTGAGGATCATAACAAATGTTGAAACCTTTTTCCTTTCTCTCTCTCTTTCTTCTTTCTTTTTCCCCAAGGACAGGGTTTCCCTCTGTAGCCTTGACTGTCCTGGACTCAGTTGTAGACTAGGCTGATCTCAAACACACAGAGACCTGCCTGGTTCTGCCTCCCTGAGTTCTGGGAATACAAGATTACAGGTGTGTGCCACCAAATCCAGCATTGTTGAAAACCTTTTTTTCTTTTGTTATTAATTTGTTTTTATTAATTACGGTTTATTCACTGTGTATCCCAGCTATAGCACCTTTCCATGTCCCCTTCCAAGTTATTGAACTTTCAAGTTACAGAACAAGTTACATTTATTCACTTTATATCCCAACTGTAGCCCCCTCTCTTGTTCCCTCCCAAGTTACAGAACGTCAAGTTACAGAACTTGAAAGAACAATTCTCGACATATGGAATATAAAACATTCACAACTGCTAACACAATACTGTACATCTGATCATCTGATCATCTGGAGGTATCTCCATCCCTGATCTCAAGCTATAGTACAGAGTATTATGTACATAATGCTGTGTACTATGTACATAATAGTAGAAAATAATAGTAATAAAATCTGCATGGCACTGGCATAGAAACAGAATGGTGGATGAGTGGAATCTAACAGAATACCCTAAAATAAACCCACACACTTTCGGATACTTTATTTTTGATAAAGATGCCAAAACCATACAATGGAAAAAAAGACAGCATCTTCAACAAATGGTGCTGGTCTAACTGGATGTCTACATGTAGAAAAATGAAAATAGATCCCTATTTATCATCCTGCACAAAACTAAAGTCCAAGTGTATCAAAGACCTCAACATAAAACTAGACACACTAAACCAGTTAGAAGAAAAAGTAAGGAAAAACCTTGAACTTATTGACACAGGAGACAGCTTTCTGAACAGAACACCAACAGCACAGGCTCTAAGATTAACAACCAATAAATGGGAATTTATGAAACTAAAAAGCTTCTGTAAAGCAAAGGACACTGTCATCAGAACAAAACAACTGCCTACAGACTGGAAAAGGATCTTCACCTACCTTATATCTGACTAATACCCAGAACATATAAAATACTCAAGAAGTTAAAAAGCAACAAATCACATAATCCAATTAAAAATGGGATACACACAGAGGGTCTCTGAAAGATTCTATTGATCAAGGTATCAAAGTAGAGGCTGAGACTCATAACCAAATTTTGGGCAGAGTGCAGGAAATTTTAAGAAAGAAGGATATAAAGACCTGGAAGCAACAGGAGCTCCAAAAGGAGACCAACAGAGCCATAAAAACTGAGCCCTGGGGGAACTGAAGAGAATGATATCACAACCAACAACAACCTCAGCTCAGATGTAGCTCATAAACTCAGTCTCTAAGTGGGGTTTCTAGAAAGGGGAGCAGGGACTTTCTCCAGCATGAACTCAGTGGCAGGCTCTCTGATCACCTCCTTCTTGGGGGTGGGGGTGCAGCTTTGCCAGTCTATAGAGGAAAAAAATTCAACTAGTCCTGATAGGCTAGGATCAAATAGAAAAGGAGAAACTCTCCTGTTGGCTGACTAGGAAAGGGGCATAGAGAGAGAAGAGGGAGGGAGGTGGTTTGGGGGGAAGACAGGAGAGGGGTCACAGCCTGGATACAAATTGAATAAATTGTAATAAATGATAATAATAAAAAATGGGGTACAGAGCTAAACAGAATTCTCAACAAAGGAGTATCAAACGGCAGAGAAACATTTAAAGAAATGCTCAAAGTCCTTAGTCATCAGGGAAATGCAAATTAAAACAATCCTGAGATTTCACCTGAGACTCATCAGAATGGCTAAGATCAAAAACTTAAATGACAATACATGCTGGAGAGGATGTGGAGAAAAGGGAACCCTCCTCCATTGCTGGTGAGAATGTAAAGTTGTACAACCACTTTGGAAATCAATTTGGCGCTTTCTCAGAAAATTAGGAATAGTTGAAACACTTTTTAAAGAGTAACTTTTTCTGTTAGTTTTTCTTAATATTAGTATACCTTTTCATTCAACTAATAGTTTTTGAGACACTATGTTTTGCTTGATGCTCCCACTAATTACAAAAGATTAAAAAGTCAACATCTAAGCAAAAAAGAAAGAAAGAAAGAAACAAAGATGTCCTTGATGTAAAATGTGAATAATAATTTTATGAGCAATGATTGGTAAATAAACACACTTCTGTCTGGAGGATGTCAGAAGATGGAGCCATAAGGGGATTTCCTTCTGGAGATGTAGGAGGGTTGAATTTCAGGGCAGCCCTGCCCTGGCTCTTGGGTGAGTTTTCCCTAAGATTGTAATTCTAATGTTCCTTTACAGTGTTTTTACATAAGAGATACTTTAGGGAAAACAAAGGATGTGACAAATATGGATTATTAAGATTCCTAACTTATGGATTTTTAAGATTCAGGAGCAAACAAACAGGCTAAGATTTAGAATGTATTTATAACCTTGGAAATATATTGGAATATTTAAAGTTTTACCAAACTGGTATCTAACTGAAAACACTATTTCAGTAGAATTTTTAAAAGTTTGGGATAATACAAAATATAAATATATAAAATATGGGTATAAAAGTATAAAAAGTTTACACTAGATAGAAGAGATAGAATAAAAGAGTTACTGTTTATAAGATTAAATTTCATATGTGTTTATTAATTGTTTTGGCAAAACTTAATATATTGTGCAAAGCATGGAAAGCATGAAATTTACTTTTAAATGTAGCCATAATTTCTATAGTACGTAGGAAACATTTGAATATAAGTATGTCAATGTACGTTTATTTCTGAATTTTAATTTCTACCTACTTATTAAAGCTTAATTTACTTATTGTTATTATAAATTGTTTAAAAGCATCTCTTTTTTGTCTTTGTAGTGAATGTGTGTGTGTGAGTATAAATGAGCATGGTTCATTGTGTATGAGTGCAGGTTAGAGATAAACTCCAGGTTTGGTCCTACCTTCCACTGTTTGAGATATCTTAATGTTTGCTGCTGTGTTACCACAGCCTGATAGGTCAACGAGCTACACAGCATCTGCAGTCTTTCTTTGTCTTGCCACTTTGAGATTACAGATGAGTCTGGTGTTGCGCAGGTTGTGAGGATCCCAGGCCCTCACGTTTGTGCAGCAATCCATTTACCATATTAGACATCACTCCATACTTTAAACGTGTCCTTTAAAATTCATGAATGACTTTTTTTGAATTATATTTTTTCTAGGGGTTGCCAGGCCCACCGGGTGAAAAGGGTGAAAACGGAGATGTTGGACCCATGGTAGGTTTGCATATTCCAGAGATTCATTGATATTATGCGTGACTTCGATACAATTTGTTAATGTTAACAAAACAATTTTAAAATTGCGCTGCTACCTCTCTTAAATTCTAAGTTTTGTATTCATGTTTCATTAGTAATAATCAAATGTTGTTAGTATTTCAGTTATATTGGTGTTTTTATTCACTTCAGAATAATGTTACATGTGCAAATAACATTCAGTGGTTCACGTATTTAATGAGTCTAAATCATTAATGTGGTGCAATGCCACAGCAGTGTTTTGTGAGTCTTTTGCTTTGGACATTTGTGTGGAACAGGTAGAGAATATATAGCATTCATATAGGATTTCTATAAATATTAGCTATGGAAGGAGAATAAAATGTATTGTACTTTGTAACAACTTCTAAGTTTAGTGAAGAATGCATTATCAATTACAGCATTTTAACAAACTATTTGTATTAATTGTTGTTTTTTTTTAGTTTAAGATTTTGACTTAAGCTTTTTTCAATCTTTTCATATTTTTCTTAAATTTTTATTTTTTATATTTATTACAGTTTATTCACATTGTATTCCAGCTATAGCCCCCTCCCCCCCCAATCCCACCCTCTGTCCCTCATCTGCTCCTAAGCCCCCCTCTAAGTCCAAGGATAAGGGAGGTCCTCTATTTAACCTTTTAAATATATACAATAAGAAAATAACTTCTCAAAGTAATTGATAGGTGGTAAATGTATTTCTTAATTGCTGTCCTTCCAACATTGGTGATGATTTTGATTTACTTCAAAATACACATTTTATTTTTTTAAATTTAAGGAACGTTTTATGTAATATACTCTGATCATGCTTTGCTCTCTCCCCTAGCTCCTCCCACCTACCACTCTATTTCCTCTCTCTCTCTCTTTAAAATTCAAACAAAACCGATAAAAATGTACAAGAAACATGTAAAATCCCACAAAATCAAAAACTAAAATATGCCAGGAAAAAGCCAATATGAGAAAAAGGAAAACCTATCAAACAAAGCAAAATGAGGCAAAAAAAAAAATCTACAAAAAAATACATTTGAGTTTGTTTGTGCTGGCCAATTACACCTGCTCATGGGGTATACTCACATTTTGAAGTTTTCATAGTTGTCAGCTATAGTTCAATGACTTTAATAACACCCAGATTTATGATACACTTTGAAATTATTCCTGTCATCAGCAAATCTACCTGCAAGGAATACACAGTCTACATGGCTGAATAGGTCATATGCAAAAGCAGCAGCAGAAGCACTAAAGTCCATGATTTTATGCCCACTGCTCGGGGTCCATGAGTTCAAACATTCCTCTTGAGCATGTGATAATAAGTCAGATTAGCAAAAGCTTCAATTTTAGTATTAGATTAAGCAGAGATTTTTAAAAATTGCTAATGGGTAGGTATTCACTGTTGCCCATTTTCCTTATTTAATGCTAGAATATATAATTTTATATATTTACTTTTACTTTGACCTATCTTAATTGCAACGTAGGTATAAGGGATGTTGGCCAACAGTGTTTTAACAAATGTATCTTGGATAATTTTAGAATATATGCATAATGTCAAACATAAAACCCAAATACACGATCATGTTCACAGAGTATAAGCGATGTGTTTTCATTTATTTCCTAAATTGTTTTTGGTTTTGGTTTTGTGTTTTGAGTCAGGGTTTCTCTGTGTATCCTTGGCTGTCCTGGACTCACTTAATAGACTAGGCTTGCCTTGAGTTTACAGAGATCCTCCTGCTTCTGCCTTCTTGTGTGCCGGGAGTGTAGTAATAGACCACTGCGCCCTGCCTAATTCTCTAATTCTAAAACTAGTCTCTCTTGCTGTTCTGTGGTTGTTGTTGTTGTTCCAACAATATTTTTTTTCCTGAGTGCTAAACTCCTATCAATGAGTAGAGGCCCATTTGATGGTGTGCCACTGTCTTCCTTCTGCAGGTTGGTAACCCTGGCGTGCTTTTCTGATCGTCATCTCACAGCCATAAGCCTTTCTAAAGTGTCTTGAAATATAAAAATGTTAACTACATTTGTATGTAATCTTGAGAACTTTGTTATTTGTCTTTTCTAGGGTCCACCAGGCCCTCCTGGCCCACGAGGCCCTCAAGGTCCCAATGGAGCTGATGTAAGAACTGTAAAGTGTTTGCTAGTTAATTCTGAAGGACTTTCTGTGCCTACATTGTATTATGGCAAACAGTTTATGAGATACAGTGGAGATAATCACATCATGGTTTATTCTTTGAAGTGGACAACTCAGTAATTGTCTTCTCATTATAGAAAACGTGGCTTTTCTAGTGAACGTATCACCACTAATATAAAACAGACACCCAGTTCACACTTAACACATATTTGTTGGTGAAAAATACCATTTGGATCATGATAGACCATATTGTTCATTACGTTATACTTCAACTCTTTCTGGGATTTGATAAATGTTCTGTAAGTGGTTATTGGATTCTCAAGTTTAAGCGTTCTCTCTGGCACTGATGTGAAAGGATTGTAACTGGCTTTGAATGTACTGGTGTAGGCGTGTTCTCTAAGCACCTGTTACATATGTATGCACAGAAAGGCTTTTACCTTACCTCATGCATTTTCAGTCTGCAAAGCATTCAGAGGAATATGTGCATCTATGTATCCTTTCTTACTAAGAAGAAATGGTTTCTTCACAGTCCTTTAAAGAGGTCATACCCCTTCAAAATGGTCCATCATTCTGACAGAAAAATTACAGAATTTCAAAATGGAAGAATGTATTTATGCTACTCTTACCTTCGATAATTACTAGGCCTGTGTGATCTGCTTCTGACTTAATGTTTTTACAAATGAAACCACCTGTTTTCCACATTCTTTTGGATGGGATTTGTTTTCTTTCATGCCTACCTTTAAATTTTATCAGATCAAAACTAATAAAAGGTATCAGTAGATAATAAATTGGAAAAGAGACAAGGCTTTTATTCCCCTGAAGGAATTTAATGTCCAATAGTTTTTTCCTGTGAATTAAGTTATTTTTAAATAGATTCATGACTTTCATTCAATATAATATCATACCATAAAGTGTCCTGATTTTTTCATGGGCTTGAGATGTTGTTTCAACTAACAAATACATGATAGAATCTGGAAAATCTCTATGTGTTATTTCCCAAATCATGGTGAAGTTGAAAGCTAATGTAATATCTCAAATTATTTTCTTTGAAATCTCTAGATATATGTTTATGGCTGAACATTTCATTAAACATACATATATATATATTATTTTTTTTCTACACGGCAGGGACCACAAGGACCTCCAGGCTCCATTGGTTCAGTTGGTGGTGTGGGTGATAAGGTAAGGGTGTGATGGCTAAAAACTCTCCAAAAAGCTTTGATAACTGTGGGGCATATTTTGCAGACTGCTAACATGAGTTTGGTGCTAAGTGTCTTACATATTCAGTGTTATGTACTTTAGAACCTATACGGATTGAAATTAAGTTCGGCTGCTGTGTGCTTTGTATTGACACCTGTGGTGATGAATGCGCAAGCGGATTATTTCCTGTTTCAGTGTGGTGTTGGGAGTCATCATTATCTGCTTTTGTGAACTGGGAAGGCTGAGCCTTGGTTAATTACAGTGATTTGCTGAATGCTTCTTTATTAGAAACTGACAAAGCCAAGCTCCAATTCAACTCTGAATGTCAGATGAGACTAGAGTGTCTCTCATTAGTGACACTTGGTACTTAAAACAGAGGAAACACTTTTCTACAACTGATCCAGGGAGGAAAGGAGTCTTTCACATCAGAAAACAATTAATCACTGATTTTTGTCACCTTTACATTGCTAACACTTCACAAAGCATTTGGCATGTGCCATAACATCTGTGCTCAGAACAGCTCATTTTCCTTGTAAACATTCTTTCATCTTAAAGATCTATTCTTCCCCTTTTTTTTGAAAATGTCAAAATGATTCTTAGATGTCTTACTTATATAGTCAACCTCACATCTTAATAGAATTTTAAAGAAAATCATCATTTGCATTTGCTTCATTTCAGAAAATTATTTGCCACTTTGAAAAACATAAATTAATTCATTCCATAAAATATTATATAGGAAAAAATTAGTTAAAATTTTCAAATCTATTCTTCTTATTAATGAATAGCTGTATTGTTTTTATCTCAACCTTGAAGTATGAGTCTCTGCTTTGAATTCTTCTGGAAACATTCTATTTTATAATTAAATTCATTTATTTTCATTAAATGAGTTAACTCTCCAAAAAGCAGTGTAATGAGATTAGACTGTGTTATATGGTGTTTACTTCTGCTTCACATTCCAACTCTTGTATTTATAATTAACTGCATATAACTCACTGTTCAAATAGCTCATTAATTACTAAATTAGAAACAAATTACACTTTTCAGTTCTTAGTGGATAAAGAATGTAGTTTCTTTGACGAATGTTTTTAGGGGCTTTGTTTATAATCTTAAGGTGAAGGCTGTATTTTGAAACGGGCACAGTTATTGAAAGAAAAATTCTAATCAAATTTAATTGTCCTAGCATACAAAGCATAGCAAAATCAGTGTCCAATACACTACTGTTTTGAAAAATCTTACCAGCTTTACCCTTCTGCCTTCTTTCTTTAAATCATGTCCTAAGGACCCTTTGCTGCCCAAAGAGTTAGGAATAGTCTGTTTCATTACACACTTCACTGTGCTTGATCAATGTCCTGAAGATGGTACATACCAAGTGAAGAGTTTTGTGTATTCTATTTTCTTTTTTTGTATTTTATCTTCTATGAGAGTCAAAAATAGACACTTTCCCAGATATCTGAAGTTTGGGGGAAGTTTCACACTGCTGTCCTGTAGGCTAAAGGTAACATGATAACCATTTACCCATTCATTCTTTTAATAATGTTCAGTAAGGGCTGTAGAGAGAGTTCAGCCTTTAGAGATTAACCCTACAACCAAAGTAACTATCAATAAGGCTAGTCATTTGACTGCTAGATTTTAATTTGACTTGAATCTACCCATTTGGTGTTTATTTATTTTTAAACTCGTGAGTGTGTGTCGGATCTGCTGGACTGGCAGTAAGCTAGGTGTCCGGGGTGACTGTTACATTCTACAGTTACCAAAATTTAAAACTTGCTATATAGCAATAGTTTACCTTTTAAAAAATCCCATCTGATAAAGAGAAAATGATGGAAAACCCTAATCTTAACTATTCAAAGAACCAAATATTATGTCATTTTCTATGGATTATAAATTTCTGACATCCGCATTGATTCTGGATGATTGCATTGCAATTTATAGTTTGGAAATTTTTTTCAGTCTATTACAATGAAAAGAGAGGCTGAGAACCGTGAGCCATAATTTCTTTTGCACAAATACAGCATCCTTTGTGTGAAGTGCTTCAACAAATAAGCATCGTATTTTATTAATAGCAATTACATTTGGTGATTCTGGACATGCAGAGCTATTTGCTGTTGCTTTTGGACCAAGCACTCTTGGTACAGTAGCACTATGGCATGATAATAACTGTATATTTCCATATCTACTTCACATGCCAGTGACTTATTATTTAAAACCATTATATTACCATTGAGTAAGCATTCAGTTCCTAATGCCATAGTACGGACCTCATTAACATAATTTATTATGCTCCATTGCTGTATTTATGTGCAACCTTGTCCAGTCTGCTTTTATAAGATTTTAATACAGATATTTTAATAATTATTTTTTTCAGTAGCTGTGATTTACATAGTATGCATTTGTTTCTAATATTCATAAAGATCATTTTGATGTTCTGAAGGCAAGTGAATATTGATGTGCTATTCTGAAAGACTTTGTGGTAGAAGTCTTCAACTTTATATGTTACTCTTTAAACACCTTTCTTGATTACCTCATATTTTCTTCATTTTAGAAATTTAAAAATAATCTTTACAGAATATCAGCTCTGTTATATTTATCAGAAATGAAAAAGGATGAAAAATATATTATTGTTTATATGTGTGTGTGTTTTCTTTCTAGTTCCAACTTTCTGTAATACTGCAGGCTAATATAAAACATAAGGAAATATTTTGCTTGCAATAAGTTTCCAGTGTCTTAAGTGACTACTGTGTGCATCGTGTTGTGTTAAATATTTATTATGATCATTTTGCAGTGTATTTGGATGGCAACATACTTATTTCAAATGTATAAATAACATCCCATAAAAATATCAATATATAATTTTACTACATAGAGATAGCAGAAATGCAACCTTTCATACATAATGTAAATACAATATTTTACTTGTAATAATTACCCAAAAAATGGATATATTTGCCATTTGTGTGGGGAAGACAAAACCTACACACAATCTCACTACTAAGAAATTCCTGGAAAGTAAATGGATGCTATCATAGCTATCTAAACATCTTAAGAAGTCAGTGTGTGTGTTTTATATATAAACAGTTTCTTCCTTGGAATGATGTTTCTATTTAGTATAGAAATTCTCAAACCAACATGGAATTACTGGTTTATGCCAGAAAGACTTGTGATACCAGTATTTAAAATTAGTAACTAGAGGAATAGTAAGTATTGGTGTTGGAGTTGTTAGTAGAGTGCTAAGTAAAACATTGGTGTGTGGGTGTGTTTGTGTGTGCACACACACATGCGCACACTATTCTCTAAATTAAGTAGTCACTCGAATATGATACTGTATTTCTGAGAAGGAGACATAAACATTAGACTTTCATAGCTATCACCCTGGAATTGTTCTGTGTACATAAACATTATAAACTGGATATAATTTATATTTCCAATTAAATATGAATTATCGTTTTCTAAGACATAGTTTATTGGTCATATGACCTGGAAAATAGCCATCTGGAAAAAAGTGATATAGGAAAAACAATCATATTTATAATATTTAGACACTCCACTACAGGACTTTTGAGTAAGTACATTCTCTTCACAATGATCACTACTGAACTCACCCTATAAGATGATTAATATAGGCCAACTTTTATACTCGTATATTGTTTTAGCAAGAGAGTGAATTTATAGTTTAGTAAAAAAAATCAACTTGAATTTTGAAATTTATGATCCTGATTATAATGTAATTTTGATGCCACACAAATGTAAACAGTTTGAAAACGTTTTGTTTTTGTTATGGGTTGGTATTAACCTGGGCTGATTGATGTACTGGATTTAATCTATCAAAAATGAATTGGCATTTAAATCTGTTTCCTCACTTGAATAATTGAGATCAGTAATCCTGATTCCCCTTCCTCTTGTTAGATTTTTGATGTTTTAAGCAGCACAAAAATGAAGAGGTTGGTCTAAAACAGGATGGCATACTAAAGGTATTCTTGCAGATAGAAAACATCATTTCTCTGTTGTAACCCTCATGTCACATTTTTCCGTACAGGGTGAACCTGGAGAAGCTGGGAATCCAGGACCCCCTGGTGAAGCTGGTTCAGCTGTAAGTTCTGTAGTAGTAAAGACATTATTGGGCTTCATTCAATTTTTTGAAAGTTTGAACATTCTGTTTGAATCTTATCAGCATTTGCTTTTACTCTCCCTCTCCAACTTAATAAATATCAACACAAATGCAAAGCTATTAGTTAATATCTGGAAATCTTCTGCCTTATTTTAATTAGTTATGTTTAAAATAGCACATTTTCATGAGTGATGTCATTAAAACTTTAAGGTGTACATTATTTACCTTGTGTTTAGTGTACTGTCCATAATAGAAACATATCCACAAACCTTGCAGCATTAGATAAACATTTATTAATGAAAATAAGTTATTCTAAGATAAATTAAACTGCTATTGAAAATACTACAATCCCTTGGCAATCTAGAATTTTCTTTTACTATCTAGCTTGAAAGGTTCATAAGTACTGGCATTTAGTTACTACAGTTCAGATTCTGATAGACTATAGACTCTAAAAGCAGAAAACTTTCCAGCCCAACTATACTGATGTTGCAACATTGACACTGAGCTTGTCAAGTAACCCTTTCTTTCGTTGTGTTCTGTAGGGTCCCAAAGGAGAGAGGGGAGAGAAAGGAGAAGCTGGGCCTCCCGGGGCTGCAGGTCCTGCTGGCATTAAGGGGCCACCCGGTGATGATGGTCCCAAAGGGAATCCAGTGAGTTTGTCCCCTCTAAAGAGAAATTTATGTCAAATTCATTTCTTAGCTTTTCTTTGAAAGATTTGAAATGTGGGATTCTGCAATCAAACTCATCACATCATTTCATATATTCACATGCATTCCTCATTTCTTCCCATCTTATTAATTTATTTTTCTATGGGCAGCATATATCTAACCAGCCTTTACCATAACTTTAACCTTCCAAACCAAAAATACAACATTTGGAGCTTCATTTTTAAATCTGTTTATATTCATTTTATAACATCTCCCTAGGGACCTGTTGGTTTTCCTGGAGATCCTGGGCCACCTGGAGAGCCTGGTCCTGCAGTAAGTATCATGGAGAAATAGAAGGATGGTTTGGTGGGATTGTTCCCTGAGTCTTTAGTAACAATTTAAAATTTTTCATTAAAAATGAAAAAAATAAAAGAACTACAAACAGAAACTCAAGTGAAGCAAACAGAAACCACACTGATAACAAAATCTATCTAACTAGTGACTCTTTCATTTCCTTCCTTTGGACAATTATTGAGACATTCTAGGATTGCCCAAGCAGATTATTTAAGTAACAGCTATGCTTTTATTTAACAAAGTTCAAGTCTTTCTTAATCTCATTTATTATATAAACCCTACCTTGAACTGCATCATGTCTATTCCTGGTGAAAACAAGCACTAGTCTAATATACTAATTGTGTCTTCATACTGTCTTTTTATCAAAAGAATACTTTATACACAGTTAAGTGTGGAAAGACTGAGAGGTACCATAATCCAAAATATAAAGTATTATAGTTTATTTGTCATCTGAGCACAGATTATTTTAACAGTATCCCAAGGTAGCCTGTGGAAGTTTTGTACTTTTCCCATGATAACTTGGTGTAGGGCTGAAGACCCTATTCAGGGAAACAGGGACTGTTTCAGTCATGATCTTGATGGCTGACTCTTTGACCCTCCCCCATATAAGCC
>CM053744.1:81774591-81789675 GCA_028658305.1 Pachyuromys duprasi | reverse complement strand
AATAAATAAAATAAAATATAACAGAAAATATCTTGGTTAATTTTCACTGTCATTTACAGGGGCAAGATGGTGTCGCAGGTGACAAAGGTGAAGACGGAGATCCAGGGCAACCGGTAAAGCAAGAAACCTTACTTTTTTTCACATCTTGCATAGACCCATACATTTAAAAAGATGCGATTCAAAATGATCCCTCCTTTTAATTAAAACTCATTCTATATATTGTGTATGCTCTTCTCAAAAGTATGTCTTGAGCTTGTCCTACTATATCAAATTTTGTTACTTAGCTATTGTTTATTTTTTTAATTTTTCTCTATTCTTGTCAAGTACAACATAGTTAAACCTCACCTTCCACCCCCAACTTCTCCCAGTTGTCTCGCTCTCCTCTCCCCCAGAAAAAAACATACATTCTAGGATATCAGCTGACCATGACACAAGATATAATAAGCCTACGCACAAACCCTCACATCAAGGCTGGGCAAGGCAACCTAGTAGGAGAAAAGAGATCCTAAAAGCAGGCAATAGAGTGAGAGTCACTCCCACTTGTTTATAAAAAAAAATATTTTTAAATATAAAAAGTAGTATAAAATAAAGTCAGATGAGCAACTTGTTGTAATTAGTAAGCTATTTTAGTCAAAAAAAACTAAGTGCAAGTGTAGTATAGACATTTTAATTTTTATTTTATTTTTTGAATGATGCAGAAGTGTTTTGACCACATGGTTTAGTTACTTAGGAAAGTAGAAAGTATGGAGGGGATTAACCTAAATAGGTTTGAAGACAGCTGAGCCTCTTGCAAGGTTCTGTTCCTTAGGTGTTGGGAGCCTAAGGTATATTTATGGGACACATTTCACATAATTGTGTACACAGTGCCATAAAAACTGTTAATTTTGTTTGAGAAGAAGTTTAGAAGCAATAGATAGTTATGCTTACAGTTTGTAAGATAAGACTTGTACATGTATCTGCTGGGTTTGTGCTGGATCCTTATTGCCACTTTTTAAAGGACATAGGTTTCTATAAAGGAAATCTGAGCCTCTTTTATCCATGAAGAAGTTTGTTAAGCAAGTTTACCAGCTCACTTTATGTACATATACAGGGTGGCTGAGGCTTTTAAGAATGATTGATGTGTGTAGATGAGAAAAAAGTCAGTTTCAATTCATATTGGGAGAAATGTGTTGGCTCTGAAAAATACCCAGCTTGTTAAACACTGCATTTTTACATTTATATCTAACTGTATTCATTTATAGGGTCCCCCTGGTCCATCTGGTGAGGCGGGCCCACCGGGTCCTCCTGGAAAGAGAGTAAGTTTTCTTTATCATTCTTTGAATTATTTACCATGAGTTTAGGTTGGCATTGCCCAATGCAAGCTGGAGGCAGCATCTAAGGAGTCTGAAAAAATAACCACTTTCTTCAATGTGTCAGAATCATCACCAACTCAGAATACACTTTAACCATTTTACTGTCACAGTTTGAATGAGTCGAAAAACTCTTCCATTGGGTGTTACCTGCTTCTCTGAGGAAAAAAAAAAAAAGTTAAGTGCTGGTAAATAATTCCAAACCCTTCAGAACCCTGGTGTTCAAGTGGTGAAATAGCCAAAGCTGAAAGCATGAACGCATATCAGTAGACTGTGCACAGACATCCATCTATACTGTAGATTGTTTTATGGTGGCAAACTTCATGGACTTAAAAACGGGTTTTCATAAAGTACTATAGCAGCAAATTAGTAGCTATGGTCACAGTAATTGTTGCTGTGCAAAAGAAAGCTCAGCGGGTAAAAGTACTTGCCAGCAGGCCTCATATACTAAGTTCAGTTCCCCAGGTCCACATGCCAAGAAGTGAACTGACTTCTGCTAGTTGTCCTTTGACCTCTATACATATGCTATGGCACCCATGCACACAAACATAAAATAAATAAATCAATGTAAATTATTACAAAAACCACAGTTCTGACTATAGGAGAGCCAAAGAGATGTAAGGATTTGAGTTTAGTTAGAAATAATAATTTTGTATATTAATGGATAAGAGTTTGATATTTTCATGCATATCTATAATATGCATTGACAGAACAGGTTAATCACCTTTCCCTCTCTTAGTACTCCTTATAGTTGTAGGTTCTGGCTTTGAGATGTTCACTGACTACTGTTAGGTCTTTATGAACTGTAGTCATTCCACAACTATAGTGAGGTCAATGAAAACTGAGTTTCTATCTCTCTCTGTAAACTAGCAATGGTTCACTCATCCCCCTAAACTCTTCTGAGTAGTAACTATCCTATATTCAGCTTCTCTTTTACATATAAGTGAGTGCAAGAGCCATTTCTCTTCTAGCATCCGTGTCTGCCTTATTTCACATGACATAATGTCCTCTGATTTCATACACTCTTTCACAAATGACAGGATTTCACCTTTCTTTATGTCTGACTAATACCCCATCAGCTATAATTGCCACATTTTCTGTAGACATTAATCTATCGATTCCATATCTTGGTAGTCATTACTGCTGCTGCAAAGAGTGTAAGAGTGCTGGGAGCTCTTTGGTGGGAAGGTTTAATTCCCTTTGGAAATATAATAAGTAAGGGGAGAGCTAGACCATCTGTTAGATTGACTTTCACACTTTCTGAGGAAACTCCACACTGTTTTCCATGTAGAGTCACTACCTTAAATTACTGAAACAATGCCCTGCATTCCCTTTTTCTGTATCTTTTCAGCATTTGCTGTTTTAATAATAGTCATTCTAACTGGGGTATTATGACCACATTATGGCACTGATTTACATTTACCTTCTGACATTTTGAACATATCTGCTATTCATTTCTACTTCTTTTGACAAATGTCTACTTAGATCATTGAGCCATTGGTTTTAATCAAATTTCTCATTCGGTAGCTGTTGTGACTGCTATTTCCAGTTCCTTTTATGTTCTGCACTCCAATCCTTTGTCTAATAGTTGGCACAACGTTTTTTTTTCCCTCCTGTGTGTTGTGTATATAACTGATTGATTGTTTTCTTTGTTGTGCAGAAGCCTTTTCATTTGATATTATGCCAATTGTCTACTTCTGCTTTCCTGTGTTTTGTGCAGTCATCAAAAGTTATTGTTCATGCAGATGTCCAATTATGTTCCTACTACATTTTCTTCAAGTGGTTCTATATGCATGGTTTTGTATTATGGTCTGTAATCCAGCATGAGGTGATTTTTGTAAAGAACGATACTTAAGGGTTAATTCTCTCTCTCTCTCTCTCTCTCTCTCTCTCTCTCTCTCTCTCTCTCTCTCTCTCTCTCTCTCTCTCTCTTTATCAGAGGCTGCTTGTTCTAAAATGCCTTATTTTGACTCCTTATTTCACATCATTATCTGCAGATGTGTGGCTTCTTTCTGAACTCTAATTTATTCCACTGATATATCTGTTTGGGGGTTCTGTTGTTGTTTGATTTTGCCATATTGCCTTATTTACTGTGACTCTGTAGTGCAACTTGAAGCTAGGCTAGCTCTTTATAATCAACGTTACATTGGCCATAGGGAGTTCTTTGGTGCTCCTACATGAATTGTAGGATTAAGTGTAGTTCTATGAAGAACACTGTTGGTAACTTGAAAGCTATTCTTCAGTGTTGGGCATTTTCACTTTAGATTTTTACTTTCTTGATAATTTTCTGTGTTGCAGCTTTCATCTTTTTCTATCCATTTTTATATAGTTTATTAGTTTATTGAGTTTATTAGTGTGATTATAATTTTAATAGTGTATGTTAACCCTACAAGGTTTTGCATTATTTGGTCCTCTTATTTGCTGAATATATAGGCTCAATAGTCCTTCTGTGTTGGGGTCTTTAGGTTAATCTGCCACAAAAGAGATGTGAATCTTTTCTTCTTACCAGTTTGTCTTCCGTTTGTTTCTCTTGCTAACTGCTCTGGATGAAAATTTCAGTACTATTTCACTTAACATGTGGGTGAGTGGACATCCTCATTTGCCTAAGGATTTTAGAGGCCACCAGGAACTTTTCCCTGCTATGCATGACATTATCTGCTGATGTGCTCTAAGTAATATTATTAATAATGAATATCAGTCTTTCTGTAATAAAATTGTTCAGGGATTTTACTATAAAGATTCGAGGATTTATCAGATGCTTTTTTATATTTACTAGCAAGATCATGTGGCTTCTATTCTTCACTGATGAGTGTAATATATTTATTAATTTGTATATTTGAACTGTCCTTTCACATGGACATTTTTTCTGTGTTGAACATTCTCTCAATGACCATTTGGATCCTAGCAGTATGATCTGAGTTGATATTTGCAAATGTTTCCTTTTGAAAGTTTGGTAATTATAAATTAATTTTCCAGTTGTATTTCATATCTTTTGGATGGATAGTGGTATAAAATTTCTTTTCAAGTGGGTTGCAATCCTTCTTGAGGAAATAGGAATTCTTTTGCTTTTCTCCCAATGTGAAATGAAATATAAAGTGGTAGTTAATGGGGCAATGAAACCAAGTTCAGGCATCTTGTCCAGCTGTACTCCTTATCACATGCATAACTTCAATCAAGTTACTTATCTTCTTTCTCAAGGGCACCGCTCCCTATGGTTGGGTAAACAAAATGCTAGTCAATATGCAGACAGTAAGTGTTCATGTAATATTCTTATACTTCTGCCTTTGAGAATCAGTTCTTTCCACTTAATAGATTCTAACATGAACTTCTCTGTCAAGGCATTTAGCATAAATAATATCTTTAACATGTTCAGTTTTGTATCCACATCATCTTTATTCATAGTTGCAAGTATAATAAATATAGATCCATCAACTTACAGTTATAAATTAGAACATTTTATATGAGTTCAATGATTTATTATTGACATTTGATGAATCATCATTGATTCATCTCAAAAAACTTAATATTGGACAGAATAAATTTCATCAACTTAGGATAGATTAAATACTTCAGTTTTAACATGGCTTTAGTCAAATAACACATATATTGGTAAATGGTTATAATACAATGCACTTTGCTGCCAAATCAAGGCATAGAGTAATATTTACAAAATTTGAGGTACATCTAAAATCTACAATTTGAACTATACAACTGGAAGAAATAAAATGTGCTATTTTATTAAATAAGCATATTTTACATTCTCATATAAGCTATAAAATTAATAAAGTAGGGTAAGGAAATGGTTAACACTAATCTAATAGGTGCTTTTTAAGTGATATAAAGTGGATTGTAAAAGTTGGAATTAATATGTGATGAATTTTCAAATTGCTAATTCTGAATTTTATTATGCAATAAATACACTCACATACAAAATACATTAATATGAAAAACAACTTACTTGAATCAGCTACGTAGCATGTTTTCATTATTGATAGTAAGTACCATAACGGAATGACCATTTTTGATTTTTGGTGAACTATTTGAATGTCGTCATATCAAAACTGTAGTGTTTTTCTGTTTGCTGATTTTAAATAACAATTGAAAATGTAAATGGCTGATTTTAAACTATTCTAGTCTTTGTAAAAAAAAATTTTGAAGGCTTTTTACACACGTATCACTTGAGGCCCAGAAAGTGTAATAACTACACCAATCTTACAAAACTATACATATTCATTTTGATGTAGTGAATCAAACTGAGGTCAGCACTATTGAGCATTAAGTATGCAGGTTTTTCTCCTTTGAAATGTGAAGTTGTTAAATCTAACCTAAGAGCTGCTTAGCTCAACATTGCTTTCTATAGTCAGGTAAATGAACCAACATGGTAAATTGACTTTATATGACTGACAAAATAATCTCCTTCTCCCCTCCCCCATCAATATAAGATCTATTTTAATGGTTTGAGAAGGTACTCCAATCTCCAAACTGTAATAATGAGATGTGGTTCGACTTAACACTAGAATTACAGCTTGAACTCTTGTAAATTAAAGACAACCCAAACTATTTAAGTTAGTCAAGAGTTCAATCTTAATCCGAATGGTTAGTTTAACTTTAGGTAATTTGGGGAAAGGAAAAAAATTGATTAAAATATAGGACATAAAATTTAAATTAATTAAAAATGTTTGAAAAGACAGAAAAAGATAAAAGAGATACTTTATTGAGTACTTTTTAAACTCATAAACCTAGAAACTGGCACTCAATATTTTACTGACACAAGAAAATAATGTAGAATGTTACTTTATTAGAATCAAACAAATGCCGTTATGAAATTGGCCAGAAAATAAAATAATTTGAGGTTTTTAATTTCTTTGGCTCTAGTTTTTATCTTTATTATATGAGCATAATAACAAATTTCTCATCCTAAGTAAGGATGAAATTAGATTATATTATTCATATCTAAAGCACTGAACAATTAATCTATAGTAAATTCATAGAAAAATTTGTTTTACTTGAATTTGTATTTTTACTTTTTCTTCTGTGTTTTAATAATAATCAGTCCTGAGCTCACTCAGTGGCACTCATACAAAAAGTATTCAAATCAGTAATGTAATGCATATTTACTTATGTTTAAGTTGGTATTTATATTAGGTATTTTAATCATAAACTTGTGTAACAAACATTGTTAAGGATTTTTAATGAATTTTTTGTAAAAAAAATTGAAATCATTAAATTCAATTTCATGTAGTTTTTTGTTTTTTTTTTTTTACTAAATATATTTACCAGGAAACACAGGTTTGGGAATTTGTGATAAAATAACACTGTGACTAAACTGAGAGTTAATCATGACGGAAGCATGTAGAAACATAAATGTATTATGGCATCACACTGTGCATTCACTGTACAGAGTAGATTCTGTAAACCAAATCTGCACTGAGAATTCTGTCTCCATACACCGCTGTGTTCCAGTCAGCTGACAGCAATGTCTGAAGCAACAGTTAATTTAATTTAGGAAGACCATACTTGCTTTGACATGGAAAAAGGAGTTACAGCAAGAGCATTCAAAATAAGAGACTCACTCACGGTTACCCTCCAGTAATAAAGTTTATTGGGAGAAAAAGCAGAGAAACCCATGTTGGGTTTTTCCATGAGAAATCATTAGAAAAGGAACAGATCAAAGTGTTGCAAGCAATAGTACAGGGCCTTAAAAGAGTAGGAGAGCTTCCCATTGAAATCAGTAGAGGGGCTTCATTAAAAGGGATAGTTTAAAACACCTGCAGGAGAAAAGAGCTGGCAAACCAGATCTTTAAGGGTGGGGAGGAACATTAGGGCAAAGCCTTCAGAGAAATTTCCCAAATAAAAAGAAGTTTATTCAAACATTTCTAATAATGACTCTTGTTAAAACACACTCACCAAAGAGATGTAAATAGCGTGGATAATGCTTCAACAATAAACCAAAGACTTGGCTTTTAGGTCCCTTCAGAGGGCAGCAGGAAGTATGACTGTACAATTTTAGTCTGAGACAACCTATGTGTGAAGAATGAACGGGGGATCCAAGTACTGAGTAAGACTGTTAGGATTTGTAAACTAAGGCAGATGACTTCTTAATTCTCTGTCCAAGACAGAGACAGCTGCAGGGGTGGGGCTTGAGTTGCTCAGATTGAGAGATCTGACCTGAGAACTACCAGCATCTTCATGGACAAGGCTAGTGATTTAACAACACTCTTACTCAATAACTGTAGTTACTGTATCTTCAGCAGGTTTTTAATAATAATAATAATAATAATACATTCACCAATTTCTTTTTTAATTTATTTATTGTTTATTACAGTTTATTCATTTTGTATCCCAACTGTAGCCCCTTTCCTCATCTCCTAGTCTCACCCTCCCTCTCTCTTCTAGTTCTATGCCCCTCTTAAGGGGATAAGGGAGGACATCCTCCCTTAATATCTGACCCTAGCCTATCAGGTCTCATCAGGACTGTGTGGATTCTCTTTCTCTGTGGCTTGTAAGGCTACTCTCCCCAGGGGGAGGTGATCAAATAGCCAGCCACTGAGATGCTCAATCCTCATTTAGAAGGGCAAACCAGATGGATATCAGAAGTGGGAGAAGTCAGGGAACAGGGCAGGAGCTTACCACAGAGGGCCTCTGAAAGACCCTTCCCAGCAGCGTATCAAAGCAGATCCTGAGACTCATAGCCAAACATTGGGCAGAGTACAGGGAATCTTAGGGTAGAATGGGAAGATAGAAAGACCTGGAGGGGACAGGAGTTCCTCAAGGAGACCAACAGAGCCCAAAAGCCTGGGCCAAGGGAGACCTGCAAAGACCAATCATCCAACCAAGGTCTATGCATGGAGAAGACCTAGACTCTGCTCAGATGTAGCCCATAGGCAGCTTAGTCTCCAAGTTGGTGCCCTAATAAGGAGAGCAGTGGCAGTCTCTGACATCTTCAGCAGGTTGATGAGATGCTTCAATACTTTATAGCCCACCTAGAATGTACAGTTTTTAGATGCATTGTACGGATCTTAACAAAAGAAACATGTCTCTTATCTTTAGTTTGCCTTCACTGAAAGCAAAAGTAAAGTAAACCAATAACTAATTTGCTGTGGTGTTTTATTATAGAAGTTGAAATTACTAAAAACTTGTTCAAAATGTTACCACTTTTTCTGCATGAATCTCACAAAATGGTAAGATTAATAGAATATTGATTAGAACACGATGTGTGACACTTAGAAACATCATTCCATTGGTTATTGAATAAGTAAGAAAATTAAGTTTTAACATTGCCTCATACATACCTTGAGTCATGAATTTTTATTGTTTGATTAAAAAAATTCTTTGTTAAAGTACTGGAAAGTCATGCAACTTATATCAAGTAGCTATGGAATTTTAATACACATTTCATAGTAACTTTTAAATTCTAAGCATTTATTCAAATATTTCTAAAATTGATGTCTGTGAGGGCTCCCTCTTTGTGGAAAAATAACCAGGATCCATAGGGGCACAACAATAAGGAAAAGTATGATCCCATCAAGGTTCAACCAGGGAACTATCCATTTTAACATTTTCTTAAATATAAAGTATAATTAATATATATAATATTATAATGTAATTATAACACAGCTCTGGTAGTTGTGTAGTATATGCTCTTAACTGCTAAGACACGTTTCCAGCCCAAGTTATTGAGTTTATTTCACTTACTTTTATAGTGCATGGGTGAACTCAGTTCAGCCACATTGGTAAGTTTTCAGGTTGCGCAGATAATGGAGTCTTCATAGCTATGTATATGAAGTACCCACTGCATGTACACACACATACATTCAAGTGTCTTCTATTAGCACTGATGATGCAGTAAAACTAGAGCACATTAGCTTACAAATGGCTCTGAGCAGCTATACTCTCAGATCAGTGTCTAATGAGACTCCTTGTCAACTGTCAAAAGTCTGATTCCTGGTGGTTTCCTATAAGCAGATACTTGATCTGATGAATATGGTTCTCCAACAATGAGTAAAATAGTTTTAATGTTAGTATGTAAAAATGAACATATTAAATTTAATTTTTTATTTAGCTCATTGCCAAAGGCAAGACTAAACTAAAAAATTAAGAAAAGTGGTTTATATTTAATAGTTAATATTTCAAAAATGAAAGATTGTGCATTCACATTAAAGGTTTAACTAATTAAAAACTGGGTGTATTCACTATAATGACATATATTCATGTACATGATATCACTCACATTTATGATACATAAGCCCATATATTGCTTATTTATCACATTGTATACTTATGGCATATATGGATTGATATATTGGGAATGTAATAATATTGAGAATAGTATTAATATTAATTCAAGTTTCAAATGAAGATATTTTCTTTTACAATTGCTCTTAAAATGTCATATATATATATGTATGTAAGTAGGTAATATATAATAAAGTTAAAATAAATCACACATCTTATTGACATTTCATTATGTGAGCCATGTCCCAATTTAAATTGAGAACCAGTGCAGATTATGTATGTCCTCACAAATAAATAGTCCAAATAATATTAGAGTGGCTTGGGAAACTGAAGGCATCAGGTCCTATAATGCCCATCTAGCAACTGTGAAGTGACAGTAACTCTGGTGTCAGTAAATTTTTCTTATTTTGATGGGGTACCTGCACATACATCTCATATACACATTCTGAAATATATACATACACATAATAAGTAATAAAAATAAATATTTAAAATAAGCCTAAATTCTGAAAAAAATCCCAAGTTAGTGCTGTTTTACATTTACTTTCAGCTACTCTAAATTACAGTGCTTAGTTAATAAACAACTTTCAATTTTTAATGGAAAACTAAGAAATTTTACCACTTAATGTGTACATAAATATTTACTGAGATAGTTAATTTCACATTAAAGTCAACATAGTTTATCTTGGAACATTTAAATAGTCAGTACCCTTTTCAGTCTATGATTTTCTTCCTTCCTCCTTGATTTGTGAGATCTGATTTCCACACTTGAACCCTAGCACACTCACTATGTGCATGGAAATCAGCCAATGGCCAGCTGTGAGTCTCTGTAGATTGTCATGTCTATCAAACCTATGGCTTTGTGCTCGCACAACAATGATCAGAAAATAAGGTATCATCACAGAAAAACTCTCATCCACCCACACTGTAAGAATCAGATCAGACATTCAATGCTCCAGAAAGTTTTCCTTCCCCCTAAAATGGATCAAATACATATTCTATACACTGACATCATCCTCATATATTTTGGTGTAATGTTTTTATTAACCTACATGCCTGTCTTTGTATGAAATTTCTGTATACACCTTATGGTTTTTATTTTATTTTACATTTATATTTATCATAGTTAGAACACTTTGGATCACAAGTAATATTTATATATTTGAGACTTGAGTAGAATATAAACAAGTTACATGATCACACTGTAAACTATTAATAGTGGAAAGAAAATTATGATATTTCTTATAAGTAGGAAAATGTAATAATAGTGACTAGGTTCTTTTGTGAAAACATGAGAAATAACTAAAACCAGATTCTCACATGGAACTCGAATCATCTGTGCTGCCATTTCAGAACATAAAGACTGGGTGATTTATAAGGAACAAAATCCATTTGGTTCATAGCTGTGCAGGTTGGGCAGTTTAGCATAAATGGTCTATACTAAGGAAAGGACTTCTTATTACATTACCTATAGCCTGTAGGAGCAAACTATAATGTAGTGATCATGAATAAGGATAGTGAAGGGGAACCTCAGAAAGGGAGAAAGAAACAGAAAGACACACATGGTATGTGCTCACTCATAAGTGTATGTTAGCCCTATAATACAGGATAAGCATACTAAAATCTATACTCCTAAAGAATCTAAACAAAAAGGAAGACCCTAGGGAAGGTGCTCAATCCTCATTCATAAGGACAAACATGATAGAAGTTGGAAGCAGGAGAAAACAGGGAACAGGACAGGAGCCTACCACAGAGGGCCTCTGAGAGACTCTACTGATCTCTAGGTATCGAAGCAGAGGTTCAGCTCATAGCCAAACTTTGGACAGAGGGCATGGAATATTATGAAAGAAGGGGGAGATAGAAAGACCTGGAGGGGACAGGAGCTCCAAAAGGAGACCAGTATACCCCTCCCCCAAAAAACAAAACAAAACCAAAAGAAAGAAAGAAACAAACCTGAGCTCTTGGAGTCCTGCAGAGACTGATACCCTAACCAAGGACAATGCATAGAGAGGACATAAAACCCTGCCTAGATGTGGTCCATAGGTTCAATATCTAAGTGCAGTGCCTAGTAAGGGGAGCAGGAGCTTTCTCTGGCATGAACTCAATGACCCTGGGAGGTGGCAGCCTTGTCAGGCCACAGAGCAAGGCAATGCAGCCAGTCCTGATGAGACCTGATAGGCTAGGGTCAAATGGAAGGGGAGGAGGACCTCCTCTATCAGTGGACTAAGGACATAGTGTGAGAAGAGGGAGGAGAAAAGGATTAAGAGGGGGCCACAGCCTGGATACAAACTGAATAAATTGTAATAAATGATAATAATTTTGAAAATGTTGACAAAAAACGGGGAAAGAGAATGAAGGAGCAAGAGGGAGAGGGAACTATTACTCCAGTAATTTTTACTATTGCTGTTTTCAAAATAACTGTCATTGAGGTATCTTAAAATAAACATTCCACTGACTAGTGCAACAAGACTATTTCTTGTTCAATATTGTAATAGTATGAAAATTTAAAGCATGTGCTCAATGCAGAAACTGCTGAATAAACAGATGTATTGCAGAATGTTCTGGATCTGCTTCTCCCTCTTAGAAATTAAACCATGTGAGCATGTTGAAGCCATTCACTTGAAGTATCTATTAAGATTCAACACATTACCACTTCCTTAAGGAACAGTTCATAGAATTTATACACATCTTACTTTTGATTTGAGGTACCTGAACATCCACTGCATAGATACAATTGTAAATGTAGTGAGTTATAGCAGCATTATTTGGGCAGAAAAGACTAAACATGGCTTCATTGATTCTCACATCTAAAATGATGTTCCAGAAGTAGTGTTTGATGATATTATCTAATTTGGTCAATATAGCATGGAGAGATAACATGAAAGGTGAGCCTTTAATAAAATTAGAATACTGAGGTAACATCTGAAACAAAAATGTTATCTTCATGTTTCACCAAATATCACAACTGTATCTAATCTGTTTAACGTAAATATCCAATCTCGGTCGAGAATTTTAAGTATGATCATTGAGAAAATTGAACACAGTGAAAGCAAGAAGAACTGGAGGAATATAAAAAAAATTCTTAGAGATTGTTAGTTGCTTATGCAATCTTTCTTTACATATTTTTCTATGACATTATGAGTATAGTCTTTTTTTGGCTCTAATCCTACAGTTTTAATAATGACATTATTTTTAACCTTACATATTCGCGAGTTTAATCTTTTCACAAGAATGAAACTCCTCTGACTGTTGACCTTCATAATTGTAAATGTTATTTTTCTTTAACTGGTATGATCCTAGAATGTATGAAGTTTAAATGTTCTTATATTGAGCCACTTCTAAAACATTCCTAAAGATAAAGATACAAATAATGTTTGATATATTTCAGGAACTCTGAGTAATTTAAAATAACAATATAATCTCTAGCATTTACACTCACAGTAAGTTTTATTCATCTGCCCTTTTTAATTTTTATTTTTTGTATTAATTACAGTTTATTCTTTTTTTATTGAAGCTGTAGCTCCCTCCCTCATTACCTTCCAATCCCACCCTCCCTCCCTCATCTCCTCCAATGCCCCTCTCCAAGTCCAGTGATAGCGGAGCTCCTCCTCCTCCATCTGACCCTAACTTATCAGGTCTCATCAGGGCTAGCCAGCCATTGTCTTCCTCTGCGCCCAGCAGGACTGCTTCCTCCCTCAGGGGAGATCAAAGAGCCACCACTGAGTTCATATCAGAGACAGACCCTATTCCCCTTACTAGAGTACCCACTTGGATACTGAGCTGCCATGGGCTACATCTGTGCAGGGTAATTTCCATGCATGGTCCCTGGTTGAAGTATCAGTCTTAGAAAAGACCCCTGTGCCCCGAGATTTTTGGGTTTGTTGTTCTCCTTGTGGAGCTCCTGTCCTCTCCAGGTCTTACTATCTCTCCCTTCTTTCCTAAAATTATTCTGCCCCTTTTTATGACTTGTTTTCATTATGTAGCTCTGGAGAGCCGGGAACTCATTTTGTAGGCCAGGCTGGCCTCAAATCCACAGCAGTTCACCTGCCTCCTCGCCCTGTGTGCTGGATTTTAAATCATTTACTGGCATGGGCAGCTCTTCATCAGCATTTTTAAAAGAGCTGCCTTTTTGGTGTCTACATTGATGTTACTTAATGATCTTGAACTGACTTGGTGATTTATCTTAAATTATCTAAATGGGAGTTTTTGCAAAAATTATGGATAAATTTCTGCGTTCTGTTTTAAACAAAAAAGTAATAAAAACGACATCTTAGGAGTCCAGCAACAGTTCTCAAATTTGCATATAGCTCCTCAAGTGTTTTTTTTTTAAAGTAGTACATATCTAAATACAATTTTCTATCTACAGGGACCTCCTGGAGCTTCGGGTTCAGAAGGAAGACAAGGCGAAAAAGGTGCTAAGGTAAAACATGTGAAGTGATATATTTGGCAATTTCATGTTTGCATCAAAAGTCATCTACTTCAACACATTAAAAGATAATTTGGTTTTTATCATTATCATCATTATTGTTATTATTAATTTGTTTCATTTTTATTCACTTCATCTCTTTGTAGACCCATCCTCCTCCCTTCCACGTCCCTTCCTCTCTCCTATTCCTGAGAAAAAGGGAGCTCCCCTTTCCATCCACCCCAGCTGTCCCAATTGCATCAGGACTGAGTATGTCCTCTTCCCCTGTGCCCTGGTAAGGTAGTTCTGCCAGGGGAAACGATCAAAAAGCACGCATGTGAGTCCTTGATCCATGCTTCCCTTACTAGAGGACCCACATGAAACCTAAGCTGCCCATCTATTACATCTTTGTAGGAGGCTTACCCTGTGGGAGAGTGCCAACCCCAGACACTATGAAAGATTCTCTGCTAAGCTTGCAGACAGGAACCTGACAGAGTTGTTCTCCGAGAGACTCTACCCAGCAGTGTTTCAAACACTTTTCTTGTGGAAAAGTGGGAGGAAAGATAAAAGGACCTTGAGGTGACAAGAGTTCCACAAGAAGACCAATAAAACTAAGTAACCAGGGAACAGAGGGTCTTGCTAAGATTGAAGCATTAACCAAGAACCATACATGAATTGTACCTAAGCTTTATCATTATTAATGTGCACATATGTTTAATTTTCAAACAGGGAGAAGCTGGGGCTGAAGGACCTCCTGGGAAAACTGGCCCTGTCGGACCTCAGGGTCCTTCTGGAAAGCCTGGTCCAGAAGGTCTTCGAGGCATACCTGGTCCTGTGGTGAGCATCTCTGCTAAGAAATACTGCTATAAAATAAATTTAAAATTTAAAATGTATGAATTAAAATGCTTGTCAAATTATTGCTTCGTTACTTGTGTTTTATGGGAATCCAGTATTTCTAATAAAGTTATTAAGTTCCTTAATTTAAATAATAATATACTTAACATATTTATGTCATTTATTATAAAATTTTGTGGCAGAGTTTTAATTTTTTAAAGCAGAAAAGAAAACTAAGTTTTAACGTGAGAGTGATAAAAG
>CM053744.1:81754894-81774091 GCA_028658305.1 Pachyuromys duprasi | reverse complement strand
TTTCAGACATATACCTCTGCATATGTGCCATATGTGCATGCGCATATATAAACATGTATATATGTATACACGAGTTATACAAATACACAGTTACAGAGAATTTAAAAAAACACAGTATTTGTATGTTCTAAGATGGTACAGTTTACAGATAACATTGTTTTTCCTTCTGTATGTCTAACATTTAAAAGTAATAGCTATTATCTTATTTAACAAACAAAGTTTTATTTTACTTTATGTAGGGAGAACAAGGTCTTCCCGGTGCCGCTGGCCAAGATGGACCCCCTGGTCCTCTGGTGAGTAAATTTTTCTTAATTTATATAGAGTTTCTGAAAATTAAATCATTTGTAAGCTAGAATTTGTGAATGTAAAGTGCTTTCTACTTTTCAAGCAAGACTATTACACATTCAAGGAGAAAAATAATCCTGATGGGAACATGTAAAAGTTTGCTACTTAGTCCAGAGAATATTCCTTTTTCATGCACTTTAGATGCAAAACATCTTTTCCACTCAGAATAAAATGCTATTAAGGGTTCAGCTCGTCATTTTCTCAGGGCAGACAGTTCTCCAACGTGCATGTGATCAGACTTTGTTTCCTGGTCTTTCATTTAAAGAAAAATCTTGGCACATGAAGTCAGCACACAAATAGATGGTTCTGTTTGTGATATTAAAAAGACATTATTCTGGCCCCTAAAAGAGTGTGTGGTTGTGTTTACGTTGAAGTTAGACACTAGCGTGAGCTCACGTACAGACAACATGCTTGATTAATGCAATGAAGCACTGCCTTGGCCAACATCTAAGGGTCCAAAGTTGCTCTTGTTAAAATATGGGCATGAAGTGACATCGCAAATAGGTCCTTTAAAATCATTGTTTGCCAGATCACTTGGATTTAAAAACTGATTCAATTCGTAGAGGTTTGTAAACACTGATTTTCATTACTATGTCTAAGGAATAAATCAAGAAAAGTAAACATAACTCATTGCATTGAGGGGTTATGATATACTTTACTTTGAATAACCAAAATCCTTTGTTAGAGTAATTTGAACTTTGTTCACATTCCTCTTATTCTAAACATAATTTTTGAAAGGAATGACAGTCTAGTACATATCAACACCAAGTTTTCAGCACAGAGAGATTTATTTGCTCCAGAGAGATAAGGGCAGATAATAGGAGACAAAAACAGGAGATAGATGATAAGGAAAAAGAGAAAAGAGGTAAGAGAGATGGGGAAGGGGAGCCTGTGGATAAAGAGAGTACAGACCGGCTTATAGGTTAATGACAGTTTACACAAGAAAGAGAAGACAACCTGTATTAGGAGAAGGTGTCTGATTGTTTTTTACATTTAAAAATTTATTTATTTGATATTATTACAATTTATTCATTTTGTATCCCAGCTGTAGCTCCATCCTTCATTCCCTCCCAATCCTACCCTCCCTTCCTCTTCTCCTCCCATGCCCCTCCCCCAGTACACTGGTAGGGGAGATCCTCCTCCCCTTCCATCTGACCCTAGACTATCATCAGGACTGGGTGCATTGTCTTCCTCTGTGGCCTGGCAAGGCTGCTTCTCCCTCAGGGGTAGGGGCAGGAGGTGATCAAAAAGCTAGGCACTGAGTTCATTTCAAAGACTGCCCCTGTTCCCCTTACTTGAGAACCAACTTGGAGATTGAGTTGCCAGGGGCTACATCTGTGCAGGAGTTCTAGGTTATGTCCATGCATAGTCCTTGGTTGGAGTATTAGTCTCAGAAAAGACACCTATGCTCAGATTTTTTTGGTTCTGTTGCTCTCCTTGTGGAGCTCCTGTCCTCTCCAGGTCTTTCATCTCCCCCTTCTTTCATAAGATTCCGTGCACTCTGCTCACAGTTTGGCTATGAATCTCAGCATCTGCTTCGATACCTTGTTGGGTATAGTATTTCAGAGGCCCTCTGTTGTGGCTCCTGTCCTGTTCCCTGTTTTCTCCCTCTTTCAATGTCTATCCTGTTTTCATTTCTCAGTGAGGATTGATCATCTTACTTAGGGTCCTCCTCCTTGCTTAGGTTCTTTAGGTGTACAGATTTTAGCATGTTTATCTTACCTTATATGTCTAATTTCCATTTATAAGTGAGTATATACCACTCACTTTCTGTGTCTTTCTGATTCTGAGTTACCTTACTCCGGATGTTCTTTTCTATTTCCCAACATTTGCCTGAGAATTTCATGATATCCTTGTTTTTAATTGCTGAGTAGTATTCCATTGTGTAAAAGTACCACAATTTCTGTATCCATTCCTCAGTTGAGGGATATCTGGGTTGTTTCGAGATTCTGGCTATTACAAATAAAGCTGCTACGAACATGGTTGAGCAAATGTCCTTGTTGTGTACTTGAGCATCTTTTGGATATATGCCTAGGAGTGGTATAGCTGGATCTTGAGGTAGCACTATTCCTAATTGTCTGAGAAAGCGCCAGATTGATTTCCAGAGTGGTTGTACAAGTTTACATTTCCACCAGCAATGGAGGAGGGTTCCCCTTTCTCCACAACCTCTCCAGCATGTGTTGTCAATTGAGTTTTTGATCTTAGCCATTCTGATGGGAGTAAGGTGAAACCTCGGGGTCGTTTTGATTTTCATCTTTTTGATTTAGGATGTTGAGCATTTATTTAAGTGTTTCTCTGCCATTCAATATTCCTCTGTTGAGACTGCTCTGTTTAACTCTGTATTCCACATTTTAATTGGATTACTTGATTAATTGATTTTAACTTTGTGTCTAATTTTGATTGTACGTGTTAATTAGGGTAGCAAAATGTGGGCTTTTGATTGTTGGAATTTAATAGTTTGATATTAGACCTTTGTAGTGAGCCTTCAGTGGAGGAAGTGGCTAAATAAGGGAATAGAGCTTGGTAGCTAGCGTTAGGCTTATAATGTAACTTTTAGAAAGATAGAGGGAGTTGGGGAGAAGGGTAAACTGCAATACTTCCAGGCTCCTTATTTGCCATGGTTGGGCCTGAGCTTGCCATGCTGCAGTCTGCTGGAGCCTTCCACTTTCACTTAGGATATAGACATATTCAGAAAACATCAAAAATGGAATCACAATTCTAATTATCCAGGGCATATTTGGCTATTCCTTTCATTAAAGGAAGCCTCAAGTTCTAACGTAGCCACCATAATACTTCATGAGTGTTAGAATCATCTGAACCTTGCACTTGAGAAGATAGATTGCCTCTATCTTCTGGATAAATATTGTCAGATCCTTAATTGTCTTGAAGCAGAGGACTACTAGTTACCTACTCTATACATAATCCTGTTATCATAGAAATTGAGCCCTGGGTAACACTGGGCCACTTCCAGATCTGCAGGACTCTTTAGGATATACTTCCCTTTGATTCAGTAAACTCCTAACTGCTCATTTAGAGTCTGGTAGCAAAATGCTTTCCCTAAATATCACCCTAAAATTTACCAGGATCCTTTTTTTTTCTTGTTATGTTAGATTTTTCCAACAAGCAGTCTGACCTTTCAGCATATGAAGTAGAAGCACCTTCATCTACTTAGCTAAAGTAGAGATTTCCTTTAGCTAATGTTAAAAATAAAACCATCAGACATACCAGCTGATTAAAGTCTGCAAAATTTGTATTTCTAATGCTTAAGTAAATGTGAGTTTACAATATAAGAAGGTTGAACAATTCAAATCATTTTTAGAAAATTGCAATGGTAAGCATCAGGAAGGCCCAATGTGGGCCTTCTCATTCCTTGGATGATTTCACTGGGGAATATTATTATGTAAATATATTATTAATAGCTTTTTCAATGAATCTGGTATCTGGAAAAAGCTACTTAGTCCTCAGGAAATGAGTGGAGGTAGAAAAGGCATCTGCAGAATGAAATTTAATGAGCTTTCCTACTCAGCCACTAAAGATTTATTTTAGGAGTATCATGTTTTAGTCAGAGTGCAGGTTATTTTACGGATAGAGGTTAAATTCACCCACTTTCAAGCCAATAACGTTGTTTAAAGAAATTAGCCATTCCATGGGCTAGTGAGATGACATTAGACCCCTTGCCAACTCTATTTTTAAAGAGAGAATAGTGAAAGCATCTGACTCTATCATATCAGTTTCCAATTGAGCACCCTAGTAAGGAGTACAGGTGCTATGTCTGACATGAACTCAGTGGCTGGCTCTTTGATTACCTCCCCCTGGGGGAAGGGGTGCAGCCTCTCCAGGCCATAGAGAGGATGAAGCCAGCCCTGGTGAGACCTGATAGGCTAGGGTCAGATAGAAGGGGAGGAAGTGGTCCTCCCCTATCAGGGAACTAGAAGAGGGGCATAGGGATTGGGAGGAGATGAGGGAGGGGACTGCTTACGGGATACAAAATGAATAAATTGTAATGAATAAAATAAAATTTAAAAAGAATCTGCATGTAAACTTTAGATTTCCTTCTTGACTATCTACTTTTATTAAACCAACCAAGTTTGTCTTTCTTCAAAAAAAGTGATATTAAGTTTAATTAATGATAATTGCAATATCTTCTTCCTAATAGGTTATGTATATTAAATGAGTCCTTTATATGGCACTCACACAGCTGATGAGCAGCAGTGCCACTAAATAAAGAATTGCCAAATGCAAGAAAAAAATATAAATATTTCTAAATTATCAGTGTAACTAAGTGATAACTAAATCCATATATGTGTCAAACCAATACTCTGGTAGAAGTTGCTGACACGGCAATTCGGATTGTACTTAGAGCAGCTAGAACCTAACTCAGTGAGAGTCCTGTTTGAGAGGCAAGCAGAGAGTGTCATTCCCAGCTCACCTGTGTCTTTGCTTCCGTGATTTAGGAGCACGGCCCAATTTCTAAGGAAGGGAAGAAACTTAAGTGAGGATAAATGTAGGAGCTGAGACAAAACTATTGGAACATTCAGACATATTTGCATTGGACTTAAAAAATAATCCGCTTGAAAGTTGTCAGAATACTTCTTTATTCATAGTATATTTTCCTCTTATTTATAAATACATTCGCACTCACATCTGAGACTATTCAAGTAGATGTCTGCAACTCATTCCGTGTAAGATCTTTTTACTGCTTTTTGAAGTTGTCTATAACTTCCTAAACAGAAGTGTTTGACCACAGTACTTATCAAAGCATTCCCATTTTGTTTCCTAGAAATGATTGTTTTTAAAGTTAGGAGCCTACCATAAAAGGCCTCTGGAATACTCTGCCTAGCAGTGGATCAAAGCAGATGCTGACAGTCATAACCAAACCTTGGACAGAGTGCAGGAAATCATATGAAAGAAGGGGGAGTTAGTATAACCTGGAGAGGACAGGAACTCCACAAGGAACAAATATATCAGGGCACAGGGATCTTTTATGAGACTGCTTCTCCAACCAAGGACCATGTGTATGGATATAACCTAGAACCCTGGTTCAGATGTAGCCCATTGTAGCTCAGTATCCAAGTGGGTACCCTAGTAAGGGGAACAGGGACTATTTCTGACATGAACTCAATGGCTGGCTCTTTGACCTTCCTCCACTCTCTAGGAAGGAGCAGCCTTGCTAGGCCACATAGGAGGACTTTGCAGCCAGTCCTGAAGATACCTGATAAGCTAGGGTTAGATGAAAGGGGAGGAGGACCTCCCCTACCAGTGGACTTGGAAAGGGATAGGGAGGAGCTGAGGGAGGGAGGGTAGTATTGGGAGGGAATGAGTGAGGGGGCTATGGCTGGGATACAAAGTAAATAACCTGTGATTAATATAAAAAATAAAAATTATTTTTAAAAAGTTTATTTTGAAATAGGTAGTCTCTTTATATAGTCCAGGTTGGCCTTGATTTTAATATGTAGCTCAGGCCAGCTTTGATTTGACATCTTGCCTCAGACCCCAAGGACTGGATTTCACAAGTGACCCATCATGCTTAGCTATAAAAGTATATTTTTGTGATATGTAACTTAATCATCTGAATATCTTATATATATGTATATAATGTATTAACACATCACACAAACACAGAAACACACACTCACACTTTAAATTATTCATATGTGCAGCACATATGAATTTAACAAAACAACTGAAAAGACAGTGATAAAGCTGTGTTGTTTTGTGAGAACTACTTATTTCTTGAGTACTCAATATGCTTTAATGGGCATGTCTCAAATGATAAAGAATGCTGAATAAATTTGGATGTCAGCTACAAGATGACAATTAACATTGTTGAATAATTTTAAAAGCATGCATTTAGCCAATCCTGATGACACCTGATAGACTAGGGTCAGATAGAAGAGGAGGAGGACCTCCCCTACCAGTGGACTAGGGGAGGAGCATAGGAGGAGAAGGGGGAGGGAGGGTGGGACTAGAAGAAGACAAGGGATGGGGCTACAGATGGGATACAAAGGAAAACATTGTAATAAATAAAAATAAGATTTTTTAAAGTATAAAGCAAGTATGTAATATCTGTAAGCATAATTAATGTTGTAGCAGTTTTAATCTTTTTGTTCTATTTTTTATTTTAAGCACCTAGTCATTTCAATGATTCTGAAAAATTACTCAGTATTTTGTCAATTTAATATATCAAATACTTTCTTTTCAGAAAATAATAAATACTTGAAAGCATCAATTTTATTATATATTTTTTATTTAAATATAGTCACAGAGAGGGATAGTAAATAATTCATAGTTTCTCTTTGTTAAAGGTTGGTGCAATTATTTTTTGTCTAAGCTTCTTACCATAACAGATACTGTGAGGTCCAGTCAGACAGATAACATCAGTACTCCTAGGAGCACAAAGATACACACATTAGATTTTCTAAATTATTAAACACAAAACATGAGGTCCGCTCCATTTATAATTTGCACGATGTGATAGTCTTCTACTTTTATTAAATTTTAGAAATATCACTAGCAAGAATATCAATATCAAAGACTTTTTCAAACATGAATAAAAGATGAGATGGGTTACTAAGTTATAGTTTGAATTTTTTTTTTCTACAAAACCCTGTTACAATTAACAGGGTTGTAATATGTGATATTCTATAGTAATTACATGGATTTAATTTTAAGCTATCTTCTTTTAAAAAAATATTCAGCAGTACTTCTTAATTTTATTTTCAGAGTCAAGTTTGGGGTATACAGTTTTATTTATAACCCATGCCGTACAGTTTTAAATTGCATATCATCACATATATTTAACAGGGGATAACAGTGAAAGGAGGAGTCTTTGTTTTCATATTTTGAACACTTATGAATGTATGATTCCTGTTTATATTTTTCTTTATTACTTATGAATTATGTATTTCACTAAGGATTACTATTTACAATATGCCGAAGAGAAAATACCAAGCATGATACTTGGAATTATATTTTCATATGCAGAATTGTAGTTTTTAATATATTCCATACAAAACCAGGATTATTATAACTGTCTTCACTCTCATGACATTACTAATTTCTGTTTTCAGTCACCAAAACAGACTGATTTGGATTAACAGCATCATCTCCAGCATGGTTTGTGAGATTTTAGGATCTTACTAACTTAGGAAAATAATGTCCCTTACCTATTTTTGCATATATTTTTAAATCTTTATTTTTATATGAATTACAGTTTATTCACTGTATATCCCAGCTGTATCCCCCTCCCTCATTCCCTTACAATCCCACCTTCCCTCATCTCCTCCAATGCCCCTCTCCAAGTCCACTGATAGGGGAGGTCCTCCTCTCCATCCATCTTACCCTAGGCTATCAGATCTCATCAGGACTGGCTGCATTGTCCTCCTCTGTGGCCAGGCAAGGCTGCTTCTCTCTCCCCTCCCCAGGGGGAGGTGATCAAAGAGCCAGCCAATGAGTTCATGTCAGAGACAGTCCCTGTTCCCCTTACTAGGTAACCCACTTGGAGACTGAGCTGCCATGGACTACATCTGAGTAAGGGTTCTATATCCATGAAAGGTCCTTGGTTGGAGTATAAGTCTTAGAAAAGATCTCTGTGCCCAGATTTTTTGGATCTGTTGCTCTCCTTGTGGAGCTTCTCAGGGAACAGGACAGGAGCCTACCACAGAGGGCCTCTGAAAGACTCTAACCAGCAGTGTATCAAATCAGATGCTGAGACTCCTAACCAAACTTTGAGAAGACTGCAAGGAATCTTATAAAAGAAGGATGAGATAGTAAGTCCTTTACTTTTTAAACTCTTCCATATGTAGTATTTATACGGAAAAAAATCTTGAAAAATAGATTTGACACTCAAACAATGTATAGTATACTTCTTCTTAAACCTGAGCAGTTAGAATAGTGGAAAAATTCTTTAAAAATACTGAGTTTCCTTAATCATCAGGAAAATGGAAATCCAAAGGACCCTTGAGATTCTATCTCATACACATCAGAATGTCAAAAAAAAAACAAAAAAACAAAAAAAAACCTCAAGTGACAACACATGTTGGAGAGGATATGGAGAAAGGAGAACATTCCTCCATTGCTGGTGGGAATGCAAACTTGTGCAACCACTGGTGCTTTCTCAGAAAACTGGAAAAGTACCACATCAAGACCCAGTTGTAGCACTCGTGGGCATGTTTCCAAAAGATACTCAACCATATAACAACATTTGCATAACTATGTTCAAAGCAGCTTTATTCGCAATAGCCAGAATCTGGAAACAACCTTGATGTCCCTCAATGGAAGAATGCATACAGAAATTGTGTATTTAGAAATAGAAATAGAAATGTATGTCTGCTCGTTTTCACTGCTTTCTTCAGAGACAGAAGGGGTAACCACACCAACAGAGGTGCAAGACTGAAGCCCTCTTTGCTAAGCTCACTTAATTTATTCATAACTTAGTGTGAGATAGACAGACAATGCTTTTAAGAGAGGCTTTTCATACTATTCGACAGTTTTTGAATCAGTTCCACACATATTAATATTTAAAATTTACCAAAATTGTATGCTAGACAATAAAACTTTCTTTCACAGTAAAGAATCAACGTCTCCCTAGGTAGTGGAAAGGAAAACCTAGTCGTACCAAACTGTGGACGAGGTAATAATGATGACTCATGACATATGTTGCTATGGATGAAGTGTATAGTTCCTACCAGAGAACACCTTCAGCTGATAAACATGTTCAGCAAAGTGGCTGGATAAAAAAATTAATTCAAAAAAATCAGTAACTCTCCTGTATACAGAAGAAAAACAGGCTGAGAAATAAATTAGGGCAACAACACCCTTCAAAAAGGCCACAAATACCATAAAGTACCTTGGTGTAACTGTAACCAAGCAAGTGAGGGACCTATATGAAAAACAAAAACAAACAAACAAAAAACTTCATGTCTCTGAAAAAAAGAAATCGAAGAAAATATCAGAAGATGGAAAGATATCCATGCTCATGGATCAGTAGATTATTATAGTGAAAATGGCTATCCAACCTCCCCGCCCCCCAAATGGCTATCCTACCAAAAGCAATCTACTGATTCAATGCAATTCCCATCAAAATACCAACACTATTTTTATAGACCTTCAAAGAACGATGTAAATATCATATAGAAAAACAAAGATCCAGAGTTGCTAAAACAATCCTGTACAATAAAAGATTTTCAGGATATATTTCAATCAAATATTGGAAGGTATACTACAGAGCAACAACATGGCACTGGCTTAGAAGTAGACTGGTGGACCAATGGAATCGAATCGAAGACTAGAAGTAAGTCCACACAACTAGGGAAACTTAATTTTGACAAAGAAGCCAAAACCATACAATGGAAAAAAGACAGCATCTTCAAAAAATGGTGCTGGTCTAACTGGATGTCTCCATGTAGAAAAATGAAAACAGAACCATATGTATCATTCTGCACAAAGTTAAAGCCCAAGTGGATCAAAGAATTCAACCTAAAGTCAGATGTACAAAGTCTGTCAGAAGAAAAAGTGGGGAAGAGCCTTGGCCTTATTGGCACAGGATACAACTTTTTGAACAGAACACCAATAGCACAGACTCTAAGATCAACAATTAACAAACAAGTCCTCATGAAAGTGAAAATCTTCTGTAAAGCAAATAACATTGTCATCAGAAGAAAATAACAGCCTACAGATTGGGAAAGGATCTTCACCAAACATACATCTGACAGAGGGCTAAGTCCAGAATATATAAAGAACTGAAGAAATTAAACACTAAAAAAAACAAATAATCCTGTTAAAAAATGAGGTACAGAGCTAAACAAAATTTTCAACAGAGAAATATTGAATGGCAGGGAAACAAAGAGATGCTCAAAGTCCTTAGTCATCAGGAAAATACAAATCAAAACAACCTTGAGATTCCACCTCCTACCAATCCGAATGGCTAAGATGAAAAACTCAAGGGATAATGCATGCTGGTAAGGATATGGAGAAAGGGGAACACTCCTCCATTACTGGTGGGAATGTAAACTTATACAACCACTTTGGAAATCAATCTGGTTCTTCCTCAGAAAATTAGAAATAATGCGACCTTAAGATCCAGCCACACTACTCGTACGTGTATACCCAAAAATGCTCTACCATTCAATAAGGACATTTGTGCAACCATGTTCATAGCAGCTGTATTCGGAACAGTCAGAATAAGGAAACAGCCTAGATGTTCCTCAATGGTGGAATGAATACAGAAAATGTGGTGCATTTACACAATGGAATACTACTCAGTGATTAAAAAAACAAGGAAATCATAAAATTTTCAGGCAAATGGTGGGAACTAGAAAAGGTCCTCCTGAAAGAGGTAACCCAGAAGCAGTAAGACACAAAAGATATATACTTACTTATAAGTGGATATTAGTCGTGTAATATAGGACAAACATACTAAAATCTATAGCTCTAAAGAAGCTAGGCAACAAGGAGGACAGTAGGGAAGATGATTAATCCTCATTCAAAAGGGCAAAGAGGATCTACATTTAAAGCAGGAAAGAAGAAGGAACAGGACTGGAACCTTCCACAGAGGACCTCTGAAAGACTACCCATCACAGTATCGAAGGAGAACTGAGGCTCATAGCCAAACTTTGGGCAGAGTGCTGGAATCCTTATAGAAGAAGAGGGAGGTAGAAAGACGTGGAGGGGACAGGAGCTTCACAAGGAGAACAACAGAGCCAAAATACCTGGGCCCAGGGGGGACTGCAGAGACCAGTACTCCAACTAAGGACCATGCATGGAGAGGACCTAGACCCCCTGTTCAAAGGAAGCCCACAGGTTGCTCAGTTTCCAATTGAGCTCACTAGTAAGGGGTACAGGGACTGTCTCTGACATGACCTCAGGGGCTGGTTCTTTGATTACCTCCCACTGTGGGGTGCAGCCTTGTGGGGCCACAGAAGAAGATGATTCAGCCAGCCTTGATATGACCTGATAAGCTAGGATCAGATAGAAGAGGAGGAGATCCTCTGCTATCAGGGCACTAAGGAAAGGGCATATGGGGAGAAGAGGGAGGGTGAGACTGGGAGGAGACAAGGGAGATGCAGCAGGGATACAAAGTGAATAAACTGTGATAAATATATAAATAAAAACAAAATTAAAATTAGATTATTAAAAGAAGAAAGAAAATGTGTCATCAGATTAATCAAAATGAACAAACCAAGCATGCAACAGTAGTGTATGTCTCCTTATATAAAATAATAATAATTCATTTATTTCAAATCAATGAGGTTTATGTGAATAACGTTTTTTGTTACTTGGTACTTGACTTCTGAAGTGCAGCAGTGACCTATCTAAATTACTGCAGAACTAAGCAGATGAGTTACAAATAGATGATCATTTGCCTCCAGCACTCATAATTTATTAAAAATCTTGAGTAGATAATGAAAATGATAAAATTCTTAGAGTTTTATTTTATTTAAAGAAGTTTGTAGTTGAAGTACATTCTCTTCATATAAAATGTTATAAAAGATAATATATTTTATAGATACACTAAGAGTATTATATAATTTAAATCTATAACACTAATTAAACATACTACTTTTTAAAAATATGTTGTTTTTGACTGAAGTGGTTATATAATTTTCCCTCCGTTCCCTCCAACCAAACCCTCCCACCAACTCTCCATGTTTCTTCCGCTCTCAAGTTAATAGCTTCTTTTGCTGTGTTATTGTTATACAACAGATATGTGTATATATGTGTGTGCATGTACAAATATACGTTCACTCACACATACATACATATACACACACTTAACCTACTGAGTCCATTACGGTTGTTATATTTTTATAGTTTCAAGGTTGATCATTCTGTATTGAACAACAAATAAAGAGGCTTATTTCTAGGATAGTGTAATTTTCCTTCTTTCAGCAGTCATTTTTGCCTGTAGCTTTTTATCTGAGGGTGCATTTGACAAAATATCTCATTCAGTGTGTTCATGACCATTTATACTGGCACTGTTCCAATCTTATTTATGCAGCTATTTCTAGGAGAAAGTGTGTCACATACGTTTTCCTGGTATTCTGGCTCTTACAGTTTTTCAGCAATCTTCTTCCATAATAGATTTAGGAGCTGTGTTGCAGATATACACTTTGGGAATGGGTACCTGATCCGTTGATCTCTGCACTCTTTCCAGATATGATTGTGTGTGTGTGTGTGTGTGTGTGCGCGTGTGATGCCCTCTGTTTGCCGGAAAGAGAGGCTTCTTTGATGAAAGATGGGTATAAGGACAATATTAAGTAATTATGCTGGTATAGCAATGTGGTAGAAGTAGATTCTTTTGTAATGTCCTTGATTTTTCTCCATATGGGTCTCTCAGTAAAGGGAGAGGGGGGCTCCCTCTGTCATGAACTCTTTTATCACTTGCCCCTGGTGTTGCAGCTTTGCCAGGACACAGAGGAAGAGGATCCAGGAAGTCCTGATGAGACTTGATAAGCTATGGGCAGATGGCAGAGGAGGAGAACTTCCCCTTTCTAGGGATTAGGGGAAGGGATAGAAGGAAAGAGGAAGTGAGGGTGGGACTGGGAGAAGTTGAGGGAAGGGGTATATAATCGGGATATATAATGAATAAATTATAAAAAAAAAAAAAGCTTGAAGATTCTTTTGCGCAAGACTCCAATAAACAACCAGGAATGAATGAACTCCAGTTACCTCACTATGGAAGAAAACCCTACCTGATGTGTTTCTCCTTTGTTATGTAATTGAAGAAGAAAATAATGTTAGGTCAGGCCTATAGCCTTTAGGTTAAGTGTTGTATTTTCCAGTCAGGTTTGTAAGCTTATGTCTGCTTTTCTGTTAAAACAAAACAAAAAACAAAACAACATAAAAAAGAAGATAAAGAAAAGAAATAAAGAAATTATGTTACATTGATCATTTACAAGACTATGGCAGTATCTTTGGCTTAGGAAAATGTATTGCTAAACGGAATCATGCCTTGACTTGTCATTTAGAAACCTATTTGATACATGGGTCCTGTGACCTTCCAACCAAATGTGGTCCACTTTATTTTTCTAGAGTCCTTAGTTTACAAGCATTTTAATAACAATAAACTTTTAAGGCAAAGGAAAACGATCATGTATCTCATATTCTAGAATATAGCTGCAGTCAAGGTACTGTATTACAATTTGCTAAAATCATTTCTGGCTCACAGTAAGGATTTTCAATTAAAATTTGAGAAAGTTAAACATTTCTTTTTTATTCCTTAATTCTGTCCAGTCAACTTTCATGTTGAGTCTTGTTTTCATCCATTTCCTTTCTTTTTTTTTTTTTATTGCCTTGCTGAGTAACACCATCTTCTCATTTGTTGTCATCACTCTGAGAAGTTCAATGTGATATGCTAATAGAATCTTGAGCTATCAACCCTATCCCTGCATTTGGATTCCAGGTCAATTCCAAATGTTAAATTACTCTTTCTAACAAGTAAATGGACACAAAAACTACTTTGTCACTATTGCTGTGAATATTGAAAATATAGTATTAAATTATGTTGAGATCACTGAGTATCTTAATATATCTTTCTCTCTAGAGATCGCAGTGAAATATGTTTATATTCAAGAGAGTATAAACAATAATTGAGATCAGAATTCACTTTTAGACATTAGTGGCTTTAAGTTCATTTCATAGAAGTCATATCTCATTCTTTACAGGATTAGATGCAGTTTCAACTCATTTAAATACGATTTTTACTTAAAGAAAACAATATCATATTTATCTGGATTTTTTGGTTTTCAAATAGTGCTTGATTATTAAAAGCTTGAGTTTTTTTAAATTTTACTGAACCTATTGTAACTTTTAAAATTAAGATTTATCATTGAAGTATCTATGCACTGGTTGTATAGATGTATAATTTGCAAGTCTTTTCTACATCAACTATTATAATTAATACTTTATACTTTCTTCTCAAAAAGAGTCCATATAAGTTGTATCTTATTTCAGATTTCACACACATTTATTTAATTAAAATTATCAATATTGTGATTTCTCATTAACTCCATGATATTTTTTCCAATAGATCAAGTTTATTAATATTATTATGCAAATATTTTCTACATCTGGGATTTATTTGTTTTAGCACTTTACTAAAAGGACTATACAAATCCTTCTGATTTTAGAATCATCAACTGTTCGTATTTGCCCCTTGTTTCTTTATTTTTTATTTCTTTTTCTTTTTTAATTGAATTTTTATTTTTTTACATTAATTACATTTTATTCACTTTGTATCCCAGCTGTAACCCCTCTCTCATTCCCTCCTTATCTCACCTTCTCTCCCTCAACTCCATGATATTTTAAGACCATGAATTTCTCTACAAACAAATGCAATAACACTGATTGTTAACTTTGACTGAACTCCATATTTCATAAAACAATCTAGCTCTAGAGGTAACTCAAAATGTGATTGATTTTTTTTTTTTTTTTTTTTTTTTTTTAGTCCATAGCACTTGTATTGGGTACTTTCCTCAACAATGGAACAAAAATTTTGCCAGAAGCAACTTGGAGAGAGAAGGATTTATTTTTACACTGAAGTGCATGGCAGGGAAGACAGTGCCTGAGACCAGCTACTGTCCCTGATGCAGGAACTTGAGGCTGTGTGCTCATAGGAAGAAGGCTGAACAGGAAGTACAGAGGAGGCCCTGTCTCGGAAACCTCCAGCCTTCCTACCACACCCATACCAATCTATGTAGCCATTAGGCTTAGAGCTCAGAGTTCTACAGCTTTCCGGAGGATCAGCACCAAATGGAAACAATCAAACACATGCTCTTCTGGGAACATTTGACATTATGCTTATTCTCAATATATTTATTTATTTATTTTCTTTTTGTTCAGGGACCTCCTGGTTTACCTGGTCTCAAAGGTGACCCTGGCTCCAAGGGTGAAAAGGTAAAAGAATGTGTTATTAGGATTTTTATAACATGAACAGCAGGTGTGATAACTTTCTCAAAGTCTGTTAAAGGTAATTTCAAACTACAGCACCGTCTTTCTCATTATTGGAAAGAGCAATTCTCAAATATATTCAGAGAAGAAAAGGTATGCAGATAGTAGTGAAAAGTGTTTCAGCATGAGAGCTGATTCTTAATGATCCCTTTTAGACACCCTTTTAAGAGAGCATATGCTCCCCAATAGACTGAAAAGCCAAATGACCATTTTTCTGTTTTTATACATGAAAGTAAAAGTTTTAAGCCAGAAATGCTGTTCAAGTGATAACATGTTCTCACCGAATTTATGTTGTGTTTTACCACGTAAAGATAACAGGCCATTTGTATAATGGAATTACTGTGGTTTGGAAGGTTTTTACATCTCCAGAACTCTCTTAAAGACTAAACAGTCCCTGATGGATAGCAAACATTTCATATTAAATGAGATGCTTACTAAAATAGAGAGCTTTTTTTGTTTTTATGTTACAAAAACTCCATTTTTGAAGTTTATCGCAAATTAAACACTAATGATTATTGTTGTTTTTTTAGAAAGTTCGTTTTATTTTTAATACTCCATACTTATTAAAGACTGCTCTTCCTGTAAGAAGTAATGATCCACGTAATTAAATGGAGGTTCTAAACACTAAATTTCATACAGAGGTGTTGTCAAAATCCCTCCATTTCTTTGATATTATGTTTCATGAATTTTATATTAAAATATGTTATGTCTACAATTTAACCATGGCTATAACACATAATACTAAAGTTTGTTGTTCTTTTTTTCATTTCTGTAGGGTCATCCTGGTTTAATTGGATTGATTGGCCCTCCAGGAGAGCAAGGGGAGAAAGGTGATAGAGGACTGCCTGGGACTCAAGGTTCTCCAGGAGCCAAAGGAGATGGGGTGAGTGTAGCGTAGGTGGTCTTTCCACTTCGTTACATCAGCACAAATACAGTTGCACACTCACACACCTTTTTTTTTTCATCACAATCATTAGAGTGCTTTATGGCACCCTAATCTGCCTTAGACCACGCTACTTTTATAAATATTTTAATGAATTGAAAATATGATTTAAGTTAAAATGATAAAAGATACAATGCTGTAAATGTTTGTACAAGCAATCTTTGAATCCCCATGACATGCAGACATTATTTTGAGAGTGTCACAGATGCCTTAATGTACAGCTCTACAGACTTCATGGTAGAGACACAATATGAAAGCTATAAGTTGCAATGAATGGTGAAGGGTTTGCCGTACTGCAAAAAGTCCCTCTAATTCATAATTCAAAGTGCCTAAGAAGTTTTTATTATCACATTTTTGCAACATGACAATGAAATGAACTGAAAAACTTACTAAATTCACTGCTGTTTCCCCCCCTAGGGTATCCCAGGTCCTGCTGGTCCCATAGGTCCTCCTGGCCCTCCAGGGTTGCCAGTAAGTACAAGAGAAAGGAAACTGAGGGTAAAACAGCAAGCATGCCAGGGCAAACAATGGCCCCCACTTTAACCTGGTCATTTGCCTTTTGTGTTTTCTAGGGTCCTGCTGGCCCGAAGGGTAACAAAGGATCCTCTGTAAGTGCTGCTCTCGTATTCATATTAATGTGTCAGTGACGCTTATTGAATTTCCCTCTCACTTTTCATGGCTTGTCCTGCTTTCTTTCTAACAGGGACCTACTGGCCAGAAGGGTGACAGTGGTCTGCCTGGGCCTCCCGGGCCTCCCGTAAGTGTATATTAGCAAGAAATACGGTTCATTAACAGGAATATGGGTAAAGGCAATGGTCTCTCTGTTCTTAAATGACAGAGGAAAAAGCACATTTTGTCCAAGCTACTGATTTTGTAGGAAAATGAAGGTTATCAACTGACATATCAAGATTTATTTTCTTAATTGATATTACTCCTTAAAATATAATTATTTCTTAATGGTATACTATAAAAATCTTGTAAAAATAATCATGCATACTTTGGCCACATGTAATGAAATTGACAGAATATATGCCCACAGAAATACATGTATACTTGACTTTGGGAATAAAGATGAAAACTCATATCCCAATGTATTTTTTTTCCTACTGATACAACAGTGATAGCAACACATGGAAAAATAATAACTAAATAAGTGCCATTTATTGGCAATGATATTTTTCCAAAGTATTTGTTTTAAAATGTAGACATATGTGTAAGAAATTACATTTTGGGACCAAAGAGATGGCTCAGAGATTAAGAACACTGACTGCTTCCATCTTCCTCAGTTCAATAGAGGTCTGGTACCTTCTCCTGGCATGCAGAGGTACATGCAGGCAGAACACTAAATAAAGGAATCTTAAACAAAAAGAAAAATTTCATTCTGTTTTTCTGGAATTTTGTTTGTTTTCAGCTAAAGTTTCTCTAGCTTCACGTGTTTTGGTTTAGTCAGGTCACTGGGCAGAATACAAGCAGAGTGTCATTGAGGAGGCTGGGATTCCTATATCAAAATGTTATAGGCTTGATTTCTTCTGAAAGGATTGAAGGAAGAAACTACATGAAATTATTGTCTTAGTCTCTCAACCTTGTCTAGATTTGTGTTCCTGTGGCCATATTTTTTTTTTCATAAGAACAACAGTCATCCTCCTCTAGGACTATCTTAGTGACTTCATTTTACATAATCATACCTTCCATCTCCCCAATTATAAGGAAGATTGCATTCAGAGTTATTATGCTGAGGGTCATCATGCGGAGTTATTATGCTGGACACTTATAACTTGACCCGTGATGATAAGGATTAACTGGTGTGGTTTTACTCTCTCATATGGGTAAATTCAAGTTGAAAGCATTCACTTCCAGAGCAATACAGAAGAATGTAAGTTATGCATATTTTGCTATGATAATTGGGGACGTTTATTTTACTCCAGAAAGTGAGTAATTATTGAATTTAACAAGCAGAATTTGGATAGATTAAGAGCTTTGTAATAGTGTTCTAATCATCAGAGATTCTGATATCTAGTTGTGGTTATAGCTTTATAGATCAAGACTAGTTAATAAATAACAGGGTAACCTGTATAGCATGTCAGCAAAAATCCAGTCCATGTTAATTTATAGATAATGTACCAGCAATTATCTGATTTATATGCCTGCATCCATTTCTCCATTGTATCATTTTAAAAGAACTTACATTCTATATATTTGTGTTTTTTATAATTTTAAATATTAAATATCATTAATTTAGCTGCTGGTTGCTAAGCCAACTAATTTCTAAACAGAATATAATAAATAGTAAATAAAATTCATGGAATATTTTATTTTCTGAAACAATGACACTCACATCAATTCCCTTACAGGGTCCTCCCGGAGAAGTCATTCAGCCATTACCTATTTTGTCACCCAAAAAAACAAGAAGACATACCGAAAGCATACAGGCTGATGCAGTTGATAATATTCTTGATTACTCGGATGGAATGGAGGAAATATTTGGTTCCCTCAATTCCCTGAAGCAAGATATTGAACATATGAAGTTTCCCATGGGTACGCAGACCAATCCTGCAAGAACATGTAAAGACCTGCAACTCAGCCATCCTGACTTCCCAGATGGTAAGTCAAGAATGACTAAATGAATGTCCTGAGCTGCTCAACCACTGAAGTGCCTTGTCAGTTCATTCTTTTCTGTTAATATAATTAATACATTCTCTAAATAAAACTAAAGCAAATTACTATTACTTTTTGGCTTGCAGATGAGAAAAAGCAACTTATTTATACCACGTGGTCCAAGAAATACTTTGTAAAGTCCTCTACAAAATCGTTTCATTAAACTTAAACAAGATTTTTTTGGATATCTATCATTAGCATAGATATATTTGGCCATGTAAATGGCTCATAGCATAGTATTATAAGTACATAAACATGTATTCTGCTACATTTATTATTAATTTCCTGACAATTTTGATGGCTAA
>CM053744.1:81738525-81754394 GCA_028658305.1 Pachyuromys duprasi | reverse complement strand
TGTGTGTGTGTGTGTATGTGTCACATTCATACCTGGTGTCACAAAGGCCAAAAGAGGGCATTGAATGCCTTGACACCGAGTTACAAGAAGTTGTGTGCCTCCATGTGGGTGGATCTGGGAATCAAAGGCAGGTCATTCCGAAGATCCCCAGTGCTCTGAAGTGCTGAGCCACCTCTCCATCCCTGACACTGAGCCACTTAACTAAACAAATGCATCTTCAAAATTTATTGATATATAATTCTGATGGATTTTTGTGCATCTGGTAATTGAAAGAATTTATACAAATTAATTTTCTATAGGACTCAAAATTATGTATTTCTAAAACATACAAAATAACAAAGATAGTGTGAGTGTGAAAATTATGGATTTAATTTTTTAATATGTATGGATTTCCTAAGAATCTTATCTTGTTTCCTATGAATGCACTAATGATGTGGTCAGGAAAAAATGTGAATGGTTTTGTTACATATGGTCTTCAAGTTATGTGAAACAATATAGAAGCCATGTATTTAAAACTACCTGATTATTTGCTGTATCAGATGATAAAGAATTAGATGATACTGTACTTTTGGATGCTCTGGTAGTAATTCAATTTGAGCTTTTTAACATTTTTTAAAATTTAATTTTATTATTTATTTTTTATTACAATTTATGCACTTTGTATCTCTGCTGCAGCCCTCTCTCCCAGGCCCTCTTCTTCCCCTATGCCCTTTCCGTAGTCCCCTGATTGGGGAGGACCTCCTCTCCTGTCTGACCCTAGCCTATCAGGTCTCATCAAGGCTGCCTGTGGCCTGGCAAGGTTGTACCCCTCAAGGGGAGGTGATCAAAGAGCCAGCCACTGAGTTCATGTCAGAAACAGTCCCTGTATGCCTTACTAGGAAACCCATTTGGAAACCGAGCAACCAATGGGCTTCCTCTGAGCAGGGGGTCTAGGTCCTCTTTATGAATGGTCCTTGGTTGACATATCAGTATATGCAGCCCCCTCCCATGCCTAGGGTTTTTGGCTCTGTTTTTCTCCTTTTGGATTTCCTGTCCACTCCAGGTCTTTCCATCTCCCTCTTCTTCCATAATGTTTCCAGCCCTCTGCCCAACCTTTGTCAGAGCTTTTTAACTTTTAAATGGGACTGGAGAGATGGATCAGTGGATAAGTCTGTTGCATTAGCATGATGACATGAGTTTGATCCCAGCTCTTCCATAAAAGTTGGTTATAGATGTACACACCTATAATCCTAATTTTGTATGGAGTCAAGAGGGTACCAGGTGCTCACCAACTAGACAGTCTGGCTGAATGTATTAACTGCAAGTACAGTGAGAGAATCTGTACAAAAATCAAGGTAGAAAGATGGAAAAAAATGAACATTGACCCCTGCCTTCCCATAATTACACATACATGTGCATATACATGTATTTATACACACACATTACAAACATGTATAAACACCTCATACGCATAAAATTTAACTCCCTAATGAGTGGAGCACTATAACTTAAATCAATATCTGAATTTGAAATGAAGTAGAAACATAAATATGGCAGGAAGAGAACAGAAGAATCATCACATATATAATTTATTTCCTAATAACTGTGAAAAAATGCATTGTTATGTAGTTAAAGAATAACTTTATGTTACTTTTATTATTTAACATATGCACCCAGAAAATACAAAATAATAGTCATTAACACTGTGTGGCTGGGAAGGAGCCTCACAGAGCAAGAGTTGGGTTGAAGTATGTCCAAACCCCTGAAATCTCATCCTGAGATCCACAGGAGTAGGACTCCATCTTGCCTGCCCTTGCAGGAGGTCAAGTTTCCTGGTAATCAAGTTATCACTTCAGGTCATGCCCAGCAACACAAGGAATTCTTCCTCATGTAAAGGAGGCATCCCCAGTTCCCTGGCCTAGGCCAATGATGCTCATTCATCCTGAAAATCTGTACCCACTTCTTAAAAGTTTAAGAAAACTTTGATCCCTCTCTGCCTAATTTGAATGAAGTTTTATTGTGCATGAACAAACATAATGCTCATGGTTGAAATGGTTATATTTAAGTGGGAACTGAAGAATGACTGGAATACTAAGAACTAAAAAGATTATTCCAGTGTGATTATGTATGCTATTTACGAAGATTTGAACTGAAATAGACATAAAATAACTCTTTTCAAATATATACTGATTTATGGCAAATATGAAATTTGATATCTAATGCATTCCATTTTGATACCATTGGTTTTATATAGGAGACATTTTTTCTTCACTTCCAGGTGAATATTGGATTGATCCTAACCAAGGCTGTTCTGGAGATTCCTTCAAAGTTTACTGTAATTTCACAGCTGGTGGTGAGACATGCATCTATCCAGACAAAAAATCAGAAGGAGTAAGTACCAATCTATTTAGTGGTGGATGTTGACAGTTCCTGCCATGTTTTTGCAATATTGAACTAAACAGAAAAATTATACTGTCGTATTTTCATTTATCTCCTTTTCTTATAGGGTAATTAGAACATTTCATTTGCATAAACATGAATAAGGCACCAACGTGATGCTCATGGTTTACAGATACTTCTTTCCTTTATTTTGTTCCCCAGATGTATTCTTTAAGCACCTGCTTGCTCTCAAAAATTCTATGGCTTTCCATGACACAGCACAGCTGAATCTCAGATCTTAGAGTGTGTATGCTATTCTCTGCCCATTATCACATGATAGAACTCACAGCTGCTCAAAGTGCAGCATTTTATAAAGCATTAATCTCTTCTTAAATGAACATATGCCAACATTATATATATTTTGAATATTTAGTGTCACCAAAGAAATTTCCTGATTCTTACCTCACTGTATTTCCATACTTGAGTTCTATCTCTCAAAACACAAGCAGATCTCCTGGATCTCAAAGATAATTTTATTTTCTGATATTTTATTAAGTAGGACAATATTTATTTATTTTATTCAGTTAATAAATCTCATTTTTCTTAGTAAGTGGTGTGGCAGACAGAGAGATGGAAACTACTTCAAATAAGTGAGCTAACTCTGTGTGGCAAGTCTTGAGAATGGAAGTAAAGTTTATGATTTGAAGCTGCGTAATGAGGCTTCCTTTGCCCTTGGAAGAAGTAATTTACATAGGGATCCCGTTTCTACTCTGTAGTGTTCTCTTTGAGTTAGTTTCTACATTTCATTTACTTTGAGACAGAAAATCTATCAGGAAGCAGATGACTCAGTCTTCATCATATGAAATTCATAGGGATATACCTTGAAGGTTGTTCATATCTTATTTTGCATAATACAGGACCCAAATGATTAGGAGCACTTTATAGCCTCCTAATCTTACTAAAATTTTCTGACATGCACATAAACAATGCTACTTGTAATTTTCATCCATTTTACAATTGTTTCCATTCTTTCACAACAGGTAAGAATTTCATCATGGCCAAAGGAGAGACCAGGAAGTTGGTATAGTGAATTTAAGAGAGGAAAACTGGTATGTGGTTGACTTTACAAACAACAAAATTGCTTATGCTCCTTAGAGGAAGTTCCAATTATGGGTCCTCAGAAGCCGAATGCAAATGCATAAATAATGCTGTGCAGAGCTCCATTATGATTTCACATTTCCCAGTCTGTAAGGCCTTAGACATCAGTAGTACTTTAAAAGTTTTAAAGCTTTGAATCACAATAACAAAATATTTCTGAGAAAAAAAGAAAAATAATTAAATGAAAAATGCATTTTAATATTATAAAATAGGTTTTTTTACAAAAAGAAGAAAGAATTAAAACACAGCATCTACTTAGTATTTCTAAGTCCATCTACTTTAATTTCTGTCTGCTTGACCCCCAATTATTCTTTGTTCCTATTTTTTTTTTCAGTAAGAAAGTGTGGAATGTGCAAATCTATCCCTTATTGTTAATTTTCATGAACATAATAAACAATTGAGCATTCATTTATAAGAAGTCCATTTTTACTTAAATATTTCAATACAATTACCAATTCCATGTAAAAATTTGCTGAAGATAATGTAAAATTAAAGTCCTAACTAAAATCATATTAAACGCTGTTAAAATATGAATTTTTTAGCTAATTAAGAATGTCTCAAAATTTCCTACTAGTCCCGGTAATGATTTAATCACTTAATATTTTAAGTGGTATTACTTTTCACATGTAGTAATTCTTACATTTACTCTCTTTACCTATACACATGCATCCTTATTAAGCAATAACGTTCCATGAAATTTTCCAACTGACTTAAAACTTTCTAGTAAGTCATCAAGTTACATTCTGAATAGTGATTGTGCATTTTCATCTGTATGAGTTACAATAACCCTATTTAAGATTGTGTGTATTGTACTTTGTGTAAAGTACATCTAAAATATATTTTCAACCTCACAAGAATCATCATTGTTAATTTGTTAACTAATAAGGCTAAGAATATTCAGTTATAAAAAAGGAGTGTTCAGATTTGGATTGACTCATTCTTAATACTTTATTTAAATTTTGGATTATATACTTTACTACTACACTGATATTTCATTTATGCCAAATAAAATAGTTGATGAGGAAGCTATACCTTCATAATTTACAACTAAGAATATTTTCCTCTGAAAAAGCAAATTTTATTGATATAAATACTGGCACTATGCTTGATGATGTTGATTTTTTAAAAAGCTATATATTTATATGTGAATTATATAAATTCACATCCATGTTAAGAAACAAAAGCATCCTAGAAGGTTATGGGTCCCTGAGGCAGATTTAAAGATTCAGGTAAAATAGATATCCTGCCAAATTTCTGAATATGAAACAATTTACAAGCTATCCAACCTTTACTTTGTACCTAGATTCCTCAATTTTTTTCTTGTTTTAATATCTTATCAATTAAAAGATATACAATTATGCTGAAATATTTCTTGGAGACAGAACATTTGCTTTCTGACAGTACTTACTGATTAGAAACAAAAACAGAGAGATAAAGGACTTTTGTTAAAAATATAAGCAGTATTATAGTAACTGAAGTGAGGGAGATTACAGTGCTGGTAGGAAAGCCCCTAACTCTGGGTCTTTTGACCTTCATGTTACAGATCTTTATAAAATGATAGTGTTCCATTCACTATCACCATACCCTGGCAATGTCATTCAAAGCCAGAATTTAATTCTTTACACCAAGAAAAGAAAACAGTCCTTATGGGCCTTTTTATTTTTTTTTTTCTCCCAGCTTTCATATTTAGATGTGGAAGGCAATACCATCAGTATGGTACAGATGACATTCCTAAAGCTCCTGACTGCTTCTGCCCGACAAAATTTCACCTACAACTGCCATCTGTCAACTGCCTGGTATGATATATCATCAGCAAGTTATGACAAAGCACTTCGGTTTCTGGGTTCTAATGATGAGGAAATGTCCTATGAGAACAACCCACACATCAAAGCGTTGTATGATGGCTGTGCGGTGAGTCCAGTCTCAGTGTGCATTCTTTCCTGGGCTTGATAGCGTGGTGGTCCAAAGCCAGACGACTCTCTTAAAATGGATATTGATTTTATTAAGATTTAGGGCTGAGCATTGACATTAAAATATAACATATTAAAAACTACTAAGGCACATGCACATACACACATACACACACACATACACCTAAATATCTACTTTTGAAGATGTAATACAATGAATATAATATTAGATCATGTGATACTGTGTCTATTAACAATGGCCACTCCAATAAAAATATAAAAAATATAATAACCCCCGAATTCATGATATTAAAATGACAGGGGATTTGCTATTTATGTCATTTATAGAACAGATACTTTTTTTCAGTGAGATGACTTTTTAAAAATTATTATTATTTACAATTTATTCACTTTGTATCTCAGTTGTAGCCCTCTCTCTCATCCCATCCAAGTCCGATTCTCCCTCATCCCCCCTCATTCACTCTCCCCTACTCCACTGATAGGGTAAGTCCTTCTCCCATATTGTCTGAACACATCCTATCAGGTACCATCAGGACTGCCTTGATCTTCTTCCACTATGAACCGACCAGGTCGCCCCTCCAGGGAAAGGTGATCAAGGAGCAGGCAACTGAGAACAGATGTCTTTTTTATTTATTTTTATTTTTATTAATTTCAGTTTATTCACTTTCCCAGCTGTAGTAACCTCTCCCATCCTTTCCCCAAACCCCCTCCCTCTGTTTTCTTCTCCCATGCCCCTCCTCCAGTCCAATGATGGGGAAGGTCCTGTTCCCCTTCCTGCTGACCCTAGTCTATCAGGTCTCCTCAGGACTGGCTTCTTTTTCTTCCTCTGTGGACTGGTAAGGCTGCTCCCCCAAGGGGGAGGTGGTCAAAGAGCCAGCCCATGAGGTCATGTAGGAGAAGATCCCTGTTCCTATTATTGGGGAACCCTCTTGGACACTGAACTGCCTTAGGCTACTTCTGTGCAGGGGTTCTAAGTTGTCTCCATGCATGGTCCTTGTTTGGAATTTCAGTCTCAGAAAAGACCCCTGTGCCCAGATTTTTTTGGTTCTGTTGCTCTCCTTGTGGAACTCCGGTTACCTCAAAGTCTTTCTATCTCCCCCTTCTTTCATAAGAGTCCCTGCACTCTGCAAAAAGTTTGACTATGAGACTCAGCATATCTTTTGATACCCTGCTTCATAGAGTCTTTCAGAGGCCCTCTGTGATAGGCTCCTGTTCTGTTCCCTGTTTCTCCCTCTTCTGATATCTGTCTCCTTTGGCTTTCTGAATGAAGATTGAGCATCTTACCAGGATCTCCTCTTGCTTAGATACTTATGTGTACAGATTTTAGTATGATTATTCTGTATTATATGTCTAATATCCACTTATGAGTGAGTATGTACCATGACAGATGCCTTTTTATGCCTGTCCTTTGGAAGGACCGTCATACCAGCTTTGGTTCAACTATATATTTTACTTTTTTTTTTTATTCTCTGGAAAAAAAAAACTTAATGTGGTAATTCCACATAATAGCTCATTAGATTACAGCCAATCACTTGAGTGATCTCAATTATAAGCAACAAGTTCATTTTATCAAAGTGAGTGTGTTATAAGAGGAATAAAGAAGAGAAAATAAGTAAATGAGGCAATGCTATGAAAAACTTCCCAGTGTATTGCACTGCTATGGTTATGAAATTAAAATACAATAGTGGAAATATTTTGACTTTTGACTTCCTGATTTTAATTCCTACAATTTGCCACCGCTTTAGTTAGAGGTGTGAAGCTGGAATAATGGAGCCTAAAATAGAGGTAGACTAAGGTCTGGTAATAACCAGTTTTATTTAGAGCATCGGACAATTTGTATTCTGAAGGATAAGCAAGGTCAAATAAACAGAATACATGAGTTTGAGCTGTACAGAAACTCAAGAACAGGACATTCTTGGAAACACTTTTTTGAATAACAAAAGTTAACAGTAATATGTAATCTAAAGCAAACCCACTTCTATTTATTACACTTGGAAGGGGCTTGAAAGCACATTTCAGGAACAAACCCATGTTTAGGAAGCACAAGATTCTTGTTTTCTTAGTTTTCTCACAGGCTTTCAGAAACCTCACACTGCTCCATTCTTTGACAGTATTCTGGAACACTTTATTCTGCTTTCCTCATAAGAACACTTCATTCTGTATTCACACCCTTATACCAAAATAGTAAGGATTTCTTATTTATGTAAGACCCAATATGTATACATACTGTGTTGAATTATGTGTTTCAAATCAGATTCCTTTTAACCATGAATAATCAAGTAATTGAAATAATATAGAAATGTTTTGCTAACAAAGTTCAAAACTTCCTTTGATATCAGTGATTAAAAAAAAAAGAATTTTTACCTAGTTAATGGTGACCTCTTCTCACTCATTTTCTTAGGCCAGATCAGAAAGATAGCAAAGAAAATAACATGAATTTTAGTAATATTAAGTTATGAAATAACCTTGCACTTCTTTTTAATTTTACAGTCCAGAAAAGGCTATGAAAAGACTGTGATTGAGATCAATACTCCAAAAATTGATCAGGTGCCCATCATTGATGTAATGATCAATGATTTTGGTGATCAGAATCAGAAGTTTGGATTTGAAGTTGGTCCAGCTTGCTTTCTTGGCTGAGATTAGGATGAAGACCATATGAAACCAACAGAAAAAGAACCTTGGTGACACCAACCCATTTCATGCCATGTGCAGGTTTTGAATAATGATGGTATAGAACATGTGTTTAGGAATCACTGAAGCCTTCTGCAGGTGCAATCAGAGGAAAGAAGCTTTATAGTCCTAATGATGGTGTGGCTGAGATGGCAACCAGGCTGACTCTTGATTCTCAACCCTCTCCTTTTCCTATTTGGATTTCTTTGGTGCTGTAGAAAACAAAAAAAAGAGAGAAAATATATATTCATTAAAAAAAAACATGGTGCTCATTCCCATCCATCGGAGATATAGTACAAGTGTGTTTAAAAATTGTAATTATTGTAGGTACAGTTCTGCACTGTCATCGGTGTGCCCATTTCCAAAGCTTGCTCGTGACTCTGAATTCCACCTAGCTCTAATTTCATGACAATTGTGGAACTGTAATGACAATAAATAATGTATTACAAAAACTAAAGTTGTAATTTCTGATGACTCCAATTCCCTTTCTTTGATTAATAATAAAATGCCTTTGTATATGTTGATCTTGAAGAGTTCAGTTATTTGATGTCACTAACAAATTTCACAGTGGGCCAAACCTAGATTTGCAGGAGCACATGCCAATCAACCCTTCTCTGTTGACAATAACTTGTTGAATTTCAGCTAGAAATTAATGCTTAAATCATTGTTATACCTCGATTATTTTCTTCTCAGAACCCAGATTTCACAGAGTACTTGTATATATGGAAAACAAGAAAGTTTATATTTTTGGACAGGAAAGATGTATGAGAAACTATTTTAACATCCACCCAGCAAATAACTTTATGTACAATTATTTCTCTACTTAATTTTCTTTCATTGTCTTCAGTTGCTTCAATAATGCCAGCTAATATTAAAGATGGAAAGTAAGCAATTTTTTATGAATTTGTGTAATGTAAAGTTTTTTAAACAATGAACTTTTGAATCTGATATAAGTGGCATAGTAATAATAGTCCCAAATATTCTTTTACTTGCCCAACAAATACAATTCCTTTTCTAAAAAAATAATTATATTCAACATTTGACCAACCTAGTAGCTAAATATATAAGGGTGAGCTGTTTTAAAAGTCATAATTTTCTAAAGACAATCAACCCTTCTCTTTTTCCACTAAGGTATTGTCTTTCACATAGCTTGAATTAGCAGTAAAATTAAAAGATCACCAACTGAACTCTGTATCTATTTTAAATAATATATGTAAGACTTGAAAATAAATGTTTTATTATAATTTCTTATATGAAGTGTTAAATTAATTGATACCACATTCCACTGGAACATTTATCAGCTGATAATTTATCTCAAAGAACATAACTGTAATATTGACATTTAAAAGTGAACATTTGTAATTCAGAATTTCTTATTTCTGAAACCAAGTTTGTAAATTGTCCTTTGAAGGAGGGAGATATGAATTTTATCAATAAATCAAGTCTTGTCTACCTGGATTGGTCATTTTCTTTCTTAAACTGGTTACAAATCATTTTCATCTTCAGAAAGGCTTTTGATTGTCATACTTGACCATCCAGATGAGAGAACTCTCTTAACACTTGCATGTTAGACTTCAAAGATAAATCCTCAAATACATAATGTAGTTAGTTCACGGAAATTCTATAATTTCATGAAAATGATAACTTGTATTTGTGTTTCAAAATGGTTTTTACAAGCAAATGTTTTACAAAGTTTCAAACGAGTTCATAATTTCAGAACTAAAAATATTTTCCAAGAATTTTATATGTCTTTAAATCACACATAAAATAACATTTGTTTATCAAGAAAGGTTTAAGACATCAGATAATTTACCTGAGTTAATGTGAGAATATGTTGTGTATTAACTCATGCCAAAGTAGTTGTCTTTTTAAATGAAATAAATTTAACACCTGAGAGAATGAATGCAGAAATAACTTTTCTTACATGCATATGATCTGTTACATGACAACAGGATTTTCTAAATCTTAGCTATGATTCATTTCATCTGGAAAATTGGTAAAACTCTAGCGAAAAAAAACACATTTATTAGGTGACACTTGAATAAATGTAAGTTATTGGAATTTAAAACATAGATGCTTATATTGATCTTGCAGGAAGAATGGGTCACAGGCTAGTATACAGAGCTTTTGGTATAGTCCCCTTTCAGAAGATAAAGTATAAGCCCAAAATAGTGTTAAAGGATTATTTTCAATTAATCAACATATCTCATCAAATTGTTTTCATGGAACCCATCACAAAATACCAGAAATTTGGGGAGGATGACTCTTAATTAACTCTTAGATATATGTCGGTGATTACCTAGTCATTTGTACCACACACACACACAAATACCACAGTCTCTTTAAGAGTTTCTTCAAAGTAAAACTACGTTTAATTTCTGGAACATTACCTTTTTCAACATATAAATGAAAATAAGGTGTTCAATAATTAAAAGCTTAGAAAAGATTTCATTGTGCATCTTGTTTCAGCATTAGACTCTATTAGAGTATTTTTTTTTAATTGGGAAAACTCTAATTTTGTTCATATGTGCATATAAGATTTGCCAAAATTTTTCACACAGGAATTTTTTCTTCTGTACATTTCATATATTGTTTCTGTATAGCTTTGTATATTTTCCATGGTTATGTCATGAGAAATCACAAGCCTACCATGCATAAGCTCTGTCACTATACCTTCTAGTTATCAGGACATGGGTGGTAGTAAGATTATTTAGAAATCCATTACTGTAATAGAATTATATCATCAATATGCATACAATTATTGAATGCCTAATGGTTATACATAACCCTGTGAAATTATTATAAAAATGCCAGATTAATAACCCCTAATTGAACATCTTCCCAGTGGCTACTTCTGCACTAATGCAAGGAAGTATAGCAAAGAGGCATGTGGATGCAAAGGTGCCTTTCTAAACTGATCACATGATCAAAATATCTTATGAATGTATTATTTTTTTTCGGAATCCTTACATGTTCTTAAACAGAGTAATGCATGAGAATGTCCCTGTAACTTATGTTTTGTTAATTTCATTTCATAGTCCGCTGCATGCAAGATAATTATAACATATTTACTAAGCATCTAGGCCATGCCATCTAAACAGCAGCTGCTGCAGCTGCCCAACACACACACACACACACACACAGCATTCATAATCCAGAACTACTATAAATATCTGGCTGTTGAGAAGTAAATCCTTAACACTAATCCTGTCATTGGACATACTCAAATTAGAAGGGTCTCACCTGACAGATTATAAACAACTTACAAGTAATAGCAAATTGTGTCATAGGCCATTTTAATATGGAGCAAGTCCACAATCGTCAGACAAAGTTCTCCACATCTCTTTTTCTTGTACCAGAATTTTCTGCTTTACAGAAGAGTGAGCTTAATAGGTTCAGAGCTCTCTCCACTTCCACACTTTGCTCATCCTGTGCTCTGACACTGGCTGTAAGATTAACCATACTTTGATGCACACGCAGCCTAGAGAGCCATGAAGATTGCAAGGTGATTTACCATGACGCAACTGACAGAAAATATCCTGCATACAACACTGTAACTTCAGCAGTTATTACCTATCAACCAACCCATGGTGAATCCATAGGTATTATCTCTCTAAATCCAGCAGTCAATAATTATAAGAAAATTTGATCAGGACAAAACAAAACAGAGAGTGGCAGAAAATAGTTATAGAAACATGGTGAAATTTTCTTTTCAAAACTCAAAATTGCAGTAATCTCCAGAATGCTTTTTCACTGTAGCTAGGAAGTGTTTGATAGTATTTTTTTTCCAACAGCCTGTGTGCTTGCAACACTATTGACAGGAAAACAGACAAAAGTACACAACTACTTTTAAATGTCTACAATTAAATAAAGAGGTAGACTTTGTTTCTGTGCATAATAGAAAAATATATTTGATAATATGATAAATAAAGTTTAAATTCTTACACCTTTTCTATCCACTGTCATTCTATCACACATTTTGAGCAAAGACAAAGTACTAAATTCACTTGTATGTAAAGTGTCAGGTGTAAATAAAATATTTACATGTCTCCAGGGAAGGGGTTAGTTCTGGAGTACAAAGAAAATGTATCTGAAATGACAGCTAATACTTTGATCAAAACTGTGCGAATTTAACTTTAGATTTAATGGAACAAAGTGGTGGGAAGGAGTTTATTTGTGGAAACCACCAAACCAGTATTGCGCAAAAGTGTATAACTGACCCCTAAATACCTCATCTCTTGGGTGCCTAATCTCTTTCAGGAAAATAACAAATATATACTTTAAGTTCTTTAATAAGAATTAATTTTGTATCTTCATGTATGAATGAAGACTTTACCCCAAAGCATGATTAGCTTAAAAGCATGTTCAATATAAATATTAAAATGAACAAAATGAAGCTGAAAAATATGACCCAGTAGTTAAGGGAGAGTTTTGCTCACAGAGAGGGCCTTAGTTTGGTTCCCAGTACCCAATTTAGTCAGCTCACAATAATCTGTAACTCCAGCTCCAAGGAATGCTATACCCTCTTCTGGCCTCCAGGGGCACTTGTGTAAACACACACACACACACACACACACACAAACAAGCACAAATAAAAATTTAAAAAGTGAATCATACTTTTATTGTTACTCTTGAAATAATTGTTTTTTTTTAATATGGTTTTGTCTATAGCTTGAAAAGTTGTAGAAATCAGTTTTATAGCTTGTACTATTGAGAGTACTGACACATTTCTAGGTAAAAAAAAAATCTAAAATCTAGAAAACATTGTGTTTTATGAACAATTTGCATATGCTGAAAAGAAATGCTGCTTTTCAGGCTAAATTGTATAACAGTGTCTCAATTGTGACTTGTGTTTGAGAACAAGCCATGACAATATCCTAGCCATGTCTTCAAATTTGTTCTTTTTATATAAAATATTCATCTGTGAGACAAAAGAAGAGCTGGATCATCAAATAAACATAAAAAGTCCCGAGCAGATCTTCAAGTTAATACTAGGTAACTTCATTCAAGCATAGCTTCTGGAAGCAAACTCAGTGTAGCTATAGAGAATCCTGCTAGCTAGGAAGCTTCTCAGCAGAATCCTCAGTGATGCAAATCTTGCAGAATCACAGACATTGTTACCAGAGGCTTCAGAATTTCTGAAGTCTCAGAGTTGTCTTAAGTAGCATATCTTTCAGCAAAAAGAATCACATTATTCAGATGTGTGTCTTTGGAAAATCACAGGACCCAGTCAACTGAAAGAGAGAGAAAGAAAACAGCATTTAGACTGTACCCACTCCTCTGTACTCACTCATTTCCACATAAAGTCTTTGTTTTGTCGAATGGTTCTTCTGAGAGTAGCCATCTTTAATAGTCTCAGGAAGTTTTGAGAACAGATTTGCACATAGATCAGGAGAACACTAAACTATCTGATTAATGTTAAGAGGCTTTATAGACCCAAGGGCATCCTTTCTCTATTCTGAACAAACTATTAACCTTATAATATAAAGTTCTTAGTATTAAAATATTTATGAATTTAAAACATGTCTTAATACTTTATAACCACTACATTTAAAAAGTAATCATTATGGAAATATTTTTCAGTACTTTCATTGTTTTATTTACACAGCTGTATATTTCTCATTGTGAACTTGGCATGATTCTGTGAACCATCAAATGACTGGATACATTTTGACAAACTAATTTAAAAACTATTTGTAGAGCTTTATTATTGCAGTTGTCAGAATCTGGAAACAACACAGATGCCCCTCAACTGAGGAATGGCTACAGAAATTGTGGTACATTTACACAATTGAATACTACTCAGCAATTAAAAACAGGGAAATCATGAAATTTGCAGGCAAATGGTGGGAATTAGAAAAGATCATCCTGAGTGAGGTATCCCAGAAGCAGAAAGACATACACTGTATATACTCACTTATAAGTGGATATTAGACATATAATATAGGATAATCACACTAAAATCTGTACACCTAAAGAAGGTAAGCAAGAAGGAGGACCCTGGGTAAGATAATCAATCCTCATTAGGAAAGTCAAATGGGACAGATATAGGAAGAGGGAGTAACAAAGGAACAGGACAGGAGTCTACCACAGAGGACCTCTGAAAGAATCTACACAGCAGGATATCAAAGCAGATGCTGAGACTCATAGCTAAACTTTGGGCAGAGTGCAGGGAATCTTATGAAAGAAGGGGGAGATAGAGAGGTCAGGAGCTCCACAAGGAGAGCAACAGAACCAAAATATCTGGGAACAGGGGTCTTTTCTGAGACTGATAATCAACCAAGGACCATTCATGGATATAACCTAGGACCCTGCTCAGATGTAGCCCATGGCAGCTCAGTATCCAAGTGGGTTCCCTGTTGAAGGGAACAGGGACTGTCTCTGACATGAACTCAGTGACTGACTCTTTGATCACCTCTCCCTGAGGTGGGTGCCGCCTTACCAGGCCACAGAGGAAGACAATGCATCCAGTCCTGATAGAGACCAGATAGGCAAGGGTCAGAGGGAAGGGGAGGAGAAACCCCCTATCAGTGGACTTGGGGAGGGGCTTGGGAGAAGATAAAAGATGAATGGTGGGTTTTGGAGGGAACAAAAAAGGGTGCTAAGCCGGGATACAAAGTGAATAAATTGTAATTAATAAAATAAATAATAATAATTTTAAAAATCATTAAAAAAGAAAAAAAACGACCAGATTTAAAAATGACTTCAAGACAAGAACTCCACAAGGAGACCAACAGAGCCAAAATACCTGGCCCCAGGGAGTCCTGCAATGACAAATACTACAACCAAAGACCGTGCATAGAGAAGACCTAGACCCACTGCTCAGAGGAAGCCCATAGGCTGCTCAGTTTCCAAGCGAGTTCACTAGTAAGGTGATCAGGGCCTTTCTATGACATGAGCTTGGTGGCTGGCTCTTTGATCACCACCTTTGAGGGGTGCAGCCTTGCCAGGCCATGGAAGATGATGCAGCTATCCTTGATGAGACCTGATAGGCTAGGGTCAGATAGAAGGGGTGGAGGTCCTCCCCTATCAGGGGACTAAGGGAAGGGCATAGGGCGAGAAAAGAGATGGTGGGCAGAACTAGCAGTAGATGAGGGAGGGGGCTGCAATGGGGATACAAAGTGAATAAATTATAATAAATTGATAGTTAAGTAAATAAATAAACAACATTACTTCAAGAGGTATAATAGAAAACTTCCGGTTCTCTTAACAGAGCGAAAGTTTGGTCAGGGATGGAGAAATAACCCGCTGGCTAAGAATACTTGCTACACAAGCCTGACAACACATTTCTGATTATTCCCACCCCTTTATTCCACACAAATGTGCCTCACATTTTTACTTATACTTTTGCTATGCTCCCAAGCATACTCTAGACCTTAAAGCCTTTTTTTCCCTTCTTAGTCAAACTTAATTTTCACTAATATCCAGCTTTACTTTAAAAAAAAAAACATTTTCTACTATTAAAGTCGCCAATAATTTTCGGATCACTCATATGTACATGATTGTTTTTATTTTTGAACCAGTGTAAGAAAATCGTTTCTTCACAATTTCAGCCCTAGATTGCAAAGCATTTTCAAATGATCTGCATCACCTGGTAGTTTCTTATACAACAAGAGTAAAAAGTATAACTTTTATATCACAAATTATCTCTGATTATATAATGAACATGTTTTAGGTTAAATTCCAACATCTGACAGTGCCTCAAGATAGGGATTTTATAGAAACAATCAAGTTTATTATAATAATGGAATA
>CM053744.1:81717187-81738025 GCA_028658305.1 Pachyuromys duprasi | reverse complement strand
CCCAGCCTAACCTGTGGACAAAGCCACGGACACCTGGAGAGCCATTGTTTCACATTGCAAGAGGCAAGGTGAGATCAATCTCTCTTGTGTTCCTATTTCCACAGAAGCAGTCTCTTATCTGTGCCTGGCTAAACAGCCTCTGCTCATGATGCCATGAGACCACAGGAGCCAGGGACACTGCCTAGGTGATGGACTAGTCATCTCTGTCATTTTGATTGGTACATGGATTGGTATATTTATTTAGCTTATAATTTATCCTTCTCAGGTCTCTGATCACCTTGCTGGCTATGCTAAGCTAATGGTAGCTTTTCAGCTAGAGAGCAGACAATTAGAGCCACTGTTTGCTCATTGGACAGTTCATTAGCTAGCTAGAACTACTAGGTACTGAATCTCTTATTTAGAAAGGGAAACAGGTTTGCCTTGCTCACATGATTCATGTCAGTTGCCTGTGTCTTAAGATACATAGCTAAATAAAAGGAGCTTATGTAGGGTCTGAGGATATAGGAGTTTAGGTTATAAAAATCTAGAGTGTGTTGTTTGGTCTAAAAAATGTTTCAGGTCTGGTAAATAAAAAAAAAGATTAGAGTCTAAGTAGATGTTTTTAAGGTATATAAATATAAGTTATAATATAAAAATGATTTAAGGCATATTAAAAATGAGAGATGCTTTAGATTTCTCCCCGTTGCTACTGTTGTGCTTATGTTATAAGATTTCAGTTCAGAGTTTTGGCATTGATCAATAGAGTTCTGATAAGTTAATGGAGCACTGACTGCTTATTATTCAGTCACCAACTTGAGATTTTAATTTCCTTTGGTTGTTTTCTAAAAATAGATTCAAAGGTGCTTCTCATCATGCTAAAAACATCTGTTAGGTATGTATATCTGACCCAAAAGTCGTAGCCTTTACTATAGTATTCTTACTATCTGCCATTTCTGAGATACTTTGACACAAAAATATCTTAAACCTATTCCTTCTAGTTGCTTTCTTAAGGAAAGTTCAAGCATCCTGGGTTTAGCAGTAAAGCTATGAATATATTTCTGCCTAACTTTCCAGTGTGACATGGAGATGTTAAGTGTACAAAAATTGGCCAACCTCCATTGGTGTCTGATAACCAACAGGACCCACAGTTAAAGTCTTAGAGTTCCAGACTGAACACAGTTAAGTTGTTTATAAAGAAATTACAAAACAGACAGCTAACTGGTACCCATTCCCTTGGACATAGTTTTACCTGTTACTTTCATAATGTTGTTATTAGATTTGCTGATGTTACTTTTCTGAGTTTTTAATATGTCTCCTTTTGTGTACCCAAAATTCTTGTATGTTTCAGAAAATCAAAGGTCATGAGACCTGGATCTGACATAGCTCAAATGGATCCCAGAGGAGTTGTTCCTGGTCTTGAAATTCCTCACTTAATAGACAAATTTTAACTACAGTCTCCAGTCTAAATTTGTCTTAGCAGATCTTCACCTGGTTGACTCTATTCTGGGATCAGCTATGGACTGCAAGCTGAAATCTGGACTTCCTGGAAGGTGACATGACTGCTCCCTGCCTCTTTGGGTGGATCAGCTAACCAGATGCTTCTGAGGACTGCCCCGTTGCCCAGCCTTTGACTGGCATTTCAGCCTCCCTAGTCCCTGATGTCATCGGTCCTATTGTCAGCACTGAAGCAATTTCAGAAGACGAGACCCTCGGCCCAAAATCCTACCTAGCAGGCTGAAATACTAAGTCAAAAGGGGGCTCCCTGACATTAGCTCTTATCTTGGGAACCTACTTGGTTAAAATAGAAACTAATATTGCAGCAACTGGACCAAAAGCCTAGAAACCCTAGGGGGGGGGGGCGGAAGATTCCAGAGGATGGTTTCAATCTTGCTATATTTCTCCTTGACTTACTACCCCTATATCCACCCTAAAGGGACCCCTGCTTATCATTGAGCCTTAAGGTATACAGGAGTCATATCTAAAAGACCCAAGATTGGGTCTTCAAATGATCATGGGAAGGGGGAAATGACAGACCAAGAGATTAAAGGTGGCTATTTTTAGTGCTTGAGGCCTAAAATAGTTGGGTGGGGAGATCCAGTAATGCTCTGAGGGGGAAAAAAACTCGCCTTACCACATTCTTTCTCCACACACTAGAGATACAGTTGCTAGGGAACAAACCCATTTTCCCTAGGGAGGGATTAATGGTTTGGGGACCTTCCTATAGCCAATCAATTCAAAATGTAATGTTTCAACAAATAGCTACTTGCCAGGTAGGAATTGCCCGTGCCTTGGACATGCTGGGAGGGACCAGAATCCTTAAATTACCCAGCTAACCTGAGCACAGGGCTCTCGGATCTTCAGTGCTTCACAGTGGGGGCTGTGAGTCCAAGCTGCAGCTTGTAATTATTCATAATAAAAAGATCCTCATGTGATTTGCAACGGAAAAAATAGAGATTAGGACCCTATGGAAAACGACAGAACATGCTGAACTTTTGAGAAAGAGTGAAAAAAAATTTTTTCCCATATTGATGCATAATAGTGGTTCTCAACCCTTCTAATGCTGTGACCCTTTCATACAGTCTCTCATGGTATGGTACCCACTCCAGGAAAAAAAAATGTTTCCTACTTCACAACTGTTATTTTGCTACTTTTATAAATCATAATGCAAATATCAGATCTGCTTATGGTCATAATCGACCCCTGTTAAATGGTTCTTTGACCTACAAAGTGGTTGCAGCCCACAGGTTAAAAAATACTGGTCTACTTGAGCATCTTTGGGATATATGCCTAGGAGAGGAATAGAGAGATCTTGGGGTAGCCCTATTCATTTTTTTTTTAAGATTTACTTGTTTATTTACTTATTATTTTTTTTACATTTTATTAACTCTGTATTCCACGTGAATCCTGCTACCTCATTCCATCCCAATCCCACCTCCATCCCTTTTCTACTCCCTGCCCCTTTCAAGTCTACTGATATGGGAGGACCTCCTCCCCTTTCATCTGACCCTAGCTTATCAGGTATCTTCAGGCCAGGCTGCAAAGTCCTCCTTTGTGGCCTGGCATGGCTGCTCCTAATTGTCAGAGAAAGTGCCAGATTGAGTTCCAAAGGGGTTGTACAAGTTTACATCCCACCTGCAATCGAGGAGGGTTCCCCTTTTTCCACATCCTCTCCAGTATGTATTGTCACTTGAGTTTTTAATCTTAGCCATTCTGATTGGTATGAGGTGAAATCTCAATGTTGTTTTGATTTGCATTTTGCTGATGACTAAGGACTTTGAGCATTTCTTTAAGTGTTTTCCTGCCATTCAATATTCCTCTGTTGAGAATTCTCTGGTTTAGCTCTGTACCTCATTGTTTAATTAAATTTTAATTTTTATATTAATTACAATTTATTCCCTTTGTAGCCTTGGTGTAGCACCCTCCCTCATTCCTTCCCAATCCTACCCTCCCTCCCTCATCTCCTCCCATTCCTGATACAGGAGATCCTCCTCCCCTTCTGTTTGACCCTAGCCTATCAGTTCTCATGAGGACTGGCTTCATTGTCTTCCTCCTTGACCTGGAAAAGTTGTTACACCATCAGGGAAGGTTATCAAAGAGATCGCCACTGAGTTCACGACAGAAATAGTCCCTGTTTCCCTTACTAGGCAACCTACTTAGATACTGATCTGCTGTGGGCTATGTCTGAGCAGGGGTTCTAGGTTATCTCCATGAATGGTTCTTGGTTGGAGTATCAGTCACAGAAAAGACCCCCGTGCACAGATATTTTGGTTCTGTTGCTCTCCTTGTGGATCTCCTGTCCTCTCCAGTTCTTACTATCTGACTCTGCCCAACAGTGTATCAAAACAGATGGTGAAACTCATGACCAAATTTTGGGTAGACTGCAGGGAATCTTATGTTCCCCATTTTTTAACTGGGTTACTTGATTTGTTGCTGTTTAACTTCTTGAGTTCTTTATATATTCTGGATATAAGTCTTCTGTCAGATATAGGGTTAGAGAAGATCCTTTCCCATTCTGTAGGCTGTCATTATATTCTGATAACAATGTCCTTTCCTTTACAGAAGCTTTTCAGTTTCATGTGGTCCCATTTATTGATCTTAGAGCCTGTGCTGTTGGTGTTCTGTTCAGGAAGTTGTCTCCTGTTCCATTTACTCAACCATGTTTGTAGCAGCTTTATTTGTAATAGACAGAAGCTGGATAAAATCCAGATGTTTCTCAGTTGAGGAATGGATATAGAAATTGTGCTATATTTACACAACGGAATACTACTCAGCAATTAAAAACAAGGAAATCATGATATTTTCAGGGAAATGGTGGGAACTAGAAAAGATCATCCTGAGTGAGTTATCCCAGAAGCAGAAAGATACACATGGTATTTACACACTTATAAGGGACTATTAGATGTATAGAATAATCATACTAAAATCTGTACACCTAAAGAAGCAAAGCAAACAAGGAGGACCCTGGGTAAGATGCTCAATACTCATTCAGAAAGCTAAATGGGATAGACGTCGGAATAGGGAGAAAACAAGGAACAGGACAGTTGCCTGCCACAGAAGAACACTGAAAGACTTTACCCAATAGGGTATCAAAGCAGATGCTGAGACTCATAGTCAAACATTGGGCAGAGTGCAGGGAATCTTATGAAAGAAGGGAAAGATAGAAAGAGTTAGAGGGGACAGAAGCTCCACAAGTACAGCAACAAATCCAAAATTCTAAACCCAGAGGTATTTTCTGAAACTGATAGTCCAACAAAGTACCATTCATGGAGATAACCTACAACCCCTGCTCAGATGTAGCCCGTGGCAACTCAGTATCCGAGTGTGTTCCTTAGTAATAGGAGTAGGAACTGTCTCTGACATGAACTCAGTGTCTAGCTCTTTGATCACCAACTCCTGAGTGGGGAGCAGCCTTACCAGGCCACAGAAGAAGACAATGGAGACAGTCCTGATGAAACCTCATAGACTATGGTCAGAGGGAAGGAGAGGAAGACCTTCCCTATCAGTGGACTAAGGGAGTGGCATGGGTGGAGAAGGGGGAGGAAGGGTGGGATTGAGAGGTGAGGAATGAGAGGCTACAACATGAATAAACTGTAATTAATAAAATAAAAACCTGGAAACAGTGTACAGTGGCTCCAGCCTGTGTAAGTGATAAAATGACTGACCTATATGGTGGTAACCAACACATCCCACTATACAAATGAGAGACTCTATAACAAGGGCTCTTCTATCACACATTTAATGGACATCTTGCTCCCAGAGATGACAGTGCTGTTCAGTGTGGTAGGCTACTTTTTAGGCCATGGTCTAGAGTTTGACCAAGTACACCTCCACAAGGATGTGACAGATGCCATCTGAGATGTGCATGTGAAGGTCCTCATGTACCAGTGGATTGAGCAAGACATGGATAAGTACATTCTGAGAGAGGATGAAATATTTGCCATCCTGAGCCATTTGAAGACCTGTGGAAAACAGTTATGTCTTCTCACCAACAGTCCTTTCTGCTAGTGGACAAAAGCAAGAAGAACATGGCAGGCCCTGGATTGGCAGCAACTCTTCGATGTACTCATTGTCCAGGCAAACAAGCCCCACATTTTCAGCAACTGGCACAAACCTTTTCAAAAGCTTGATGAGAAGGGTTCTCTCCACTGGGACCATACAACTCACCTAGAAAAAGGGCACGATCCATCAGCAGGGAAGCCTGTTCAATTCCCTTCTTCTGACAGGATGGTGAGGGCCACATATTCTCTGCTTTGGTGACCACCTCTACAGTGACCTAACCAATGTCATGCTGAGTTGGTGCATGGGATATGGATAATCAACACAGAAGAGCACATGCGCTCATTGGCCTGACAGCAGACTCTCACTAGGCTGCTAGAGTGCATGCAGACTTGTCAGGATGCAGAGTCATGGCAGGTGCTGGCTACTGGGATGAAGGAGCAGCAGGCACTGAGATACATAACAAAGGCCCTGTTCAGTTTGGGAGCATCTTCCACAGCCCTACTTACTTTTCCAGGCTCCTCATGTGCTTCTCTTACCTCTACATGGCCTCACTCAACTGTTTGCTTAACCGCTGTGTAGACTTCACTTTCTACCTGCACTGCACATCCCTGAAGCATGAGGCACTCCTCTGCAATAGAACAGCTACTTGAAGACACTCTTTCTTGGTAACATGGCTCACATCTCATGAAGATACTTTTATTGTTCCAGACAGTCCATCTGTCCTTTTACCCCAGACACCCTGACAAGCAATAAAAGTGGTCTCTATCTTCCACAAGTCAAAGGAGGACGAGGAGAAAAAGGAGGAGGAAAAGAAAGAGAAAAGAAGGAGAAGAAAAAGAAATAATTACACTAGTCTAAGTTAAAAGGAGGACCTCCCTTAAGTGTTTAACTCTACAATTCAGGAGGTTTTCAAATGGGTGCTAAGGAACTGAAGGGAAATTCTGCTCACTCCCAGGAAATCCTTAGTGAAACACCAGAGATCTGTAAGAACTAATGACCCATGAATGTCCAGCTGACTATCCCTACCCAGTCTAGTCTGTGTCAGGAGCTGGCATGTGTTCCTGTGTTTTTCACTCCACAGCTCAATTATTTCTCCAAAGTTTGATGTTTGCTTACAGTATCACCTCAGGTAGTTTCTTCTTAAACACTTTCCCTAGTTTCTTTTCTTCATTGTCATTAGACATCCCTTGAACAATAATGGTCTTCCTGTTATTTCTACGACTTATATGTTGATCCATGTATGTATATAATCTTCAGTGTCAGCCAGAGGACAATCATCATCATTAGTTCTATCAGCAAAAGGTGAAAGAGTGGAAATTCTGGATAGTAGATATACCATGCAATTTACTCACTTTGGTGAAGCAGCTCAAGTAAGGACGTGCAAGACAGCCTTAGGAAGCAGGTGGCAACTGAGTCCTATTTGGTGATAAGTGCCTGAGTAGAGTGATAATTTAAATATTTATATGAAGACTACTTGAAAACCATTTTAGAAACAGGTAGTATAAAATAGGACTGGAGATAAGTAAATGGCAGTAGAAGTAAGCAAATGTCAGATCCCATTTGAAGAGTAGACACATGGAAAAACTGATGAGAGATGCAGTGGCAATCTCAAAGGAATGGCAGCTTGTTTTTCTTTATTCTTATGAATGCTATATATATATATATATGTATATATATGTATATAATATATGATCATATCTAATCTCCATTCTCTACTCTCTTACTTTCCTCATTTCCCTACTCCACATATCTTCCTTCCAATTGTATGCCTTTCCTAGAAAAAGGTGCTATAACTAAGTTATTTCTGCTCATATATACAGGGGTTTATGACCATCCAGTAGAGCATGAAAATCCCACCAGTGAGCACATCCACCAAAAAAAAAAACCCGCCCTCCTAAGGAATAATTGACCAACAACAATTTCTGTGTAAACAGTGGGCTTTGGAGGTAGCATCTCTCATCTGTATTAGGATTGCGTCTTTTCTGATCTTGTGCAGGTAACCACAGATGCTGAGTGTTCAAGAAAGTGATCAGCGTGTCTTGTCTAGAATAGAAACTTTTATGGGACTCTGGTAGAGAGAGCCTTTTCTACCTCCTCTTTCTTGATGTTTCCTGACTCTTAGAAGGGAAATATTGATACAGCTGTCTAATATCTTAATGAGATACCTTGGTATTATTTATAATCCATTTAATTTAAATCAATTGTGCAGACTGCTATATACCAGGATATATATCCATTGTTTGGGCTTAACAACAAACATCAGTAAGTTACAATCAATGACCTCTGAAACAAATACCCCATTGAGAAAACAGATAGATAAGAAATTAACTATTTTGTCAAGCTCCAAGAATAATGCTAGATACATGCTATCGAAATCCACAATGGAAGCTACTTCATAAACATTTGTAGTAAGTGACTAAGAATGAACTTTCACCATAAACCTTAGGGAAGTGCCTAAAGTGTACTGTAGCTGGTATTTGCTACTTTGTGGGGCTTTCCCCCACCCTTTATTCTCCCAGTTGCATTCCTAAGAGTAGGTAGGAGAGAAATAAGAATAGAAGGAAAAGAAAAGAGAAAGGAGAAAGAGAAAAAGAGATCCGCAAATCTAATTTCTTTCCTTCTGTTTCTTTTTTGACCATGGCTACCAATAAACCACAACCAACCACCCCATGACCAACAGCCACCCACCCAGCTCTCATGGCTCTAGCATCTAAACATTATCTGAAAAATTCTCAAAATTCCAAACATTACACAATCACAGCAATTATCTGCAGCTGGCAAAAACCACACTCCTGGAGCATGAGACTCCTATGGACAGTCCAAAGCAGCCCCACATCACTACACCTGCGATTAAAATGAAAGGACATTATTATAATATTTTTTTGTTATTTTAAAGAAAAAAATTGCAGAGGTCCCAAAAAATGTTACTACACATTACTTGTCATCAGAATACATAGAAGGATACAAAATCCATTTCTGTCCTCTCACTCTGCCTAAGATGGTTCTTATGGATGCATCATTCATCACAGTGGTTCCAGGAAACCGTTCACACTTCTTTTTGGAGAAGTTAAATCTCTGTCACAAGGAGAAAGGAAACTTTTACAAACATTTCAGGGTTAGCAGTTTCAATATTACCAGTTGCCACATGATCGGAGATGGTCTTGTTTGAATGGCTTTGCTCTAAAAAAGACAGTGCTATAATGGGTAAATTTGTATTCCCCATTAAGAAAGTAAGCGAGTCAATATAGGTAAAATGAAAGTCAGAATCAGAATCTCTTTGTCTCTCTGTGTTTCAGCGTCCCTCTCTGTCTCTCATTTTCCCGAGTGTGCTCTCAACAGTAGACTTTGTTGGTTTGAGTTTCTTACCATTTCTTCCTTCAAGTTCCTTACTCATTAGAACTCCATTTTCATCTTGCTGTAACTTATTGACAGGGAGCAAATATTACCTGATATGTTTTCTGGAAGAGGAGAACAGTTAGAGGAACACCAGCAATACCCTTTCATTGAACCTCAGTGCACACACCAGTTCTTCCAGACAATCTAGGTCACCTCATCCACTCTGCTATGTGTGTTTTTCTCTCTCTCTCTCTCCAGACTTGGGAGCATTCTGTGTTCAAGATTTATTTTCAGTGTCATCATTGTTACTCTAGACATTTTTAGATCTCTCTTTGTGATAGACTGATTTTCTGCTGGCCATCTTTTAACATTATGTCTCTGGCATTAAATTCTACAATTTTCTCAGTTCAAATACAAAATTCTACATTTAATTATATTGTTTTGGTGGGAAAAATTAAAAGACCTATTTGTATAAGCTGCAAATTGGTGGTGGTAATTAGTATATAGTCTTTATTCAAACTATTTTTAAATTCTCCTTTAATAAACATATTTACAACCCAAAATTTGGTCACTAAATGACTACTTTGTCCCTCAGGATTTTAAAGCCTACAATTTTGAAGCTGTCCATTTATTAGAATGCATTTTATCTGCACTGTAATTGGCCACAGGGTTTGCAGAGCAAGATCATATCCAGGTACTTTAGAAATAAAAGAAAAATGAAACATGACTGTCCCCTCAGCAGTACTGTTTTCCTTTTTAATCAGAACATCTGTTGTACCACAGTAGTAAAATACTGAATAAAGTAGTCTCTCTTATTTTAATTTAGTTCTATTTTTCTATTTTCTACATTTAATTTTCCCAGGGAATGTGGGCATTTTTAATGCTTTGTACTATATAAGTTAATTGTATGACTACCAATCCTTATTCTTTATGTCTATTCTAAATCAGAGATATTAAAATATGTAATGATAAATATTATTCCATGTATTACAACTTTACACTGATTCAGAATGTTTGCATATAACAACTTCATGTGACCAATATTACATACAAACTCATCCTGTAGTTTTGTTTTACTCATGTAAGCAAATAAGCCTAGACATGAACAGAGCATGTGCTGTAATTCTAAACATGATGGATTCTTGTCCAAACTTTCAAATATTTGAATGAAATGAAATCTTTGTTTCAAAATCATTCCAGCATACTGATCATCAGTGACACAAAAGGCTGAATTCACTCATAAAACATACCTTTTTGTATAGCAGAAATAGCTAACTAAAATAATACACATATTTTACAGCATAGTTTGAATGATTCAAGAATCTAAGCAGAGCCTTCAGCCCATATCATGCTCATAACACCAAGGTGTCGACTACATTGCATGCTGATCTGGAAGGGTGAGGAACAATCCATTTCCCAGTTTATTTAGCTCATAAGAATCAATTTCCTCACAGTGCATGATTCAAGGTGTTGACAATCATGATGCAGAAACTATTGTCATCTTTTTCTTCAGGTTGGCCATCCTAGTAAATACTTTACAACATTAACACTAAGAGCTTTAGCTGTTGGTGTTTGGCTAAAACTTTAATCCCAGCACTGAGGAGGCAGAGGCTGGCAGATCTCTGATTTTGAGGCTAGTTTGATCTACAGAGTGAGTTCCCGTACATTCAGGGCTACACAGAGAAAATCTGTTTAAAAAAAAGAAAGACAAAAGAGAGAGCTTTAATTATGCAGACAGAATATATTTACCTTTGAAAAAGTGGGAGGAAGCTCACAACCTGGAGTAATAGGACACAGATTTCTTCTGCTTGCCTCCTGAAGCACACATACTCCATTACCAGTAGGCTAGAATACAAAGTCACGTGCTATTATGGAAGACTTATCTTACTATCTTCCTGACATAAAATATTGTAATAGGCACAGTAATACAATTACTTTCGTCATATCCTAACCTCTACAAGTAAGATAGATGCCCAACCCATAATCATTGTTGTAGGACTTTTCAAGGCTTTTTAGGTATGGCAACAAGAAACAACTCAGAATCCACACTGCCTTTCTTCACAAACAGTCCATAAATTTCCCCTGAATAGGTGAAACATACCCACTTGTTTAAAGATGAATCTCTTTCATTCATTCTTTCTTTAGTTTTTAAACTCTTTTTTTTTTTTTTTTTGATACAGGGTCTAGCTCTGTAGCATGGGCTGGCTTTGCTCTTTGCTGTAATTCTGTTTCAGCATCTTGAGTGCTGTCATTACAAGCATATACCATTATGCTGAGCCATTGAAGATAAACTTTTTTAAAAATATATTTGATTATAATAGTAGCAGTAAAAGCACAGATGACCACTTATACTAAAATTTGAAGCTTCTAAAGGAAAAAAGGGGGTTCTCTATTTTTTAATAGACCTACAATTACTAAAGACTAAAAGCTGGGCCTCTCAGCAAGGACATGGCCCATAGCCAAGGCTTTGTTAGACCAACAATGGCTGCAAAGCCTCAGCATAGTACAAGCCATAAAGAGCTCTTGCAGTCACTTACATACTTACATGGAAGATGCTTGCATCCATCTAATTGTCAAGAAGGTTAGAGGTCCAGTGGTTTCTTCCATTCAGAATAGCATAGCTGTTTGCGGACATGCCACTTACACTGTTATTTTCTGTACTTGCCCTCTGTATTACCTTGTCATGAGGACTACCACCCCTGAGAATTAAATTAGGATTCAGGTCGTCTCCTAGAGATTTTCTTTCACCTTCTGAGGTATACATTCTTTGCTAACATATCTATTAAAATATAAGATTGGGTGTGGGAATTGAAGGATGTGGGTTTGTCTTTAGTCTGTCATTCCAATAAGATTTACAATCACTCCTTCATTATCAGAAGAGGTATAGACCTTCTTTCTCCTGCTTCTGCAGGATTTCTTAACTACTTGATAAATATTTCAATCAAATTCCTTTATCTATGATACTTTCAGTTTATCTTGGGGATAAGAGTCATCGAGGGCCTTAAGGATTCAATGACAATGGATTGACCTGGGTTTCATTTAATTATCTAACTCAGTGGCAAAAGACTATATAAAATCATTTCACAGACTTAGTCCTTTAAGAAAAATGTTGCAGCAGTTAAGTGAAAGTTTCTGATTTCTTTGGAAACTCAGTGTGTCATCTTAATATGGTTTTTGTTTGTTTGTTTTGGTCCTAAGTGTGAGACATGGGAATGCCCTCCCAAACACCAACCACACCACAGCCTTGCAGAAAGTAACCCCTGTGCAAAGGTGAGTGATGTTTGTCAGCTAGAAACTACTTCATGTAAGGGGCATAGTTTTAGGGATTTGGAAAACCTTCTTGTATGGACTTTGAGAAGAAATAAATAGAAGCTCACAGACAGAGAGACGATGCATTTTGCATCACTATGCTTTGCAATTGTTTGCATTGCTTTGCTGGTTTTCACAGAGAGAAATGCTCCAGAGGACTTCCTTTGCTGCTTTGGTGGAGTTTTGTGGACTTGTCATTTGGATGGAGTCTTGGCTGTTGCTTGCTGTTTGGTGCTGCTATTATAATTTTCTGCTTTGCTGTTTGACTAGATTGCTGGTATTCTGATGACCGAGAGTGGTATATCCCCGAAGAACCTAATGTCCCTACTCAGCAGGAAGTAGCTAAAATAGGTCTACAGTCCCTTTCTTTACTAATCTCCCACTTCAGGTCAGGGGTTGAAAGGGAGTTAGGAGTGTTTAAGAACTTTAGATAAAGTAGGTGTTCGAAACAATCTAAGCATATGCAGAAGAAATATGTTGTCCTAAATGAATTCGCAAAGAGCAGATAAGAGAGGAGAGAGCTTGAGCAGCATATGAAATGAGAAGCAGAGTAGACTATCTGGGAATGTGCTAAATGGCCAAAAGATAAGTGAAATGACAGATTCATTGGATAATTCTTTACAGAGTATTCTAAGCAACACAAATATACTACATGTGTTTAATAAGACTACAGTTTGTGGGAACAGACTAAAATAGGCTAAAATCACAATAGAAGTATTTCATATCTTGACTGGGATTGTTGCTACATGGACTTGTTATAGTTTATCAAATTTCAAATTTAAATTGAATAAACTTTTATATAGAATATCAGGACAAAACTCATTGACTAAGTAATGTTATACACATTTTGAAGTTAAATATTTGTAAATAAATATATATCCATACATATGAGAAGTTAAAAAGGCAGAGAAATGGAATGCCTGCTATGAATGTATTGTACCTTTATTTCTTTTTATTTCCATACCTTCCATACTTTCAAAATCTTTATTAGCTGCTTTAATCCCTTCATATGTGTTTAATTTGTAATATATAAATACCTTTCTTGTATTATTCATTTTATGAAATATTTCATTATAAAAGTTTTAATTTTGCTATAAATATTTATGTATGTATGCATGTATGCGCATATGTATGTGTGTAGTTTAAGAAGAAAAAATACAGGGAGAAATAGGCTCAAATTTATATAGTTGCTCCAAATAGTAAATTTCTTAAAAATTACTTAATTTATTCACATTACAACTCAACAGAGTCCCCTCTCTCTTCTCCTTCTCATCTTATCCTTCTTCCCTTCTTCTTTCCTCATCCCCCTTCTTCTATTTCTCAGAAAAGGGGAACCCCCCATCTCCAACCCCATCTCATCAAGTCATATCAGGACTAAGTCAGTCCTCTTCCCCAGTTGCCTGGCAAGGCAGCTTTGCCACAAAGGAGTGATCAAAAAGCAAGCAACAGAGTACATGTCAGAGTCAGCCTCTGCTCTCCTTACTAGGGAATCCACATGAAGCCTGAGTTGCTCATCAACTACATCTGTGTGTGGGGTCTAGGTCCAGTCTATACATGGTCCTTAGTGGGTGCTACAGTGTCTGCAGGCTCATCTGGGCTCAGGTTAGTTGGATATATTGTTCTTCTGGTGGAGCTGTCACATCCAGGTCTTTCTTTCCTTCCCCATACTTTTCCACAAGACTCCCTACGCTTTACCTAATGTTTAGCTGTGATTCTCAGCATCTGTTTCAATCTGCAGCTGGGTGGAGCCACTCAGAGGACAAGTATGCTGGGCCCCTGTCTGTGAGAATAGCAGAATATAGTTAATAGGGTCAGGGGTTAGCTCTCTCCCATGGAGTGGCTCTCAGATTGGGCTAAGTATTAGTTGGACATTCCCTCAATCTCGGTTCTATCTTTATCCCTGAAAATCTTGTACTCAGGGTAAATTTTGGGTCGGTTGATGTTACCCTTCCTCAACTAGGAGTCCTGCATAGTCAGAGGGTGTCATCTTCCATCTCCTGGACCCCTGCTGAGGTCTCCAGCATGTCACACAGACGCCCACGCCCACCGTATCCCTTCTCTCTGCAGGCCCTCTCTGTTCTCACAGGTCTGAGCTCCACTTCATTTCTCTCTTAGCTCCTTATCCTGCTTTATTCCCTCTCTTCAATCACTTCTGCTGTCTATTTGATTTCCCTTGTACTATATGGCTGACATCCACTTATACATGAGTACATACCATCTGTGTCTTTATCCATTTCCAGAATCTGGCTATTACAAATAGCTAGTATGAGCACAGTTGAGCAATTTCCTTGTAATATGGTAGATTCCTAGAAGTATATTCCTAGAAGTGGGAGAGCTGGGTCTTGAGACAGAGTTATTCCCAGTTTTCCGAGAAACTGCCAAATTGATTTTCAAAGTGGTTGTACAAGTTTGCACTCACAATAGTAAATCTTATAAGGCACTTGGGAACCTGAAAAGAGGGTTGCAAGAAGTTCAAGGTCAGTCTGGATACATAGAAAGTTCTGGATTATCCTGGGTTATAGTGTACACTAGTCTTTAAAATCTAAACAAATGACTCCCACATAAACATATATGTATATTACTTTTTACTATCGCACTAAGATATTGATATTATAATAATCTAATTATAGAGCCTGGCTGATACTTAAAGTTCTCTAATGTTGCCCTTACAATCAAATCACCATGCATATTAATTCCTTGATTCTTTAAAAACAAGTCTTTCCTCTATTTCCATACCGTTTTGGTAGTCAATGCAATTATATAGATAGAAACATATTTTGTGTGGTCTTTTCTAACTTTTTTCATGGAGCTTGATTCTCTGGAGATTTATTCACACCATTATGCATACCACTTATTTGTTTCCTTATGCTATTGAACAGTACGCTATTCGGTACACTGTAAGACTTTACCAAGGCCTTAAACCTGCTAGACAGAGGAGTGGCAGGGTTACTGTTAGTTCTAGCATGCTACAAAAATGTCTGTTCCAAACTATCTTATGCTGGCTTTTGTGTGAAAAACTCTTTTTTTTTACATTTTATGTATTTATTTATTGATTGATAGAATTTATTTTGTTTTTTATATTAATTACAGTTTATTTACTTTGTGTCCCAGCTGTAGCCCTCTCCCTCATTCCTTCCCAATCCTACCCTCCCTCCCTCATCTCCTCCTTGCCCCTCTCTAAGTCCACTGATAGGGGAGGTCCCCTCCCCTTCCATCTGACCCTAGCTTATCATGTCTCACCAGGGCTGGTTGCAATGTCCTCCTCTGTGGCTTAGCAAGGCTACTCCTCCCACTGGGGGCTGGAGAGGTCAGAAAGCTAGCCATAGAGTTCATGCCAGAGACAGTCCCTGTTCCCCTTACTAGGGTACCCACTTGGAGACTGAGCTGCCATGGGCTACATCCAAGCAGAAGTTTAGGTTATCTCCATGTATGGTCCCTGGTTGGAGAATCAGTCTCAGACAATCCCCTGTGCCCAGATGTATTTGGTCCTGTGGAGCTCCTGTTTCTCCAGGTCTTACTAACCCAAAGTTTGGTTATGAGTCTCAGCATCAGCTTTGATACACTGCTATGTAGAGTGTTTCAGAGGACCTCTATGGTAAGCTCCTATCCTACCTCTTGTTTTCTCCTACTTCCAATGTCCATCTTCTTTGTCTTTCTAAGTAAGGACTGATCTTCTTACCCTGAGTCTTCCTTCTTGTTTAGCTTCTTTAGGTGTACAGATTTTAGTATGTTTATGCTATCTTATTGTATAGGTCTAGTATCCACTTAAAAGTGAGTATATACCATGTGTGTCTTTCTGCTTCTGGGATACGTCATTCAGGATGATCTTTTCTAGGTCCCACCATTTGCCTGCAAATTTCATGATTTCCTTGTTTTTAATTGCTGGGTAGTATTCCATTGTGTAAAAGTATGACAATTTCTGTTACCATTCCCCAGTTGAGGGACATCTGGGTTGTTTCCAGGTTCTGGCTATTATGAATAAAGGTGCTACAAACATGGTTGAACAAATGTCCTTGTTGTGTGTGTGAAAACCTCTCAATTCCCATGAAATAATCATATCAGAGAACAGTTTGTGAGCTGTATTGAAGTTCCACATTTAACTTTTGTTTAAAAACTGTCTAGTATTTTCCAGAATTGCTGTGAAAATTTACAGTCACATCAACAATGCATAAAATTAGTTTGAATTTGGGCATATATGCTGTATGAAATTAATTTTTTATTCATTTTAGAAAGTAAGTCACAGTAATTTATTGTGGCTTTAATTTGTATTTCACAAAGGACTAATTAATGATACCAATCATATTTCAAATGTTTATTTCTACTTGCATATTTTCTGATGAAATACCCATTTCTGTTTTTTTTTTTGCTCCATTTTCTATTTGGATTACTTATTTAATAACTGCATATTTGGTGACTATGTTTGGCTCTAGTCCTTGTTAAACATGCCCTGAATTACTATCTCCTCTACTTTCTGACTTGTGTTTTCTCTCCTTTGGGTCTTACAGAGAGTGAATGTTTTTCAACTCTCCATGTTCCTTTTGTATGCTCCTGTCTATATGTTGATTAAAAATCAGAATTTGAAGATTAGCTTGCCATTTTGTTGAAATGTTTTGTATTTTAACATATATTTTGAGTTATTGAGACTTATGACAAGGTCTTTTAATCTATCTATATCTTCTTCATTTAGTTACATTTCCATAGACAGATTTTATCCATATTATGTTCTTTCCTCTTTTCCATTACTTTATTTGCATGTTCTGCCCATGGCACATATTATTAGCTAAAATATCTTTCAGATTAGTCAAAATTGTTTTGGCTATTTTAGTGCTTAGGTTTTTAGTAATCATTAAATCATGCACATTTGAAAATCTCCTGATCAAGTTTTGATAGGAATTAAGCTATATCTGTAGATTAACTGTGATAACTGACAGTTTTGCCATGATGGTTCAATCATGAATATAAAATGTACCACTCTCTTGCTAAATTTTTTAAAATTTGTTTCATCAGTGTTAGCATGTTTTAAGTTCAGAATCCCTGTACATGTTCTGGTAAATTTTCATCAAAACATATAAAAATCCAAAATTTAAAAATTATATTGTACGTTATATCCATACATGGTCCTTGGTTGGAGAAACAGATGTTGCTCATGGTAGCTCAGTATCCGAGTAGGTTCCCTAGTAAGTGAACAAGGACTTTATCTGACATGAACTCAATGGTTGTCTCCTTGACCCTCCCCTTCCACCCCTGGAAGAGGAGCAGCCTTGCTAGGCCACAGAGGACATTGCAGCCAGTCTTTAAGATACCTGACAAGCTAGGGTCAGATGGAAGGGGAGGAGGATCTCCCCTATCAGTGGACTTGGAAAGGGGCAGAGAAGAGATGAGGCAGGGAGGGAAGGTGGGATTGGGAGGGAATGAAGGAAGGGGCTATGGCTGAGATACAAAGTAAATAACTTGTGATCAATATAAAAATAAAAAGTATAAAAATAAATAAATAAGCAAATAAATAAATTTATATTGTATTTGTAACCCCAGTGGCCATTTATTCCTTGTTAGTGTATAACAATAGATATAATTCCTGTGTAAGTATGCATATATATGTACATATATAATGATAGAGATACTTATATGTAATCAGAGACATCCATGTATATAATAACACAATAGAGGTAATTTCTACATATGATTGTATATCCTTCAATCTTGCTGAATGCATTTATTTATTTGAAGATTTCTTGTTATATCTTTAGAACTTTCATGCAGCCACTCTTTTCTGTAAGTAGTAAGAATTTTTCTTATTCTTTTTAAATCACTTTATCTCCATTTGTGTGTGTGTGTTTTCTACTCATGTTGTAAAGATTAAGTCACATTGAATTAGATTCTAATCCAGTGGTTCTCAACCTGTGGGTTGCAATGCCTTTGGGGAAATGTCAATCACATATCCTGCACATCAGAATATTTACATGTGATTCATACCAGTAACAATATTACAACTATGAAGTTGCAACAGAATTATTTTATGTTTGCAGGGTACCACAAAGTGAGGGAAAAATCGTGAATCATTAAAATTCATAGCATTAAAAAGGTTGAAAACCATTGGGTTAAAGCTTGCCTGAATCCAGTATGATCTTATCTATTATATTTGTGAACCTAATAGTTTATTTTTTAAATTTTTTCTTTATTATTATTATTTATTACAGTTTATACACTTTGTATCCCAGATGTAGCCCCTTCCCTCATTTGCTCCTAGTGTCACCCTCCCTCTCTCTTCCCCCCATATCCCTTCCCTAGTCCACTGATAGGGGAGGTCCTCCTCCCTTTCCATCTGACCCTTTTCTATCAGGTCTCATCAGGACAGGCTACAATGTCCTCCTCTGTGACCTGGCAAGGCTGCTGCCCCCACAGGGAGAAGTGAACAAAGAGTCAGTCACTGAATTGATGTCAGAGATAGTCCCTGTTCCCCTTACTAGGGAACCCACTTGGAGACTGAGCTGCTATGGGCTACACCTGCAAAGGGGTTCTAGGTTATATTCATGAATGGTCCTTGGTTGGAGTACCAGTCTCAGAAAAGACCCCTGGAACTAGATTGTTTCATTCTGTTGCTCTCCTTGTGGAGACTCTGTCCCCTCTAGGCCTTTCTATCTCCCTCTTCTTTCAAAAGATTCCCTGCACTCTGCCCAAAGTTTGGCTCTGAGTCTCAGCATCTGCTTTGATACACTGATGGGTAGAGTCCTTCAAAGACCCCCGTGGAATGCTCCTGTCCTGTTCCCTGTCTTCTCCTAATTCCAATGTCTATCCTATTTGCTCTTCTGAATGAGGATTAAGCCTCTTCCATAGGGTTCTTTTTGTTGTTGTTGTTATTTAGCATCTTTAGGAATATAGATTTTAGTATGTTTATCCTATATTATATGACTACTATCCACTCAAAATTGAGCAGATACCATTTGTGTCTTTCTGCTTCTGGATCACCTCACTCAGGAGTGAACGTAATATTTTAAAATAAGCACATATTTTGAGGTTTAAAGTGACTTTTGTGTCTTTCTCCTTCTGGGATACCTTACTAACAATGATCTTTTCTAGATCCCACCATTTGCCTGCAAATTTCATTATTTCCTTGTTTTTAATTGCTAAGTAGTATTCCATTGTGTAAATGTACCACAATTTCTGTATGTATTCTTCTGTTGAAGGACATCTTGGTTGTTTCAAGATTCTGGCTATAACAAATAAAGCTGCTACAAACATCGTTGAGTAAATGTCCTTGTATACTTGAGCATCTTTTGGATATATGCTTAGGAGTGGCAAAGCTGGATCTTGAGGAAGTGCTATCCTAATTGTCTGAGAAAGCACCATATTGATTTCCAAAGTGGTTGTACAACTTTATATTCCCACCAGCAATGGAGGAGGGGACCCCTTTTCCCACATCCTCTCCAGCATGTGTTGTCCCATGAGTTTTGATCTTAGCCATTCTGATGGGTGTCAGGTGAAATATCAGGGTTGTTTTGATTTGCATCTCTCTGATGGTTAAGGACCTGCAGCATCTCTTTAAGTGTTTCTGTGATATTCTACATTCCTCTACAGAGAATTCTCTGTTTAGCTCCATACTTACCTTGATTAATTGCTTTTTAACTTCTTTAGTTCTTTATATAGTCTGGGTATCAGCCCTCTGTCAGATATAGGGTTAGTGAAGATCCTTTTCCAGTCTGCAGGCTGTCGTTTTGTTCTAACAACAGTGTCTTTTGCTTTATAGAAGCTTTTCAGTTTCATGAGGTCCTATTTATTGATTGTAGCTCTTAGAGCCTGTGCTGTTGGTGTTCTGTTAAGGAAGTTGTTTCCAGGACCCTGGGTAAGATGATTAACCCTCACTTAGAAAGACAAATGGGCTGGACATTGGATGTAGGAGAAAAAAAAGTAACAGGACAGGAGCCTACCACTGAGGGCTGCTGAAAGTCTCTACCTAGCAGTATATCAAAGCAGATACTGAGGCTCATATCAAAATCTTCAGCAGAATACAGGAAATAATATGAAAGAAGTGGGAGTTAGTATGACCTGGAAAGGACAGGAGCTCCACAGGACTAAATATATCCGGCCACAGGGACCTTTTGTGAGACTGTATCTCCAACCAAGGACCATGTATGGGTATAACCTAGAACCCCTGCTCGGATGTAGCCCATTGTAGGTCAGTATTCAAGTTGGTACCCTAGTAAGGGGAACAGGAACTATTTCTGACATGAACACAATGACCGGCTCTTTGACCCCAACCCCTCCCCTCTCACACACACACCAGGGAGGAGCAGCCCTGCTAGTTCACAGAGGAAGACTTTGCAGCCAGACCTGAAGATACCTGATAAGCTAGGGTTAGATGCAAGGGGAGGAGGTCTTCTCCTATCAGTGGACTTGGAAAAAGGTAGGGAGAGATGAGAGAAGGAGGGTGGTATTGGGAGGGAATGAGGGAGTGGAATTCAGCTGGGATACAAAGTTAATAAACTGTAACTAATAAATAATTTCTAAAGTGAAAAAAATTCAAGAATAAAAATGGAAAGCAATGTTGAAGTAGGAAAAAAATAAACTGACTTCTGTTCTTAAGCGTCATATTCAATCCATTGCAGCTCAGAATCTTTTTTTATAAATTTATTTATTTTTATATCAATCACAAGTTAGGTTTTTTGCATTCCATGCGTAGCCCCCTCCCTCATTCCCTCCCACCCTCCCCAACCCTCC
>CM053744.1:81699710-81716687 GCA_028658305.1 Pachyuromys duprasi | reverse complement strand
GCTTGTGGCTCTGGGAATCCGTTTCTGGTGGCCACAGGACTTGGCAGCTATTATAAACATTTACTTTCAATATTAATCTAGTACCATGTAGAATTACAAAAGAGTTCTAAAAGGGCCTTAGGTACCTGGTGGGATCTTTGTCTTCACAGTGGATGGTAGTATTCTCTAAGACAGCTAATATTATTGCTCTTCAACACAAAATGTTGGGATGATTTATCTAGTGATGTATTTTATGGGTGTAGAGTTTATGAGACACTTGGCATTTATGGTAGATAAACAGTTTGAAGTTTTCCAGTTTTCAGGGCTCAAGCTTTCTCTTCTCTGGCTCATTACAGTACATTATTCCTCTTAATCTTCAACTTCCTTTCCCTCCTGCATTCCTGCTACTTCTACTGTTCCCTCCATCTGCATTGCATCTGCTCTCTGTCCTTTCTGCCCTGATCATTATTAGCAACCCTTCAGCTGTCCTCTGTTGCTAAGCTACTGCGACTGTACCACTGCTGTTTCTACCATCTCTTTTTTTTACAACTGGCCTCTCATAACTCATATAAAGTAAAAATAAGCAGTAAGAGGCTACTTGCAATAAACACCTATCATTAACATAAATGGTGTTTAACAATGTTCTAATTATATTTAAATCCTGTCCTAGTTACCCATGAAGAGCTGGGTCACTTAAATTCAATGTAACAACTAATCAACTATCTAAAGTTCAAGAAAAAAACACACTCAGTTTTATATCTGATCAACTAAATAATCATTAAAATAATATTCTCTGAATAGGAGGTGATATGAACTAGAGATATCTGCTTTTTAATATAACCTTTAATGATAATTTGCAAATTTCTGCTGGCTTACTTTTTGTTACATATAAAAGTATGTAACAAAAAACCTCAGTAGCTTTTAAAAAATAACAAAACTGGGTATGTATAAGTTTGTGTGTGCCTGTGTGTAAGTGCATGCCTTGATATAAGCATTGAGATCAGAGCTGAACTTTCAGAATAAGTTCTTTCTTTCTACCTTGTGAGTTTCAAGCACTGAACTCAGGTAATCAGATTTGGTTGAAAAGCACTTCTACTCAGGGGAATATTTCACATACCTTAAAAACAAGAAAGACTTGGATACAAAAATTGTGGTACATTTACACAATGGGATACTACTCAACAATTAAAAACAAGGAAATCTTGAAATTTGCAAGCAATTGGTGAGAACTAGAAAAGATCATCCTGAATGAGTTATCCTAGAAGCAGAAAGGCACACATGGAATATACTCACTTGTAAATGGATATTAGACATATAATACAGGATAAACATACTAAAATCTGTACACCTACAGAAGCTAAGCAAGGAGGAAGACCCTCGGTAAGATGATCAATCCTCATGCAGAAAGGCAAAGGGAATGGACATATGAAGAGGGAGAAAACAGACAACAGGACAGGAGCCTACCACAGAGGGCAGTTGAAAGACTTTACCCACCAAGGTATCTGATACTGAGACTCATAGCCAAACTTTGGGCAGAGTGCGGGGAATTATAAGAAAGAAGGTGGAGATAGGAAGACCTGGAGGGGACAGGAGCTCAACAAGGAGAGTAACAGATCAAAAAATATGGGCACAGAAGTCTTTTTTGAGATTGATACTCCAACCAAAGACCATGGATGGAGATAACCTAGAACCCCTACACAATGTAACCCATGGTAGCTCAGTCTCCAAGTGGGTTCCCCAATAATGGGAACAGGAACTGTCTCTGATATGAACTTATAGGCTGGCTCTTTGATCACCAACCCCTGGTGGGGGAGCAGCCTTACCAGGCCACAGAGAAAAACAATGCAGCCAGACCTGGTGAGACTTGATAGGCTAGTGTCAGAGGGAAGGGGTGGAGGTCCTCCCCTATCAGTGGACTTTGGGTAGGGTATGGGAGGAGATGAAGGAGGGAAGGTGATATTGGGAGAGGATGAAAGAGGAGGGGGTTACAGCGGGAATAAAAGGTGAATTCACGGTAGTTTATTAAAATATAAATAAATTTTAAAAAACAGGACTTTTTTCTTCATGGTATCTGAAATTCGAAGAAAAACATTGATGTTCAGTTTTGCATTTCACTACATATTGCACAGAGAACTTGGTTTGAATATAAAGTAAAATGATCATTTGCCTGTAGCTGTGAAGATTTTCCTTCTGCACATTACTAATTAAAATTTGGGTCTGATAGACTCTGGTTGAAAGGACAACCCCTGGATTTACTTCCAACAATCTGTGTGATACTGAGTAACTGAACTCCAAGCTGAAGACATCAGCTTTTTAGTGTATAAAACATATATTTAGCTTGATGATTCCTATGTGTAGTCAAAATTTCATAACTATTTCTCCTGACCAAAGGTTGTTATATGTAAAAGAGGAAGAATCCACAAAGGAATATGAAAGGAAATAGAAGTCTATATGAAATATAAAGATCATAGTTAACCAAAAAGGAAGAACTTTTCAACATTTATATATACAAACACTTAACCCACATTAGCAGATTTCAATGAAATATGTATTTGCACACACATATGAGAAAAGGGAATCAGGTATTTTTTATTCAACTGTATACTGTATTAAGGTACATTATCTACAATATAGACCCAAGGTTCTTACTAACTGCTCTGTATCTCAACTGATCCCATAAAACAAAAGAGAACAAATCTGTGTAGTGACAAAGGATAGGAGGGGGCCAAGTACACAGTACTTCATAATTCAGAGAAAGGATCGTGGGTCAGGCAAGGCTTTGTGGGTGGTTTTAGTGATGACATTAAGAATTATGTAATCTGAAAAAAATTAAAAAATGAAGTAATCTTAAAGTAAGACTTCTAAATTATTTGCCATTTGTAGACAAAAAAAGAACATTTATTTTATTTATTTTTTTCTATAATTTATTCACTTTATATCCAGATTGTAAGCCCCTTCCTTGTTTCCTCTGAGTCTTACCTTTTTTCCCTCTTCTCCCCTATCCCTCTCCCCTAGACCACAGAAAGGTGGAACCTTCCTCCCTTACCAGCTGACCCTAGCCTATCAAGTTTCATCAGAACTGCCTGGATCCTCTTCCTCCATAGCCTGACAAGGCTGCCCTGCCTTTGATTTGGTTCCATTGATCCGCCAGTCTGTTTCTAACCCAGTACCATGCAATTTTTATTACTGTTGTTCTACAGTACATCTTGAGATCAGGGATGGGGATAACTCCAGAAGATCTTTTATTGTACAGGATTGTTTTAGCTATTATGGGTTTTTGTTCTTCTATATTAATTTGAGAATTGTTCATTTAGGGTCTGTAAAGAATTGTGTTGGTATTTTGTTGGAAATTGCACTGAATCTGCAGAATGCTTTTGGCGGGATTGCCATATTTACTATGTCAATCCTACTGATTCATGAGCATGGAAGATTTTTCCATCTTCTGACATCTTATCAATTTCTTTCTTCAGAGACTTGAAGTATTTTTCATACAAGTATTTTATTTGCTTGTGTAGAGTTACATCAATATATTTTATTTTATTTTTATTTGTGGCTATTGTGAAGGATGTTGTTTCCCTAATTTCTTTCTCAGCTCATTTGCCTTTTGTATATAGGAGGGCTATTGATTTTTTTTTTGAGTTAATTTTATGTACAACCACTTTGCTGAAGGTGTTATCAGCCTTGGTAGACTTTTTGAGATCACTTATGTATTCTATCATATCATCTGCGAACAGTGATAATTTGACTTCTTCCTTTCCTATTTGTATCCCCTTTACCTCTTTTAGTTGTCTTTTTGCTCTAGCTAGGACTTTCAGTACTATGTTGAAGAGATATAGAGAGACTGGGCATCCTTGTCTTGTCCCTGATTTTGTGGAATTAATTTAAGTTTCTGATGGAGCCTGTTCTGATGCTGATTACTGGCACTCAAGATCTGGTTACTGCCCATTGGACATACCCATTCTTGTTTGGGTAAACCTGCCAAAGACATTATATGTGATTGGTTCATTAAATGGCCTATACCTGGGAAGGGCAGAATGGTGTAGATATCCCTGAAGTTCATGAGCTTTGGAAATGGAAAAATCATGAGAAGGACAGGAAGAGGAAGAGGAGAAGAAGAAGGTAGAAGCCATGATGGGTTAGCCTGGAAAAGGAATCATGTGGGAAAAGGAAGAAGGACTCCAATATTTGTATGAAAAGGCACAGATGACGAATAAAAGGATGTATTTATAAGGTGATGAATGGAAGAGAGGATGGTTAAGGAGGATGGTATTGGATAGGGGCTGGGAGATGGATGGTGAAGATATCCAGACAGCTTAGGTAGGAATAATGCCCAGCCTAAGGTAAATAAGGCAATTGAAAAAATCTAACAGGTGTCTATGTTTTAGTGTTTGTGATAGTGGGTAAAGTACCACTGTGATAATCTTAAGGCTAATAATAAATAATATATAGCCCAACACTCATCATTTTAAAATTTGCTACAACAAGTTTCTCTTTGTTTACTTTGATGTTTGCTATAGGCTTGTTGTATATTGCCTTTACTATGCTTAGGTATGTGTTAAGACTTTAAGCATGAATATGTGTTAGATTTTTTCAAATGCTTTTTTCAGAATCTAAGGAGATGATTATGTGTTTTTTTAATTTCCTTTCAGTTTGTTTATATGGTGGATTACATTCATGGATTTCCATATATTAAACCAACTCTGCATGTCTGGGTAAAACCTCCTTGGTCACGGTGGATGATGTCTTTGATGTGTTCATGCATATTGTTTGTGAATATTTTATTATTTTTGTGTCAATATTTGTAAGGGATACCTGTCTGAAATTTTCTTTCTTTGTTGGGTCTTTGTGTGGTGTCAGGGTGACTGTGGCCTCATAGAATGAGTTTGGTAATCTTCCTTTTGTTTCTCTTTTGCAGAATTGTTTGAAGAGTATTAGTATTAGCTCTCTTTTGAAGGTCGGGTAAAAATCTGGCCCTGGACCTTTTTTTTGGATGGAAGACTTTTGATGGCTGCTTCTATTTCCTTAGGAGACACAGGACTATTTAACTTGTTTAACTGATCTTGATTCAACTTTGGTAAGTGGACTCTATCAAGAAGATTGCCCATTTAATTTAGATTTTCAAATTTTGTGGCATGTAGGCTTTTGAAGTAAGACCTAATGATTTGGGAAAAGAACATTTTTAATGTTAGCATACATTTTTGTTTTATACAATTGATTTTCATATATAAATGTGATTGAGTAATGACAATAATTGGCTTTAAATATTAGATGGAATAATTTGAACTTATATTTTCTTAACAAAAAATTAAGGATGCAAGTATCTTTAAAATATGACAGCTGTAAAATTTATTATTTAATTTCATCCTGATACCTTTGAGGATAAGAAACTAATGCAATGTCATGCAAATATCCTGAGAAAATGTTTATTAGAGCACATTATACAAACCCTATTAATTTCTTAGGGTGTAAAGGCTAATATTACTTTAAAAAGTTGAAGAAGGGTGTGCTCAAATAATAGTCGGAAACTTAGATTAAACTCGAAAAATAGATTTCTTTATTGGATAGTAACTCTATTAATTATCCTCTTAAGTATCTATAGTAGACTACGGACATTTCTTTTTTTATCTTTTTTACATATATATATATATATATTTTACAATTTATTCACTTTGTATCAGAGCTGTAGCCTCACCCTCACACCCTCCCAATCTCACCCTCCCTCCCTCATCTCTTCCCACACCCCTTCCCCAGTCCACTGATAGTAGAGCACCTCCTCCCCTTCCATCTGACCCTAGCCTATCAGGTCTTATCAGGACTGTCTATCATGGACTAGGACATTTTTAAAATGTATACAATCACAGAACTCCCTTTTCCCTTTGTGAAGAAACTTAGTCTTCCTCAGAATATCATTATATACTGGTTTACTTAACTGAATGTTTCTATAAGAAGTGAAGGCAGATGTGACTGCTGATGGTTTTAAAGAGCATAACACAAAACTTAGCATAAATATAATACCTTAATTTTACATTCAGATAATGAGTACAATAGAAATTAAAATGAAATCATGTGCTTGATTGGATAGGGCAAAAATAAAGGAAGATAAATTCATTTTGTTGAAGAATCTTGGTAAGTTTTTATTCAGTGAATATGCTTTTCACTCCTTCCGCTTAACCACTACACAGCATTTAACCACTACAAGGCTTTCTTTGTTTGGAGTACCTGATTAAGCTAATGTCTTCTGTTCTTTCTGATTTTCTTTGCATTCAAGTGGAAAGACAGACTTACCTTGCTGTAGATTTTTAAAGATAGATTGAAAGAACCAGAATTTATCTACATGCAATGAAAATTTCTGTTCACATGGGAAGAATTTAGTACTTTTAGTACTAAACCCGAAGTGGAAGAGAGTTTCTTGAAGCAGTGCTGTGTTTCAAATGTGCTGGAAATCATACTGTCTCTCCAAATGAGAGAGTATTTTGTATTTTATTTTGTATTACTCATCAATTTAATTTCATGTTATATCTGTAATATGTTGTGGGATCAGGATACTTTTTGAACACGATATCTTGTGCCTATTTTACTGCATTGTTGATAGAACAAAATCAAACTCATCCAAAGCTAGCAAGGGCTAGCCTTGCTATAACAGTGGGCCATCATGCTCATAGAAGTAACAAACATGATATATTTAAAATAAAGTTTGGAAAATTATTTTAATACATAGATAATGATGGATAAGAATTAAGATTCCATGTAACCAAATGATTTTTACTGTACGTCAATATTACTTCTAAGTATGAAGTGTTTTGGGTATGTATCTTCCTGCCTGTAAGTATGTGATTTCTGGAAAGTCTAAAGCCTGGGTCAGTGCATATGACAAGGTAAGGTAATGGTGTTAGAGAGTGTACACCAAGGATCTAACTCTAAATAAGGAAAACAATGTTATATGTGGGATTTTGCAAGCTGTCACATACATTTTCCATTTTCCATCATTAAATGCATGCCTGTAAGCCTAAAATCACAAACAGCATTTGGAAGGACAAATTTTACAAATTCTTTTCTTCAAATTGAGAATGCGACTAAAAATGAGAATCAGGGGATAAATAACTACGAAGTTGTCTTATGATATGCAAATATTAATGCTGTTCTGAATATTAAACACTTTCAGTGGACAACTCTATTTAGACATTCTCCATGAGTTTCCTGACATTAGGATAAGAGTTCCATAGATCAATGTATTTTTATTCCACAGAAAAACATCTCAGGGATCGAGACAAAATATCAGTGGAAAGAAGTGTGGGAATTCTGGTGTATTTGAAGTGAATTAATTAGGACTCCTACAACTGTTCAGTCTTTCAGCCATCTAGACTTGGATAAAAGTTTCTCAAATTTATAGTTCTAACAAAATATATCAGTGATGTCTAAAAACTACTCTTTCCATTTTGCATGGATCACATTAACAAGAAATGATTAGCTGTCACCAAATATTATCTCATTGACTTTTGTTGTATCTGGCATGGGGACTGAGGCGCTAATCAGTGTCATAGTCTGCCTTCCCTCTAGCCTCAGTTCTAATGTCTTAGGCCAGAGGCTGATCATATGGCTCAAGAATAAGTCATTTCACTACACGGGAGGTTGTTGTCTATCTTTAGCAGCATGTTCAAACTGCTTTGAGCTTATGTCTTAAATCTCCATATGACTTTGAGAAATGAAAAATCTTTGGTAAGAATAAACATGACATGTTTGACTGAGAAAGAAAATAAGCAAACTTTGTATCTACCTGCATTTTAGCATGATTGAAAATAATCTTGGAAGATGGTAGCGTTTTTATTTTATTTTATTTTATTTTATATTAGTTACAGTTTATTAACTTTGTGTCCCAGCTGTGTCCTACTCCCTCATTCCCTCCCAATCCCACCCTCCTCCTTCATCTCCTCCCTGCCCCTTTCTAAGTCCACTGATAGGGGAGGACCTCCTCCCCTTTCAAGATGGTAGAATTTTATGAATATGATTTTAGCTGTATTCAGGTGTAATGAGGAGCAATCAAAGTTATCAGTACTCTGTTTCTAATCAAGTATGTCAAAATGAAAGCATTTTGGTTGTATTATTTTATTTTGAGGCCATGCTTGATTGATAATGACCAAGTTAGGAAAACATTAACACAGTATGTATTTCTAAAATGTAATTTCCTAGCAATTTCAGAAGTATAAAACGTATAAAATCTCAACAATATGACTGCCTAAGATGACTGAACATGAAAGAATAGACAAAAAATAGACAGACTAAGACAAGTAGACAAGAAAATGACTAGATTGCCTTAGTCCTACACAGACTGGCCAATAAGGAGTACTGAAAGCAGGAAAAGAACACTCTTCTCCAGGAAACCATTCACACCGATTTTTTATATAATCCTAGTTAGTCCTGTAAACACACACACAAGTAACACAGAGATTGAGCAGTTTGTGTTTGGAAAAACACACACACACACACAGAGATATAATAGGAGAGAGAGAGAGATGCACTTGCAATTAATGAAAAGCAATTAATAGAAAAAAGAATCCACCAAGTTAAAAGACAACCAAAAGAGGCATATGGGCACATTTGTAGGAAAAGTAGAGGACTATGATATACTATATTATTATCTCAAAACATATGAAATAATAAAAATGAGGTTTATGGGTTTTTCTCTAGTTCCTGGTTCTGCAGAGAGCCTGGATTTATCAAGTAGAAGTATGGATAGATAATCAGCATTCTATAAGACCTCCTATAAGTCCACTAACTACTGATTAGTGTAAGGTTTAATGTTAATGGCATTTTTGTTTATTTGACCCAAACTTGGAGAACTTAGTCTGTTATTATTCATTTCAGAATGCTAGTTGGCAATAAAGTGACTAACAGAAAGAAAAAAATTATACCGATTTTCTAGTTGAGCTAACATAATTGTAGATTAAAAGAATAATTAAGATTATATAATAATTTTAATATAGAAGTTTTAAAACAGAAGTATTTTTTCTTAATTAACAAGACTATTTTTTATGCCATTAAAAAGAAGAATGATGAGACACTAAGGGTTTATTTGAATGTAGTATGACTGAGGACAGTCTAGTGGGTAAATATTCGCATATACAAAGCTCTGTGTTCATTCTCTAGCACCCAGAAAAGAAAAAGCAATCACAAAAATCCAGACAATCAAAAAGCAATACAAAATAAATGGCTTAATTTCAAGCAGTTAAAAAGAGATAGCAGAAAAGATTTGCCATAAAACAGAAGTTTAAAATTCATTTTGGACACTACTTAACCACAGAAAGATTGAAATAGACAGGAGGAAAAATTTTCAATCTTACATTACTGTGATTTTTAAGAATTTAGGTGAGCGTGACAAAATACATGTTTGTTTTCTAAAACTTAATATACTCTAGGCCTAAGGCACAGATGCAAAAATAACACTTCATTAAATATTAAAACTTTTCCCCATAACTTTCGGGACCTTTCACACATTACAGATAATTTCATGCCACAGTGAAAATTCAGCAGCCACTTGACCTCTCTCTACTCCATAGATAGACACAAACAAAATTTAAACACATACACACACACACACACACACACACACTGCTTTCACTATTGTGTTTGCAACACTACATTTATTTCTCTGATTGTAATCACTCTCCTTGCCATGGAAGCTAATACTTTGACTCTAAATCCTAGGAAAGGAGAATCTCAGGTTTTTTCCCCCCTCTCCTTGTGGTGTGTTAATTTATCAGCACAAACAAACTCAGATTCCTTTAGCTATCTTTCTTTTCTATTTTAATTTCCTCTTTTCCTTTTGATTTCTCCCTTTCCATTTCTTCTTCATCTTTTCACTTTTTCTTCCCTTACTTCTTAATTTCTGTTCATATCTAAGATATACATTATGATACACAAATATGTATACATTATATATAACCATATTGCAAATAGAGAGTAGAATATTACCGAATCAAAAATTGAATTATGTATGTTCTTTGTTTGTTTCAAAACTGTTATTGAAAACAGTTTGGAATTTTCTCAAAACTTAAAAATAGAACCACTATAGGTATCAGCAATACTTCTGCTGGGCATACACCCAATATGCATAATCAACTCTTTTGCTATATCAATATTCCTCACTTTATTGAAGCATTGCATACATAACAGCCAAGGCTCAGAAATAACTTGAATATTAATTACTTAAAGATACAATTCTGTTTGCCTTTATACGTTACAGTAGAATGTTAATCAGTATTAACAAAAACATGAAGATACAAATTACAAATTAGGTGAAGATGAGGACTATCATGACAAGTGAATAAGCCATACTTAGAAAGAGCTTACTTATGTGTAACCTTTAAATTGAAACCTCACTTTGGCTTCTTCTTACACCTCTATTATGCATAATAGTTAAGTCTAGAAACAGACCATATATCTCACACGCACATGTACATGCATATAGTGTCATTAGAAATATATTCTAAGATTTTTCTCTGCCTTGTAATTGCCTAAATGTAAAAAGAATAATTTTTTCATAGATTAAAGAATGTTCTTCTCATAGGAAGCAAACGGATTTTCATAGTAAATGCCTTTTGCTTTTCCTTTTAAAAACAATGTTTTATTAATTATTTAAGAATTCTATACCAGTTTGTTTATAGTCACCCGACCTAGTCACAGATCCATCCCCACCTCATTTCTTACCCATCCTGATTCATCTTATTTATCCTTTAAACCCACAAAGCCTAATTATTGCTGGACAGTTAATTTTATATATAAAGTAGCCCAGTGGATTTTAGTTCACCTGCTAGTGTTCACACTCTTAAAGAAATCTCCCTGCCCTTCTCCTAGCTCTCCATTACCTGTAGTTCCTCAGTTCCTCTCCATTACCTTTGTCCATCATAGAATTTGCCGGGCTTGAGCTTGTTGAAGTCTTGTGAATGCTGTTATACCAACCGCTGTGAATTCACATGTGCAACTAACCACCCAGTTGTGTCCCGAAAATAAAACTGCTGTAGTTAAATACTGTTTCTGCTTTACTTAAAACAGTTCAGCATGCATGTGCTATGATGTAAGGGGAAGAGAAAGCATACCATGTGGACATCTTTCTGTTAAAATTTACCTTTTGAGCAACACATGTTATTATTGTGATTTAACACAAGCACGTTATTTTCATATTTAAAATAGCATCTCAGTGATGTTCAGGCTTAACTAGATTGCTTTCTTAAATTCATAACATTCCGTTTATATTTACTAGGAGAACAGTACAGCAGTGCATGGGGCAGAGACAGAGGGAAATAAAAACAGAGACAGACAGACTATATCTTCCAAAAATTTCTCAGAAATACTTTTTACACCAGCAATGGGATCTAGGACCCATGGTCTAAATAATTCAAGCATTGGCTGGAAGGCTGGAACAAAATTTTGATTGTACCCAACTAACAGTTGACATTAGACGTTTTAGTTTTGAAAGATTAAATAGAGAACAAAGTGTTTCAACCATCTCTGAAGGTTTATCTCCTGCAAATTTTCACACACAGTGATCGTAAATGTAAAAGACTAGTTCAATTAAGGAGCATACAATAACTTTGGATTTTGTTTAATCAATGAAGATTTTTGCTCACCCCAAGGGAGAAAGCCAACCTATATCGCTGTTATGGACACTGATGGGCTTGCAGACAAGAGCCTACTAGAGCTGTCTTCTGAGAGGCTCCACCCAGCAATGGCTTGAAACAGATGCTTAGACTCATAGCCAAACATTGGGTGAAGCACACAATCTACTGGCAATTAGGCAGGGGTGGGAGGAGGGAGAATAAATGGACCTAGAGGTGACAAAAGCGCCATAAGAAGCTCATTAGAGCATACCAACCAGGGTCCAGAGAGGCCTGTGGAGTCAGAACTACCAACCAAGGACAGTGCATGGTCTGGACCTATGTCTTCTACATATAAGTAGCCGATGGGCATCTTGGGCTTCATGTGGGCCCAACTAGTTAGAGGAGTGGAAGATATCTCTGACATGGACTATGCTGCCTGCTTTTTGATCACTTCCTACTGAGGAGCTTGCCCTGCCAGGCCATAGGGAAGGAACACAAACTTAACTCAGTCTTCATGTGAATAGGTGAGCTGAGTTATCTGGGTAGGGGGCTCCCCTATTCTAAGGCATAGAGGAAGGAGTATGTGGGAGGAGAGAAGGGAGGGTACTATGACTGAAATGTAAATTGAATTAATTAATACAAAATGAAAAATAAAAATTTTGTGTTATTATGCATAGTTTATAGAGTGTCATACATTTTCATATAGAATTTAATTACTTATCGCTAAATGAACACAACTATTCTGTTTTAGTCAAAGTAATAGACAGAATAAGATAACAATAAGAGTAAAATTTCCTCTGATTTTTCCTAACCAGTTCTACCACTTTCCCAACAGATAACCCTACCCAAATCCTACTATAACAATCCATTTCTCAACTTCTGAACTTTCACAAAGAACCCCATATTATACACACGTGCATATATATATACATATATTTACTCATCTTTATTTTTAAGCATTACCTTCTAAAATTATCCATAATTTTTATAGTAGATATTATCTCATTTTTGCAATGGTAGAATATTTATTGTATGTATCCATTGGATGTCAACAATTTTGCTACTTCTAGATTTTGCCAATTAGACCCTAACTATAACAGAGTTTCTCTACATGCCTTCTGGCTACATACATTTAAATTTCTGCTTAAGAAATGCTTAGTAAAGTAGTTATTTTCTAGGTCAAATGATAAGCAGCTTTATGAAGTAATGTCAAATATTACTTGAAGTACTTAATTCGATTTTGAAGTCTGTTCCATTTCACTGAGAGATCCAGTTGTGCCATTGTTTCCTCGATGCTCAGTGGTTTCCCCTCATTTCCACCAGCTACAGGCTAAGGAGCTGTGCCATTCATATTTATCATTCTGCTTAACTCCTGCTACTACTAGGCAAACATAGTTGATCACGTTCTTATCTGATTTACTTTGTTTGACAACTTAAATTTAAATGTCTTCTATATAAAGTCCTAATTAAAGTCTAGCATGAATATTTTTCTCTTTAGTTCTCTGTTACACTTGGAGTTTACAACATGCATCTAGTGGAAAGGAACAGAATTCAAAATTTTAAAGCATTTCTACTTGTAGCACTTAGTGGGTATAAGAAATGTGCATAAGTCTGCCTATGTAGCTAGTTGTCTCTGTTCTTGGAGGATAATGCATAGTTTTCATGTGATTCAAGAGGTATTCTCTTTTCTTATGCATGCTTCGGATGATAAATCATTTTTCATATTATGAAGACGTTGTACTGCATTAATTACTAAGTAATTTTACACTTGATATCCAATAAAGCAAATCTTGATAATGTGCCTGTCTCACAGCTATTTGAAATATTCCTGTGTCATTAAATACATTTTAAAATTGCTTTCTCACTTTGCATTGGATGGAGTTTTAAGCAGTAGTGGAGTAAATGTAATGGTAAATTGAGTAAAGGATGATTCTTCTGAGAAATAAGTCCAATTTGTAAGTGTGATGGGTTGCTCCTTTAACTGGAATCCTATTTGGTAGTATTCCTTCTGTTACTCACCTTTTCCTGGTTGACTGAACTGATAAAAACTATCACAGTGTTGAAAAGAATTGTGGAAGTATTTGTTGTTGTATTATGATTTTCTTATAACAGAGGAGAATGTCCAGCATTTTCAAATAATATCCCTCCCATTATTCATAAATGTTCTAAGCTTGACGAAGAAACACATTTCTTTCCAAACTTGTTGAAATTTTTTACTGACATTGATTAAACTTTTTTTGTTATTGATAATGATGATAGATGAGTTTACCATAACCTTCTTAAGAATCCCTTGAAGAAAACCCCATTTTCTCCTGTATTTTGATTTCATTCATTTCAGTATTAATTTCATAACACTTTCATAATGATATACACTGTAGTTATGTAAGTTATATAAGTTACACTCTTCTTTTATTGTACTGTAAGAACAGCATTTTCTAAGTATGAATTTGAAATTCAGATCGATTCTATTTTTAATAACACAAAACCACTGGTATCAGCAACTTGCTCACTTTTTTTGTCCAACTTAATATTTTCTTCAGAATAAGTTTCACGATACACAAAGAGCCAATTAAAACATGTGTACTCTTAATATATTTGGCACATTTGCCAAGGTTCCCTTCATCAAAATTATATTAACTTTCTCTTCAGCTCGCAGCTTCTGAGAGTTCTGACTGCCTCATAAGTTATTGAAGTTAATGATACTTTCAATACTGCATAGAGATGGCAATTCTTGTTAATTTTTACTCATTTCACAGCAGGTCTTTTAGTTGGAAAACACTCAGCTATTAGTGACAGGAGTATTGTTTATTTATGAGGCAAATAAGTGGTAAAATAGAGAAACACGCAATCTTCAACAATGCTGGTGGAGGAGTTTAATAGAACAATGTCCTGCATGTCAAATCCTTTAAGTATTTTTCTCAACAAAAACTACTCCTGCATCATAATTTGCAATTTAGCAAGTGAATTATGTAAGTAAAATTGCTGCCTGCAACTACACCTTAAATACTATTGAATTACACAAGTACTTAAATCATTCACATGTCAGAACCCAAATTCTGGAGGTAGTCTCTTAAACAGAATGTGAAAATTTAAATCTTTTAAATACAAGATGTATATGCGATAAAATTTTCATATTTTGTTAATAACTTGTTTATAGTATTCATAGCAATATTCATAGTTTTCCTAGTGTTCCTGGAAACACTATGACTTAGCCTCATTCATTGACACTCATATCTCAATTTTCTGGTCACTTCGCCATTACTTCATATATGGTTCCACAATGGTAGCACTCAGTAAGTAAATTCATTTCTCATTGGCCTCTGCCTTAACTACAGAGAACATTTGTGTTAATTTATGTTCTAGTGAAATATGATCTACAAGTGTGAATTTTAGACTACCCATCAAGATGTTGAAGATAAAGATGGAAATTTATAGTGTTTTTTTTGGGGGGGGGATACCACTTTTATTTTTATTTTTAATTTTTTAATTAAATTCTTTATTAATTACACTTTATTCACCTTATATACCCCTGTAGTTCCCTCCCTCCTCCAGTCCCAATCCCTCCCTTTCTCCCCCTTCTGCACCCATGTCCTCTCCAAGTCAACTTCTAGAGGAGGTCCTCTTTACCCTCCTTCTGATCCTAGTCTATTAGGTCTCATCAGGAGTGGCTCCATTCTCTTCCTCTGTAGCCTGGCAAGGCTTCTCCCCCCTCAGGGGGAGGTGATTAAAGAGCAGGCCAATCAAGTCACGTCAGAGAGAGTCCCTGTTCCCATTACTATGGAACACACTTGGACACTGAACTGCTGTGGGCCACATCTGTTCGGGGTCCTAGGCCAACTCCATGCATGGTACTTGGTTGGACCATTAGTCTCAGAAAGACCCCTGTGCTCAGATTATTTGGTTCTGTTGCACTCCTTGTGGAGTTTGTGTCCTCTCCAGATCTTACTATTTCCCACTTCTTTCATAAGATTCACTGCATTCTGCTCAAGTGTTGGCCATAAGTCTCAGCATCTGCATAAGATAGTCTGCAGGGCAGAGCCCTTCTGAGGCCCTCTGTGGCAGGCTACTGACTTGTCCCTGTTTTCTCTTTCTTCTGATGTCCATCCTCTTTGCCTTTCTGGATAGGGATTGAGCATTTTAGCCAGAGTCTTTCCTCTTGATTGGTTTCTTTAGGTGTACAGATTTTAGTAGGGTTATCCTATAATATATGTCTATATGAGTGAGTATATAGCATGTGTGTCTTTCTGCTTCTGGGATAGCTCACTCAGGATGATCCTTTCCAGTTTCCACCATTTACCTGATATCCTTGTTTTTTTTTTATTGCTGAATAATATTCCATTGTGTAGATTACCACAATTTCTGTATCCATTCCTCAGTTGAGGGGCATTTGCATTGTTTACAGCTTCTGGATATTACAAATAAAGCTGCTACAAACATGGTGGAGCTAATGTCCTTATTGTGTACTTGAGCCTCTTTTAGATATATGCCTAAGAGTGGTATAGCTGGATCTTGAGGAAGCTTTGTTCCTAGTTGTCTGAAGAAGCGCCAGATTGATTTCCAGAGTGGTTGTACAAGTTTACATTCCCACCAGTAGTTGAGGAGGGTTCCCCTTTCTCCACATCCTCTCCAGCATGTGTTGTCACTTGCGTTTTTGATATTGGCCATTCTGATGGGTGTAAGGTGAAATCTCAGAGTCATTTTGATTTGCATTTCCCTGATGACTAAGGTCATTGAACATTTCTTTAAGTGTTTCTCTCCCATTTGATATTCCTCTGCAGAAAATTCTCTTTTTAGCTCTGTGCCCCATTTTTTAACTGGATTACTTGATTTGTTGCTGTTTAACTGCTTGAGTTCTTTATATTACTGGATATTAGGCCTCTATCATATAGCAGGTCGGTGAAGATCCTTTCCCAGTCTGTAGGCTGTTGTTTTGTTTTGATGACAGTGTCCTTTGCTTTACAGAAGCTTTTCAGTTCCATGAAATCCCATTTATTGATTATTTTTCTGAGAGCCTGTGCTGTTGGTGTTCTGTTCAGGAAGTTGTCTCCTGTGCCAATAAGTTCTAGGCTCTTCCCCACAGTTTCTTCTAACTGATTTAATGTGTCTGGTTTTATTTTTTTTAATTTATTTATTTTTATCTCAATCACAGGTTAGGTACTTTGAATCCTAGGTGTAGCCCCCTCCTTCAATCCCTCCTACCCTCCCACTCCCTCCCTCATCTCCCTCTTCCCCGCCCCCTCCAAGTCCACCAACAGGGGAGGACCTCCTTCCCTTCCATCCAACCCCAGCTTATCCTGACTCCTCAGGGCTGGCTGCAATGTCCTCCCCTGGGATCTAGCCAGTCTGTCACTCGCCAACTTCTATGGGGGAGGGTCAAAGAGTCAGCCATCAAGATCATGACTGA
>CM053744.1:81682612-81699210 GCA_028658305.1 Pachyuromys duprasi | reverse complement strand
CCATGATAGCTCGGTGTCAGACTGAAGACCCTAGTGAGGGAAACAGGGACTGGTTCAGTAATGAAGGCTGACTCTTTGACCCTCCCCCATACAAGCTGGGGAGTGACAGACTGGCTAGATCCCAGAGGAGGACATTGCAGCCAGCCCTGAGGAGACAGGTTTGTGGTTTCTAATATGAGAATTTAGGAAACAGCCCACAGTATTGATTGAGATGAAGGTATAGATCTGCAAAATACCACAGTTTTAGTTTACACTCGATGAGGACAGAGTAAGACCGATTGAATCTTACAGGCAATTAGCAGTTCAGATAAATTCTGACAAATGCTATAACGTCAAGAACACAGAGATGTGCAAATGCCTATGCACACACACATGCACATAGTGAACACACATACATGTATACACACTTCACACTTACAGGCACACATAGGCATGTGAATACACATACTCAAATGCACACATGCAAACACACACAACCTTTCAGGGTCATTATAAACTTGAAACAGACTTTGATGAAGCCTGTGTTTCATAGTCATAAGTTTATCCCTGAGAATAGATATTCTTATAAAGCCCATTATTATCCTGTCGATATTTAAGGCAAAATTGAATGTAATTAAGCTCCATGAAGATATATTATATACTAACAGTAATCACAGCAATGATATTCATGCTTATGTTCCTTTGCTAGTAGTTTGCTACTGTTTGTTAGTTACAATCATACCATCCATTTTCTTTCTTCTAACAAGAAAAGATTACTCTTATTTTAGACAAGTTAAAAATTGTATTTCTTTACTAGTATAATTTGACATTGTAAGATATCAAAAAAATGAAAATTTTGTAGCACTTACCATCAGTGATATCTATTGGTGGTGTACTGTAAAATAATAGAAATTTTATTCACAATTAAAATGATTCACAGTATTAATGAATTAGAATTAACTTTAAAGTTTGAGATTTACTGTGTCGTGAATATGATTGGGGCATTAACAAAATAAACATGACAAATTTTCCAATTCAAACAATTTTGGTATATTTCTAAACTTTAATTGAATCAAAAATTTGAATAATAATAGTATTTTTTTCTGTCTTATTGTACATAGGCATTGTTTGGATAAGCCACATTAAACCGTTATTTGAAATTTTTTTGCTTATTTTTCTTCATATAAATGATTTCTGAACACAAGAACTTGTCTGTTTAATGTAGTCAGTAAAGATAAACAAATAATAAGAGTTATTTGCCACAGGTATAAAATGCACACACAGATGATGAATTTTCTTACTTATATTTTCCATCAAATACAAATTTGCTGGTGATGCTAAGATTTGAAGCCAAACTCAAAAACCATTACATAGACTCTACATGAAATTCTATTAATTCCCTGACAAGGATATGTAATTGGTCTTGGTTACTGTACACCATCAAACACATTTATCTGTCCCTGATACCTGACTACACTTTTCTAGATCCTATTTCTGTAGAAAGAGATAATTGACAGGTAATTACACTGTGTCTCAACCCTTGGATTATGGAGGGGTGAAGTTTAAAATGTTGTCATGGCATATGGTAGGTCTGAATATTTGTTCAGGTTTCTTTCTTTCAATGTCAAGAAACATGTTTATTGAACTATAAATCTTAACAAATATTACCAATGTGTTATGTAAATGTATAAAAAAAGCATTCTGGGTTGTTTCCTGTCTCTGTCTATCACAAGTAAAGCTTCTATGAACATGGTTGAGCAAATGTCTTTTTTGTATACTTGAATACATGTCCCTCAGTTGAGGAATGAATATAGAAATTGTGGTATATTTACACAATAGAACACTACTCAGCAATTAAAAACAAGGAAATCATGAAATTTGCAGACAAATGGTGGGAACTAGAAAAGATCATCCTGAGTGAGGTATCCCAGAAGCAGAAAGACACACAGGGTATATATTCACTCATAAGTGGATGTTAGACATATAATATAGGATAAACATACTAAAATATGTACACTTAAAGAAACTAATCAAGAAGGAGGACTCTGGGTAAGGTGCTCAGTCCTCATTCAGAAAGGCAAAGGGGATGGACATCAGAAGAGGGAGAAAACAGGGAACAGGACAGAAGCCTATCACAGAGAGCCTCTGAAAGACTCTACACAGCAGTTTATCAAAGCAGGTACTGAGCCTCATAGCCAAACTTTGGGAAGAGTGCAGGGAATCTCATGAAAGAAGGGAGAAATAGAAATATCTGGAGAGGAAAGTAGCTCCACAAGGACCAAAATAATCTGGACACAAGGGTTTTTCTGAGACTGATACTACAACCAAGGGCCATTCATGGAGATAGCCTAGAACCCCTGCACAGATGTAGCCCATGGCAATATCCAAGTGGGTTCCCTAGTAATGGAAACAAGGACTGTCCTGACATAAACTCAGTGGCTAGCTCTTTGATCACCCCCCCCACACACACACACACATTAGGGGTTGTGTAGCCTTACCAGGTCACAGAGGAAGGCAATGGAGCCACTCCTGATGCAACTTGATAGATCAGAAGGAAGGGGAGGAAGACCTCCCCTATCAGGAGACTGGGGAGGGGCATGGGTTGAGAAGAGGGTGGGAGGGTGAGATTGGGAGGGGAAGAAGGGAGCTACAGGTATGATACAAAGTGAATAAACTGCAATTAATAAAAATAAGAGGAATGGATACAGAAATTGTGGTACATTTACACAATGGAATACTACTCAGCAATTAAAAAAAAAAGAAATCATGAAATTTGCAGGCAAATGGTAGGATCTAGAAAAGATCATCCCAGAAGCAGAAAGACACATAATGGTACATACTCACTTATAAGTGGATACTAGACCTATAGTATAGGATAAACATACTAAAATCTGTACACGTAAAGAAGCTAAGCAAGAAGGAGGACCCTGGGTAAGAGGACCAACCCTCAATCAGAAAGACAAACAGGATGGACATTGCAAGAAGGAGAAAACAGGAAACAGGACAGGAGCCTACCACAGAGGGCCTCTGAAAGACTCTAAACAGCAGTGTATCAAAGCAGGTACTGAGACTCTTAACCAAACTTTGGCCAGAGTTCAGGGAATTCTATGAAAGAAGGGGGAAATAGTGGGACACGGAGAGATCAGGAGCTCCATAAGGAGAGCAACAGAACCAAAAAATCTGGGCACAGGAGTCTTTTCTGAGACTGATGCACCAACCAATGACCATTCGTGGATATTACCTAGAACGCTTGCTCAGATGTAGCCCATGGCATCTCAGTATCCAAGTGGGTTCCCTGTTGAGGGGAACAGGGACTGTCTCTGACATGCACTCAGTGGCTGGCTATTTGACCTCCTCCCTCCCTGGCCTGAAGGCGGACTAGCTTTGCCAAGCAACAGAGGAGGACAATGCAGCCAGTCCTGATGAGACCTGATAAACTAGGGTCAGAAGGAAGGGGAGGAAGACCTCCCCTATCAGTGGACTTGGGGAGGGGCATGGGTTGAGAAGAGGGAGGGAGGGTGGGATTAGTAGGGGAAGAAGGAGGGAGCTACAGGTGTGATACAAAGTGAATAAACTGTAATTAATATAGAAATAAAAATTTAATTAAAAAATAAGTAAAATAAAAATAAAATATATCTTTTGAAAAAGCACTCTGTGAGATGAACAACATTTTCTATATTGAAAGCCTCAGTTCAAGTTCCAACAAATTCACATTCAAATTACAACTATGCTGGTTGCTTGAGGGCAAGTTTCTAAAATCTATCTTGATAGATGTTGAATATTTCCTATTTTCTGATTATACTTCTAAGCAAATAACATGTACTTATTCATTAATCCTGAAAAATAACCTGTAAGACAATCAACCACATTACTGATAGTGATGGCAATGCCCAAATGATTAAATAATGTGCCCAAAGTCATACAAGAAACTAACCAGGCAAAATGGGAAGCCTATATTTACCTTCTGTCTTACACTGTCCAATATTTGTTTTCTAGCCATTGAAAGTATGAATTTATCTTCCTTTTCCATTTTTTTATTTATCTATGTATTTACTGAGACAGGGTCTCTCTATGTAGTTTAGAATGACCCCAACTCATCACTCCCTTGTGTCAGCTTCCCAAGTGTTGTGGCTTCAGATGTGTATCAGCGTAATATCAATTCATTAGCAAAAATCATTGTATTTGCAAGAAAAAAGAAAATATCACATTTCCGCCCACATGTTTCCTAGCATTCTAGGTATATCGGTACTTTGAAGCACAATATTTGATATTATTTTAGAAACACATTCTTTATCAGGTATCATGAGGACAGTCTTGTGTAGTGGGTAAATCCATCCAGAATTAAGCATTTCCTCTATGATATTTTAGTGATCTCTGATTCACAGGGAATGGTTAACATTTTCTGTGTGATCAAAAGGTGAGAGAACTTGAACAGCGATGCTCAGAAAAAGATTGTCTAGATCACAGGGGCTGCACAAGGAGAGCAACAGAACCAAACTATCTGGGCCCAGGGGTCTTTCCTGAGACTGACACTCCAACCAAGGACCATGCATGGAGAAACCTAGAACCCCTGCACAAATGTAGCCCATGGCAGCTCAGTGTCCAACTGGGTGACCAAATAAGGGGAAGAGGGGCTGTCTCTGACATAAACTCAGTGGCTGGTTCTTTGATCACTTCCCCCTGATGGAGGAGCAGCCTTGCCAGGCCACAGAGGAGGACAATGCAGTCAGTTCTGATAAGACCTGATAGACTAGGGTCAGATGGTAAGGGAGGAGGACCTCCCCTATCAGTGGACTGGGGGAGGGGCATAGGATAATAAGAAGGAGGGAAGGTGGGATTGGGAGGATGTAGGAGGGGGCTGTAGATGGGATACACAATGAATAAAATGTAATTAATGTAAAAAAATAAAATTTAATTTAAAAATATTGTCTAGTTTTTAGAAGAAAATCAATTTAAAATATCTGCCTGTGATATTGTTAAATAATTTGCTTCTAATATTTATAATGCATTTGCCATTAGACAGAGTTTAATGTAAGATTTTCACATATTTACATTAAAATTTAATATTTCAGCCCCCCTTTACACTATATTTTATATAAAAAGTGCTCTTATAGATTTAGCTTCTCAAATAAAACTTATGTCTAGGGTCACTTTTTATTCATAAGAAAAGTGGGATTTCTTACCTAAGTTATTTCATCAGAACCTCAAGATGATAATATATCATTTTAACAAAATAATACTGAAATGTGTGATTTATGAGTTTATAAAATTCTTAGCATAGCTGATTTTCAAGTTTGTAATTTCAAAAGTTCTAGCTAGTAAACAATATTTTTAAAATATCAAATACATTATCTTTCTAAGGGAAGATATCCAATAGAAAAAGAAAGTGGAAAAATTAGGAGCTGGTATTTTTAATAATCTGGCATTACTCAACTCATATCACAGCAGCTAGAAATTTCAACCAATGTTGCTTCTTGAATAGATACCTATTCTTCTAAAACCAACAGAGGGTAACTAGATAGGAATTAGAATTTATTGTGAAGTCACATCTCCTAGCCCCTGGCATTGTACAGCTCACTGTATCCTCTGGGCATAACAACCATTATCTTCATCAAAGCAGCTATGACTACTTACAAGACACCCTCAGCACTGAACATATTAACTGTTGGCATTCTCTTCTAGAGCAAGAAGGTAGAAACATTTCATTGGAACTTCAGTGATGTTCTAACCCTCTCAGATCTCCCAACCATGTATACGTAACTCTGGTACAATTTCATATGGCCTCATGATGATGAGGTACGCTAGACTATAACTGCCTGTAATTACCAGCACTCCTTAATGCAACCACTCACCAGTGCTCTCTGTAGCTTATCCCCAGTAAGGTTCTCAAGATGGTCCTTTGAGGATCATACTTTGGTTTTTCATTTCTCCATTTCCCTATATGGAAGGAATATAGGTTTGTGTGTGTGTGTGTGTGTGTGTGTGTGTGTGTGTGTATGTGTGTTTCCTGAGAAGAGTTCAGACAACACTTGTAATTATTGAATGTAATGCCAACTTAGGCATCTTGTTGGGATTTTACTTATGGGAGTTAATATTATCTAAACTATTTGATTTGTTGCCCAAAGTGTGTATTTCCCATGATCTAAATATATATAGTTGGGTAGAATTATTTATGGACACACCTAATACTCCAAAGGAATTATGCCGTGTACCTTAGCTGAGCAGTAGGGTAACAATGTGGAAAGAGGAACACAGTTTTGACTGTCAGAATATGTGGTGAACAGTAAGGATATGTAGAAGGCTCCCAGAGAACATACATAACTCACTATTTACCTCATTTATTTATTTTAGATCTACCCACATTTCCTAGAGAAACACATAAAATAACTGAAAGATGCACCTACAACTGCAGGGTTCGAGATATACATGTGGAAAACAAAAAAGAAATCAGAATATTAAAAAGAGAAATGTAAGTTGGGAACAAGAAAGTTAGAAGTTTAGCTTATGCCAAAGCTGTGGAGTAAATGTATTTCTGGGATTTTGCCACAGGTGAAAAGAAATGTGCTTTTATTTAGGCGATTCGAAGCTTTTAGGGGCAGTGAAAATGCTCCTACTACTAGCACTTGATTACATCTTACAAATAAAAAATTAAAACAACAACAACAAAAAAACCCTTTAACTCTCATGAAGCTCCTAAAAATACTTCAAATTTCAATAAAAGGGGAACTGAAGCCATGAAGAATGATGACATAGCACATGAACAGATTCTTAAAGACTTGGTCATGCATTAATATTTGAGAAACTGAACCCCACGTGAGAGAAGAGTGAAGGACTGAGGTAGGGGCACAGAGAATTAGAAAAGAGGAGAAAATCAGTGGTGGGGAGCATCTCAGAGACAAAAGAAGCTCCCCAGTGACGATGAGGGTGCTCCTAGCTGAGACTCCTGACAGTGGGAATTATAGAACCTGAAGTCACCACCTCATCTAGCCAGGTGGAACTTGCAGTGGAGGGGGGAGGAAGACACCAACCCAAATCTAAGATTTGATGAGAAATTTCATTGAATATATGTAGAGCAAGTGGCAGTTCTTGAAAAAAAGAAACTCTTCATGTAAGTAAAGACACGAATGGGAAATGTGGTCTGTCATTATATTTTGTCATTATTCTAAATTTAGATAGTTAGACATGGTGAAATGTACTTTTAAACCAAGCAACTGGGAAACAGAGATGGTGGATTTGTGAGACTCACTGGTTAGGCAGCCTAGCCTAAGTGTTTCATTTCAGGCCAGTATGTGACTCTTAAATACAAGATGGTGGTACTTGAGCAATAACAGTGGAGGCTGACTGGTCACATCTACACACATAAGCACAGAACATCAACACCCACATACACAAAATTGCCAGTTGTAAAATAATATAATGAGTTGGAACCCAATCATTAGCATGAAAATATTAGAATGACCCTGAAATAAATGCACATATTATATACTGGCTCTAATGTTAGTCTATCAGCAATAGTAAGTTTTACACGCATTGTGTAATTCAACATAGCTCCTACTAGTAAAGTCAAAACTTTCTCCCCATAGATTTAGGTAATTATTAGTGAGCTCACACATTCAATAATGTTTCCTTTCACTAAAACACTGTTCTAGGTGCTTGCAATAGAGCCATGACAAAGCAGATATGAACTGCTTAGAACAAAACATCTTTTAGAAACAGAAAAATAGTTTGTTATGAATTCAACTCATTTGGACAATGAGTCTTTATCTCTAGCCCAAACTGCTTTAGAACTCACTATATAGTTCAGGCTGACCTCCAATTTACTACAATCCTCTTGAATGCTGGGATTACAGGCACATGCTACTAAAGACATGTTATTTTTTTAAAGAAATATTGTGTAGAAAATTACAGGGGTTAGACCCAGAATAAAGAGAAAGGCAGAAATTTTAAATGGGCTTTTTACAGCAGGTCTTACACAAAGAAGTAAAGTCTGGACTGTAATAAAGCAATAGTGGGAGTTATATAAACTATTTTGAAACAAAATCCTAAAGCAGAAACAGAAAATAAATATGCGAGTGATGGCTGATGATAAATCCCAAGGTACTCTATATAAGTACTATTGGAACAACATGGCTCAAGCATTTCTAAAGCCTGTGTGCATACGTAAGAGGTAGGAGACGTGGCCCATCAGGTAAGAGCACCTGTTCTTGCAGAGGACTGGAGTTTGGTTCTTAGCACCCAAACAGTGGTTAACAACCTTCCTAATTCATTTCCATAAGATCGCCAAAACCTACCTCTGACTTCTACAGGTAACAGGCACCGTGGGGTACACACCTGAAGGAAAAACATCTTCACTCACAAACAAAATGCAGAAATATATAAAGATGCACATATTTATTTGAAATTGCAGTGCAAGTGAAATGGGATTCTGACTTTACCTCATCTGCTCCTCTACCAGAGAATAAATATCCTTACTCTGAAGCTATAAATATCTTTTCCCATATACATGCTTATTTTTATTGTTCTATTATTTAGTAAAACATATATCACATACTTTCATGCACAAAAATAAAAATGCATTAAAAGACATAGAAGCACCAAACATTTATCACACTTACACCTGTGAAAGGTTCAAAGCACTATTAAAATCTACGTGACAAAAAGTCTTGAGTTTCAGCAATAAAACCAAATAAAATAAGCAACAAATGAACTTAATACTTCTGATATACAATAAAATGGAATAAATTGAATCTTGCTAGATTTTCAAACAAAGTGGGAACAGTTTTATAGGACATACTTATTACAAGGGAGATATATGTGTGTATACATGCATGTGGGTTTGGGTGGTATGTGGGGGACGTTATGAAAGGGTGGATGTTGGGGAGGAGGAATGTGTGGGGTGGTGGTAGTACTGGTGGCGGTAGTGGTGGTGGTGGTGGTGGTGGTGGTGGTGGTGTGTGTGTGTGTGTGTAGGGGATGGAGGGTGAGGTGTGTGTATGTAGGAGTATGTGGGTGTGGTCGGGTGAGTGGTACTGGTGGTAAGGTGTGTGTGTGTGTGTGTGTGTGTGAATGTTTGAGTGAGTGTGAGGGGTGGAGGGTGAGGGGTGGGAGTGTGGGAGTATGGTGGGTTGGGTAGCAGTGGTGGTAGAATATGTGTGTGTGTTTCTGTGTGTGTGAGTGTGTGTGTGTGCGTGCGCACTACAACAGAAGCAGGAATTGCACATTTGGAAGTTGACATTTTCTTTAAAATAGAACAATATTAAATCTATGTTTTATTTTAATTACTAAGGTCATAATGAAGTATAATTAAAGCTGGATTACAAATGCGTGTATTACAAATCTATTTTAGGATGTATTTGTAGAGCAGTACTAAAAGGAATTGAAGGAATGCCAGTGAAGCTCAGGATTTGAGCAGCTAAACAAACTCTTACTCTGATTCTCAGCACTACACATACACAGGGAGTGGGAGTTGGAATATAATACCAGAACCCAGGATGCTGAGACAAGAGGATTCCCAAGTTCAAGGTCTGCTTGTGCTTCATTGTGGGATGCTATCTCTAAAGGAAATAATAAAAAAAAAACAATAGTCTTTATTATGGATAGGAATATTTTCCACTCTGGTAACAGACCTCAATGTCATTATCCCTTGTTCAAGTCAACATAATTGCTCAAATGTCAACTGATCTATCATCTTTATGAGCTCAAAAGTTTGAGTTACTTTTCTTTTTTCATTCTTCTACCTTTGCAGCTGTTATTCTGTCTACTTTCCTAACACATTATTCTGCAAGCTCATTCATAAAACTCCATCTATTCAAGAGCAATCAAAATAAAAAACAATATAAAAAGGACTCCCAAAGTGCATTCAATAACAATGTAGATTATTTACTGCATCATAAACTTTGCAAGGTTTATCTCCTAAAAAATATCCATTTGCCACTGGGTATATTTTAGAATTGTTCTGTGGACAATTTGCACCAGACTAATATGGGGAAACACTTAAAGATCTACCCTGCTTTTGCAAACACAGATGTGAGCTAGTAGCTATGAAACATATATCCGTCAAATAACTTGTATCTAGAATATATAAAGAACTCAACAACTTGCTAATAGGATCATACACAAGCCAATAAAACATCAAAGAGTCTTTGATGAGACACTTCATAACATAAGAGGTATGGATGGTAAATAAGCCAGAAGAAATATGTGCAACACCATTAATCTTTAGGGAAAGCAAATTAAAATTACAGCTGGATATTAATAAACCTCCATAAAATTAAAGTAAAGCATCAACAACAGCAAAGATTATAAAATAATGCAAGGAAGTTAAAAGAGAAACTCTCATAGCTGCTGAGTGAATGCACAATGAAATAGCCACTTCAGAAAACTTCACAGAAGAGAGTCAGAAGACAAACTACTTGCCAGACCAGCATGAAAACTGGAGTTCGAATCCACCGAACTTTGTGACTAATGCTAAATGTACAGCAGCCACCAATGCTTTTATCTCTGAGGAGGCAGAAAAAGCAGATTGATGTGACAAAGTAGTAAACTAGACGGCCAGACTGGTGAACTCCAGGTTTATTCGGACTCTGAGCACTGCCGCAAAATCTAAAGAGCATAAGATGAACAAACCAGAAATTTATGGCCTCTACACACATGCACTTATGAATACATACACCTTCAAATACACAAGTACCCACAATATACATAAACACATAATTTGAATATCTATATATACACAACATATATATATATATATATATGCAACAGAGAAAAACTTGGTATTTCTTTTTACTTTATTACTTTTTTCACTTTTTAAAAATATATTTATATTTTTATAAATTATAGCTTATTCACTTTGTATTCCTGCTGTAGCCCCCTTCCTCAAACCCTCCCAGTACTACCTCCCTCCCTCATCTCCTCCCATGCACCTCCCTAAGTCCACTGATAGGGGAGGTCCTCTTCCCCTCCCCTCTGACCCTAGCCTATCAGTTTTCATCAGGACTGGCTGCATTGTCTTCCTCTGTAGCCTGGTAAGGCTGCTCCCCTATCAGCTGGAGGTGATCAAAGTTCCTATCAGAGACACTTCCTGTTCCCATTATTAGGGAACCCACTTGAAAACTGAGCTGCCATGAGCTACATCTGTGCAGGGGTTCTAGGGTTTCTAGGTTATCTCCATGCATGGTCCTTGGAGTTTCAGTCTCAGAAAAAAAGACTCCCGTGGTCAGAATTTTTTGATATGTTGCTCTCCTTGTGGAGCTCCTGTCCTCTCCAGGTCTTCCTATCTCGCCCTTCTTTCATATAATTCCCTACACTCTGCCCAAAGTTTGGCTATGAGTCTCAGCATCTCCTTTGATACATTTCTGGGTGAAGTCTTTCAACCACCCTCTGTGGTGGGCTCCTGTCCTGTTGCCTGTTTTCTCCCTCTTCCAATGTACATCCCCTTTGCCTTTCTGTATGAGGATTGATCATCTTATCCAGGGTCCTCCTCCTTGCTTAGCTTCTTTAGGTGTACAGATTTTAGTATGTTAATCCTATATTAGATGTCTACTAGCTGCTATGAACATGGTTGAGCAAATGTTCTTGTTGTGTACTTGAGTATGTTTTGGATATATGCCTAGGAGTGGTATAGGTGTATCTTGAGGAACTACTATTCCTAATTATCTGAGAAAGTGCCAGATTGATTTGATTTGCAAAGCAGTTGTACAAGTTTACATTCCCACCAGCATTGGAGGAGGGTTCCCCTTTCTCTACATCTCCATCACCCGTTCTCACTTGAGTTTTTGATCATAGCTATTCTAATGGGTATAAAGTGAAATCTCAGGGTCTTTTTGATTTACATTTCCCTGATGAATAGGGATGCTGAGTACAATTAAAAGAGCCCACACTATATTACAAATCCGGGAAAGGTACCTCACAATATTTTGTGAGCTTAAGAAAAAAGAAAAAATAAACGGGAACAGTTCCAAGATGGCAGCGCCCGGAAGACACTCTTTCTGACCAGCAGCACAGCAGGATCTGCACAGTGACCAGCAGAACTCTCGGTCCTAAAACACCAGGAACCTGTGTTTCCCAGGTGAGAGGACACCCCAAGGTACAGGATTAAATCAGCTTCAACTCTCCCAGCTAAATTGCAAAAAAGGTCCCGGTTCCATCAGGTGCTTGGTTGCCAGCCCAGAGCCACACACCAGTGTGCTCTGATCACTGTCCGGGGCTGAACTGTGGGCCCCACAACATGAGAGAATGTGATTTCCAGTCGAGAGAAAACCCCACAGTGCAGGAAACGATTGGGACGGATCTTAGGTGACCCAGACAATCCCTGGGAAAAAACCCAGGTCTGGCGAAAGCCTAGGCTCCAGCCCAAAGCCAGGGATGCAGAGTCCTGCCTAGGAGCCCCACTAACTGCCCAGAACAGAACTGTGGGTCCCAGAGCTCCAGAGACTGAGTCCTCTGTCGGGTGACCCACAGAGAGGGGAACAGCAGATTTGACCTCAGAGCACTCAGTCGATACCCCACCCACCCAAAAAGTTCTCGGGAAAAGTTACAGTTTTGGCAGACATCCAGGAGCCCAATTGCCAGCAAGGTGGAGGCACATGCGCGCCTGTGCCAATGGGTTTTACTCACCATCCCAGAAAGAATTGTGGTCCCCAAAACACAGTCTGGGTGTCCCTGTCGGGAGGAAACCTCACAACAAAGGGATCATCAGGTCCATCACTCAGGACACCTAGCTCCAGAAGACTTTCTGGGTTCACACAGGCCCGAGGCTCTAGCCTTCTACTGCAGACATGAGTGCCCTGTTCACCTGCCATTGATCACTGCTAGGGCACAGGGGCACACAGACCTACAAAAGCCTGAGAACCATCACAGCAGCCCTCAGTTACTGGTCCAAGTTGTGACTGGTCATCCCTAGCTAAACTGACAAAGCCGAGGGACTCCCTGATTCCTCAAGAGGGCTGCACCCAAAAAAATACACCTTAAGAACAGCAGCTGCAGCTCACTCAACTCAGAGCAAAAATCCCAGCAGCATGGCAGCCATCTCCAGAACTTCTCTGATGAGAGAAGAGCCTTCCTGAACACCACAGTTATCACATAGGTCCATATGCCTGAGGCAAACTTTGACAATTCCTAAGAAGCACCACCATTCAATTGGGCATACCCAAAAAACTGAGGAGATCTACTTCAGAACCCTGACAAGGGGATTTTCCCCACCCCAAGACACAGTAGGCTCCAGAAATTAACAGACAACACCTGAGATAGCCATATGGGTAGAGGCCAGCATAAAAACACAACCAACAAAAGGCAAAGCAATATGGCATCCCCAGAACCCAGTTACCCAGGAGCAAGTAGCCCTGGACACCCTAACATAAGTGAAATTCAAGAAGATGACCTTATATCTATGCTTCTGAAGAGGTTAATGGAGGAAGCAATTAAAATGTGTAAAGAGTTAGAGGGAGATACAGTAAAACAGCTTATGGCCATCGATAAAGAAATACAGGAAGATGTAGCCAAACAGTTTGTGGCTTTCAGAGATGAAATGATTAAATCACTGAAAGAAATAAAAGAAACAGCAGACTGTTCAAACAAACAGGGGAAGAAATTGAAGGAAAAACAGGAAAATACAATCACACAAGTGAAGGAAATCAACAAAACGTTTTAAGATCTGAAGATAGAATTGGAAAAATTGAAGAAAAAAACAGACGGTGGAAATCATGGAGAGGGAGAACCTAGGAAAGAAAACAGGAACTACAAAGGTAAGCATAACCAACAGACTATAAAAGTTGGAAGAAAGAATATCAGGTGTGGAATATACAATTGAAGAAATCAATGTAGCCATCAAAGAAAACAATAAATCTAAGAAATTCCTGAAACAAACTATCCAAGAAATCCAAGACAACATAAAAAGACAAAAGCTAATAATAATAGGAATAGAGGAAAAATATTCCCTCCTCCAAGGCCCAGAAAATATTTTCAACAAAATCACAGAAGAAAATTTCCCCAACTTAAAGGAGAGGCCTATAAAAATATAAGAGGCCTACAGAACACCTAAGAAATTAGACCAGAAAAGAAAATTCTCCTGCCACATAATAAAACAGTAAGCATACAGAACAAAATAAAAATAGTAAAAGCTGCAAGGGAAAAGGCCAAGTAACATATAATGACAAACCCATCAGATCACACCTGACTTTTCAACAGAGACTATGAAAGCCAGAAGGGCCTGAATGGATATCATGCAGACCCTAAGAGAACATAAATGTCAGCCTAGGCTACTATACCCAGCAAAACTCACAATTCTCATAGACTGAGAAAACAAGATATTCAACGACAAAAACAAATTTCAACAATACCGACACACTAATCTGGTGTTACAGAAGATACTAGAAGGAAAAATACAACCCAAGAACACTAACTACTTTCAAGGAAACACAGGAAATAAATAACTTCACTATAGCAAAACAAAAAGTAGCTAAGCACACAAACACACTACCATACAAACACACTACCATAGCTAACATCAAAATCAAAGGATCTAACAGCCACTGGTCATTAATCTCTATCAACATCAGTGGACTCAATTCTCCAATAAAAAAACACAGACTAACAGAATGGTTGCATAAACAAGACCCAAGAATCTGTTGCATATAAGAAATACACCTAAATCACAAAGGTAGACATTACCTGAGGGTAAAGGGCTCGACGATGGTTCTCCAAGCAAATGGACCCAAGAAGCAAGCAGGAGTAGCCATTCTAACATCTAATAAAATAGACTTTCAACTAAAATTAATCAAAAGGGATGGAGAAGGACACTTCATACTCATCAAGGGAAAATTCCACCAAGGAGATATCACAATCCTGAACATCTATGTCCCCAATACAAGGGTAACCACATTTGTAAAAGAAACATTAATAAAACTTAAACCAAACCTGGATCCCCACACATTAATAGTGGGAGACTTCAACACACCACTCTCAACAAAGGACAGATCAACAAACAGAACTTAAACAAAGAAACAATGTCTCTAACAGAGGTCATGAATCAAATGGACCTAACAGATATCTACAGAACCTTTCACCCAAACACAAAAGAACTTACCTTCTTCTCAGAACCTCATGGAACCTTCTCCAAAATAGACCATATACTTGGTCAAAAAGCAAGCCTCAATAGATACAAGAAGATTGAAAAAATCCCTTGTATCCTATCTGACCACCATGGACTAAAACTGGACCTCAACAACAGAAATAGCAAAAAGCCTACACACACATGAAAACTGAACAACTTGCTAATAAATGACAGCTGGGTCAGGGAAGAAATAAAGAAAGAAATTAAAGTCTTCCAAGAATTCAATGAAAATGAAGGCACAACATACCCAAACTAATGGGACACAATGAAAGCAGTGGAATAGATGGATGGAAATAATCAAACTCAGGGCTAAAATCAATAAATTAGAAACAAATAAAACAATTCAAAGAATCAATGAAACCAAGAGCTGGTTCTTTGAGAAAATCAACAAGATAGACAAACCCTTAGCCAAACTAAATAAAAGGTAGAGAGACACTATCCAAATAACAAAATCAAAAATGAAAAGGAGACATATCAACAGACACTGAACAAATCCAAACAATCATTAGGTCTTACTTCAAAAGCCTATATGCTACAAAATTGGAAAATCTAAATAATATGGACAATTTTCTCAATTGATTCCACTTGCCAAAACAGAATGAAGACCAGGTAAAACAATTAAATAGTCCTATATCCCCCAAAGAAATAGAAAAGAAGATATCAGAAGATGGAAAGAGCTCCTATGCTCATAGCTTGGCAGGATTAATATAGTAAAAATGTCTGTTTTACCAAAAGCAATCTACAGATTCAATTCAATTACAGACAAAATTCTTTACAGAGCTTGAAAGAAAAATTCTCAACATCACATGGAACAACAAGAAAACCAGAATTGCTAAAACAATCCTCTACAGTAAAAGATCTTCTGGAGGTATCTCCATCTCTGATCTCAAGCTGTACTATAGAGCAACAATACTAAAAATTGCATGGTATTGGCATAGAAACAGACTGATGGATCAATGGAATCAAATCGAAGACCCTGAAATAAATCCACACACTTATGGGCACCTGATTTTTGACGATACCAAAACTATTCAATGGAAAACAGGTAGCATCTTCAACAAATGGTGCTGGTTTAATTGGATGTCTACATGTAGAAAAATGCAAATAGATCCATAATTATCACCCTGCACGAAACTAAAGTCCAAGTGGATCAAACCTCAATTTAAAACCAGACACATTAAATCAGTTAGAAGAAACTGTGGGGAAGAGCCTAGAACTTATTGGCACAGGAGACAACTTCCTGAATAGAACACCAACAGCACAGACTCTAAGATCAACAATCAATAAGTGGGACCTCATGAAGCTGAAAAGCTTTTGTAAAGCAAAGGACACTGTCATCCGAACGAATCGACAGCGAACAGATTGGGAAAGAATCATTACCAATCCCACTTCTGACAGAGGGCTAATATCCAGTATATATAAAGAACTCAAGAAGTTAAAAAGCAAAAAAACAAGTAATCCAATTAAAAAATGGGGTATGGAGCTAAAAAGAGAACTGACTGTAGAG
>CM053744.1:81666940-81682112 GCA_028658305.1 Pachyuromys duprasi | reverse complement strand
AGCAGAAAGCAACATTTGGTATATACTCACTTATATAGACCTATAGGATAGGAAGGTCATGATGAAATCTATACACCTAGGGAAGATATACAAGAAGGAGGACCCAGGTTGGTATGATCAATGCTCATTTGGATGAACAAATGGAATGGACATTGAATGGAGGAGAAAACAAGCAATAGGACAGGAGCATACCAAATGGGACCTCTGAAAGAATCAATATAGCAATGTATCAAAGCAGATATTAAGACTCACAACCTAGCCTTCGGCAGAGGGCAGGGAATTGTAATAAAAATAGGGGAAGTTAGTAAGACTTAGGGAGAACAAGAGCTCCACAAACACCAAATTGAGCAGGGCACAGGGGTCTTATATGAGACAGTTTCTCCAACCAAGGACCATGTATGGATATGGCCTAGAACCCCTGTTCAGATGTGGTCCATGGTAGCTTGGTGTCCAACTGAAGACCCTAGTAAGGGGAACAGGGGCTGTTTCTGTCATGAACTTGATGGTTGGCTCTTTGACCCTCCCCCATACACGCCAGGGAGTAACATCCTGGGTAGATCCCAGGGGAGGACATTGCACCCAGCCCTGAGGAGACAAGATGAACTGGGGTAGGATGGAAGGGGAGGAGGTCCTCCCCAGTTGTTAGACTTGGAGGGGGCAGGGAGGAGATGAGGGAGGGATGGGGAGAGGGGGAGGGAATGAGGGAGGGTCTACACCCGGAATGCAAAGTACCTAACCTTGATTGATATAAAAATAAATTACATTTTAAAAAATTTACAAACAGGTTGAAATTGCCATAAATCTTCACTTTAAGAAAGGGTGAAAGCTATGACAATTTCAAGTTATGTCTTAAACATCTAACAATTATTATTAACAAATAGGATAGGGACTAAAATTCAATCATTGTGACTAAAAGCAGAAAAAATACTTGGCAAAGCACAAAACCCATTACCACACCTTTAATAATTCAGATATTCACTTCCATACACTTCAGCTCTTCCTCTGATTCTAGTACCTTAAAGAATTGACTACACTACCTTATATTTCATCAAAATAGCAGGGAAACCTAGTTTAGGAAAAACACACACATATAAATGGCAAGATCTGTTTTTTTTTTCAAAAAGGCAATTTACTTTTATAAGATGTGTTTCAAATTTATTGCTCAGAAAGTTAAGTTCATTTTCTGTACATTAACCACATTTGCTGTACTTTTGTGCTGACACATTTTGTGTTGCATTGCTCCTCATCAGAATACAACAAAGTAAAAGTAACAGTCACTTTTTCATGTTGAGTTCAGTGGCCAGTCACTCAAATACAGTTTTTGCAAACATATATATTAATTTGGTGACAGAATAAAGCCAACTGAATAATAAAGATGTGTGATTTATCTTTGAAAGTCATGATACAACATTCATAGCTTAAAATCTATAGTAAACTGAAAAAGTCTGCTTTGTATGACTACAGATCTACATTTGAATTGCTTGTTATTGAAACCAAGTGAAAACATTAGTTTTCTATTGCCAATATTAAATAGCATTGATGATGGTCTTCTAAAGGCAAATTTAAACTATCACGTATTTGTATTTTTTCATTGTTGTGTTGAAGCAAAGTTTTGCTATGAAACCAATCCTGAGATCAAACTTTTAATCCTCTTATCTTGTATGCTTGGGTTACAGATGTGTGCTAATGAACCTGACCTATAATGTATACATGTACATATATACATACATATACATATATGTACATGTATGTATATATGTACATATATATATATATCTTCATGGATAGTATGCCCTTGTACTCCTGTGTTCTTGTGTGAAGGTACACTGTGTGAATGTGTGTGGTTTTGTGTGTGTGTGTGTGTTTGTGTGTGTGTGTGTGTGTGTGCTCATGTAGAAGCAAGGTAATCTTTAATGTCTTCTTAAATAGTTTTTCATATTCTGCATTTAGGCATGGTGTCTCACTTCAACTCAGAGCTCACTGACTCAGCTACCATACCTGGCCAGCTTGTTCTGGAGATCTTTTTCCTCCACTTTCTAAGCCCAATAACTGTGACTATAGTCAGATCACTATCCCCACCAAGACTTTATGTAAGTGCTGAGAAACCAAATTCACATATTCACAAGTGTGAGCAAAGCACTGTACCAATGTAGCAAACTCCCCAGCCCCAGGATATATTTCAACGATAGAACAATTATTGTCGTTAATGAAATAAGTACATTAAATTTTCAAGAAAACCGCTGCACAAATATAAAGAACACTGCATTAGATCCATGTCATAGAGTTTACCCAGGAAAGTAGCTTGTTTATAGAAATAAAATAGAAACAGAGCGAAGCAGTGCAGACTTTGTCAAGTTTCTTTCTGTCTCTCTTTTATTATTAAAAATAGACTCCTCTCTCCTATGACACATCCTGACAACAGTTTTCCCATGCTCCACTTCTCAGCATACCTGCTATTCCCCCTTTCCTCCCTCATCCACTCCCCTTCCCTTCAGAAAACAGCAGGCCTCCAACAGAAAACAACCTAACAGGACAAAACAAAATGCAATAAGAAAAATCAAAAGCCTACATATTGAAGCTGGACAAGGTACCTCAACAGGAAGAAAAGAGTACCAGAATCAGGCAAAAGAGTAAGAGACTTACACACTTGTACTGTTAAAAGTCCCACAAGAACACCAAGTTAATAGCCACAACATATATACAGAGGACCTGGTTCAAACCCTTGCAGGCCCCAAGCTTGCTGCCTCAGTCGCTGTGATCCTATGTGCACCTTGCTTAGTTGATGGATTGGGCCATGACTCTTGGTGTTCTCCATCCTTTCTGATTCCTACAATCTTTCCTCCTCGTCTTCCATGGGGTTTCCCAGGTTCCAGAGGGAGGAAACTGATGGAGACCTTCAATTTAGATACTCTTGCTCTCTCTCTATATATAGTATCTGTCTGTGATGCTCTGCACCTACTCCCATCTGCTGCTCAATGAAGCCTCTCTGATGATTACTGGACAAGGCAACAACTAATGAGTATAAAAGAATATTATTATGCATCATCTAATTGATATTTTAAAAAGACCAATCATGTTTGATTCTACCCTAGGTATTTGTGCCATCCAATTTATAGGTTCTGGCCATCCAAGCAGTGTTAAGAATGGGTTCCCTCTTGTGGAGTGGGCCTGAACTTATGTCAGACATTGTTCTGCCACACTCCCAAGTTCTGTGCCACCATGATCTCAGCACATCTGGAAGGCAGGACAGATTCTAGGTCAAAAGTGTTGTGGCTGGATATGTGTCCAGATTTCTCTTAAGGTAACCTGAAAAATACCTTTTCACACTAAAGAGACTAGAACACATGGTAGTAGCACAAAAACAAACATTTTAATCAATAGAATTGACCCACGTCTTTAATAGGTCTACACATCTATGCACACCTGAATATGAACTTCTTTTTTTATGAAAAAGCCAGAAACACACACTGAAAAAAAAAGAGGCAGCATATTCAACAAGTGGTTCTGGTCAAAGCAGATGTCTACATGTAGAAAAATGCAAATATATCCATATGTATCACCATGCACAAAATTCAATTCCAAGTGGATCAAAGACCTAAACATAAAACAAGATACACTGAACCTGATGGAAGTGTAAGTTAAGAATAGTCTTGAATGCATTTGTATTTGAAATGACATTCTGAACAGAACAGCTTTAGCACAAACGCTAGTTGATAATTAATGAATGGGACATCATGAAACTGAAAAGCTTCTATAAAGCCGAAGATAGCATTAATCTGACAAAGTAGTGATCTACAGATTGGGGATGGATTTTTTTTTACTAATTGTACATCAGATAAAGGGCTAACATGCAAAATTCGTAAAGAACTCAAGAATCTAAAAAGCAAAATAAAACAAAAGCAAATAATCCATTTTCTAAAAATAAGGTACCTAAACAGAATTCTCAACAGAGTAATTTCAAATGGCTGAGAAAAACTTAATGTTCAACATTCTTACCTATTGGGGAAAAAAAAAATCACAACTATTTTGAGATGCCATCTTAAACCTGCCCAAACGCTAAGATACTAACACAACAACACAATAACAGGTGTGGGGGTAAGATGGAAAATAGGGAGAAAGTGCCAAGAGACCTGACTGGAATTGGGGGCTACATAGGGGGTGCTGTGGAAACCTAGCTCAGAGGAAACTTCCTGAGGTATTTGAAGGTGATCCTGTTGAGGTTTCCCAGTAATGAAGGGTACAGTCTTAACTGGCCATCTCTTGTAGCCAGGCAAAACTTCTACTGGCAATCCATTAAGTTGTGTGGTGAGGGCATTCTGTGGAGGTCCCTACACAACCCAGAAAGATGATGGGACAGAGGATTGCCCTCTGCAAACTGACAGCTTGGGCCACATAGCCAAGGACAACATCCATACAGCTCATGGAAGGTAAAGACTTCTAACCGGTGCCTGCATGGAGGCACCCATACTTTATCCATACTTTACCCCAAGCTTTGTGATTGAGGATCTAATGGGTATTTTTCATGATAGTTCAACTTTTAAGTGGAAAATTATAAAATCTCATCAATTTTTTATTTTCTAAACCAGGCACATGAGTAGTGAATGAAAAGTTCAGTCCCTGTTTTAAATTCACTTTAGGATCGCATGCCTTCACATTCAGATGAGTCACCTAATAGTTCGACATTGCATAAACAAACTAAAGACACCTTTGAATTCTCATTCTTTCATGACCTATATACTCAAAACTGTCTCAACATGTTCCTAAAGCTACACACTCCAGACTAAAGATGCTTTAAAAATTATGTGGCCAGAGTATCACACTACACAGAAACAATCCTTATAAGTCACTCTCACATTTAAATTAAGAGACTTTTAAATTAAGAATAGAATTGTTTTTGTTATTACCTGTTGTCTCAAATATTGTTCAAGGTAACTATAATGGCTCTTACAAAGTGTTACACTGGCTTTCCAAATTCTGAATTCAATTCATAATGCCATGTGGATATTAATTTGTCTCTGTGATTACAGCTCATTATAGAATCATATAATTAGTAATCTGTGGTGGAACTGAGTTTCTTTGATCAACTCATCTGTATATATGCAAACAGGATTGATTTTCTGGTGGTATTAATTTCCTGTTCCTACATCCACTTTCTTCTTTCATTTTGTTTTCTGCCTTTTGCCACACTGTACACTCTGACTTGTTTCATAAATTATGGTTCACTAAAACAATGAATACTGTTACATTCCTTCTAAGATGTTTGCATTTAATAAAGGCAAACATGTACTGCTGGCAAGTCATTTTTCCTGAGAAGACTTGGAGGCTAGGTTATGATTAGCCTGCTTTAGATTTAAGTAACTGCATCAGTTTGAACACATTTGTGATAAACTAAGAGTCAGCAATGATGAATCAGTATCACATCAAGGACGAGATATTGAAAGCACTTCCCTTCAGAATAATTCAACCAGGTGAACCCAGATTTGTGTTGTCCACTTCTCATTCTATGTGTCTTCCATTATTCCCTCTCTGCTGTGTAAGTTCTTATCTGTGCCTGTCTGAATACTTTCTTGTGAGTCTGTCTATCCCATTGACTATGCCTGTGTCTGTCTGTGTATCCCCGGGGCTTTTTGTTTTAGTTTTTGCTCTTAAATGTATTTATTTATTATAATTTATTCACTTTGTATCCCCTCTGTAGCACCCTCCCTTGTCTCCTCCCAGTCCCACTCACTCTCCTTCTTTTCCCCCTGTGCCCTTTCCCTAGTCCCCTGATAGTGGAGGATCTCCTCCACTTCTATCTGACCCTAGCTTGTCAAGTCTCATCAAGGCTGGCTGCATCATCTTCCTCTGTGGCCTGACAAGGTCACACTGCCAAAGGAGTGATCAAAAGCCTGCCACTTAGTCCATGTCAGAGACAACCCCTGTACCCCTTACTAGGAAACTCACTTGGAAACTGAGCAGCCTATGGGCTTCCTTTGAACAGGAGCTAGAGGACCTAGATTCCTGGGCATTCCTAACCTCTCTCAGTCTCTGTCTCTCTGTCTGTCTTTCTCTGTTGAACAGGACAGAAAACATCACATGGGGGAGCATTTAGGAGTATTTTCCAGAAATCTTCAACAGACTTTTACAAGGAATTAGGACTTACTAACTCCAATTAACCTGAGCTGACCCAAATGATCAACAGATTTATCAGCCCTTGTCAATCTTATATCCAACATATATGGTGGATATTGTTTTATAAGGTTTCTGGCAACACATTATATGTTCACAACACTTATTATTAAAATATACATACATAAATGACTGGGAGAGGGGAATATAAAAAATGTATTAGCTTAGGTTGTAAACGTTGATTACATGGAAAACCCACAGCATGTAGTGTTGTCTGTTCATATGTCTCTTAAAGACAGCTTAAACAAACAAGCTGAGTACAGAGTACTTCGATAGCTTTGGCTGTGAGGTCCAGCAAAAGTTCCAGACTCTCTGAATCTAAGAGTTGTTTTCTATTACCCTAAATAACTTTTTTCTCAAATTTATGATCATTATACTTACATGATTACATAATCACTCTGTTATTTCAACTGGAAGTCTAAGTAATTAAATAATTTTTGCATAAGGTGCCTGAATTTGAACTTAAGCTTCTGTTTCAAAATAGCGTGTGTGTATCTCTGTGTGTAAATGTGTATATTCATGTGTCTGCATAGTCATATAGTCTCTAGTCATAGTTTCTGTATGTTGAATGTGTGTGCTTATTGAAGTCAGAAGCTGATCTTAGGTGTGTTGTTTGAGCATGATATACCCATTTATTAGTTAAAACACTAACTTAGAACTCATTGTCTTGTCTGTACTGGGTGACTAGCAAGCCCCAGGAATCTGTCTATCTCACTTTCCAGCAGTATGATTCAAGCACTTGGCATACTTAGCTTTCTACATAAGTTCTAGGAATCCAAAGCCTGACCCTCATGAGAAGAAAGCTTATCACTGAGTGAATCATTTCCATACCCTAGTTTTTAAATTCTTTTATAAATTAGTACTCATCACATTATCTTTTTAGTTCATGAGATCCAGAGGATTTATCAAAACATTTTTCTCACAAGCACAGAAAAAAAGTCAGTCTATGACATGAGAGTGTTCAGCACGTGCCTTCATTCTAAGGTAACTGATCACATTTGTTTCCATCACAAAACAACAAGGATTGTAGGCAATTTTCCTCTACCTATTTCTGTCAGCACAAAAACTAGAAGAGTGACTCCATCTATTCTAAGGAAAAGGTAAAAAAGAGAAGGGACACTCTAGTCATGCAACAACAAATTACTTCCCTCCATAAAGAAGAAATATCAGAAAATGAAAAGAAGTTCCAGTGACTATGATGGAAGACTCAGCAAAGCATCTAAAAATAAATTTTCACTTTATCATATACTTACTTATGTATATATAAGTATATGTTAAAATACAGATCACCTTCCCCTGAGGGGGGAGCAGCCTTACCAGGACACAGAGGAAGACAGTGAAGCCAGTCCTGATGAGACCTGATAGACTAGAGTCAGAGGGAAGGGGAGGAGGACCTCCCCCATCAGTGGACTTGGGGAGGGGCACAGGTGGGGAAAAGGGAGGGAAGGTGGGATTGGGAGGGGAGGAAGGAGGGAGCTACAGGGGGGATACAAAGTGACTATACTGTAATTAATAAAAATTAAAAAATTAAAGATAAAAATACAGTTGTCAGATGTTCATCAACACTTGAACTAATGAGAATTTTCTAAGGGTCAAAATTCAGAAATTTTAACTTAATTCTTCACTTCAAAAATAATTTTTGAAATAATGATATACTTCATAGAAAATTTGAAGCATAAAATGAAGTTTGCTTTCAGCATAATTACTCAGTAATAGACTATTTTATTTAATCCACAAATACAAAGCACTCACATTGAGAATATGCATTTTGGCCAGGTAGATAAAATGAATGAAAAAGAAATGTTTGCCAAATTTACTTACCTTATAAAATTACACTGAAGAGAATTTTCGTTAGTACATTGAGACTATAAGGAATGTGTTACCAAGAAAATCAGAAGTTTAATTACTACTATTAATCTGTTGCGTCTCCTGCCAAAAACAGACAGATTCCACTAATACATTTTTCTGGAAAAATTATTTACAGTTCTTATAACTGGCTTATTCAGTCAATTTGATAGGCACATCTTTCATATAACAAGTCCCAAGATATAAGTATCAGTTGTCTCTGTGAAATTTGATTTCCTTATGAATGTATTAATTTATTAATGATAAAACACATGATAATATCTTAAGTAATTTAGAATATACTAGAATATCACTGCATGGAATTTTAGTGATAAGGTCAAGAATAAATTAAATTTTATTAATCAATATTTATTTTATATACATTCTTTTAATAACTGCATTTTAAAAGTAATTCCTTATATTAATTAACTAAGTTATTTACTTTACATCCCCATTCGAACTTCCCTCTTTCAACTCCTCCCAGTTCCTTCGTCTCTTCTCACTTCCCCATATAACTCTCTCACTTTCTCCTTAGAGAATGGAGAACTATCATGTATATTGACCTGCTAACCTCAATAGAAGAAGATGCACCCAATCAGTATTTATTTTATGAGGATAAAAACAACTAGAAACGGATTATGTGTTGTAAAGGCTTAAGGTGAAGATAACATGAAGGACAGGTAATTTTGAGAAGGGCTTATGAATTTATCAGAAGGCAAATTACCCAGAGAAAGGACTGCTGGATTTTCAATGCTTTTCTATATCTTATATTCAAAATGACCATTCTGCATATTTGGGAAAGTATGAGATTTCAGTAAAAATTAAGCACAATTCATGAGGAAATTTTATGAAAATCACATATGGACACTACTATGGACTGAATGTATCTTCTGTGAAGTTCATACTGCAGCTTCCTACTCAAAAAATAGTATCATAAAAATCTTTTGGTGTGCATAAGCCATGAACATTCCTCTCTTGCTGGGGGATTAAGGCTGTTGTTGAAGAGGCTTACACAGCAGTTGCTCTCCATTTTCATTTATATCTGTCTATCTATCTATCATCTATCTATCTATCTATCTATCTATCTATCTATCTATTTATATCTATCTATCTATCTTACAGTTTATTCACTTTGTATCCAGCTGTAGCCCGCTCACTCATTCCCTCTTACTCCTATACTCCTTCCCTCATCTCCTCCTATGCCCCTCTCCATATCCACTGATAGGGGAGGTACTACTCCCCTTCCATCTGACCCTAGCTTATCAGGTCTCATCAGGACTGGCTGAATTGACCTCTTCTGTGGCCTAGTAAGGCTGCCCCCCCTTGGGGGTGTGGTCAAAGGTCCTTCCACTGGTTCATGTCAGAGACACTCCTTGTTTCCTTCAACAGGGAACCTACTTGGATACTGAGCTACCATGGGCTACATCTGAGCAGGGTCCTAGGTTATATAGTTATAGATATGAATTGTCCTTGGCTGGAGCATCAGTCTCAGAAAAGACACCTGTGTCCAGTTATTTTGGTTCTGTTGCTCTCCTTGTGGAGCTCCTGTTCTCTCCAGGTCTTACTATCTTCCCCTTCTTTCACATGATTCCCTGCACTCTGCCCAAAGTTTGGTTATGAGTCTCAGTATCTGCTTTGATACACTGCTGGGCAGAGTCTTTCAAAGGCACTCTGTGGTAGTTTCCTTTCTTGTTTCCTGTTTTCTCCTTCTTGCAATGTCCATCCTGTTTGCCTTTCTGAGTGAGCATTGAGCATCTTTCCCAGGGTCCTCCTTTTTGCTTAGCTTCTTCAGGTGGACAGATTTTAAGTATGTTTATCTTATCTTATAGGTCTAGTATCCACTTATAAGTGAGTATATACCATGTTTGTCTTTCTGATTCTGGGATACCACACTCAGGATGATCTTTTCTAGATCCCACCATTTGCCTGCAAATTTCATGGTTTCCTTGTTTTTAATTGCCCAGTAGCATTCCATTGTGTAAATTTACCACAATTTGTATCCATTCCTCCTCTCAGGAACATCTAGGTTGCTTCTAGGTTCTGGCTATTAGGAATAAAATTGCTACAAAATGGTTGAACAAAAGTCCTTGTTGTTTACTTTAGCATATTTTGGATATATGTCTAGGAGTAGTATAGCTGGATCTTGAGGAAGCGCTATTCCTAATTGTGTGAAAACACTAGATTGATTTCTAAAGAGGCTGTACAAGTTTACATTCCCACCAGCAATGGAGAGACTTCCCCTTTCTCCACATCCTCTCCAACATGTCTTGTCACTTGAGTTTTTTAACTTAGCCATTCTGATGGGTGTAAGGTTGAAATCTCAGGGTCGTTTTGATTTGAATCTCCCTGATGACTAAGGACATTGACCATTTCTTTAAGTGTTTCTCTGCCATTTGATATTCCTCTGCAGAAAATTCTCTTTTTAGCTCTGTACCACATTTTTAATTGGATTACTTGATTTGTTGCTGTTCAACTTCTTTAGTTCTTTATATATTCTGGATATTAGCTCTCTGCCAGCTATAGGGTTGGTGAAGATGCTTTCCCAGTCTGTAGGCTGTTATTTTGTTCTTATGGCAGTGTCCTTAACTTTACAAAAGCTTTTCAGTTTCATGAGGTCCCATGTATTGACTGTTGATCTTAGATCCTGTGCTGTTGGTGTTCTGTTCAGGAAGTGCTCTTCATTTTCTATTTGTACTCCTTACTTTCTGCTATGTCAGAACATGCTACTCTAGAGTACTTAGCAACAATGCTCCATGTAGGAAGCACATCAAACCTCTCTGGGTATCAAAGTATTAATCTTGACTTTCCATTCCCCTGAGCTGATATAAACCTATTTCTATTCCTCATGAATTACTCAAGTGGTGACGTTGGTTCACTTATAACAAATAAAGCTAAGACCTGGCAGAACACAAAAGAGACCACCAGTGGAAGAGAGTGGTGAAGGAGCCACTTCAGAAAGTATTACAGAATTTTACTACCATAGCAATATCTACAACATACATCAGACATCCCATCTCTATAAATCTCTCTTTTCTTCTACTGTTCTTTTAACTAAAAGTCTTACATGAAAGTGTTACTTTACTCTCTCAGTGGGGATTTACTTGGTAATTTGATACCATGCCACAAGCCTTTCATATATATTAGTGAAACAAAGGACTCAAAAGACAGAGATGCTACCTCAAGTAAAATTATATTAAAAACATCCAGAGTAAACAGAAATAAACAAATATTGATGGAGTCTGGTCAATAAAGATTTATTGTAATCATGTACTATGTGATAGTTAAAGCGGGTATTGACAGACTCCAGACTAAGGAACTGAGTTGATTTCATCAGTTGAAATGGTCTGTGACTCAAGAGTGAAATCTTAGAGGTAAAAAGGACTAAAAATAAAAGAGGTTTAATATAACAAAAGAGAAGTGTTAAGTTTTGAGTGTTGAAATAGTTATAGAACATGAGTATAGTGATGTAAACCTGTAACTTAGGATTCAAGTAGGTTAAGGCAGGAGGATCACAAGTTTGATAAGAGCTTTGGCTATGCCTTAAAAGACAAGTAAGGCATAGGAAAACATTCAAAAAAGCAAGAAAGCAAACGAGCAACCCCCCCCCCCGACACACATGGAATGGGGGGGGGTAATGTGTAATGAGCAGCGTAATGTGACTTTAGCTTTTAAATCTGTTTTATTTAATCACTCATATAAATATTTATTGCTATTTATTTTGTTGCATATGACAATTATTACTACTATTAAGGAAAAATCACTAAATTGTAAAATAATATTACAAACTAACAATATCACTAATTATATTATTATATAATATAAACTATATTATGAAATAAGATACTTTATCATGATAGTATATGCTAGTAAACCCAACAGGAATGGAAAATAACCTATTTTGAAACTACATTTGAAGTGTATAATCAATTGAACATCATTGTTTAGCCTAGCTGACCTCAATATACTTAAACAATTTTATTAGCATATAGTTAAAACAATGTATACAATGCAGCCCCTATTTTAATGATAAACTCAGAATACCCCATATGCTTCATTGACTATTACACATTTAAAACAAATAGGTTATATGCATTTCTTCACACCCACCTACATTCAAGAAATGTTTAATTTGAATCCTGGTAAGTTTAAAATTGTCAATATTATATATATGTAAATTATTAAATCAGCCAAGCCCTTACACAGATACATAGCAACAAATTGTAAATTTTTAAAATAAAAGTGCCAGGTATCATGAAAGAAAATGACAAAAGGTATTTTTGTAGTTCCTGAGAAAATACTTTTTGGGGGAAATCATTATGTTACAGTAAACATCATTGAACTGGAATATGCTTAGGGAATATCTAGATTATTAATTAATAAAGATCTTAATAACCACACAAATCCCTGAATATATTTTCTCCCCAAAATTGAATCCTTTTAGAGATTTGGATCAAGAAAATGACACTATCTAATTTCATGTTTCAGTTTCAACTCACTTCTACTTGAAAAATAATTTAATGGATGCAACAAGAAATTAGGTCTACTACCTCAAGGCTATTAAACTGCGAACACCAAAGACAACAGCAAAACTTGGGAAATAGTGGCTGCAGTACCAGGAAAAAGCTAATGAAATTTAGAGATTTTATTCTTTTTGATATAAGCACTATATACTTTCAAAGAAGAAAAACAAGATTTGAGAACTACACATAAATCCCTAATTTGAATAGGCAAGTAACATTTTGCTGATCATAATAACGGAAAACAAAGAAAAAAAGGCAGAAAGGGATAAAGATGATTTACCATTAATAATTTTGTTTTAATCCTTAAGGGAAAAGGAAAATAAGCCATACTGAACTACTCAATAGGAAGTAAGGTGCACAAGGCTTGGCAGTCAAAGAGACCAGATGTTCAACTTAATAAAGAATCATAAACATTGGTGATATACAATAATAAGATTCAGTGTTGATCACAGAAAGAGTCTTATAACCTTGGGCAGAGAAAAGACACAGGAAGATTTTGAGAAAATGAGTAATGAAGATGAAACCAGAAGAACACATTAACATAAGTAAGAACTACATATCACATATTCCCAAGTCTCAGAGAGGTTTGATTTAGCTATCTATTATTTAGAGCTATCTATTTCTTTAGGGAGGTAAGAGGAAAAGTATTAATGCCTACCAATGGTAGGAATCATGCTTTGAAGAATGAGACAATAGCTCACTTATGACAGGTAAAATGAACAAAAGACAGTTTATGTATGCATCCTAAATGCCAGTGAGGAAATAAATCATGAATAGTATCTGCTGTTCTTTCTACCAACGATCCTTCCTAATTATTTTGGTAACAACACTTTGAGGCCTAACATCCCCACAGGGAATTTATTATTATTAATAATAATTACAATTTATTAACTGTGTATCCAAGTTGTAACCCCTATCTCATCTCCTCCTGATCCCACCCTCCCTCACTCTTCCTCCCCTATCTCTTTCCCTTAGTCCACTGATAGGGGAAGTCCTCCTCCCCTATCATCTGACCCTAGCCTATCAGGTACCATCAGAACTGCCTGGAAGCTCTTCCTTCCTGGTCTGGCTAGTTCTCCCCACCAGGGAGGAGTGATAAAGAAATAGGCAATGCAGTTCATGTCAGAGAAGAGACTGTCTCATCTTACTAGGGAACCCACACAAAGGTTTAGCTCTCTATGGGCTAAGTATGAGCAGGGGGACTTGGTTCTCTCTATGGATGGGCTTTGGGTGATGCATCAGTCTCTGCAGTCCCTCCCTGGGGCCATGCATGTTTTTTTTTTCTCTTTTTGCTTTGTTGGTCTACTTAAGTGGCTCCTGTCACCTCCAGGTTCTTTTATATCCCCCTTCCTCCATAAGACTACCCAACCCTACATCTGACAGAGTGCTAATATCCAGAAAACATAATAAACTGAAGAAATTAAACACCAATAAACCAAATAATCCAATTTTAAAAATGGGGTACAGAGCTAAGCATCTTTAGAAATTGTGGTTCATTTACACAATGGACTACTATTCAGCAATTAAAAACAAGGAAATCATGAATTTGCAGGCAAATGTGTTGAGCTAGAAAAGATCATCCTGAATGAGGTAAACCCAGAAGCAGAGACACATGCATGGTATATACACATTTCTAAGTGAATATTAGCCATATTATATAAAGCAAACATATTAAAATCCACAGACCTAAAGAAGCTAAACGACAAGGAGGACCTTAGGGAAGATGTTTAATTCTCATTCAGAACTGAAAGCAGGATAGGGACTGGAAGAGGTGGAAGAGAGGGAACCTACCACAGACGTCCTCGAAAAGACTCCAACCAGCAAGCGATCAAAACAGAAGCAGAGACCCATGACAAGAGAGCACAGGGAGTCTAATGGAAGAAGGGTGTATAAAATGACCCACGAGGGGTTCAAAGTATACTATATACTCTCCCTCTGACATCAAGAGAATGGGACATCATGTTTTATATGATACTCAAATATTCATTCCTCTGGCCATTTTCATGAGCCATAGTTCTACACACAGTAATTTCATGCTGATTTTCAAGGAAAAAATACAATTTGTTCACCAACTTTTGTGGACATCCATGACAAAATTTGTTTTCATTATTATATTGTCATTTTCCCCCACTGCTTTCTCAAAGCCTAGACACATATCCTTACTCCTGGTCCTTTACACACATCTTCACATTATATTTCAATTATCACCTTTATTATAAAATTTGAGACTACCAACTTCAAGAATTCAGCAGAGAATGAATCTAGAAGAAAATGGCCAACAAAGGGGACCAACAAAGCAAAAAAAGCAAAATAAATAAAAAATATTTTTTATTACATTTATTTATTTTTATCTCAATCACAGGTTAGGTATTTTGAATCCCAGGCGTAGCCCCCACCCTCATTCGCTCCTACCCTCCCATTCCCTCCCTCATCTCCCACTTCCCGCCCCCTCCAAGTCCACCAACAGGGGAGGACCTCCTTCCCTTCCATCCAACCCCAGCTTATCCTGTCTCCTCAGGGCTGGCTGCAATGTCCTCCCCTGGGATCTAGCCAGTCTGTCACTCCCCAGCTTGTATGGGGGAGGGTCAAAGAGTCAGCCATCAAGATCATGACTGAAACAGTCCCTGTTTCCCTCACTA
>CM053744.1:81562716-81666440 GCA_028658305.1 Pachyuromys duprasi | reverse complement strand
GAGATCTCAGTCTTTCGGTTGCTGTGCCTACACTACTGTCCTGCTCCTCAGACACAGTGTCCTCCTGGGGCAGCCATCTTGGATCCTCTAGCTAAGACATCTTTCAAGCCCTACAAAGCCAATGATAATGCCTAACTGTTCTTATTCAAAGTCATAGTTGTTTAAAAGTTACTAAAATACATGGATAGGATAAAAAATAAAAATATTATTCTATCAAAGTTTGTCAATTTATATTTCTCTCAGCCTAGACACAACATTTTTGCTTATAAAACTGCCCATTTCTTCCTTGTAGAGGAAAGGCATCTTTCCAGAGAAAATATATCTCTCACTTTCAAGAAGAAGAGACAAAATCTTTGTCTTCCATCTATCATTTTTCAAATGCTTTCACTCTAATTAATACTCTGGCAGAGTGACATACTTCTATGTTTCACGAATTTTCTGAGATATAATAAGAAATGAGCAAGTTGACAGGAAATGATGACTGGTTGTCGTGTTCATTACAATAAATACCGTAGGAGTTGGTCTGACCTGTTATGACATAAACTTGGCTAGAAGAGCCAATAAGATTTCTAGTAGAGATTACTAGTGAAGAGCTGAATGATTTTATGATCAATTCCCTGATCACATATCATAAAAGAAACTATAATTAACACATATGTTCTAGTTCTTATGGGGATGGAAGAATTGCTATTGCTGACAGAAAAATGTAAACAATGAAAGCCATAAGTTCAGAATTTGCAAGTCCCTCTGAACCCATGTGAGTTGGCTCTGTTGGTCTTCTTGTGGAGTGTCTGTACCCTCTAGGCCCTACTCAGAGAACCTTTTAGAGACTAATCACCAACCAAGGACCATACTTGGACTGGACATTGGCCCCGTATACATATGTAGCCAAAGGGCAACTTAGTACTCATGTTTCCCTAGGAAAGGAAGTGGGGGCTGTCTCTGAAAAGGACTCTTGTTGCTTGCTTTTTGATCACTTCCTCCTTGTGGGGCTGCCTTCCCAGGCCACTGAGAGAGAGAGTGTGTTCAATCCTGATATGACTTAATGTGCTGGGGTGGGTTGGGGGGGAGCTTCTCCTTCTCTGAGGGATAGAAGAAGGGAGATAAGAAGAAGAGGGAAGGAGGCTAGCATCAGGAGAAGAGGAGGGAGGGGATTATGATTAAGATATAAAGTTAATTAATTAAATAATTAAAATGGTATAAATGCATTATGACTAGGGAGAGAACTTAGCTTATTGGACAGGTGAAAACATCCTGATTCCATTTTAATATTAAGAACAATTTTGAGACTCCAGCTAAGTGAGTTTCTGTTTACTGTAAAAATTAGGTTTCTGTTTCTCAGAATGGATCACTCCCCATGCATTGTAAGCCCAGCCCCACTGACTACCACAAGTTGCTCTGTACTGGATGTTCCAGAAAGATTTCCTTAACTGTTTTGTAACTGCCTGGTCTCACTTCTGTAAACATGCTTGCTTGCAACATCCCTCCAACTGTGTGTGTGTGTGTGTGATCTATCTAAAAAGATATGATAAAGCCATACCACCATGGGCAACATAGTACATGTCCTTGGGAGTTTAAACTCAGCACCTCATGTTTGCATGACATTCTAGTTTCATCTCTGCTCTGTAATAAAACACATGAAGGCAATTTAGTGTAAAATGGGTTTATTTTAATTCAAAATTCCAGGTTACATTCCATTATTCTGAAGAAGTCAAGGTAGGAGAAACTTCAAATGAGGATAGAGATCACCAACCAAAAATTATGGCAAAAATCAAAGCAAGTTTCATTGCTAGTCTTGGTGCTGACTCCTTCTAAGATGGGATTCAAGAGAACAGTCCCAAGCCAGTGGACTTAGGGAGGGGCATGCCTGAAGAAGGGGGAGGGAGGGAGGAATTGGGAAGGTAGGAAGAAGGGTGCTACAGGGGGCATACAAAGTGAATGAAGTGTAATTAATAATAAAAAAAGAAAACCACAAAACATTTCTTTTTTAAAAAAATCTGGTTCTTTGTTTCCTTTCCAGAGATTGCAAGCATTATCTCTATTTTTTTTTATTAATTAGAGTTAATTCCCTTTGTATCCCACCTGTAGCTCCCTCACTCTTCCCCCCAATTCTGCCCTCCCTTCCTCTTCTCCACCCATGCCCTTCGCCCAATGGAAGCAGTATTCCTCTTCATTCTCTTAGACTGTAATAAGTCTCCATCCTCCATCAGTAATGGAAATCTGTTCTCTCAATAAAGAACAACGCTCAGTTGACTCTAACAAATCACTAATGTTTATGCAAATATTCAGGAAGTATACAGTTGCCCACCAGTGGTTCATTTTAACTATTTATAGGGTTAGAGCTATTGTTGGTCAATGGGGTTCCAGGCTGTGGCTGCTTTTCCTAACTTCTCTTTGCCTCTAGATAGAACCATGGTAAAAAAAAAATGTGAGGTCTCTAGCACACATACTGAGCTTTCACTTTTGTTGCTCACTCATCATATCTTTCCTATGCGCTTACTGGGTACTGAGCTCTTAGGTACCTGTAGGCGCTCCAGACTATGACAGAGACTCTACCATCTGACTCCTGGACAGGTAATTTTAAGCCATGGATAGTGCATTTTATTAAAGTGAGTCTCAGCTTAGGGATATTAATGGAAAAAAATCCTGTAGTCTGACTTAAAAGTTTGAAATTTAAAGTTTTCTTTAAAGACATAAGGGTAGAGAATGTATACCATCAAGGGCTTCCCATTTTGTTAATTCTTAAAAGATGCTACCATTACTAGAAACCCTAAACTATGTGTATACTAAAATAAAATCCTTTTTAGGTATAAGAACCTGCAGACCAAACAGACTGTGTTTTTGTGAGAGTTAGAGAACTATTGTCAGGGCCAGAGTTTTGTATCCAGAGTTATACAATTTTGACAGTCCCCTTGGAAGTCCATAATACTTTAGGCAGATGTAGACAAGTGTATTCCAGTTTCTCTGGACAACATACAGTTTCTGAAAGAGATCAGTAAAAGTAATTGCAAAAATAATCTATTCTTCCACAAATGCAAATTTTACAAAAACATCTCAACATAGAAATGATGGCTATCGAAAGTATAATCCAATATATCATTTATTTCTAAAATCTGTGTGTCTGTAAGATGCATCCATGCCTGCAATTTTGTTATTATGTGCATTTGCTCTCTTCGACTTTCAAAAGATTAGAAAAGATCAATCCCATTTGTATTGCAGTACACGCACATATCAATAAAAGAGGCTCCCTGGAGGCATTATAAAAGTTAGTGGAGATTGAAAAAGCCTCTCAGAAATACAGATAAAGTCCTATGGGGTCACCTGCATTGTCACAGAGAATATAAATTTATTTGAATGCCCTGAATCTGAGAGCACTTGTGAAATGGGTGACAAGAATATAAATTAAGCCCCAAAGAGCTATTACACCATACAATTGGTAATATGGACCTGGTTTTGGTGAAAACCTACTCTTGGTTTTATGCACAATGAATATAGTTGAGAGTGGCTTTACTTAGCTTTAAAAAGTTAGTGAAGCTCATTTTGTTCCCAGTGCAGACATAGATATAATCTCCCTTCTTAGTATTTAGTCATATCTGGAAGCACAATCCCATTTATTCCTATGTATCTAGGCATAGTTTTACTCTGGATCTCTCTCTCTCTCTCTCTCTCTCTCTCTCTCTCTGTGTGTGTGTTTTATGTCATCCATTGATTACATTCCCAAATTGTGCTGTCTATATAGTTCTTTTTTATTCATTGCAATGATTTTATTTTATTTATTGTTATTTTTCTTTTACAGTTTTTCAAGACAGGGTTTCTCTGTGTAACAAGCCCTAGCTGTCCTGGACTTGCTTTGTAGACCAATCTGGCCTCGAGCTCACAGAGATATGCCTGCCTCTGCCTCCAAATGCTGGGATTAAAGACATTTAATCCTTTTCATAATGACTTTAAAAGATAGACCATGTGAAGGAATTGTAGCAGGTGTTCTTTAGAGGTAATTTTATACAATAATATTACTGCCCCATGTGTTTTGTTTTGTTTGTTTATTCACTTTACATCCTGATCAAAGAGCCCCTTCTCTGCTCCCAGGGTCTCACTCTTCCTTCCTCTTCCCCTATTTGATTCCCTCCCTTGTTCCTCAGAGGAGAGTGCCCCCCCTCCCCACCACTCAACTCCCAACCCCAACACCATCATCTGTGCAGCTTCGCTAGGGGGAAATGAACAAAAAGCAGATAACAGAGTCCATGTCAGAGACAGACTCTGTTTCCTTTACTAAGGGGACCCACATGATGTTTGAGCTGCCCATTGGCTACATTTGTGTAGGGGACCTAGGTTCAGTCCATGCATGGTTCTTTGTTGAGTGCATCATTCTCCTCATGACCTTCTGAGTCCTGGTTAGTTATGTTGGTCCTCTTGTGGAGCTCCTAGGACCTCCAGGCCCTTCTATCCTTCCCCCAATTTTCCACAAGACTCTATACTTTCCCCAATGTTTTGTTGCGAGACTCGGAATCCGTTTGGATCTACTGCTGGGTGGAACCTCTCTAAGACAACTATGCTAGGCTTTTACCTTGCAACATAGCAGAACATCATTAATAGTGTCAGGAGTTGGGTCTCTCCCATGGGGTAGGTCTCAGGTTTATCCTCCAGGCCTCACTCTACCCAGGTCTAATCTCCACCCTCATTTTTCCTTGCATTCCCTCTCATACCTTGTTCTCCCTCTTCAACAACTTCTGCTGTCTATTCTATTTCCAGGATTCTACTTACCAAAGTTAAAACGAGATCAGGTCTACATAGTTCTTTTCTATGTTGAAGTATATGGGGAGAGAAAAAGAGAGAAAGAGGTATGCTTTAAGGAAAATGAGTTCTTAATGGCAAAGTGTCTAATATAGCAAGTAAGCAAATAAGAGTAAAATAAAATGTCATTCAAATAATGCTGTTTTTATCCTGTACCTAAACATTTGAATAATTGTTGAAACACACACACAGATATGTACACATACTCACACCATTCTTGTCTGAGCCATATCCCAGGAGGTGGTTAATTTGATACCTTCCTAAGTCTAATTTATTCCTCTCTTAGTCATGTTACAGCTTATGAAATGGCTGCCAATAATTAAAAGTAGATACATTTTTTCCTCTTTGGTATTGCAAACCACATGTTGACTAAGCAAATGCCATTTCAAAATAGCTTATACACAGGTTTAAATCATATCACATTATATTTAATAATTTAATTAATCGACATTAGTATAGATTTCAATATTAAGTTCTGAGAATAAATTTTATCATTAGTGACATTTAATGAGTAATAATTATAATATTTAATAGTTTCTAGTTCTTAGTTGAAACACAAAGGTTTTTAAAATACTTAACCCATTCTACTTTATGATAAAGACACCTTTTAGCAGAAAAACAAAGAGCTAGCTCAGATGCAGTTAGATGAAGACCTGAGGCTAGTTCTTCAAATCTCATCTTAGTCTAACTTTCTTTATACTATACTTGCCAATTACATCCATTTATAATTTCAGAAAAATCTCCTGCCCATACCATAGTGCTGTTATTGTACTAATCTGACAAAACTTAGAATAGTTCTTTAATTTGCATTAGGTCGTTCTAACTAAGAATATCTTCTGAGACATTCTTTTATATTTAAAAAGATTAATATGTGCATTTTGTGAAGGTTTATTTTAAATACACTTATCTTACCTGAGTTCCACAATCAGTTTGAATCATCTCCAGCTATATAACATTGAGGAAGAAAATGGTTTTTCTCTATTCTCATAGAATTGTTATTTAGGATTCAGCAAATTAAACTGACAAAGGGCAAAGTAATAGGTGAAAAATAATTCATATTAATATTTATATTCATGAAAGTTCATAGAAAAGAAATAAAAATACAAGTTACCTGAATTCAAGACTTAAATGGTTAGTTTTTACTGTCAACTTGACACAACCTTGAATCACTTTGGAAGAGATTTTTCAGTGTTGCTTTATTTACACTGAGTTGCATTTGGGAATGTCTGTGGAAGACTGTCTTAATTACACTAATAAATACATAAAAGCTCAGGCCGCCATGCTGGCACCATTTCCTGGTGAGGAACCTTGGAGAGCATAATAATAGAGTTGGCTAGCTAGCTGGAAACTAAATTTATCTGCAATTCTTTCTTTCTGCTGTTCACTGTCTATGTGAGGTGACTAGCCACTTGAAGTTTCTGCCACCTTGATTTTCCTTATATCTGAGACTATGACTGGAATTGTGAGCTAGAATAAACCCTTTCTCTCCTAAGTTGCTTTTTGTCAAAGTGTTTTATCACAGCAATGAAATGATGACAGGACAGGTATTTATAGACCAGTTTTAACAAAAAAAGATGGTTTGAGCTTCAAGGGATTCTAAATTTTGAGGAAGTACCATATACACATGAGAACTATGGGGCGATAAGGACTATTTTTATAAAGTGAATGGATGCAAGCTCAGCATGGTGTCTTTTAATCTTTGATGACAACAGTTGCTTTACTCTACCTAGTATTGTAAGAACACCCTACTCAAAAGGAAGTTTATTATCTGCATTTAGAAAAGTATGACAAGGTCAGAAAACCTTTGCTACATCTATTGATTCTTAATCAACTGCAGCTCAAATTAATCCTTTTGTTAAAGTAGCATACTTTGGGTGCATGTCATGAATTCCTTCAATATAATATGTAAAATAAAATGTTGCCAGTTTAAATAGTATGATATATTTTCTGTATAGATCGTGTGGTGCTTTAATTACCAGAGATAGATGGCAGCTTTTTTCCAAACACCTGTTTCTACCACTGACTTTCAGCTATAAGTTTACAAAGTGTTGTAAGTACATCTGTTTCTATACATGGTTTATCTACAACAGTAAAAATGGAGGATTGAATTCACTCCAGTACCCCTTTAAGAAGTGTACTTTGAAATTTCAATTTATGTTTTAAAATATATTAATATACGGTTACACAAAAAGATTCAAATAAGGTTTTTGAAAGTACTGCTACTTTTAGCATGAATCATCATTGTTACCAAGGAAACCGGGGCTCTCTCTTTTAAGTTCTTAGTCATTTTAATAAAACAAAGTAAAGGTGAAGCCAAAGGAAGTTCAAGCACAATTTCATTGAAGTTTAGGAGAAAACAGCAATGTGTGTGTGCTAGAGAGGACTGTCTTTTGATTTTGAAGGCAGAAAACAGTTACATATCTGAAGGTAAGGGGTGGCTTCAGAGAAAGGCAAAGCCTAGGTGACCAGAAAAAGCAGGTCCAGGCTTCTGCCAGCCCTCAAACCAAAAAAGGATGAAAAAGGGAATAGAAAAACTTACATTTTTCTGTGTAAATCAGAGAAGCAGATCTTTAGTGCTATTGGGTGGGAGCTCTGGAAGTCTTTTCACAAAGGGAAGAACTCCTGGAAGAGTAAGGACATTACCTTATGAAAGCGTAATTTTTCCTCCTTGCCCTTTAGCATGCCTTGGGCAAGCCAGCTTTGGAGAAGATGGAATTGGATCCCCAGCTAGGTGACTGATAGTTTCACCAGCTCAACATATTTTTTTCTGTTTTGTTTTGTTATAGTTTTTTGTTCTACCAAAACCTAGGGCCTGGAATGGGTTATATCTGGTTGAGTCATTGTCTAAAGGGATTTCATAGATACTCCCAGAAATCATAGGCTATTGTCTAGGCTATTGATTAATCCCCATAATCTTATTGGAAGGCTCTACTGATGACGACAGAACTTATGACACCAAACATGAAAAAACTAAACTGTTGACTAACCTGGATAACTACTCCCTGTCACTGTTCACCCTGGTTGGTCTTCCCTCTCCCTCTCAGGAAGCTGAATTACACAGATTGTATCATGGAGACATACTTAATCTTTTGAATAACCATTAGATTTAGTCAAGAAAAAAAAAACAGATCATTGAAGGACACAAATAGTAAGTATTTGTGATATTTATTCCCCATGCTTCCCTCCCACTAGCATGACCTGATCTCATCATTCTTTGGAGTCTGGTCTCTTACTGTGTTTACTGTAAAAAAGGGGCAAGCATTTTAACACTTTTTTCCCCCCACAGGTCCTATCGTAATTAACAGGGTCCACTCTATCAACTTCATTTTATCTAATTACTTCTTTAAAGGCTCCATTTGAGGTTTTTATGGGTTAAATCTTTAATATATGTATCTGGGCTTTGGTCAGGGGTACACAATCCGGCTCATTAACATATGGTTCAATGTTTCCCTTAATATTTATGAGTGGTTCATCTGTTAATATGAAAAGTGACCAGTCTCTTTTGCAGTTTCCATAATCCTGTTTCTCAAATTTTAAAGTGCATGTAAATTATTTAGAGTCTTGCTACACATCCATTCTGATCCAGTACAGATAAGAAATGCTGACATTTTGCACATTTTCCAATGCTGTCACTGTAATAAAGTTATATGCAACTCTTCCAAATAGTTTGGCTAAAAATGCTCTATTTAAAAATATTATAAAGTCTTTATAAAGTAAACATTAACATTTTACTGGCATTTCTTTTACAATAGTTATTTAATTTTAAGTTAAATTAACGTGGTCTTTTTATGACAATCAATCATCTTCTGGGAATTAGGATTATGTTTACTTTTCTTTTTTTGTTTTAGCAAGTTAAGCTTTTCATCCTCTATATAATGTTGCAAATAAGAAGTACTGCTGTCATCACTAAATTTAAATATATAAAAATAGGTTCTTTATACCCATTGCCTTTGAAAATTAATGAATATTAATAGCTGCCAGTCGAATAAATTTGTGAATATATGTATATGAATTGATTTGCAGAGTCAATGTGCTTGATATATTTTTAACCTAGTTAGAAATGAAGATGTACAGGTTCTGATGCTACATCTAGCATTATAATCAAGGACACTAAGAGTTTTCCTGGAGAGTTTGAATTTGATAGTTTAACAAATGAAGCTATTAAAGTTTGAGACTGTGGGCATACTCGTCCAGGAGGAACCCATTTCACCTGGCTGTATCACTCATATAAAAATGTGGATAGAAATTTTCTTTTCTATAGTTGAGCAAATTCAGGAGCACTATCCTAATCAGACTTTAGTCAAAAGAAGCATGAACATTTATTTATAATTGAACCTTTTTCATACTGCTAATTCACCTTTCATTACTTGCTCATTAGATACCTGAGTGCAACTCCTGCTTCATGTTACAACTTTTATATATTCCTTATGACATCACCTCTGATTTTTAGTTTTAAAATGAAAAAAAAAAAGGTCATTGGAAAATTTATTACTGGCTTAAGTTCTGAGTCAATGAAAGAGGTTGTGATAAATGGGAAAAAATGAGACAGGATAAAAAGACAAGGAAATTATGGGACACAAAAAGGTAAAGACAGTCACCTAGGAGTCTAGTTAAATTCTAGATCATAAGGGACGCTATTCAGTATCTCACATACAGCTAATATTACTTTCACATACAGACGTTTTATGATAAAAGAGTACTTGCCCACGCATAAGGCCTGAATGTATATGTCTCTGGGATAAGACTTCATTCCTTTCTTCAGAAAGTAGTAAACAACATACTATACAGGCTGAGTAAATTATTAAATGAATCAATATTGATTTACATAACAATTTAAAAGTAGAAACATGACTTGGAATTACTATTTGTATAGGCTTCAGTGATGTTATAGTAACTCCATAAAACAATTTAACAAATTTCTTTTCTTCATTCATGTTTAAAATTTTTATCAGTATATAGTCATTGCATATATTTTCAGTTTTATATTTACATTTTTGTGTGTCATGTATTTTGAGCACATTCATTTCTATTACTTTGTCCTATTCCTTCCCCCACTCTACTACTAGTTTTCTACCCCACATTATGTGTGTCTTATTTCACTTTATGTAGTCACTCCAAGTCCTCATCTTTTTCTTCACTTTTTAAATAAATGAATAAAAACAGTTTTATAGAAAAAAGCATTTTTTCCTACTCATCTGTTGATGTCACCTTAGTTAATGTGATAACTTTGCTATTTTCAAGCACTGTTACATCTAGATACACAGGAATTATTTGATCTTAATTTGGATTGTTTGGAGTATTTGTATGGTAGAGGTATATGAATTAGATAGTAGTTCTATTTGCAGTTTTTAAAGGCATACTGTTTTCCATAGTGACAGCACTATTATAATGATTGCTAAAGAGAATTATAATTTAAAAATGAAAATGAGAGGGAATAAAGAAATTAGTATTGATGTAGTAAGAATCAAAAAGTAGATGAGTTTAAGATAGAAAAAATAACAAAGAAGACAATAGTCACAAATAGAGGTAGCAGAAGCATAAAATAGAATTAGGCAAAATTAAAAAAAACAAAGCTTAATGTTATATATGCATATATCTAAATATATGACTAACTAATATAAAATTGAAAATAAATATGACATCTGAAATAATTATTCCTTGCTGGGATTAGAATAACTTTTCTTGCCTCCTGGCTTAACTTTTGAAGCACACTCTGTTAATGAAAATGCAGTTCCTTTTCTCTCAGGAGTTCGAACAGGTTAGACCACAATGGTCTTTATGTTACAGCTCTTGAATTCAAATAGGTTAGAATGGAGTGAGCAGTATGCTAGCTGCCTTCTGTCCGTCTTCCTTGCAGAGCTGAATTCTTTTTTCTTTTATAATTTTATTCTTATGTTAATCACAGGTTATGTACTTTGTATCCCAGCTGTAGCCCCCTCCCTTATTCCCTCCCACTCTCCCCATCCCTCCCACATCTCCTCCCTGCACCTTTCCAAGTCTCCTGATAGGGGAGGACCTCCTCCCCTTCTATCTGACCCTAACTTATCAGGTCTTTTCAGGGCTGGCTGCAATGTCCTCTTCTGTGGTCTAGCAAGGCTGCTCTTCCCTCAGGGGCCGGGGGTGGGGGAAGGATCAAAAAGCCAGCCATTGAGTTCCTGTCAGAAATAGTCCCTGTTCCCCTTACTAGGGTACTCAGTTAGATTCTGAGCTACCATGGGCTAGATTTGAGCAGGGGTGCTAGGTTATATCCGTACATGGTCCTTGGTTGGAGATACAGTCTCATAAAAGACCCCTGTTCCCTGATATATTTGGTTCTTGTGGAGCGCCTGTCCTCTCCAGGTCATATTAACTCCCCTTTTTATCATATGATTCCCTGCACTCTGTCGAAGGTTTGGATATGTGTCTTACTATCTGCTTTGATACACTTCTAGGTAGAATCTTTCAGAGGCCCTCTGTGGTAGGCTCCTGTCCTGTTGCTTGTTTTCTCCTACATTCAATGTCCATCCCATTTGTCTAAGTGAGGATTGATTATCTTACCCCGGGTTCCCTTTCTTGTTTATCTTCTTTAGTTGTATAGATTTCAGTATGTTTATCATATCTTATAGGTCTAAATAAGTGAGTGTATACCATGTGTGCCTTTCTTTTTCTCAGATACCTCACTCAGAATGATATTTTCTAGGTCCCACCATTTGTCTGCAAATTTCATGATTTCCTCATTTTTAATTGCGGAGTAGTATTCCATTGTGTAAAAGTACCATAATTTCTGTGTCCATTCCCCAGCTGAGGGACATTTGGATTATTTCCAGGTTCTAGGGAAACTCAGTCTTCCTGTAGTGTCCTTTTTCTAGCAAAGGCTAACCCTCTAGCATAATGTCTACATTGCTGGATGCTGTATATTCTATGTACTAGGTTGTCACATGTTTTTGTGCGGAGTTCAATGGCTGGGGATCTTAGGAGAAAGTGCTAAAGTTTGTAACATCCTTCACAGTTGTAGACTGATGTGATATTATTGCTAAGCTGCCTCCTTATCAAAGACCAAAAGCCTTTGAGTGTAGTTTGGGCTGCTAAGCTTGTGTTCAGGTTTGTTTGAGATGAGAGACAGAGGGAATTTATGCAGCCATGACCAGTCCCTACAAAAACCCCAAATGTCTGGACAAACTTTCATAACATCAGTGGCAGATGCTTCACAGATCAAAGCTCCTCTGTCTGGTGACCTTCAGATAACTTATAGCTTATGCTAATTCTCCAAAGCCAGGAAGAAGTCAGTCATCATCCCCTGTGTTTTGGAAAAGACAAGACACATTTTACCTCTTATGCAACTATAAACATTACCTCTTTTGCTCTATAAACATTTAAAAGTACACAGTCCTTGCCATGTGGTTAGTTTTCTCTCTTGCAGCCCATCCTGATTCAAGGGTTTTTATTTTGCTTTCTTTGTAATAAATACGCTGGGTAAATACTGTCTCTCAAGTCTACGAGCTTCTTTCTTTGTTATTAGAATGAGATTCTAGAGTTCAAGACAAGAACTATTGTAAACTCTCATAGGACATTTATTTTACTGCAAATTTAGGGGACTTCTTTTTCCAAGTGCTTAGTCTTATTAATAATAGAATTTAGATCCTAGGGGAGGACATTGCAGCCAGCCCTGAGGAGACAGGATAAGCTGGGGTGGGATGGAAGGGAAGGAGGTCCTCCCCTGATGGTGGGCTTGGAGGGGGCGGAGAAGAGGGAGATGAGGGAGGAAGTGGGAGGGTAGGAGGGAATGGGGGAGGGGGCTATGCCTGGGATTCAAAGTACCTAACCTGTGATTGAGATAAAAATAAATAAATTTATATAAAAAAAGAGTATATTCAGAAGAAATTTCAATGGCAAATTTTATAACAGTTTAAAAGAAAAATTCCAGGGCAGAAAAGCTATAAATTTGGTTGCTGCCCAGCAAAGAAGATGAAGAGGAATAAAAAAAAAATAAGATACTTGTAAGCAATCACCAGTAGACAAGAATCTCCATGATAAGATGAGATACTTCAGAGGAAGAGTAACAAAGCCCTGGAAAACATGTCCAAGATTTGGAAAGTATCATTAAGTAAGAAATGAGATAAAAAGAAGGAAAGCAAGTAATTTTGCAATAATTCAGAAAAGCAGGCAGACCTTAATAGGCTGCGAAATCCCCAATCTGTAAGAAGCTGTACCAAGGAGAAGGTTTCTAGTAAGAAAAATTTTATTGTCTCATTTCAAGAAATAATTATTCTTCCCATCCATATGGATGGTATTAGTTGAGTCAGCCTTCCTGATGGATGGTTTATGTTTAGATGATTGACAGGTCCAGCTATTTAGTAACTTGGAAATTTAGGTCTCCAGCCAAGTCCAGAACTAGGCTCCATTTATCTTAATAGTAAGAAATATCTTATTAATGGGATTCAATAGAGCCTCGATCAAGACAACTGTAGCATTCCTAGGGTTGTCCCTCACCCCAGTCAGTGAAGTGTACTTTGGAGTTTGAGGATGAAGTGGCACTTTCATTTTTTACACTTCTAGAAGGAAAATTTGATCATAGACTTTCCTGAGATCACATTCCTCTTTCCACATAATGGCAAAGCCAGCACTGGGTCCCTTTCCCAGCATCTACTTTATAAGGCCTGCAGAGCCACCATCTAAGCTTTTGTTTTAATATGTTTGCCTCCGGAAGCTTTTTCCATTTTTAATTAATTAATTAATTTTGTGGACTCAGTACAGGGTTGGTGTGAGTCTCTAATTTCTATATCAGTAAACAATATAAGTTCACATAAATTTAAAATCTTCAGTGGTCTGGCTTAAATGAAGTTTAAAATTTAGATGAGACAGATGAATAAATGTGTTACAGTTATTTCTTATTTAATATCTCATTACTGTAGGATAAGGCTGTGGTTTCACAATTACTTGCACTTTCCATAATGAGAGAAGCAGCTATTGTGGAAATCACTGCTCTTTGATGATACCAATAGGCAAAATTTAATTTAAAACACAAATTAACGGAATTCTTTTACTATGAGAGGAGCACATGAGCCCTGCCTATGTATGTGAAAAAAATGTCTTTAGTGCTGAGTAAGAATATATTATGGGTATGTAGTATCTACATGTTAAACCAAAGTAACGCTTTATTAAACATGAACAATTATTTGTTTTCTGAAACTAAGAGATTTATTTTAAATTAGGTTGTTTTAAACAAGTCTATCTATCTAACATCTACATGCATACATGTTAAGAATTGTGCTTATACTGCATGCTGAATCTGTCATGTTCAAAAAAAAAATAGCCTGACCCAGACCACATCAGGGAAATAGCATCTTAATGATCCCAGTGATGTGAAGGGAAGTTGCTTATGCAACAGACAATAGTCGATTGCTCTGTAGAAGTGAGTTAAGTAGCCTGTGCAAAATGTTTGAATTCTTGTCTATTTTAAAGCAAATTCTAAGGGATTTATTCTATGGGCTGGTGATAAGGCTCAGTGACTAATGTGCTTCTCTTGCAAGGACCTGAGTTCAGATCTCCAGTAATCATGGAAATCTAGGAAGAACAGGATGTGTGCATAATCCCTTGGTTTAGACAAGGCTGAGGCAGGAAGATACATAAGGTCATCATCTGACCTTCACATGGTGCATACCGCATGTTCATGCATATTTAAAAAATACAAAGGTTCAAAGGAGCATGTTTCTAAGTTCTTCTATGAGCTTAGACAATCTTACAATAACTGTGGTGTAAAATTCCTTAGGAGGTTAGTGATGAAAATAGGGCTAAAGGAGGTGTAAGCAGCTTTTTTTGGACGTATGTTAAACTCAGGTTGTGGTCAAGTTTTAATTTTTTTTTTTTTAAACCAGCAACACATGGCTGCATTCTGAGTTGCCTCAGAATCAAAGGACTGCCTGTGCATCTTTTTGTGCCTGTTAATAATATTGAATTTTTCATTTGTTACTCATGAGGCACAAAAAATAGCAAATGATTCTTAAGAATAGAATGAATGCCAATCTATATATTTATCAAAGCACTCAGGACCATGTTATTATTTGGTTCTATTAAAATCTTATCAGATAAGCCAGACCCAATGAAGGGTGCCGCAAGATGATATTTTTCTTGGGTGTAGATGTAAACATAGACACTGTGGTTTGAATGTTACAGGGAAGAATTCAATATGTCATGAATTTACATTATGTCACTTATAAAAACAGATGGGGAAAACAGACCACAATAGAATGTGTGGACATAAGTTGACAGAGCTTCTAATACATTTTATCTCATCTGTATCTCATTTCTTGGCATCTTTTAAAGGTAGAGTATCAGTAACTACAGGAATCAACTCATCAAGATAACATGGGCATCAAGGGTGCTTATTTCTTTTAAAAGCTTAGATTTCCTGAAATATTTTGTAGCTGTAATAAACATAAGCAAGATGTCAGCACTATGGAGAATTCTTAGGCTTGGAAGTATAACTACATTTGTAAAACTACTCCCTGTGAGATGAGTTTGTCACTTTAATTTTCTCATAAATAACTCCATGAATATAGCTCTTTTAGGTCAATCTGAATGCAGCTTCCATGTCCTTTAAAGATATAGAATTGACTTGTTTTCTACTTCTTCTATGCCACACTTCTTTGAAATTTACTTAGCCTTATATTCATGAATTTATTATTCTAGCTCAATATTGTTCCATATTAATTTAATACAGTTTCACAAACCTCTAAATTTTCAAGGAATATGTGGAAAAATGTTCTAAGAAACAAGAAAATTTACTTTAAATGATATACTTAGAACAGTAGCAGTTATCATTTATCTTCAATTACTGAATGAAACAACTAAAGACAACTTACATTTTTCATAAAGATATGGATTTTATATTTGTAGTATATCATAGATCAGTGCTGAATGTTGTACTCATTTTTGAACTCTATTTTATTTGGAGTTCCTTAAATCCTCTTGTTTCCGAACCTCCAATTCTAGGTAGCAAACCACTTTACTTCTCCCAGCATTTTAGGGTTCAGAGTTCTTTTGGGGCTATACCAATTATCCATCAACACCAAATTCAGGAAACAGTCCCCTTGGTCCATCTCCTCCAAGCAATTGTACCATGAAGCAAAGACCTCTCCCATGTCTCTCCTAACCACCATACCATCAGTCTCTGTTCTCTCCAAACTGCCACTTGTACTCTTTCTGGACCCTCATATTTGTATACATCAGAGTCCTCTCCTACAGCCCTCTCCATACTGCAGGAAATAGGCCATTACCATCTGGCAAATACCATGTCCTGCAGGAGACTGTTATCAGCTGGGGACAAATTAAAGCCCAAACTAAAATCCCACACTTGGTATTAAAGCAAAGACATATTTATATAGCATAACTGAGTTTTAAAAGAAACCAAAACTTCCATTACAACTGAATTTTGAAAGGTCAGTACCTAAGGTTATTTTGAGATATATATATATAGCACAGTCTATTTTATGAAAGTAGATACACACTGAACAGCAGCTCTCAACCTGTGAGTCATGACCCTTTTGGAGGTCGAATGATCCTTTCACAGGTATCACATGTCAAATATTTACACTATGATTCATAACAGTAATAAAATTAGAGTTATAAAGTAGCAGTGGGAATGATTTTGTGGTTGGGGGTTAACACAACGTGAGGAAATGTATTAAAAAGTTGCAGCATTAGGAAAATTGAAAACTGCTGATATAGAATATATAGTTATTCTTGCTGTCTACAAACTCACAAATTGTTATCAAATCTCTTTTCAGAAAAGTACGAATTTTAAATCATATTTAAAATATTGTCATTTTACAAGTTAATATGTGTATATAATATATTCTCATCACACTTAAACCTTAGCCCACTCTTATTCTTCCCTACTTTTAGTCTTTCTGTCCTAGCAGCCCCTTAAACCTTCTTCCTACCAAATCTACATTATCCTTTATTTTGTTTGTTTATTTTGATTTTTTACTTACTGAGTTTAACCAGAACTACCCCTACTTCACAGGAGTAAAGCAATCCACCTGTATGAGTAACTCACCAGTGAACTCCATCACTACCACTGGAATAAGTGAGCAGCATTCTACTATTATCAGCTCCCTTGGGCAGAACTGAGCCCATAAATCCCTCCCTCTCCATGACCAAGTATTTATAGGCTCAATCTCTTATAGGTCCTATACAGGAAACAACAGCTGCTGAGAGCTCTCTTTATTGCCATGGTCATTTTATATCCACAAAAAAGCTTCTCCTGATTCTCTTCATATGTTTAGTTTCTTGCAATCTTTCTTTCCCTTCTTCTAGGGTGAAATGTTCACCGAACAGTGAAGAGGGTGATCTTGGTGTCCCGTTAAAACATACCACCAAAGAGCGTTTGCTCTCAACACATTGACTAGGTATGAGTTTCTGCATCAAGCACCATTCACTGCAAAGAGACACTTCCTTAATCAAAGCTGAAGGGAACATTAATATACGCATATGAATACCTATGGGACAGTTTGACTAAATTTCTATTTAGCGAAACAAAAGCAATAGGTTTATGTCTAGTGCCTATGACTCTCAAGCCACTAGGTTTTAACAAGATCCACAGTTCTGGACATGAACCCCCTCAGGTTCAATCAGAAATCATTACATATAAAATTTTAATTCAAATCATAACATTTTAATGAAAAGGAATATAGTGCTCAAGGGATAATGAGATTTGAGTTCCTAATTGTGTAAACCAATGGTTCTTAATCTGTGGGTCTCAGCACTTTTGGTTGTTGCATATCACATATTCTATATATCAAATATTTACACTATAAAATTCATAATACTAGCAAAATTATAGTTATGAAGTAAGAACAAAGTGATTTTGTGGTTGTGGATCACCACAACATGAGGAAATGTATACTATGTTCATAGAATGATATTCTACCCTACTCCTTCCAAATAGTACTTGTTGATTTAGATAAATTACAGAGTAGATCTTTGAAATCACCATATTATAATTCTTCTTTGATGTTAAGTCCTTCTACCATATTTAACATATGATTAAGGGGGGCAGAACAAGATGGCGAGTCCAGGAGGGTGCTGCTTCTAAGCTGCAAAACAACATTTTCGGTACAGTGACCAAGAGCCTGAACTCTGGGCCCTAAAACAACAGCGATCGTGTTTCCCAGGTGAGATGAAGCCCCTCAGGGTGGGAACTGGACAGGTCCATTCTCAGGACACCCAGCCAGAACCCAAAAGAGATCCTGGGTTACACAGGCACTTGGTCGCCTGACCAGAATCACAGGCCTGCGTGTCCTGATCACCTTCCCAGGCTGAACAGTGGGCACAAAAACACCAGAGACTGGGAGTCCCAGTCTCAAGAAAAAGCCACAGGGAAGGAAGGAAATGGGTCTGACCTAGGTCACCCAGCCCTCCCCAGGGAAAGCTCCCACAGAATGGCGGGTACAAGCCACCATCTCTGAACTAGGCTCCACCCAGGAGCACAGAGACTTGCTGTGCACACAACATTCCATCACAGAAGAACTGTGTGCCCCAGGGCATCAGAGACTGGGTTTTCCTGCTAGAAGAAAACCCCACAGTGAAGGAAGCAAACAGGGACTGAGTTAGGGTACCCAGGGTCTCCCTGGAAAAGGTCCCTGAGACCTGCAGGTGCACGCTGACAACCCAGAGACCTGCTGTGCACCAACTACCCATCACAGACAGAACTGAGTGTCCCAGGGCACCAGAGCCTGAGTTTCCCCCCACAGGGAAGGAAACAAACGGAGACTGACTTAGGGTACCCAGGATTTCCCCTGGAAAGGTCCCGCAGACAGGCAGGAGCATGCACTGCCAGCCCAGAGACCTGCTGTGCACCAACTAGCCTCCTGCTGCTCCCATTAGAACACCGGCCACCACTGACTACCGCTTAGATACTGGGGCACAGAGCTCCAACCTCAGATCTACAGAAGCCTGGAATCCCCGAGATCAACCCCCAGACACTGCTCCAAGGGGCAATCAGTTATCCCTAACCAAACTGACCAAACCACGGGGCACCCAGGCAATAGCTGCAGCTCACTAAATTTACAGCACGAAACCCAGAAGCAGGGCAGCTGTCCCCAGGTCTTCTCCAGGTGAGAGGAGAACCCTCGTTACCACTCAGGTCTGTGAGGTGAGCTGTGGCAATTCCCGAAAAACACCGGCCATTCAGTGACCATATAAAAAAAGCTGAGGAGGCTTCCTTCAGGAAAAACCATCTTCCTGCCAAGGGAATTCTCTCCACCACAGGATTCCAAGAACCACCAGAAACTAACACCCAATACATAAGATAGCCCAATGAGCAGAGGCCAGCATAAAAGCTCAACCAACAAAAGACAGAGCAATATGGCATCTTCAGAACATAGTTATCCAAGGGAAAGCAGCCCTGGACAACCCAGCATAATTGAAATTCAAGAAGATGACCTAACATCTATGCTTATGAAGAGGATAATAGAGGAAACAAATAAAACACATAAAGAACTAGAGGAAGATAAAGACAAACAGATTATGGCCATCTGTAAAGAAATGAAGTTGCAGCCAAACAGTTTGTGGCCTTTAGAGAAAAAATACTTAAATCACTGAAAGAAAAAGAAACGGAGGATTGTACAAACAAACAGCTGAAGGAATTGAAGAAAAAACAAGAAAATACAGCCAGACAGGTGAAGAAAATCAACAAAATGGCTCAATATCTGAAGATAAAATTAGAAAAATTAAAGAAAACACAAATGGAGGAAATTATGGAGAGAAATAACTTAGGGAAGAAAGCAGGAACTACAGAGGTAAGCATAACAAATAGACTACAAGAGATGGAAGAAAGAATCTCAGGTGTGGAAGATACAATAGAAGAAATCAATGTATCCATCAAAAAATGTTAAATCTAAAAAATTCCTGATAGAGACCATCCAAGAAATTCAAGATAACATAAAAAGACAAAACCTAAGAATAATAGGAATACAGGAAAAAGAAGATTCTCTCCTCCAAGGCCCAGAAAATATTTTCAACAAAATCATTGAAGAAAATTTCCCCAACTTAAAGGAGAGGCCAAAAAGTATACAAGAAGCCTACAGAACACCTAATAAATTAGACCAGAAAAGAAAATCCTACTGCCACATAATAATCGAAATGGTAAGTATACAGAACAAAGAAAAAATACTAAAAGCTGCAAGGAAAAAAGGCCAAGTAACATATAATGGTAAACCCATCAGAATCACACCTGACTTCTCAACAGAGACTATGAAAGCCAGAAGGGCCTAGACAGATATCATGCAGACCCTAAGAGAACACAGATGTCAGCCCAGGCTACTATACCCAGCAAAACTCTCAGTCCTCATAGACTGAGAAAACAAGATATTCAACGACAAAAACGAATTACAACAATTCCTACACACAAATCCAGCATTACAGAAGATACTAGAAGAAAAAATACAACCCAAGAAACCTAACCACTTTCAAGAAAACACAGGAAATAATTAACCTCACTACAGTAAAACAAAAAGTAACCAAGCACACAAACTTACTACCACAGCCAACATCAAAATCAAAGGATTGAATAGCCACTGGTCATTAATCTCTCTCAACATCAATGAATTCAATTCTCCAATAAAAAGACACAGACTAACAGAGTGGATGCTCATACAAGACCCAGCAATCTGTTGCATGCAAGAAACACACCTAAGCCACAAAGATAGACATTACCTGAGGGTAAAAGGCTGGAAGACGGTTTTCCAAACAAATGGACTCAAGAAGCAAGCAGGAGTGATCATTCTAATATCTAATAAAATAGACTTTCAACAGAAATTAATAAAAAGAGATGGGGAAGGACACTTCATACTCATCAAAAGAAAATTCCACCAGGAAGACATCACAATCCTGGACATCTATGCCCCAAATACAAGGGCACTCACATGTGTAAAAGAAACATTGATAGAACTTAAACCACACATAGATCCCCACACATTAATAGTGGGAGACTTCAACATACCACTCTCAACAAAGGACAGATCAACAAAACAGAAATTAAACAAAGAAACAATATCTCTAACAGAGGTCATGAATCAACTGGACCTAACAGACATCTACAGAACTTTACAGCCAAACACAAAAGAATTTACCTTCTTCTTGGCACCTGATTGAACCTTCTCCATAATAGACCATATGGTTGATCACAAAGTGAGCCTCAACAGATACAAGAAGATTGAAATAATCTCTTGTATCCTATACGATCACCATGGAATAAAGCTGGACCTTGACAACAACAAAAATAGCAAAAAACCTACACACACATGGAAACTGAACAACTTGCTACTAAATGACAGCTGGGTCAGACAAGAAAAACAGTAATTAAAGCCTTCCTAGAATTCAATGAAAATGAAGCCACAACATACCTAAACTTTTGGAACACCATGAAAGCAGTGCTAAGTGACTTCAAGAAAAAAAAAATTGAGACTTCTCATTTAAGCAACTTAATGGCTCACCTAAAAGCCATAGGAAAAAAAAAAAAAGAAGCACACTCACCAAAAGGAGCAGACAGCTGGAGATAATCAAACTCAGGGCTGAAATCAATAAATTAGAAACAAATAAAACAATTCAAAGAATCAATGAAACCAAGAGCTGGTTCTTTGAGAAAATCAACAAGATAGACAAACCCCTAGCCAAACTAACAAAAAGGCAGAGAGACACCATCCAAATCACCAAAATTAGAAATTAAAAGGTGGACATAACAACAGACACTGAGGAAATTCAAACATTCATTAGGACTTACTTCAAAAGTCTATATGCCACAAAATTTGAAAATCTAAATGAAATGGCCAATTTTCTTGATCGATTCCACTTACCAAAGCTGAATCAAGAGCAGATAAATCAATTAAATGGTCCTATATCCCCTAAGGAAATAGAAGAGGTCATCAAAAGTCTCCCATCCAGAAGAAGTCCAGGACCAGATGGTTTTAGTGCAGAATTCTACCAGACCTTCAAAGAAGAGCTAACTCCAGTTCTCTTCAAACTCTTCCACAAAATAGAAACAGAAGAAACACTACCAAACACATTCAATGAATCCACAGTCACTTTGGTACCTAAACCACACAAAGACCCAACAAAGAAAGAGAATTTCAGGCTAATCTCCCTTATGAACAATGATTCAAAAATACTCAACAAAATACTTGCAAACCGAATATAAGAACACATCAAAGATATCATCCACTCTGACCAAGTAGGCTTCATCCCAGGTATGCAGGGGTGGTCCAATACACGGAAATCCATCATTGTGATCCACCATATTAACAAAATGAAAGAAAAAAAACACTTGATAATCTCCTTACATGTTGAAAAAGCATTTGACAAAATCCAACATCCATTCATGTTTAAAGTCTTGGAGAGATCAAGGATACAAGGCACATACCTAAACATAATAAAGATAATATACAGTAAGCCTATAGCCAACATTAAATTAAACTGAGAGAAATGTAAAGCAATACCACTGAAATCAGAGACAAGGCAAGGCTGCTCACTCTCTCCATATCTCTTCAACATAGTTCTGGAAGTCCTTGCTAGGGCAATAAGACAACTGAAGGAGATCAGAGGGATAAAAACCAGAAAGGAAGAAGTCAAGGTATCACTATTTACAGATGATATGATAGTATACCTGAGTGACCCCAAAAATTCTACCAGGGAATTCCTACAGCTGATAAACACCTTCAGCAAAATTAACTGAAAAAAAAATCAGTAGCCTTACTGTATATGAAAGACAAAGGGCTGAGAAAGAAATTAGGGAAACAACACCCTTCACAATTGTCACAAAAGACATAAAGTACCTGGGTGTGACCCTAACCAAGGAAGTCAAAGACTTGTCTGAAAAAAAAAAATCAAGTCTCTGAAGAAAGAGTTAGAAGAAGATATCAGAAGATGGAAAGATCTCCCATGCTCATGACTTGGCAGGATTTACATAGTAAAAACAGCAATCTAACCAAAAGCAATCTACAGATTCAACGCAATTCCCACGAAATTACCAACACAAGTTTTTACAGACCTTGAAAGAAAAATTCTCAACTTCATATGGAATAACAAGAAACCCAGAATTGCTAAAGCAATCCTCTACAATATAAGATCTTCTGGAGGTATCTCCATCCCTGATCTCAAGTTGTGCAATAGAGCAACAGTAATAAAAACTGCATGGTACTGGCATAGAAACAGAATGGTGGATCAATGGAACCAAATAGAAGACCCAGAAATAAACCCACACATTTATGGACACCTGATTTCTGACAAAGATGCCAAAACCATACAATGGAAAAAAGACAGCATCTTCAACAATGGTACTGGTCTAACTGGATGTCTACATGTAGAAAAATGCAAATAGATCCATACTTATCACCCTGCACAAAACTAAAATCCAAGTGGATCAAAGACCTCAACATAAAACCAGACACATTAAATCGGTTAGAAGAAAAAGTGGGGAAGAGCCTTGAGCTCATTGGTTCAGGAGACAACTTCCTGAACAGATCGCCAATAGCACAGGCTCTAAGAGCAACAATCAATAAGTGGGACCTCATGAAACTGAAGAGTTTCTGTAAAGCAAAGGACACTGTCATCAAAACAAAACGAAAGCCTACAGACTGGGAAAGGATCATTACCAATCCTACTTCTGACAGAGGGCTAATATCCAGTATATATAAAGAACTATGGATGTTGAAAACAACAAATCAAGTAATCTAATTAAAAAATTGGGAACAGAGCTAAACAGAGAACTCTCAATAGAGGAATATCGAATGGCAGAGAAACACTTGAAATGCTCAACGTCATTAGCCATCAGGGAAATGTAAATAAAAATGACCCTGAGATTTCACCTTACAACCATCAGAATGGCCAAAATCAAAAACTCAAGTGATAACACATGCTGGAGAGGTTGTGGAGAAAGGGGAACCCTCCTCCTCTGCTGGTGGAAATGTAAACTTGTACAACCATTCTTGAAATAAATCTGGCGCTTCCTCAGACAACTAAGAATAGCAATTCCTGAAGATCCAGCTATACCACTCCTAGGCATATATCCAAAAGAGGCTCAAGTACACAATAAGGACATTTGCTCAATCATGTTTGTAGCAGCTTTGTTTGCAATAGCCTGAAGCTGGAAACGACCCAGATGCCCTTCAACTGAGGAATGGAGACAGAATGTGTGGCACATCTACACAATGGAATATTATTCAGCAATAAAAAAACAAGGATGTCATGAAATTTGCAGTTAAATTGTGGGAACTGGAAAGGATCCTGAGTGAGCTATCCCAGAAGCAGAAAGACATACATGCTATATACTCACTCATATAGACATATAAAATAGGATAACTTATTATAATCTGTACACCCAAAGAAACTAATCAAGTGGGAGGACTCTGGCTAAAATGATCAATCCCCAGCCAGAAAAGCAAAGCAGGAGAAGAAGAAGAAAACAGGAAACAAGCTAGGAGCCTGCCACAGGGGGGCCCTGAAAGGCTCTGCCGTGCAGAATATCAAAGCAGATGCTGGGACTTATGGCCAACTGTTGGGGAGAGTGCATGGAATCTTACAAAAGATGTGGGTAATAGTAAGATAGGGAGAGGAAAGGCGCTCCACAAGGAGAGCAACAGAAACAAAACATCTGAGCACAGGGGTCTTTCCTGAGACTGATACTCCAATCAAGTACCATGTATGGAGAGAACCTAGAACCCCTGCACAGATGTAGCCCATGGCAGTTCAGTATCCAAGTGGGTTCCATAATAACGGGAACAGGGCCTGCCTCTGACATGAACTGATTGGCCTGCTCTTTGATCACCTCACCCTGATGGTGGAGCAGCCTTACCAGACCACAGAGGAAGACAATGCAACCACTACTGATGAGAGCTGATGCACTAGGATCAGAAGGAAGGAAAGGATGACCTCCCCTATCAGTGGACTTGGGGAAGGGCATGTGTGGAGAAGGGAGAGGGAAGGTGGGATTGTGAGGGGAGGTGGGAGGGGTTTATGGGGGGATACAAAGTGAATAAAGTATAATTAATAAAAATTGAAAAAATAAAAATAAAAAATATTTTCAAAACATTAATTTGTATTTTATTTTTAATCTTTAACCTTAGAGTATCTGGTTTTATGTTGAGGTCTTTGATCCACGTGAACTTTAGTTTTGTGCAGGGTGACAAATATGGATCTATTTTCATTTTTCTGCATGTAGACATCCAGTTGGACCAGTACCATTTGTTGAAGATGCTGTTTTTATTCCATTGAATGGTTTTGGCTTCTTTGTCAAGAATCAAGTATTAATAGGTATGTGGGTTTATTTCTGGGTCTATTTAGTTTCATTGATCCACCTTTCTTCTAGAACCCCTGCTCAGATGTAGCCCATGGTAGCTCAGTATACAAGTGGGTTCCCCAGTAAGGAGAAGTATTTCTGACATGAACTCAATGACTGGCTCTTTGACCTCCCCCCTACGAAGGAGGAACAGCCTTGCTAAGCATCAGAGGAGGACATTGCAGCCAGTGTTAAAAATACCTGATAAGCTAGGGTCAGATGGAAGGGGAGGAGGACCTCCCCTATCAGTGGACTTGGAAAGGGACAGGGAGGAAACGAGGGAAGGAGGGTGGGATTGGGAGGGAATGAGGAAGGGGGCTACAGCTAGGATACAAAGTGAATAACCTGTGACTAATATAAAAAGTAAAAATTATAAAAATATAATAAAAAATTAAAAAGAAAAAGAAAAAATATCAACCACTAAACAGCAGCAGTAACATTACCTTTCACATCTATATTTTTTTTCCCTAGACGACCATACAGTACAAGCTTTTTTATGCTCCCTTTTCTCTCTTTGAGAGTTGATAGGCTAGGGTCAGATAGAGGGGAGAAGGTCCTCCCCTATCAGTGGACTAAGTAAGGGGCATAGAGGGAGAAGAGGGAGGGGTAGCACTTGGAACAGATGGAAGGGGCTACACCCAGGATACAAAGTGAATAAATTGTAATAAATAAATAAACTATAAAAAAACAAAGAAACAAAAAATAAACTGGCAATCAGGCATTTTATGAAAGTATATTTGCGTAACAAAGACTTAAAGGTTGTCATAAATCTAACAGTGTAAACAATATCATCCATTCCTGGTTTTTATAGAATTATACTTCTCCTTCTTCCTAAGGTAAGCTTTTTATTTCAGAGTTCATGTGGGGACATTATCATAATGCCAGACAAAGTTTCAAGTTAATTACCATACCACTCACATTCCAACCCGCTGTAGCTGTGGGCCTTTCAGTAAAGGAAGATTGTTGCCTATTTCTGACATGATGTAAATATTGTTTATACCCCTGAACTTCATGCATAATCATAAATAAATATCTTTTCTTTGTTAATACATTTTCCATTTGCTCTGAAATTCAGTAATCATTCATGTGAGTATCTATTTACAATTGAGAAATCAAAAATCATAGTTTTGTAAATTCTATAAAACAAAAATATATAATGATTGTAAGAATAGGGAGAGGTTTGAGTAGAAATATTATCCTAATACCAAGTATTTCTGAGTCTGTTTTATCACTGACTTAAGCTCATTAAATCCAACATTGTACATATTTTAACAAATATGTAAATTTGTATGAGTTTAACTTTCTGATTTCCCACCTGTTTTTATAAATAAACACATATTTGTAAATTCAGTGACAATGTGTTAGTGACAAAATTTACTATAAAGAAACAACTCTTTCTAATGTTGAAATGTATTTTGTAAAAAACAAAAATCAGAATTAATTTTACTTTAAAATAGTCGGACTTGCCTATCATTAAACAGTATTTTTACCTAGAAGTTGAAGTAAAATAAAAGATGTTAATTTTACATTTTAAATCAAATGAAACATAAGAAAAATATGAATAGCAGATTGGACTTCTGTTTATATTTTATATTAACATGTCTGTGAATATAAACTTTGAGCAAGAATGAAATAATGCAAATTGCCTTTAAAATATCTTACTTTAAATATTGTGTGCATGTGTGGGATTTGACACACAAGGATGGTCCCATGAGCGGTTGTGTATTAGTGTGAATTGGAATGGCCCCATAGACTCATGTGTTTGTATACTTGGCCCATAAAGAGTGACACTATTAGCAGGTGTGGCCTTGATGGAGGAAGTGTGTCACTGTGGGAGCAGGCTTGGAGGTCTCAGGAGCTCGAGTCAGTTCTTTTCCTGCTACCTGAAGATGAAGATGTAGAAATCTCAGCTCCTTCTCCAGTACCATGCGTGTCTATATGCTGCCATGCTTCCCACCATAGTGGTAATGGACTGAACTTCTGAAACTGCAAGCCAGCCCCAATTAAATATTTTCTTTTATAAGAGTTGCCATGGTCATGGTGTCTCCTGTCACCAATTAAAACCCTAACTGAGAAGGAGGTTGGTATTAAGAAGTGTGGTATTGCTGTGATAAGCCTGACCATTCCTTTCTTTGAAGAACAGTGGACCTAGAGACTTTGGATTAGAAAAGCAATTGAACACTTCAGGTGGAATTTAGTTGGCCATACTAGCAGGACCATGGAAGACAGTGCTGATAAGGTTTATGTGAACTCTAGGGGTCTGGCTCAACAGATTTAAAGAAGAATTTTAGTATGTGGCCTAGAGACTGCTCTTGTGATATTTTGGCAAAGAATGTGGCTGCTTTTTGAGGTTGTCTGGGAAGTCTGCCTGAGACTAAAGTGAAGTGTTTTGGATTAATTCTGTTGGCAAAGGAAATCTCAAAACATCCCCATGTCAACCCTACCATATGGTTATCTGTTTTTACTCTTATGAAGATCTAGATAATGAAAAGGAACAAGCTGATCAAGAAAAAGTACACAGTGTATTGGTCAAAAAGAAATGGTGCACCAGGAACTGGAATGGAGCTAAATCCTGTATTCACGGAGATAGATATTTTAAAAGCCCAATGCCAACTGGAATAAAGGAATGGTGACCCCAAGGCAAGACCCTACTGAGCTAAGCTTCCAACTTGGGAAAAGGAATTAATTTTTTTTTTCAGTGTCTAGGATGGTGGTACAGGACTTCAATCCTAGCAGTCCAGATTCAGAGTCAGGAGAATATCTGAGTGCAAGGCCAGCCTGATTTATAGAGCAAGCTGAGTTCTAGGACTGCCAAGCTTAGGCAATGAAAGAAACCATCAAAAATAGAAAGCTGGTAAAGATGTAATGGAATAAGGGGGGCATAGTCCAGCTCCATCAAGCAGCAGAATTTGACAGCTTTGGCCACATAGTTCTTGCTTCAGAGTCAAGAAAGGGGTTATGGGATCTCTCTCAGAGACTAAGGGAAGCCACTGAGACTAGGTGTGTTTCAGGGGTGTCGCTAAATGTAAATGCAGAGAGGCCATTTTGTGAAGTTCTGAAGGTGAAGCCAGAATTTTCCTGAAGACCTCAAGATGTAGAAGATGCCAGAGTCATGGGATATGTGATGAAGAGAGCTGATAAACAGGGAGTAGAACCAGGCCAAAAGAGAAAAGTGTATTGCAGTCAACAAAGCTGAAAGAAATTGGAGGTTTGAAGAGTGCTTTGATATCAGACAAGGAGATTCAGTGTTTGGAGTTTGCCCAGCTGGTTTTCAGTATTACTTCGGTCCAGTATTTCCTTACTATGCTCCCTTTTCTCCTTTAAGGAACAGTACTGTAAGTCCTATGCCATTATATGTTGGAAGTAGGTAATATTTTTTTATTTTGATTTACAGAAGATTGCACTGTTATGAGTCTCAGAAGATATTTTGAACTTTGGACCTGTAAACAACTTTGAGACTGGTTTAGACTAGAAACTTTTGAAGTTGGACTTAATACATTTTGAATTATGTTATGGTTACACGCCTATGAGGACCAGGGAGTAGAATGTAGAGGTTTGAAAAAGGATGTCTCCATACTCTGAAAGCTTTTCTACAGAGAGTGTCACTTTTAGGGAGGTGTGCCTTTATGAGAGTAGGTCTATCATGCTTCCTTACTGGAAGAAGTGTGTCATTGTGGTGACAGGTTTTGAGGTCTCAGAATTTCTTGCCAGTTCTTCTCCTTCTGCCTATGGAACCCTCAGCTCCTTCACTAGCACCAAGTGTGCTTGCATGCTGCCATGATTCCCGCAATGATGATAATGAACTAAACTTCTGAAGCTGTAAGCCAGTCCCAGTTAAATGATTTTCTCTATCAATGTTGCAATGATCATGTGCCTCCTCATGGGAATAGAAACCTTATCTAAGACAGGGGATAATCTCCCTGGAGATGAAGTTACTAGTGACTGTGAGATATTAAACATGAGTGCTGGGAACTAAACTGGGCCTATTGTAAAAATAATACATGCTATCAACATGCTATTACCTGTATCTCTCCAGCCCCACAAATGGCCTTAAAACCTAAAAGAAATGCTGAGGCTCATCATAAAATGTAAAACTTGCAAATGTATGTGAGATGGCAAACTTTGGATTACCTCTTCTTTAGCTGCATTGTTTTTTACCTTGACTGCTTCCTCAAGACAACCTTGTAGCTGTTTTACAGTTTACATCTAATAATGTAAGCCATCAAGTCTGTTGATGTAGGGTTTGAGAAATGTTTTGAAGGGACTGGAGTTCAGTCCCTAGCTCCCTTATGACAGATCTAACAACTTCCTTGAACTCAAGAGGATCCAATACCTTTTCCTGGGTCCAAGGTTACCCACACTCATAAGTACACACACACACACATAACTAAAAATATAAAATAAATCTTTATTTAAAATGAGTATGGATGCATACTCATCCATACTCCACCGAATGCACACATTTCTACCTCACTTTTATTAACACTTTGTTTTGAAATGAAGTTACTTTCTCAAAGTCAACAGTAGAATGATTGGATTAAATGGTTCAAAATGGCTTTAGTCATATTCTGAACTCTTATTAGAGACTAAAATGCTAAGGTCGGAACTATTAAGTGCCATTATCTATCAATGACCTTTCTAGACTACTGGTCTAAAAGTACTTAACAGTTTTACATATTAAGATATCACTTCTTTTATTTCTCATTTATTTATTTTATTCTTATCCATCTATTTTATCCTTGTAGCCCCTCTTCCCCTCTCCTGCCAGTCCTAACCTCTCTCTCTCTCCCCACACTCTCTCTCTCCTTTATGAAACAGCAGTGGCAGCAAAGAATGAAGAACTTTCTGGCTTCTATGACAATGAGACCACAACCATTCTCTGCAGCAGGAACCCCTGTAAGAAAGGGGTCTAAAGATGATTGTAGGCTTACAATGGCAACTGTCAAGTGATAATAAATACAGTCAAACATTTCAAAAAGATATCACTCCTCAAAAGACATAGCAGAGGATGGGAATTTTGCCCCCAAGCTGATACAGGTTTATTTCTGCTGTTTGTCTCTTGGTCATAACAGATGGCTCAGGCTCAGAATTAATGGTAGGTTTATGACTACTTTTAATCAGGCATAAAAGTTATACAAAATATCTGGTTTTTGTTTTGTTTTGTTTTGGAAATATAGTGTTTCATATGGCTGATACAGTTTTGATGGTGGTGGTGGTGGTGGGTGGTCGTGGTATGTGTGCATGTGTGTCTATTCATCGACTGAGCTGATGTCCAAGAAATTTTCTTTTATATTTTAGTTTAGTCATTCATAGTTTTATACATAATAAAATTAAAAATAATTATATTCATTTTCTTTGTCCCTTTAGCACACACAAAATCTCCTAATACTTTCTCCTCTCATTTTATCTTATGATAGCCTACTAGGTCTAATTAGTGCTGCATCCCCATGAGTCTGGGTCAATCCACTAGACATGGGAAACCTAACTGTAGTCACTGTCTCAAAAATTAACAATTTCCCTCCCCTCGGCAGTTATCACCTGCCAGGGGTTCCTCAATAAAGGCTGTTTCTGGAGAGCACCTCCCACCATCAGTGCTGAAACTTTGGCTGACTTGATCTTCTACTGGTCTTGTCTGGTTCACTCAAGCTGTTTTGAGTTCCTGAGTATAAAAGCCATGTCAAATGTATTTAACAATTTCCCCCGGTCCTCAACCTCTTACATTTGTCTACATCTTCTGCTTTATTTTCCCTGAGCCTTCGTATGGTATAAAAATATTAATAAAAAATTTCTGATGACTTCAGAGATGCATAATTAGTCAAAGTATTGGTTTTGTTTGTTTTTGTTATTTTTCACTTTGAAAAATTACTTAATATTTTACTTTTTATTTTTGCATCTGCAAATGATGATAAAGCTGTTTTATAAAATCTCTGCATTAGCAATGAAAGTCTCTATGGAGTCCTGCACACCGAGCTTTAAGTATAGTTAACACTAAATATGATAAATTGAACTAACCTTAATGTAATGAAATTCAACTCTCAGGAAATTGTTAATAAAATTTCAGGTGATTCATTCCAAACAGAAATTCAGATAAAGAAAAACAAACAAGCAGAAACAAAATTAGTCCTAAAATCTAATTAACTGGATAATGTCAACAATCAAATCATGACATTCTTGTTTATAATGAGCAATATTATATATTATCAATCTGTGAAACTATATAATTAATATATTTAAGGTGTAAGAGCTTGCAATGTTTTAAAGCCTTTGAAAATTAACTTAGTTTTACAAGCTACTGTTTGGTAATTAAATAACAGTTTTAAATTTCTTTGAGCAGAAATGCATATAAGATTTATTATTTGTGAAGGAGGGATTCTTTTGAATGTGTCAATCTTTTCATGAGCTTTTTGCTTACCATCAAGATGAAAACCAATAGGCATCTTCCTGGATAAATTTGTAATATTCTAAGTTACATAAATAAAGACTAGTTCAGTACAATAATTTCAGTCATTAAAACTCCTGGGTAAGAGATGTCCCTCAGTCGAGGAACAGATACAGAAGTTGTGGTACTTTTACACAATGGAATACTACTCAGCAATTAAAAACAAGGAAATCATGAAATTCACAGGCAAATGGTGGGACCTGGACACAATCATCCTGAGTGAGGTATCCCCAAAGCAGAAATAAACACTTGGTATATACTCACTTATATAGATTTATAGGATAGGATGGACATGCTGAAATCTTTACACCTAGGGAAGATAAGCAAGACGGAGGACCCAGGATGGGATGATCAATCATTGGTTAGATGGACAAATGGGATGAACATTGAATTTAGGAGAAAACAAGCAACAGGACAGGAGCCTACCACAGAGGGCCTCTGAAAGACTCTAACTAGCAAGGCATCAAAGCAGATATTAAGACTCACAACCAAGCCATTGCCAGAGTACAGGGAATCATATGAAAAAAGGGGGAGTTAGTAAGACTTGGTGAGGATAAGAGCTCCACAAAGACCAAATAGATCAGGGCACAGGGGTCTTCTATGAGACGGTTTCTCCAACCAAGGACCATGTATGGACACAAACTATAACCCCTGCTCGGATGTGGCCCATGGTAACTCAGTACCCAACTGGGTACCCTAGTAAGGGGAACAGGGATTATTTCTGTCATGAACTCAATGGCTGGCTTGTCGACCATTCCCCCCACCCCCCGAGGGAGGAGCAGCCTAGCTAGATCCCAGAAGAGGACATTGCAGCCAGCGCTGAAGAGACATGATTAGCTAGGGTCAGATGGAAGGGGGGAAGGTCCTCCCCTATCAATGGACTTGGAGGGGGGCAGGGAGAAGATGAGGGAGGGATGGAGAGAGTGGGAGGGAATGGGGGAGGGGGCTACGGCTGGGATACAAAGTATATAACCTGTGATTAATATAAAAATAAATAAATTACCGAAAATTAAAAAAAAATACTCCTGGGTAAGATGCTTAATATTCATCCAGAAAGCAAATGAGACTGACATCAGAAGAGGGAGAAAACAGGGAACAGGACAGCTTCCTATCACAGAGGGCCTCTGAAAGACTCTACCCAGCTGGGTAACAAAACATATGCTGAGATGCATAACCGAACTTTGAGAAGAGTGCAGGAATCTTATGAAAGAAGGGAGAGATAGAAAGACCTAGAGGGAACAGGAGCTCCACAAGGAGAGCAACAGAACCAAAAAAAAAAAAAATCTGGGCACGAGGATGTTTTCTGAGACTGATACTCCAACCAAGGATCATGCATGGAGATAACTTAGAACCCCTGCACAGAGGTAGCTCATGGCAGCTCAGTGTCCAAGAGGGTTCCCCAATAATAGGAATAAGGACTGCCTCTGACATGAACTCATGGGCTGAGTCTTTGATCACATTCCCCTGAGGGGGGAGCAGCCTTGCCAGGCCACAGAGGAAGAGAAAGGTGCCCATTCTGATGAGACCTGATAGTCTAGGGTCAGATGGAAGGGGAGGAGGACCTCCCCTATCGTTGGACTGGGGAAGGAACATGGGAGAAGAAGAGGGAGGGGTTATGATTGGGAAGGATGGAGAGGAGCTACAGCTGGGATACAAAGTGAATAAACTTTAATTTAAAAATAAAATAAAAATTTGATAACTCCTCTTTTAAGGTTTTTCCAAAGTTTTAAAAGTTTCTGAACTTCGTTTACATAGATGCATTTTAAAGACCTGTTAACCCTAACCTAATGTTGATCCATTTCCTCCAGAGCAAATGTAGTGTAGACCAAAGTAATTGTCCTGAGCAAGCACTTTCTCTGATTAGACTTCCCAAATGTTTTCATAGAAATCCACTTTATCAGAAAACAATATTCCAAGAAATGGTTTAAGCATTCCGTTTGCTAATGCCTCTTGAATGCTATTGGTCCTGGAGGAAAAACTTAAAGAGATATAAAAAGTTAATTAGATATAGCACATGCAAATGATTATGATTACTTAATTAGCAGAATCACTTAAATTGGCACAATATGCAATCAAATATGGAGCTTAATGGCTTTGTTATTAATCAATTCTTAATGTAAATAGTTTGAAGCTCTTGTTGCTTTGTAGTGTTCATTATAAATAGTCCCTGTGGGAATCACAAGTTTATTTCATTAAAACCCGTGCTGGCTGCTAATTGCTGTTAGGAAACATGCACAAATTAATTGTGTGGTAGAAGCCAATGATGTATATTTACAAGCTTCTGCGGGGACTGCTGGGGACAGCTGTGCTGGAGACCATTCTTCTGCACCATGGAGTGTACAATAGCTGATGAAACAGACCTGCCTTAAATAAATAAAAAATGGTTACTAACTACTACACTCACGGATGCTAAAAGATTGCTTGAAAATGTTTATTTTTGCTAATGTATACACATTTAGACTATTGACAATTAATTTATAAGAATTCAGCAAGAAAAAAATTATACTTGGCAGTTTTAAAAAGCATATTGGTTTATAAATACAGAAATAATTTTGTCCTTTTGGTTACTAACATCTCACTAATTTCTCTCTCTCTCTCTGTGTGTGTGTGTGTGATGTATACATGCAGTATGTGTTCATGAATGTATTCTTCAGAGCAAGTGCTGAAACTAGAATGTTGTCCTCCCTTAAGTTTTATAATTAATTACATTTTTTATTAATTACACTTTATTCACTTTGTATCCCAGCTTTAGTCCCCCCCCCTTGTCCTCTCTACTCCCAATCCTACCCTCCCTCCCTCATCTCCCATGCCCCTCCCCAAGTCTACTGATAGGGGAGGTCCTCTTCTCCTTCCCTCTGACTCTAGCCTATCAGGTCTCATCAGGACTGGCTGCATTGTCTACCTCTGTGGCCTCCTCCTCTCTCAGAAAAGCAAATGGGACAGACATTGGAAGAGGGAGAAAACAGGAATAGGACAGGAGCCTACCACAGAGGGCCTCTGAAAGACTGTACCAATCAGGGTACCAAAGCAGATGCTGAGACTCATAGCCCAACTTTGGGCAGAGTGCAGGGAATCTTATGAAAGAAGAGAGAGTTAGTAAGACCTAGATGGGACAGGAGCTCCACAAGGAGAGCAACAAAACCAAAATATTTGAGCAGAGGTATCTTTTCTGAGACTGATACCCACTTTAGTTTTTTTTTTCTTTTTTTTAATTGAATTTTTATTTTTAAATATTAGTTACAGTTTATTAACTTTGTATTCCAGTTGTATCCAGCTCCCTCATTCCCTCCCAGTCCCACCCTCCCTCCCTTATTTTCTCCCTTTCCCTTTCCAAGTCCACTGATAGGGGAGTCTCTCATTGGACCTGGAGACTGTGAGTTCATCTCTACTAGCTGGCCAATGACTCATCTCCATCTTCCAGAATCTGTAGCAAGGAATTCGAGTTTTATGTGGGTGTTTTGCTGCTGAATTCAGGTCTTCATGCTTGTGCAGCAGCATTATACCTGCTTACATCATTTCTCAGGCCCTATTAAAATTCAATGATTTGAAATGACCTTTTAAACATGTATGCTCTTAATTTTAAGCCCCAAATACTGAAATACTGAGCTTTAGTGGAAGAATTTGCTGCAAGAAAAACACATTGGCTTTCAAGCAATCTAGAAAATGGAGGCTGTGTGTATCCTTATCTGATCACACAGGCACTAACTTGTCCAAATGAGAATACCATCTGTCAGCAGGGGGTAAAAATAGTAAGTATGTAAGTGCAGATATGTCCCTACATCCAAATGTTTGTGAGTTTTAGGTTGCTTTTATGGTGTTTGATGGACCATTTGCATTTATTTACTATTGTATTATTTTAATTATTTAATAATAACAATATTATATTTTTGAAAACTGTAATTTATTAATACTTAAAAGATTGTGAAGTTGGCAACAACTATTACCTATTGTGTGAGAGAAACATGGTCATATAATGTAGGCTTAGATTTTTCACCAAACCTACTTTATTTAGGGTTCTTTGTAAAAATTGTTCTTATCACCTTTACCTACCTTCCAGTCCCTTCTCCCCCAGACCTTAGGGAGGAGATTAGTAGGGAAAAGGGCTGTAGACCTCTTTTATCTACTTCCTGCTGAGTAGGATCAATGGGTCTTTAGGGTATAACCAAACTCAGTTGTCAGGATACCAGCAGTCCAATCCAAAGGCAACAACAAGCAGCAAAACGAAGTCAGTAAAAGCAGCAAGGTTCAGTTGGATTGTCCCTAGAAGTTCTCTCGAACATGTTTCTCTCTCTGGAGTCAAGTGGCATAGCCCAAAGATCAGTGCAGTGGTGTTGATCTAAAAAGTGATGTCTCACTGTTTGTAGGCCTCTATATATCTTCTCTTTTCAGAGTCCACCCACAGATGTTCTCAGCTGGCCAAAATCACACCCCTTGCATGTGAGAGATCATAGCAAAACAACACATACCCTCTCACAGGACAACCTACAGCAAAACATCAAATGCCTAGATTGCAGCAAAATATCTCATAACAAAACTGAGTCTTGAAGGAAAACAGAAACTCCCACTTCACATATGATCTATAAAAATCGGTATACACACACAGTACTACACAATGGGTTCATAACTGCTACATCTTAAGAGGTAAGCAAAGACATGAATATTAAATTGTAATGGAAATTACAATATATATATATATCCACTTGAAATAATTGTCAATACAAGTAGAAAATTTTGTTCACATTGGAAATTTTAAATTAATTTCAAACTTTAAATGAATATGCTTAATTTAAATGTTTAATGATGACATAAAATGCATAAGAATGCTGTATTGTAAAAATATATTCCATAATTTTAATTTTCCATTATATCATCTATCATAAAATGATAATGATGACAAATTAGAGTAAATATTTTATTTATGTTGAAATATGTTTTAATAGTCATTTTATTTTAACATTATTCTTCTGATTTCTTTGAATGTTCCAAAATTATTTTAGTTTTCTAAATTATACTGTAACATAGACAACATTAAGAATAATGATCTTTTCTATAATATTTTCTATCTATAAGGCAACCTTTAAAGAAACATGAACAAGTATAATTTCTAGCTCCAAAAGCAATTGACATTTTAAATTTATTTTCTTTCCCCCTGTATAAAAGTGTAGTTTTACTGTCAAAAGTAAGAAAATGGGTACAATTGAAAGGGTAAACATGGAATGCACCTCAAATCTCACAGACAAATAGAACAAACATAAATGAAGATTTGTATGTGTCCATACTTCATGGTAGAAAAGACTGCATTACTGTTGTCAGTATAAACAAGAAGAAAACACACTCATGTATGTTTTAATACTAAACATGAGTTTTTTGAGGAGAGGGAAAGGTTTATTTCATCTTTCATGTTATTGTTTAAAATCGACAGAAGCCAAGGAAGGAAGTTAAAGCAGGAGGTGATGCAGAGGCTAAGAAGGGAGACTGTTTACCTGCTTACTTCTTTTCACTTGTTAGGCACTTTTCTATTCTTTTGTTTTTTGTTTTGTCGAGACACGATTTCTCTATGTAGGTTTGACTGTTTTGGACTAGATTTGTAGAGCAGGCTACCCTTGAACTTACAGAGATCTGCCTGCTTTTGATTCCCTGAATGCTGGGATGATTTCAGGCATGCAATACAGAGCCCGACTGCTCAGTCCTTTTTGTATGCATCCCAGACCTGTCTGCACAGGGACAGTACCACCCACAGTTACACAGGGCCCTCCACATCAATTTTCAGTCAAAAAAATTACCCATACACATGTAATGGGTACAAACATATTTCCAATATGATGGAGATAATTCCTCCTATTCCAACAAGTAAAGTATCCTTTGAATAGGGAATGAAGTGTTTCTTATTGAAATAGTATTATATACCTTTCTCTCTTTCCTCCATCAAGTGCCTTTCCATTCTCTCCTTCAAACATCTCCCATGTTAGTTTTTCACAACAATATATGGCTTTTACAAAACAGGATTTGTGATTATGAAATTTTCATATATTGGGGGGTTGGTCTGGAGCACTCTATTCAGATGGTGATTCCTGTGCCTTGAAATTTGATTGCAGTTCAGATGTGGGCATTGTCGTGATTATTGATCAATGTTCTGTAAAGAATGCTCCCCAAATCTCTGATTGGTTAATACAGTTGCTGAGAGCCTATAGCTGGGTGAAATAGAATAAGCAGGACTTCAGTTTTCAGTTGAGGGGTCTCAGGTAGGGACCATGAGGGACCATGAGAAGAAGAAAGAAGAGGTAGAGGAAAGGCTTGGCCAGGAGGACTGGCCTGAGGGAGCAGAAACAGCCCACGGAGGACTAAATGTGACAAGTAAGTTATAGCATGTGGCTTGGAAGTAGCCAGGCTAACACTGGGGGATTAGAATAGATCAATATCTGCTCAGTTATAGTGCCTAAAGCTTATTAATGAATCTGAGAGGTCTCTGTCTTGTTATTTGGGAGCTAGAACAGGTGAATAGAACATCCCCCCATTATCCCCTGTCTTTCAACCACCTTTATTGTAATTTGCTTCCGTGTTACATCTTGCTCTCTTTCTGCATTCCAACCGTCTTCTTGATAGTGTTAGGTATACTTGCATACCTGTTTTGATGGGCTCTGAATATGAGATAAAAATATTTAATACACGACTTTCTGAATCTCCCTTAACATGATGAGTTCCAGCTCTATTCTACAGGAATAGACATAATTTCTACTGGAAATGATGTAATTTCACATTGTGTCTATTTGTCTTCTTCTTGTGGACACCCAGGCTGATTCCACAGCTTGACTGCTATGAATGGCAAAGTGATGAACATATATTCTGGGTGTCTATACTGTAAACTGAGTTGATACACTCATCTCTATGCTTAGCAGCAGAATCATGTCAATCATTTTAGGAAACCTAGTAATGGTTTCCACAGATTGTTGCAATAATCACGTTTTCTTCATCAGTATCTTACAGGTGTTTTTTTTCTCCATATATTCTTGTCATATTTCTTTTTAAATTTTTGAGACAAGGTCTCATGTATTTCAGGTTAGCTACTTTAACTTGTTGTATTACTGTAGTCCTCTTGAATCCATATCCCAAAAGCTTTAATTAGAGGTCTGTACTATGCTTCCAGATCTGTTTTCATTATTTTCTTAAACAAAGTGATTCTTACTGTAAGGAAGTAGAATCTCAGAATTATTTTTGGTTTTGTTCTCCTGACAGCTGTGCATATTCGACAGTCTGGAATATGTTCATTGATTATTTTTACTTTTTAAACAGGGTTGATTAGGACATTGCCCAATTTATTGACTGCAGTATCTGATCTTTTAGAGTTGTTTTTAGCTCTTTATCTCTCTATATTCTCTAAGTACTTGGTAATATTTTCCATTTTGTAGATTTTCTATTCATTCTGTAAATTTTTCCTTTGCTAAGATGAGAATATAGAAGACTTTATGTTTCATAAAATCCAAGACTCTGCTCAATACTGAACTTAGCACATTTGCCCAGCTTCCCACCTGCACTAATGAACCACGTTCTCTCATGGTTTCCAATCTGAACCTTCCCAGCTGAACAGTGTTGATTACTGTACTCCTTCCAGGCTCATGCTCAGTTCTGCATTTTTTTAAACTTTTAAATACTTTTAAATTACTATAAAGCATTATGCATATTATGTCCCTGGTAGCAAAAAAAAAAAAAGGGTTATCTATTTTTCTTATCTTGCTATAGTATTTCCTAACTTGAACTTGTCACATTTCAGCAAATTATATACTCGTCCATTAAATATATACCTAGAATTTGCCATTATGCATTTTGATTCTTATGTATCGAAATCAAATGATTCCCTTCTCAATGGGCTACATTATTTCTTAAAAGCTAGCTCAGATATGAAATCTAACTTCTTTTCATCCCCAAAGACTGAATCAATTAATGCTACAGACAGCACACACTTAAATCTCTCTCTTTTTTGAGATAGATTCTGTGATCAAATATTAAATCACTCCCTTGCATTTTTGTTCAATCTTTTAATGTTTTGCAAATTTCATTAGTTTCCTCCATCTGCTTATGGATTTTGTACTTACTTCCCTCAAATACACATGAGCATGTGTTCACACACACACATACTTTTTCAATCTTTTTTAAACATAACTATTTACTTATTATTTTTTAATTTATTGACTTTATTTCCCGGCTGTAGACCCCTCCCTTATCTCCTGTGAGTCCCGCCCTCTTGCTCCCTCTTTTCCCCCTTTGATCCTACCCTACTCCACTGATAGGGGAAGAACTCCTCCACTTCTATCTGACCATAGCCTATCAGGTCTCACCAGGACTGACTGTATCATCTTCCTCTCGGAGCTGGCAAGGCTGTATACCCTCAGGGGGAAGTGATCAAAGAGCCAGTCATAGAGTTCATGTAAGAGACACTCCCTGCTCCCTTTACTAGGGAACCAACTTGGAGACTGAGCTGCCATGGACTACATCTGTGTAGGGTGTCTAGGTCCTCTCATGCATTGTCCTTGGTTAGAGTATCAGTAACTGCACTACCCACTGGGCTCAATTTTTTTGATTCTGTAGATCTCCTTGTGGAACCCCTGTACCCTTTATGTCTTTATGCCTCCCCCTTCTTCCAAAAGATTCCCTGCACTCTGCCCAAAATTTGTCTTTGAGTCTCAGCATTTGCTTCGATACCCGGCTAGATAGTCTTTCAGGGGCCCTCTGTGATAGGCTCCTGTCCTGTTCCCAGTTTTCTCCCACTTCCAATGTCTCTTGCCTTTCTGAATGAGGATTATGCATCTTCCCAAGGGTCTTCTTTCATGTTTAGCTTCTTTAGGACTATAGCTTTTAGTATGCTTATCCTTTATCATATGTGTAATATCCACTTATAAGTGAGTATATACCATGTGTATCTTTCTGCTTCTGAGTTACATCACTCAGGATGCTCTTTCCTAGTTCCCACCAGTTGCCTGCAAATTTCATTTTTCCTTGTTTTTAATTGGTGAGTAGTATCCCCTTGTGTAAATGTACCACAGTTTCTGTATTCATTCCTCAGTTGAGGGGCACCTAAGTTGTTTCCAGATTCTGGGTATTACAAATAAAGCTACTATGAACATAGCTGAGCAAATATCTTTGTTGTATACTTGAGCATCTTTTGGATACATGCTTGGAAGTGTTATAGATGGACCTTGAGGTAGCACTATTCCTAATTTTCTGAGAAAGCGTCAGATTGATTTCCAAAGTGGTTGTCCTAGTTTACATTCCCACCAGCAGCAGAGGAGTGTTCCCCTTTCTCCACATCCTCTCCAGCCTGTGTTGTCACTTGTGTTTTTGATCTTAGCCATTCTGATGGGTGTAAGGTAAAATCTCAGTGTCATTTTGATTTGTATTTCCCTGATTACTAAGGACATTGAGCATTTAAATGTTTCTCTACCATTCGATATTCCTGTATTGTGAATTCTCTGCTTAGCTGCATTCTTTTTTTTTTTTTTTTGCTTTTTTGAGAATTAAATGCTTAATTTCATCCACTTTGTATCCCAGCTATAGCCTCCTTTCCATCCTCTCCCAATCCCACCCTCTCTCCCTCATCTCCTCCCATGCCCCTCTCCAAATCCAATGATAGGGGAGGTCCTCCTCCTCTTCCATCTGACCCTAGCCTATCAGGTCTCATCAGGACTGCCTGCATTGTCTTCCTATGTGGAGGAAGTGATCAAAGAGCCAGTCACTGAGTTCATGTCAGTGACAGTCCCTTTTCCCCTTGCTAGAGCACCCACTTAGATACTGACCTGCATTATTAAATGAAATATTTAATTAAAGCTTAAATCAAACATTAATCCTAACCCATACAAATTTTTCAAAGGAAAATAAGAAATAAACAAGTGATCTAGCTAGACATGTCTCAAAAGAATAGATGCATTTGATCACAAATACATGAAAACTAAAGTTATGACTTATCACCAATGAAATTTAAATAAAAAATAAAAACATAACAAGTTACCATATAACTCCAAGCAGAATGACTATTTTAAGTAAATACAAAAGAAAATTTTGGCGAGGATGTGGATGAAAGGAAATTTCCATTTTGGTACAGGGAATTTATAGGGCCTTAAACATGTTAGAGTACTGAAAGGAAACTCTTACACACATCTGGTAAAGGAGTAAATTAGTAACTACTTTGCATATTCAAATGGAATTTTTATATCATTTATGCTTTAGAAGCTCAGAAAAACCTACCTTAATGTTGAATATTTTTTATGAAATCTCGGAAAGTTACATTATAACAAAGTAGAGAAAGGTGGAATAACAGGATAATATGTTGAATAAACATAGGTAAAAAGAATAAGTAAAGATTCGCCATAGTCCAAGAAAAGTGTTATGGTTCATAATAATAAATTTGTGTATTATATGCATTATAAAGGCTGAGAAACCCAGCTTTCCAGAAAAAAAAATGATAGTTGCCAATTATCCAGATTGAAGTATTTTACACTGTGTACATTTGGTATTACAATAAAAACTCTGTTTAGCTCTGTACTCCTTTTATTAATTGGAATACTTGATCTGTTGCTTTTTAATTTCTTGAATTCTTTATGTGTTCTAGATATTAACCCTCTGTCAGACATAGTGTTGGTGAAGATCCTTTTACAGTCTGTATACCGTTGCTTTATTCTGATGACAGTGTCCTTTGCTTTACAGAAGCCTTTTCAGTTTCATGAGGTCCCATTTTATTGATTGTTGCTCTTAGAGCCTCTCCTGTTGGTGCCCTGTTCAGGAAGCTGTCTCTTGTGCCAATGAGTTCAAGGCTCTTTTCAACTTCTTCTTCTCACACATTTAGTGTGTCTGGTTTTATGTTGAGGTCTTTGATCCCCGTGGACTTTAGCTTTGTTCAGGGTGATAAGTACGAACCTATTTGCGTTTCTTTTGTTTGTTTTTGTTTTTGTTTTTGCATGTAGACATCCAATTAGACCAGCACAGTTTGTTAAATATGCTGTCTGTTTCCATTGTATGGTTTTGGCTTCTTTGTCAAAAATCAAGTATCCATAGGTCTGAGGGTTTATTTCAGGGTCTTCTACTTATTCCATTGATCCACCATTCTGTTTCTATGCCAGTACCATGCAGTTTTTATTACTATTGCTCTGTAGAACAGCTTGAGATCAGGGATGGAGATACCTCAGATGATCTGTTGTTGTATAAGATCGTTTTGGCAATTCTGGGGTTTTTGGTTTTTTTTCCATATGAAGTTGAGAATTGTTCTTTCAAGGTCTGTAAAAAATTGTGTTGGTGTTTTGATGGGAATTGCATTGAATCTGTAGATTGCTTTTGACTGGTTAACCATTTTCACTATGTTAATCCTACCGATCTCTTAGCATGGGAAATCTTTCCATCTTCTGATCTCTTTTTCAATTTCTTTCTTCAGAGACTTGAAGTTTTTTTTTTTTTTCAAACAGGTCTTTCACTAGCGTGGTTAGAGTTACACCAAGGTACTTTATGTTATTCGTGGCTATTGTGAAGAGTGTTGGTTCCCTAATTTCTTTCTCAGCCCTTTTGTCTTTCCTATACAAAAGGGCTACTGATTTTAAAAGGCAACAAATCAAGTAATTCAATTAAAAATGAGGTACAGAGCTAAACAGAGAATTCTTCATTGAGGAATATCAAATGGCAGAGAAACACTTAAAAAAGTGTTCAAGGTCCTTAGTCATCAGGGAAATGCAAAGCAAAAGTGATCCTGAGATTTCACCTTACACCCATCAGAATGTCTAAGATCAAAAACCTAAGTGACTATACATTTTGGAGAGGATGTGGAGAAAGTGGAACTCTCTTCCATTGCCTGTACAACCACTCTGGAAATCAATCTAGCGCTTTCTCAGACAATTAGGAATAGTGCTTCCCCAAGATCCAGCTATATTTCTCCTAGGCATATATCCAAATTATGCTCATGCACAGAACAAGGACATTTGCTTAACCATGTTTATAGCAGCTTTATTAATAATCACCATAACCTGGAAACAACCCAGATGTCACACCACTGAGGAATGGATACAGAAATTGTGGTACAATTACAAAATGGATTACTACTCAGCAATTAAAACTAAGGAAATCATGAAATGTTCAGCCAAATAGTGGGATCATCTTGAATGAGGTATCCCAGAAGCAAAAAGATACTCATGGTATATTGTCATTTATAAGTAGATATTAGACATATAATATAGGAAAATCTGTGCTAAATCTATACTAATACTAAAATCTTTACACCTAAAGAAGCTAAGCAAGCAGGAGGACCCAGGATAATACGTTCAATCTTCACTCAGAATTACAAATGGTTTGGACATCGGAAGCAGGAGAAAACAAGCAACAGGACAGAAGCCCACCCTAGAGAGCTCTACCCAGCAGTGTATCAAAGCAGATGCTTAGACTCATAGCCAAACTTTGGGCAAAGTTCAGGAATCTTATGAAAGTAAGAGGAGATAGAAAGTCCTGGTGGGGACAGAAGCTCCACAAGGAGAGTAACAGAACCGAAAAAATCTGGGCCCTGGGGTCTTTTCTGAGACTGATACTCCATCCAAGGACCATTCATGGAGATATCCTAGAACCGCTGCTCAGATGTAGCCCATGGTAGCTTAGTCTCCAAGGGGGTTGTTCCCTAGTAAAGAGAACATGAACTGTTTCTGACATGAACTTAATGGTTGGCTCTTTAGTCATCTCCCCTTGATGCTGTCTTGCCAGCTACAGAGGAGGACAATGCAGCCAGTACTGATGAGACTGAAAGGCTAGGGTCAGATAGAAGGGGAGGAAGATTTCCCTTATCAGTAGACTTGGAGAGGGGCATGGGAGGAGAAGAGGAAGGGTGGGTAGGATTGGGAGGGAATGAAGGAGTGGGCTACAGCTGGGATACAAAGTGAATAAACTGTAATTAATAAAAAATAAAAATTAAAAAATTAAATCTTATACATCTGCACATTAATGCACATTATTCAAAAACAATGAAATTTGAACGAAAGAAGAGCAAAGAAGATTTTAGTGACTATAGAAGAAAAATATTAATTTCTACCCTATGTAACAGGATATATATTACCAAGGTGTGGATACGTTATTGTGTTTGGGAATAGTAGCACATAGACACTGCTGGGTCTTCTCTGTGCTTTGTTCTTTTTGCTTTACAGTGCTTGGGTATCTGTTCATACTCAGACTGTATGAAATTTGAAATTTGCCTTTCTGTCTATAATAACAAGGATTTTATAATATTCAGTACACTGTAACTAATAACAAATGACAAATGTATCTTTTAAAATTCCTGAACTTGACTTCATATAATTCACATTCCTCCTTTTTTTTCATGCCTGTGTTCAACCTGCAGTTTCTGTCAAGTAATAGAACCCCTTTCTCTTTGCTTTGGTAGGAAATGTTTTGAGTTTATTTTACTTGTTAAAGGTCAAGCTTTGCTCCACAACACATTCATAATTATAAGAATTGCAATTTCAATCTTTCTTTGGGATTAATTTGTGGATATAGGTATTTGAGAGTGAATAGTAGAAATATATGTAGAATACTCAGGTTGGATAAGAGCCATGATTATAGTTTTAAGTGTTCAGTAATAAGGAAGAAAAGTAGCATGCATCTAAATTGCCTCAGAATTGAAAATAATTACTTCATCTACTTTATATCTCCAAGGAATATGTTAGTAGATCTTTAATTCTGCTAATTATTTTCATTTCCTTTCAATATGTTTATAATTTCATTGTGAAATCTTCAGTTTCTGACCTATTCATTATCTAACATGACGATAATTAGGCATTTATATATTACCAGTACTCAGAAGAGAAAAAAGCGCTTGAACTACTTGTTTTTACATCACTTATTCTTTTCAGAATACACAGTAAAATCCATTTGCTGATGGATTTCTTGTATAAAAAGAGCTAGCAAATTTTGTATTTAAAAATGTTGTAGCCAAGAAGTGTGCCATATTAATTTTTACAAAAGTTCACAGTATGTCTTTTAACTTGACAATCATGATCAGCCATGTAGACTGAGTTTCATTTGTTCTATCTTTAGTTCTCAGGCCTTGCCCATAATATAAAAATAAAACCAGAGTTTGCTGTGTTCATTTCAGTTTACTCTGTGAGTAGTTAGAATGGAAAAAAATTTAACAGGCTTTCAAGATACAAAGTAGAAATTGCAGCCTGGATCAACTCAGCCTGGACATGTGTGTAACATGTACAGGAGAGTCGTGTCACTGATGAAAATCGGAGGAAGACTCATTCATCTACTGTATTTGAGGCCCATATGATACGCCACTGCAGTGAGCCACAGCAAAGGTGGTGGTTGCTGACACGGCGTGGTCTGCGGTGTTCAAGTAGAGTAAAGCTGAGGGTACGGGCCACAGCGAGAACTTACTGAAGAGAAGTTGAGGCAGGAAGTAGGGTTATTTTACTTTCTAAGTTTGAAGAAATAAGATTAGGAAGGCAGTGAGGAGGTGTATCACACAGGGACAGGTAAAGCTTTTGCACCTCATTCTGATGACATAGAGATTAATAAGTGAATGCCTGCAGATGAATTATCCACAAGAACTTTAGCATTTTATTACAACCATTTGTTATCACGTTATTTCTGGACATCGCTTTTACTACATCCCATAAGTCTTGATGTGTTTATTTTTTTCTTTCATGTTCGGTACAATTGGAAATGTGTCACTTGAAACTTCCCCTTTTGTCTATGTAAGTTTGTTGATTGATTGTTAAAAACTTGAGAGGGCACTCCAAATGACTTTTTGACCTGATTTTAGTTTAATCCATTGTCATTCAAGAATGACTTCTGTTTGATTTCTATTAGTTTACATTGTTAAGACAAGAGCATTGTGGAACTTCGGGAATGTTTCCTGTGCGTTTGATACATGCGTTTATGACAGTACATCGGGAGTTCAAGACTGCAAACAGGTTTTCTTGTGCTGTTCCTGACGCCTCCAGTTCCCTTAACCCTACTTCCCACTCTTCCACAAGATCCCCCAGGTCTGCCTATTGTTTGGCTGTGGGTCTCTGCATGTTTCCATCAGCTGCTGGATGAAACCTCTCAGAAGACAGTTATGCTAGGCACCTGATTGCAAGCAAAGCAGAGTATCATTGAGAGTGCCAGGGAGTGTCTCTTTCTCATGAGATGGGTCTCTGGGCCCATGGAGGCTCACAGAGACCGAACTACCTAACAAAAAGCATGAATAGGTTGCACCTAGATCCCCTACACACATGTAGCAGATATACAGCTTTTCTTAAAGTGAGTCCCCTAACAATTTGAACAGGGGCTATCTCCAACTCTGTTTGTTGCCTACCTTGGATCCCTCTCCCCTCGCTGGGCTGCCTTGTCTGGCCTCATTTAAATGAGAGAATACATTTGGGCCTGGTACAACTTGATGTGCCAGAGTGGGTTGGACCTCCTGGAGAGTCTTTCCTTCTCTGAAGAGAAGGGAGGAGGATAGGGGTAGGGGATGTGAGAGTGGTACTGGAAGGTGAGGAGGGAAGGAACTTCGTTCATGCAGTAAAGTGATTAGATAAATTAATGACAAACAAGACTGTAACTAATGAATGATATTTTGAATGTATTACCGAATTTGATTTGCAAGTATTTTATTAAGAATTTCTGCATCAACTTGTACAACCACTCTGGAAATCAATTTGGCACTTTCTTAGACAATTAGGAACAGTGATTCCTCAAGACCCAGCTATACCACTCTTAGGAATATATCCAAAAGATGTTCAAGTACACAACAGGGACATTTGCTCAACTATGTTCGTAGCTGCTTTATTTGTAATAGCCAGAACCTGGAAACAACCCAGATGTCCCTCAGTTGAGGAATGGATACAGAAAGTGTGATACTTTTACACAATGGAATACTACTCAGCAATTAAGAAGGAGGAAATCATGAAATTCGCAGGCAAATGGTGGGATCAGGAAACAATCATCCTAAGTGAGGTATCCCAAAAGCAGAAAGAAACATATGGTATATACTCACTTATATAGTACTATAAGATAAGAAGGTCATGCTGAATTCTATACACCTAGAGAAGATAGACAAGAAGGAGGACCCAGGTTGGTATGATCAATGCTCGTTTAGATGAACAAATGGGATGGACATTGAATGGAGGAGAAAACAAGCAACAGGTCAGGAGCATACCAAAGAGGGCCTCTGAAAGAATCAATATAGCAATATAGCAAAGCAGATATTAAGACTCACAACCAAGCCTTCGTCAGAGGGCGGGAAATAATAATAAAAATAGGGGAAGTTAATAAGATTTGTGGAGAACAAGAGCTCCACAAAGACCAAACTGAGCAGGGCACAGGGACTATTTCTCCAACCAAGGACCATGTATGGATGTGTCCTAGAACCCAAGCTCAGAAGTGGCCCATGGTAGCTCAGTGTCCAACCGAAGACCCTAGTAAGGGGAACAGGGAATGTTTCAGTCATGAACTCGATGGCTGGCTCTTTGACTCTCTCCCATACACACTAGGGAGTAACAGCCTGGCTAGATCCCAGGGGAGGACATTGTAGCCAGCCCTGAGGAGACAAGATGAACTGGGGTCGGATGGAAGGGGAGGAGATTCTCCCCTGTAGGTGGACTTGGAGTGGGCTGGGAAGAGATGAGAGAGGGATGGAGAGAACGGGAGGGAAAGAGGAAGGGGGCTACACTGGGGATGCAAAGTACCTAATCTCTGATTGATATAAAAATTAAAAAATATATTACAAAAAAATAAAAATAAAAATTTAATTAAAAAAGTTTTTCGAAAGAAAAACTTATGTACACGAAGATTCCCAAATTATATGATATACCAATAATACAAGCGTTCTATATAGTATTTAAATTTAATTTGTGCAATTGAAATAAATCAAAAGGTCATAAAGAAAAATTAAAAAAAAAGAATTTCTGCATCTCAATTCAATTCATAAGGAATATGGGCTATTGGCCAAAAATTTTCTTTTATGTTGAATTTTTGTGTGGTTTTGGTATTAGGGTGTCAAGAGCTATAAAAAATTAAAAATGTTTCTTCAGTTTTTAGTTTGTAGAATAATTTGAGGAGGGTTAGTATTAGTTCTTCTCTGAAGATATAGTAGAACTCTCCACTGAATGCCTCTTGTCCTGACCTTTTTTTTTTTTTTGGTTAGAATATTTTTAGTTATGGTTTCTAATTCACTAGGGGTTATTGTTCTCTTTTTTCTTTTTATTTATTCTTCTCGTGTACAATGCATCCCAACTGCAATTTCCTCTCCCTCCGTTCTCTCCCCACCCATCATCTCCCTCATTCCCTTTCAGAAAAGAGCAGGCCTTTGGGGGATTATCAACTAAACATAGACTAAAAAGATGTAATAAGACTAGGCACAAACCCTCATATCAACGGTGGAAAAGGCAACCCAGTTGGAAGCTATGTATTTCATCTAGATTTGGTAGATTGTGTACATCAAGAAATTCATCCACAATTTAGATTTTCTAGCTTGGTGGAATTCAAAAAGGGGGTGTTTTCCACTATTGCCATCTGTCCAAAGCTTGCCAGGTCTCATCAGTACTGCTTGAATCTTCTTCCTCCATGGCCTGACAATGCTGCATCATCAGGGGTGAGTGATCAGAGATCAATCAACTGAGCTCATGATAGAGGCAATCCCTGGTCCCCTAACTAAGAGATCCACCACGTGGAGACTGAATTGCCAATTGGGCACATCTGAACAGGGGGTCTAAATTCTTTCCATGTTTGGCACTCCATTAGTGCATCAGTTTCTGCAGGACCCCCTGGGCTGAGATCTTTTAGTATTGTTGGTCTCCTTGTGGGGCTCCTGTCCGCTCCATGTCCCTCTAATCCCACCCCTCTCTTCCTTTGTAAGACTCCCTGCACTCTGCCCAAAGTTTGACCCTGAGTCTCAGCATATGCTTAGATCCCCTGTTGAGTGAATCCTTTCAGAGGACCCTCCATAGTAGACTCCCATATTGTTTCCTCTCTTCCACAGTTTCTGGTATTTAAGTTGGTTGCCATTCTGAATGAGGTTTAAGTATCCTCCCTAGGGTCCTCCTTAGTGTTTAGCTTCTTTAGGTTTGTAAATGGCTGTCCTATATGATATGACCAATATTTACTTATTTGTGATTATATACCATGCCTGTCTTTCTGTTTCTGGGTTACCTCTATCAATTTGCCTGCAAAGTTCATCATTTCCTTGTTTTAATAGCTGAGTATTATTCCGTTGTGTAGATGTACCACTATCTCTGTATCCATTCATCCATTGGGGGGTCATCTGGGGTGTTTCCAGATTCTGGCTATTACAAATAAAGCTGCTATGAACATAATTGAGCAAATGTCCTGACTGAATGATGAGGAATCTTTTGAGTATAATCCCAGAAGTGGTATAACTGGATCTTGACATAGTGCTATTCCCAATTCTCTGAGAAAGCGCCAGATTGATTTTCAAAATGATTGTACAAGTTTGTACTCCCACCAGTAATGGAGGAGGGTTCCCCTTTCTCCATGTCCTCCCCTCTATCTGACCATGGCCTTTCAGGTCTCATCAAGGCTAGAAGCAGCATCTTCCTCTGTGGCCTGACAAGGCTATATCCCCCATGGGAAGGTGTTCAAAGAGCCCACCACTGAGTTCATGTCAGAGACAACCCCTGTAGCCCTTACTAGGAAACCCAGTTAGAAACTGAGCAGCCAACAGGCTCCATCTGTGCAGGGGGTCTAGGTCCTCTCCATGCATAGTTCTTGGTTGGAGTATTGGTCTCTGTAGGCATCTCTGGACCCAGGATTTTTGGCTCTATTTGTCTCCTTGTGGAGCTCTTGTCCCCCTCCAGGTCGTTCTATTTTCCTCTTCTTCCATAAGGTTTCTGGCACTCTTCTCAAAATTTGACTATGACTTCAGTATCTTCTTTGATAACCTCTGGGTAGAGCCTTTCAGAGGTTTTCTGTGGAAGGCTCATTTCCTGTTCCTTATTCTCAACTTTCAATGTCTATCTTGTTTGTCTTTCTAAATGAGGTTTCAGCCTCTTCCCTAGGGGTTCTCCTTGTTGTTTAGCTTCTTTGGGACTATAGATTTTAGTATGTTTATCCTATATTATATGGATAATATCCGCTTATAGTGAATATATGCCATATGTCTTCCTGCTTTTGGGTAACCTCACTCATGATGACCTTTTCTAGTTCCTACCATTTGCCTGCAAATTTCTTGAGTTCCTTGGTTTTAATTGGTAAGTAGTATTCCATTGTGTAAATGTATCACACTTTCTGTATCCATTCCTTGGTTGCAGAACATCTAAGCTGTTTCTAGATTCTGGCTATTACAAATAAAGCTGCTATGAATACAGTTGAGCAAATGTCCAACACGAATGGTGGGGCATCTTTTGGGTATTTGCCTAGGAGTGGTATAGTTGGATCTTGATTTAGTGCTATTCCCAATTTTCTGAGAAAGTGCCAGATTAATTTCCAAAGTCATTGTACATGGTTACATTCCCAACAGCAGTACAGGAGGGTTCCCCTTTCTCTACTATCTCCTCAGCATGTGTCATCCCTTGAGTTTTTGATCTTCGCCATTCTGATGGGTGTGAGGTGAAATCTCAGGGTCGTTTTGATTTGCATTTCCCTGATGACTAAGGATGTTGAGCATTTCTTTAAGTGTTTCTCTGCCATTCAATATTCCTGTGTTGAGAATTCTCTGTTTAGCTCTGTACCCCATTTTTTAATTGGATTACTTGGTTTGTTGATGTTTAGCTTCTTGAGTTCTCTATATATCCTGGATATTAGAGGTATAGGGTTGGTGAAGATCTTTTCTCAATATGCAGGCTGTTTTGTTCTGATGACACTGTCCTTTGCTTTACAGAAATTTTCAGTTTCATGAGGTCCTAATTATTGATTGTTGCTCTTAGAGCTTGTGCTGTTGGTGTTCTGTTCAGGAAGTTGTCTCACATGCCAGAATTGTTAAAACAATCCTGTACAACAACAGATCATCTGGAGGTATCTCATTCCCAGATCTCAAGCTGTACTACAGAGCAACAGTAATATAAATGGCATGGTACTGGCATAGAGACAGTATTGTGGATCAATGGAAATGAATCAAAGACCCAGATTTAAACCCACACTCCTATGGAAACTTAATTTTTAACAAAGAAGCCAAAGCCATGGAATGGAAAAAAGAGAATCTTTAACATATGGTGCTGGTCTAACTGAATGCCTACATGTAGAAAAACATTTTTGGATTTCTATCTTTTGGCTAATTTGGCAAAAGTTTGTCATTTTTTGTTTTTTTTTCAAAGAAAAAACTCTTATTAACTATGTATTTTTTCTTGTTATTTTTTATTTATTGATTTCAGTCCCAAGTCTGATTGTTTTTTCCCTCCCCCTTTTCTTTAAGCATTATTTTGTCTTCTTTCTCTGGCACTTTCAATGTGCCTTACTAGTAAAAATTTTCTCTAGGTTTTTTAATTTTTTTATGTAGGAGGTCATTAGTGCTGTGACCTTCCTTCTTAGAACTACCTTTCTCTTCATTATATTCCATACTGTGTTTTCATTTTCACTTAATTCTAAAAATATTTTAAACTTCCCTCAAGGCTCAGGAATCTATATAAAAGATGTGGTAGATGCAACATAAAAGTCAGAGGTCAATAGATGACTTTAAGGAAACAGTATCACCCAGACATAACATACTTATACAAGCATGAATGCTGAGACAATGGTAGCCTGAACATGACCTGCACAAGTTTAAACAGAAAAAAAAGGCCAGAAAAGAAATGCGAGTAGACACAAAGTTCAACTCCTAAGCAAGACTATATTTGCGGTTGTTACCTTCTAGGAATATAAATATCCTTTTTTTCCAATGGAGAGTCTATATATATTAACAACACTCAAGAGCACACCCCATGTCATGAAGTAGATGGACAACACAAAACAGACTCAAAGTTTGTGTATGTATGTGTGTGTGTGTATGATTGTTTGTTTGTTTGTTTTACATATTTCTTTGGGAGAGAGGGAAGAAGGAGGAAGTTGGGTAGGTACGTATGTGGGGAGACTGTGGAGGAATTTTAGGAGACAAAAGAATATGATCATAATATATTGTATGAAAAGGTTAAATAAAATATTTTAATACACTATAGATAGGTGTTTTTGCTCAAGCAGACCCTTAGATGGACGAGTTTTCTTATGTTATTGGATCTCTGTTCTTTTAATCAATTATGGAAAGAACAATGGTGACATCTCTAATTTTTCTTTATAGTAAACCAAAATTTTCTGTCTTTTTGAGGACTAACTGCTTTATTGTAATGAAGTATCCCTTTTAATACTTGACAATATACTGTGTTCTAAAGTCAGATTTACCTTGTGTTAATGTAGACAGTCCAGCTTTTGTTTTACTAGTGTACATTTGGCCTATTTATAGAATGCTTGAGGAATTTGAATCAGATCATACAAGAGAAATGACATGACCTTGAGGTGGCAAATTTACTGAGTGACTTCCAAAGGCTTGCATTTTATACATGGGGGAGTGCTTTATTCTAAAGCCAATACAGTTCAAAGGGAGGATTAGGAGTTCCTTAAGAAGAGAGGATACAGAAGAGTCTTGTGTCTATTTGACATTGCTCAGGAGAATGGCAGAGAGTTCCAGAAGGTAAGAAGTGGTCTGAGGTCACAATAAATTATCCATTGTAAACAGAGGAAAGATGAGTATTTGGGGAATAAGCAAAGCAGGTAAGCTCAATATGGTAGAGTGTTTGTGTAAAATAATTGGAATTAAATGTAATTGAGTTTGTCACAGGCCAGCTTTTTGTCTAATTAGTTGCAACATGTACAGTAGAGGGGGCAAACTTAAGGCTGGCAGAGGGTAGGGGAGTTTACAAAGGCCATCATTTGACTTCATCTGTAGAGCTATTCCATCTGGCTTTATAATTTATAATTCTATGTTGCTTTGCCGTGCTTGGATTTGGAAACATTGATAATAATTTTTAGGACTTTGAATTACTCAGATCCCCAAAGACCATTGCAACAGTTAGTGGAGCAGGAATGATTGTGTGTGTGTGTGTGTGTGTGTGTGTGTGTGTGTGTGTGTGTGTGTACCTTTGTCATGGTTTTGGTTCATGTTCATGGCTACTTGTAAACCTTGTTTAATTTTAGCTATCCACATGCAGCAGAATGTATTTACTGATGGAGAGATTCCTTTCCATCCAGTTTTTAGATTAGATCTTTTAAGAAAAACTGGACCTTAGAGTAACAGATATGACCTCATCCTAGCCTCTTATCTTCTTTTGTTTGCTTGTGTTCATTCCTACTGGTGAAAACCTGTGCAAAAGGGAGAACTGTCCCTAGATTGTGAGTATGGTGTGTGCACACTGTCCTTCTCTAAAACCCCTCTTGAGTGTCAACCATCCCTCTTCAACCTCCACTGCACTGTCTTAAGGGAGACAATTGTTTAATCTCATGATTACTAAATGCCCTTGAAAAAATTGAGGTATTTATAATGTTATAAAGCATAATCAGGCTATTTTGAAGAAAGCTTATACCCATTCTTTACAGATAAAAAGTCTTAGCACTAGGATGAGCAGGATTTTTTCATTTATTCAGAAAATAAGGAACAACTGAGTTGCAGAGATTTGAGATCAGTATTGAAGAGTCTTGTTTAATCATTTATACTTCATGTCAAAATTATTTGGGTTTTTAATCTTTTATTTTTCAACAGTATAGTTTTTCAAAATGTTTGGTATTAGTTGACCATCAGTGTTCTGTAAACTTGCCCAGTGGAAAATATGTTTCCATATGAGGTAAAATACACATAAACCTTTCATTTCATTTAATCATCTTCTCAATTTAGAAGAGAAAACATTACATTTATAAGAATTTATAAATACTTCTGTATTCCTAACATATACTGTAATTTCCTCTTATAGCAATGTTGAGGGAGTCTGCAGGTATAGATATGAATAATCATACTTACATCTGTATCATCTTTATGTATATAGATGGGCAGACTCAAAAAGTTGACATCAATTTTTACTTGAAACTAGTGCTTGAGAGTTCCATTAATCTGTGTTTGTTGTATTGATTTTCTTTTTTATTCACTTTACATCCCATCCTGATCACAATGTTTCTTCCCTCCACTCCTTCCAGTCCTTCCCTCTCACCTTCCCTCACTTTCCATCCAGCCCTCCTCTAATTCTCCTCAGAAAAGGGGAAGACTTTCATGGACATCACCCAGCCTTGGTATATCAAGTTGCAGTAAGAATCAGCACATCTTCTTTTACTGAAGCTAGACAATACAGCCTAGCTGGGGAAAGGGATTCAAAGGCAGGGAATGTAGTCAGAGATGCTCCCTGATCATGTTTTAGGAGTCCCACATGAAGACCAGCTGCACAACTATTACATACATGCAGAGGGCTATGTCTTTCCCATTCATGCTCTCTACTTGGGAGCTCAGTCTCTGTGAGCCCAGGTTAGTTCAATCTGTAAATTTTCCAGTGATTTCTTTTCCAATCCTTCCTCTCCCTCTATCACAGGATTACCAAAGTTCTGCCTAACGTTTGGCGTTTTGCATCAGTTTCCATCAGTTGCTCACAGAGAGATGGCTCAGCTGTTTTACAACCAAAAATATAATTTTTGTTTTTAATTATCACACTTATCCTCATATTTGAATCTTGAACACTTCAAAATGTTTATTTCAGCTTGATATGTCTATTTGCTTACTCATTTTTTAAATTTAGGAAATAAAAAGCTTGTAAAAAATGGTTTAATACAAATTAACACCAGTTATAATCAATGATGCATCTCAAATAACAGTGTGCAGCCATTTGTAAACCCTACTTTGAGTTCCTCGAGCATACTTGTTGAATAAAAATTTTTTTTAAAGTTCATAGATTTTTTGAACATGTTCTCAAATGAACACGTAGTTGTTTTAGAAGCCAATAAGGTGATTAAGTAGCTCTCTTCAAAACCTGATATTTAAAGCCCATTCAACATTTACATTTCCTTAGTCTTAATTATAAAATTGGCTATTTGTACGGACGTTGTTCAAGTTGGATAACAGCCTTCTTCTGTGACTTAATTTTCTCAATTTATAGAAAGATGTCTTTAAGGTAGATATGAGAAAGTTCGTAATTTGATGTCCAAAACTAAAATGAAAGAAAATATTTGTATTGTAGCTATTTATGAATCAAGAAAAAATACATTTCTGATTCATTTTCCAGAGAGCACACTAAAAGTTTAATCAACAACCTCAAAGCTGGGCCCAACCCTCTCTGGTGCACTGACCTGTTAGCCCCTCTGCTTGTCAGCTGCCCTTAGAGAAGGGGAGGAAGGATATCATTCACAATGATGATGCAATGTTGAGTATGCACTACTTAACACACCATCTAAGGATTATTTCATGAAAGGAGTTAAGTGAAGGGTTGGGTTTAACTTCAGATAATTCAGTATTTTCACCAGCTCTATTAAAGTGCTCATACCACACCCTGTTTATTATTAGGCTTTAGAACTATTGTTGTTTCATTATATTGAAAAAAAAAACTTTATCTTTGCTCACCTCACCCTGATGGGGGAGCAGCCTTACCAGGCCACAGAGGAAGACAATGCAGTCACTCCTGATGAGAGCTGATAAACTAGGATCAGAAAGGAGAGGAAGACCTCCCCTATCAATAAACTTGGGGAGGGGCATGTGTGCAAAAAGGGTATGGAAGGTGGGATTGGGAGGAGAGGAGGGAGGAGTTTATGGGGAGATACAAAGTGAATAAAGTATAATAAAAAAAGAATTAAAAAATAAAAAAGAAATCACTTTACATTTTAGCGTATATACTTATGTGATGTATAATGCATTTTCATTCAGCGATTATACACCTATAAAGCTTCATTGTCTAATGCATCAAAAGTAAAGCAATTACAGAGGGGGAAGGAAAAGGATTCCCAGCAACTGAAACTTTTACAAGACAGCCCATATGTTTTACTACATGATTTACTCAGATGCTACAATTCTGGTAAGCTTACGCATTGCTTTGCTTTTTCTCTAAGAACTCCGCAGTAGAGTAGTATAGCTTAAAACAAGCCATGTTAGAAGAAAACACACTGGCAAGTAAGGGAATGGCTGGCAACAAAAGCTAAGTTATGGAAAGGGATCCATAACAATGAAGAGCATATGGCTGCTGGTATTCTTGTACTTACACAATATAAGGGAAGCCTAGACTCAGTCTCCTCTGAGCTCTCCATCACTTCTCAGAGGAAGTTCAGATTTGCATAATAAAGAAATGCTAATGCTCCAACTCCTGACATCTCAGTTTCACAGGTAAATCAATCACAGGTTTTAAAATAAGCTTAGTAGTGTGATGACCATATACTAATTTCCAAAAGGCAAATAACTGTAAATACAAGGCTTGATGCATAATTTACATAGAAAAAATAAATATGCTGCAAATGCATACCCTCAGAATGTCAAAAATGACAGTTAAATATATCAAAAATTATGGACTCTTACTTTTTCAGTAGTATGACAAAACCATGCTTTCAATATTTTTCCAGATATCCCAATTTATTCAGTTTGGGTACAAAAAATAATTGCAACATAGCTACTTTGTATATTATTTTGAAATTAGTTTATCTGCTGAAATGCTTAAAAATGTCAGCAAGTAGCTACTATTGACTATTGGCTGTTTTTGGAGGAAGAGTCAGTTTTTCTTACAGTGTGAGCTCTGGGCGGTTGATGACACTTCGTGGAAGGTTACACACACACACACACACACACACAGCATTAATGGACTCAGTGGATTATAAGAAAACAAAAAGGAAAGCAAAACGATAATATGAAGTTGAAAAAGAGACATGACAGGGTGACCCAGGAGAGTGAGAAGTTGAGAGCAGCATTAGATGTGATCAAAATGCATTGTGTACATGCATGCACGTATATACAAGCCAAACGTAAAAACTGCACACGTGTATATAAGGAAAATAAGTATCTTAAGCATTTTAGGTCTTTATGTCTGAAACATCTATTTCCTCAATTCCTCAGTTCTCCTTTTCATCATGCAATTGAGGTCAAAAGTGACTAATAGGAAAAGGCTGGTATAATATTTTTCTTATTGAGATTTTTTCTAATTCCCTTTTTATTGTTGGATCTTGATGTCAGAAAGCTCTTGAAATATACTACTGATATTTTATATTACATATAATAATTATATGTTAATATTTAAAGTAAAATTGTATTCATTCAGACTACTTAAAGGTAATGTAATTAATTTTATTATATATCAGCATTTAAAAATACCAGAACTGTATTGTTAATGAAATAATCTTTGAATTATTTTAATGTTTAAATTTAATTACATGATCTTACAAAACTGATAGAATATCTTACTATGAATAGTTTAATGTGTACTAAGACCATAGAAATATTTGCTCAAAGAAAACTTATCTTCAGTTTTCAGAAGTATTTGTAAACATCACCCACTTTTTGAAATGAGTTAGAGAGAGAAAATGACATAAATTTCTCTTGCTCAAAATCATCAGAACTGTGATGTATATGTCAGTCTACAGTGGGAATACTAAGTGAATAAACAACATATATATATATATATACATATATATGTGTGTGTATGTATGTATATATATACACATATATATATATATCTAGACAGATAAGTAACTTTAAATTTAATAAAAATATTTTTTTCTATGATGTTTACTCTAAGCCAATTTCTTGTACTTCCTGATCAATGTAATTTTTTACTTCTAATGCAAGGACCCCATGTGTCAAAGGGGTCTTTTCTGAGACTGATAATCCAACCAAGGACCATGCATGGAGATATCCTAGAACCCCTGCACAGGTATAGTTCATAGCAGTTCAGTCTCCAGGTGAGTTCCCTAGTAAGGGGAACAGGAGCTGTCTCTTACATGAACTCAGTGGCTGGCTCTTTGAGCACCTCCCCCTAATGGAGGACAGCTTACTAGGCCATAGAGGAAGATAATACAGCCAGTCCTGATGATATCTGATAATTTAGGGTCAGATGTAAGGGGAGAAGGACCTCCCATATCAGTGTACTTGGAGAGGGGCTTGTGAGAAGATGAGGGAGGGAGGGTGTGATTGAGAGGGAATGAGGGAGGAGACTACAGCTGGGATACAAAGTGAAAAAACTGTAATTAATATAAAAAAGAAAGTTAAAAACTCTAAAAATATGTGAATATGTTTTGGATATAGGTCTGCTTTAGGTACGTGAGAATGCACATCTATGAACCCATAGCTTGGATGTGGAGGACAGAAAAGGAGGTTGAGTGTCTTCTTCTGTTGGCTTTCACTTTTTTTTGGTTCAATCTCTAACTGAAGCAGTGGTTGCTCTTTCATTTAACTGGCTGGCCATGTCTTCACAGGTCAGTAAAAGATATATGAGCTTGTATTCTTGTCTGGCTTTTATTCTTTTTTAATTTAGTTAGGTATTTAGTTTCCTTCTCAATTGTAGACCCTCCCTCCTCTCTTCCCAGTCTCTCTCTTCCACCCTTCCAACATACACCTATTTCCCCCTCCATGCCCTTCAGAGAAGGAGAGCTCCCTCAAACCCACCCCAGCATATCCAGTAGCATCAGGACTGTGTCCTTCCCCTTTCACAGTGTTCTGGCCAGGTATCCCTGGGGAACTGATTAAAAAGCATGTAATAGAGACCATGTCAAAGACATCTTCTGATGCACTTTCTAGGGGACCCACATGGAGGCTAAGTGACCCATTGTGTATGTTTGTGTAGGGATTTGAATTCAGGTCCTCATTCTTGGAAAGCCAGTGCTTTTATACAATGAGCTAGCTTAGCCATATTGGAAGATGTGTTCTGTAGTTTTAATAGATAACAAATACAAATCATACATTTGACAAATATTCATTAAACATTATCAGGGCTCTCTATAAGTCAGTAAGGATATAGCAGTAAAGACATTTATAGACATTCCCATTAATAATTTTACATGTTAATGCAACCTGCATATGTGCATAGACACACACACACACTGTCAGGTACAGCTAACACTATGAAAAAAATTAAGTGAGGTAAATAAAATGTAGAGTGATAGAAATGATTGAACTCTTGCCTTTTTATTGCAATGGTTCTAAAAATGAATGTGCAGAAATCTGAAAGTGCTGAGGTGAGAGGGAACTTGCTCATTTCAGAGATTGCTTCATATCTTTGCCCTTGAGCACTATTATCTGCTAGGCTGTAGACTTAATGCAGACAGTGTTTATTGTAATCATAGATTTGATACTCTCAAAGTTCCCCTTCATTTTAGTCTGATATATGTGTTCAAGTGACAAAATACCCATATCTGACGTCTACCCACTTATCTTCTTTTAGAAAGGCATGCCAAAGCTTTTCGCATCTAAAGCACCATAGCACTCAGATAGAAGTGTCTCTGTGAAGACACTAGGCTGAAATTTAGCATATTTATCACCATGGTTTTCAGAGGAATATAAAATTATAGAATAAACAACAGTAACTCTGTGATATGGGTATATCAAAACCTTATTAAGTAAGAGAAAAAATATATTGTGCATTTGTGACAGAACTCCCTCTCAAGGATGTCATATAAAATCCCTGTCACCAAAGGATGTGCTACTAAATAATTTAGTCTCATCAGTTTGAAGTCAGGCTGAAATAATTTAAGTATAGTTTGTGTTTGTAAACAGTCACGGATTGAGCAACCAAAGCATATCAGAGAGTTCTGTCACTAATCTTTATAAAGTCAGTGGAAATTTAAGAGAATGCCAGTGCTATCTTTTCTCCACTGGCTCAGTTAGGGATGGCTGGATTAGCTTCATTGCCTGAGGTTAGTCAACCTCTTAGGAGCAGAGCTGATTAGAGAACTGTGCCTACTGACTTTTCCCAAGAAGCAAGTTGGGAAACCTCTGCTTTGGAAGGTGATTTTGCATCATGTCATTACCCGAGGCAGAGAGGTAAAAATAAAAAATTGCCCCTGTCAAAATCTAGTCATCTTTCTAAAGGCTAGCTTTCTCATGGTTCATAAAGTAGGCCTTTAAAAATTGTTTCCCTTTTTTCCTTTCTATTTTTAAAGGAATCCAGAAATTGTAATGATGTTTGGAAAAATCTTAGAACTTGACTAAGCTCATTTTTAATATGTTCAAAAATTAATAATTTAATAAATTCCACATAACATTACTCTGGACATTCCACTTTCTATAAAATGCCCATAATCTTAATTTAACATATAAATATTATTAAGACTCACTTAAAGTGAGTAAGATAAATTCCAAGAGTAGCAATGATGACATTTGTCTTTATGTGCATCAGTATATTTTTCACTTTTGTCCATTTACCTGTACAGATAATTTTTTAAATTTTCTTTGAAGAGTAAACTTCCACTGTGTTTATGAAACACATTATCCTTAACCATTCATCAGTTGATGAATATCCAAGTTGATTCTATTTTCTAGATGTTGTAGCTTCAACTCTTAAATTTTATTTATCAGACCTGGAGTACAGGTAGAAGGAAGAAAACTAGGAGATAATTTAGGAAAATTCTTAAGGGGGCAACTATAGTAGAAGCTAATATGATAGTGAAGAGGGGTGACACTGGAAATATATAGGTTTAATGAAAGAATGTAGATTCTGAGCTACAGGTTATTAAACAGTAGGCAGAGAAGTGAACATGTGAAACAGTCAGGAATTTCTCAAGATATTTTGCCCAAAATAATTACTTTCCCCTAATTGTAATATAGAGTCTTCTTCATAAAGAAAGACAAACAATGGATGAATTTAGGTTTTAAAGTACATACATGAATATGTGTAGGTTTTTCAATGTGTATTTTGAAAAACATAATTGCCTTGTTATCAAATGGAAGATATGAGAATATTCTGAATACAGTAAAATAAAATATAAGTTTCTTCAGCTGTAAAAATATTCCAAATTACAATATTTTAATATGAGCTCTTTTCTGTCAATTAAATTCAAAATTTGTTCTCCATATTAGATATAACAACATGAGTCCAGACAAAAATTAATGATTTGGGTGTGACTTTATGAAATAGCTAATCTCTGTATGTGATTAATAGATCACAGAGTTAATGGGATTCTTTGGAAGCAGGGGTGACCTATAAAAGCTTAATCTGTGAGGCCTCTCTGCCACCCATACCTCACAAAGCCCTGTCACAAAGAAAGCCATCATCAGATATAGACCCTTGATCTTGTACCCTACAATGATATATCAGCTTCATAACTTAACATATCTATTGTACTGAGCTGTTAACCAAAGAAAATATCTCAGTCTAAAGGGAAAACTGACATCATGAAGTAGAGTTCTTGCCAACAACAAGTACAAGGGTATGTAGAGGTGGCTTTGAAGCTGTGATAGGTACAAACAAATCTTTTTGATGCTTTATTTAAATGAATAGAGCAGTAACAGTGATTTTAGGGCTTAGAATATAGTTCAGTGCTTCAGTGCCTCCCTATCTTGGATGAGACCCTGGGCTCAATATCTAAGACCTAAATAAAAAGCTATTCTATTCAAAGTTCAGAAGAGTTCAAAAGAGCTTTAGTGACAGTTTTGAATTCTTGGAGATTAAATGAATTGTGAAAAGAATTCAAGAAGAGTAGGAAGCAGTAAACGTAGTGTTGATAAGATGTCAGAAGACAATGATGGATAGCTAATTGGGAGTCGTGATAAGGTCATCTTGGCACAGTGTGAAAAAAAAAAAAAGGTGGCTGCACTGGATACATTCTCCAGGGCTATAAGAAATCAGCATTTAAAGGTAAAGGATCATTGGAGAAGTGACATCTAAAAATTAGAGCTCTCAGGTTACTGCGTGGTTGCTTTGGGTCACTTTCATTGCAATATGGGAACAAAGCAAAGCATAGAAAGCTGTGGGTTTGTGTTTTTTTTTTTTCCCTAGTCTAGTCTGCCAAGTGTACTGTACAAAGAACAAAGTTGTTCCAAGTTTTATTGTAACAATTTATAAACCAGTCCAAAACCAAAATTTTCTAGAGAGTGCATGACATTAACAAAATGCTTATGTTAGGGATTCATTTTTAGGATGAGGGAATAGAGCTGAGATTTCAAATTTCTCTTAATTGCAGGACATAGAGAAAGTTGCAAGCAGAATAAATGGGGTTCGGAGTAAAGAAAAAGGATTTCCCGCGAAAATAATAGTATCAGAAAACCTGATTTCTATAAGAGCAGAAAAAGTAAGCTGAACAAATGCCACCACTTATTCATGGCTTTATCTTCCAAATTATGGATATGATAGGACCAACTCTTTAGAATGATTAGCACTGTGTTTTTCCCAGGGAGACAGTAAGCTAAAATACACTCTGCTGTAAATTGCTTTCACTAGGATTTTTATAACAAGTATAGGAGACAAAACTAAGAAAATTTTCTGTTGCTTTCTAGATAGCTTCAGCTATTCTTATTGCTTCGATCATACACCACTGTTGCACCAGAGAGTACAACTGCAACCACAGCCTCTACCGTCTATCTTCTTATGCCTATCTCATTTAGTTCATTCTACTTATAAAATGAACAATAGAATGGTAAGCAATGAACATTCAAGAGAAGTCTTTTTGTTGGATTCAATGAAACAAAAATGGACATCACAAAAGGAGGTCAAGTGTCTGCGTTAGAAAGTAAACTTAAGAGCCTCTTAATAGAGGCAGAAGAGGACATGACATAGGGGTGGCAAACAAGTGAAATATTGTAGCTGAATCAATCACAGCACAGCTTTCAGTTCAAACAATCAGTTCCCACAAAAGGACCAAACATAAGTTTGGCATTAGAGTAATTACTGTCTTCTTTCTGAGTTATTGAAGAGGTGGTTGCATAGTCATCTGAAACAGCCATGGATTGTTCTGGAGTGATTATGAATTCAACAATGTCTCTCAGAGTGAGATTAAGGCTTTAGCCTTGACGTTCCTTACAGCATCCAAAGCAGGGAGCTAAGTACAAGGGCCATTTGCCCACTGCTGTAGATTCAGTGGCTACTCCTCTGGATTCTTTGCTCATTCATACAAACAAATAAATGAAAATCATTGTAGCATTTTGTAAGTAATATGTGAAGAAAATTCAACACAAATGTAATGACAGCATTCAACAAAGCCTAACCTCTGATTTAATATCCTTGGAAAAGGCAATTTCTAATCAGTATCAAAATCAAATTCATTGGAAAATGTGGAGATTGTTGCGCAGTTAAGAGAACCCAAGGTGTACTTCCATTCACCCATGTGATGACTCTCACCTGTCTGTAACTCCAGTTCAAGACATAAATGCAAGCAAAACAATTGTACAAAACTAAAAAAAATAAAAATTAAAGAACAATTATTTCAGTGCTGAAATACCCTGGCACACGAATAAAATATTAATAAAAACGAACATATCTTTTATACAGAAAATCAATATATCACTTTCATTAGCAGACACTGTAAAGTAAGCTTTAGAAGAGCTACTCAAAAACAACGATGAATAGTAATGCAGAACAGGAAATTATTTATGCAAACTGCCTACCATTACTTAAGGTAGATACTCCAGAAATAACTTGAATCAATTTGTTTATTTAAAAATTATCATTATATATATATAAAAGACATATGAAATGATGTCTTAATGTCTATTCATTGTTTTCATTCCAGTCACCATAGTCATCATCTTACGGTCTTCTCTTGTCATGAGTACCCAAACTCTGTGACGGAGTTGCTCATATATTATCAGTTATTTTTGCTGATATGTCATTATTTCTATCATTTTTTGTTGTGTATTTGTTATTTACTATATATTATATACCTGTTTATGGTATAGTCAGGATTTAAAAGAATAATTAATGAATAAATATCATTTGCTCTGTTAAGTCTAACCTTTCCTGTCTGTACGATTCTAATATTTCTTGATTCGTAAAAATATACTTAAAAATTCTATTTTATCACCAAGCCTCAAGAATTAAAGTATACATTTTTAGATAAAGGATCCTTTAGAAAGCTATGACTCTCTCAGTAATGAAGCTAGAACCCCTTGAAACCTGTCTTACTGTCTCTTAACAAGTCTTTCCCCATGACTCTGGTACCATGAATTCATGGTAGTTACAGCTCAAGTCTATAGTCGCTGTTTCTGAAGCACATGGTGCCCTCAGCAAAAGGGAGGTACCTTCCACCTCTAAGGGAAAACCAAAACAGTAATAGGCTGTTTATTTAGGGAGTCTCTTGGATAGTTCCAGCTGACAACTCAAAGAGAATTTCTTACAACTGCTATTTGGGTCCTTGACTCTTTGGCTCTTGAAGGGAGAATCATCAGCCCTGATAATGGAAACAAATTCATTAATGTTTATATATATATATATATGATATATATATATAATATATATCATAATTCCTTATAGCTTATATAATTATATATATGTATATAGCATATATACATAATTCCTTATAGCTTTTCAGACAGGCTTTTTAAAATGTATTTACATCCTATGATCAGAATACTTGTTATTCCATTCCATGTCACATGGTAAGTCTATTGGTGCAACAGTGGTACACGACCTTGGTGGTAACCAAAAACTCTCTAATTGGACTTAAAATCTGCTCATCAAGAAGGAAATTGCATGTGATCCTGTAAATATTGCTAATTATTTCAGGGTAGTGAAGCGATGGCTATTGGCAGAGAACCTACAACTACTGCTTTACTTAACCAGTATAATCGCTAGCAAAATATCTCTAAACATTTGCCTTTATATCCACAGATATGCATAGCCATTACTCATAAAGAAAGCTTTTTCTTTCTTTTCTTTCTTTCTTTCTTTCTTTCTTTCTTTCTTTCTTTCTTTCTTTCTTTCTTTCTTTCTTTCTTTCTTTCTTTTTATTCACTTTATATCTCAATCATAGCCCCCTTCCTCTTCTGCACCTGGTCCCTCCCCCACCTGTCCCTCCCTCTTCCCACTATCCCTTTCACCTGACCCTCAGAAAAGGGAACACCCCACACATACACACAATATCACCCCAGCAATCCAGTCGTGTCAGGACAGTGTACTTCCTCTTTCACAGTGTCCTGGAAAGGCAGCCCTGCCAGAGGGACATGATCAAAAAACATGCAGCCCAGACCATGTCAGAGAAAGCTCCCAATACCTTTTCTAAGGGACTCACAGCCCATTGGGTATATAACATGAATACCAACAGTCTCATATAACATGGGCCCAGGGAGGCCTGCAGAGACAAGACCCAGCATGCTCTTCTTTGTAAGAGTTAGAGGAACACTACAAAACACCACAATCAGTCAAAGCAGGGTTGTGGATCATGGTCTGAAAGTATACATGTACAAAACACTCCTGTGCTAAAGGCTAAGGAAACATTGTGGAAATGGAGATAAAAAGATTGTAATAACTGGAGGATTGGGGAATTAGCAATGAGATTATGTCTCCTAGTCACATCAGAAGCTACATCCCTAAATTGTCACCAACATCACTGCCCAACCATGAGCTGTCAATGGACATGTCAACATAAATAGGGAAAAGTGTAGGAGATCTCAACCCCATACAAAGAATTATTGCCAACTAAGAAAAGCTGAGAGCAGGAGTGGTGGTTTTCCCCAGGGAAGAAGACACCAATTGGTTGTCCCGTGCCAATCAGTCAGCTCTGAGAACATTAATAAAAATAACATTATCCAGACTGAGCATGATATATTTAAGAGTATATATGTATATAAATATATGCTTATAATAACAATTAAAGAATAAAGAAGCCATGAAATTGAAGGACAGCAGGAAAGGGTATGTGAAAGCTTTGGAAGAAGCATCAGGAAGGAAAAAATTAATTCTATAATAATCTCAAAACATAAAAATAAAGAAACAAAATCAAAATAAAGCAACAATAAAACCTCTCTGTACTTCACTCATACAACTCTCTACTGTAGTATCAAAATTGTGCTGATCACTAGCTATTCACCTGTTCTCAAGAACTTGTTTTATACTGAATATCGTTTAATTGAACTCGTATTTTAAAATTTTCAAACTGGAATTTTCCATTTAGAAATATACACCACCTAAGATCCACCAATGTCCTTTTTATTTAGTTAATTTATTCATTCACTTTACATCCTGATTACACCCCTCCTTCCTCTCTCCCCAACCTCTTCTCCTTACCCCCTCCCCTTCTTCTCAGAAAAAGAGAGCCTCCTCCACCTACCCACCCAGGCATACCAAGTGGCATCAGGACTACACTCACTCTTTTCCACTGAAGCCAGACAAGGCAACCCAGCTAGAACAAAGTGATCCAAAATCAGGCAACAGAATCCATATAAAAATAAAATAAAAAAAAAAACCTCCATCCTACTTGCTAGGGGATCCATATGAAGACCAACGTATCCATCTGTTACATATGTGACAGGTGCCTACTAACAATCCACGCATGCTTTTTAGTTGTTGCTTCATTTTCTGTAAACCCCCATCAACCTTGGTTAGTTGACTTAGTTGGTCTACTTATGCAGGTCTTTTATCCTACCCCCCACTTTCACAAGGCTCCCCTCATTCCATCTAATGTTTGGTTGTGGGTCTCAGCATCTGTTTTGATCTCCTGCTGGGAGGAGCCTCTCTGAGGACAGTTATGTTATGTTCCTGCCTCTAAGCATAGCAGTATATCATTAACCGTGTTGTGTCATGGATTGGCTCTTTCCTGTGGGGTGGGTCTCAGGTTGGGCCAGTCACTGGTTGGCCATTCCCTCAATTTTTGTTCCATCTTTATCCCTGTATATCTTGTAAACATTTATCTTGTATCCTGTATATCTTGGGTTGAAGGTTTGGGGTAAAGTTTGGTGTTCCCCTCCCTCTATTGGAAGTCCTACCTGGCTAGGAGGTGGACACTTCAGTTTCCATGTCCTTTGCTGCTAGGAGTCGCAGATACAGTCAACCCCATATTCTCACAGGAACCTACCCTGTTGCAGGTCTCCAGCTTGTCCTATATACATGTGTGGTGAGAACAGGTGTAGGAGATGAGAGGGCTGGGAGAGAGAAAGGAAATTGAGACTGTAGGGCATCTCTGGGACATCAATGTCTTCTTTTTTCTCCAAATCCATATGGACTTTATTTATTTTTAATAAACTACATACAGTAAGAACAGTTATGAAAAAAATCAGGAAAGCTATATGTAAAAGTTATATTCAAAATGTTTAGCTCATTTGTATCTGACAAACTTGAAGAAAACGCTATCTGTCCTATCTAGGTGAGTCTAAAATTCTCTACATAAATCATTCTCTATCATATCTTGTATTTATCAACTTAAAAAATCTTTCTAGACCTTAAAACATCTTTTAAAATCCTAAACAATTTAAGCCCAACTGTGGAACTATCACTATCCAGTCTTGAACCACTACAGAGACTTGAGAAGGAATAAAATTATTACTTAAGTAGGAAGTGCTGACAAGCAGCCTCCAAAACTAAGAGATGACAAAGAGAGTTCACTGCTTGGTCAGTCACCCATTCTCTCTCTATAGACAATACACTGTCCAAAATGGACAAGACATGGATGCAGGCTGAGTGGGCTACCAGCATCTGCCATGTAAGGGTAAACAAGTCCTCCACAGTTCCTGCTTCACAATTATGTCTTCCAGATATACTGGGCAGAAGGCTGAAGATGGTGCTACATCAATGTCTTTTATATCTTCTTAGCGAATTTCTTTCTTTCATGGAATGTTTCATCTTATGGTGCATTGTTTTATGTTTATCCACTTAGCATTTAAAAGATTTGATTGTTGTTTCTGGTGTTTGATGATTATAAATAAAGCTTCTATGTTATAAATATTTTAATAGTTTGGATGGCTATCAATTTTCTCATTAATTGCTAAGTACCAAAGATCATGTGTGTTGATTAACCTAGCTTTGTCAACTTGTCAGCCTGTGTTCTCAAGTGACTTTACTATTTTGCACTACCAGTGACTCTGAATGAGAGTTCCTCTCACTTTTCATTTCAAAATCAATTGATATTGTCAATTTTTAATGAAAAGTTATTCTAATTAATGAACAGAAGCAGCCAATTGTTTTAATTCTTATACAATTCAAATTTGATTGTACTAATTCACAACCTCCTTTACATGGCCAACATTTTAATATTACTTTTATTCTGGCATATTTAATTATGGCTATATTTTACTTTGTCCAGTCCAATTTTTTTTTACTTTGTATTTATGGTAAAAACACAGATGAAACATTGGAACATTTTAGCCCATTTCAATATATTGAAATAAATTGTAAACAGTAAACAGCTTTTACAAAATATACACATTGTATATTTATTTAAAAATGGAAATGGAAGTCACATTGTGCAATATTATTGTGCTAAGATTTTTAGTAAGATTGGTGTGATTCCTTTCCACATCATGAACTTAGAAAACTTTACATCATTTTCTGTTCTTTCTTGTTAATTTTTGACACTAACACAATTTTCAGTGATGAAAAATGCAAATTTGTGTTGTCAGTTATTGGTTGATTGAATTTGGTTGCTGTAATTATTTGGAAAGAAAACAACAAATACAAATGATATTCTTTATAATTTAATTTTATCTATACATTTATTATTACACTTTATTCACTTTGTATCTCTGCTGCAGCCTGCTCCTATGCCATTTCTCCAGTCCTCTGATGGGGGAGGATCTCCTCCCTTTCTATCTGACACTAGCTTATCAGGTCTTATCAAGGCTGGCTGCATCCTCCTCCTCCATGGCCTATCAAGGCTGCACCCTCCAGGGGAAGGTGATCAGAGAGCCTGCCACTGAGTTCATGTCAGACACAGCTTCTGTACCTCTTACCAGAAAATTCACTTAGAAACTGAAAAGCCAATGGGATTCCTTTGAATAGGAGGTCTAGTTCCTCTTCATTCATGGACTTTAGTTGGGGTATCAATTGCAGGAGTTGCAGGATCCCCTAGGCCTAGGATTTTTGCATCTTGTGTTCTCCTGTGGAGCTCCTGTCCCCTCCAGGTAGTTCCATCTCCCTAGTATTCCATAAGGATTTCAGCACTCTGCCCAAACTTTGGCCATGAGTCTCAGTATTTCTTTCAATACCCTGGTGAGTAGAGTCTTTCAGAAGTCCTCTGTGAAAGGCTCCTCTCCTGTTCCTTGTCTTTTCTTATTTCTGATGTCGATCCTGTGTGCCATTCAGTAGGAGAATTAGGCATCTTCCCTCAGTTCCTTTAGGACTATAGATTTTAGTATGTTATCCTATATTATATGGCTAATATCCACTTTTAAGTGAGTATATATCATTTGTGTCTTCTGATTCTGGGTTACCTTACTCAGAATGATCTTAATTTTCAACAAAGAATCCAAAACCATACAATGGAAAAAAGACAGCATCTTCAAAAAATAGTGCTGGTCCAACTGGTTGTCTACATGTAGAAAAATGAAAATAGACCCATATTTATTGCCCTGCACTAAGTTAAAGTCCAAGTCGATCAAAGGCATCAACATAAAACCAGACACACTAAATCTGTTAGAAAAAAAAATTCTGAAGAACATTAAATTCATTAGCACAGGAGGCAACTTCCTGAACAGAACATCAACAGCACAGGCTCTAAGAACAACAATTAATAATAAATGGCAACTCATGAAACTGAAAAGCTTCTGTAAAGCAAAAGACACTGTCATCAGAATAAAGCGACAGCCCACAGACTGGGAAAGGATCTTCACTAACCTTATATCTGACAGAGGGCTAATATCTAGAATATATAAGAACTCAAGAAATTAAACAGCAACAAATCAGGTAATACAATTAAAAATGGAGTACAGAGATAAACAGAGAATTCTCAATGGAGAAATATCGAATGGCAGAGAAACACTTAAAGAAATGCTCAGTGTCCTTAGTCATTAGGAAAATGTAAATCAAAATGACCCTGAGATTTCACCTTACACCTGTCAGAATGGCTAAGATCCAAAATGCAAGTGAGAACACATGGTGGAAAAGCCCTTTCTCAGCAATTAAAAACAAATGGTGGAATCTAGAAAAAAAAATCATCCTGAGTGAGGTATGCCAGAAGCAGAAAGACACACATCGTATATACTCACTTATAAGTGGATATTAGACATGTAATATAGAATAAACATACTAAAATCTCTACACATAAAGAAGCTAAACAAGAAGGAGGACCCTGAGTAAGATGACCAATCCTCACTCAGAAAGATGAATGGACATTAGATGGAGAAAACAAGAAATAGGACAGGAGCCTACCACAGAGGGCCTTGGAAAAACTCTAACCAGCAGTGTATCAAAGCAGATGCTGAGACTCATAACCATACTTTGGGCAGAGTACAGGGAATCTTACGAGAGAAAGTGGAGACAGTAAGACCTGGAGAGGACAGAAGCTCCACAAGGAGAACAACAGAACCAAACCGTCTGAGCAAAGGTGTCTTTTCTGAGACTGATACTCTAACCAAGGACCATTCACGGATATAACCTTGGACTCCTGCTCTGATGTGGTCCATAGCAGCTCATTATCCAAGTGGGTCCCCAAGTAAGATTAACAGGGACTTGACCATTAATGACATGACCTCATTTGCTGGTTCTTTGATTACCTCCCCCTAAGGCAGAAGCAGCCTTGCCAGGCCACAGAGGAAGACAATGTAGCCAGTTGTGATAGGCTAGGGTCAGACAGAAGGGGAGGAGGATCTCCCCTATCAGTGGACTTGGAGAGGAGCATGGGAGGTGATTAAGGAGGGAAGGTGAGATTGGGAGGGAGGGGGCTCTAGCTGGGATACAAAGTGAATAAACTGTAATTAATATAAAAATATTCTCTATTTGCTTTTACTGCTATAGTACTGTGGTATATTGGAGACGTGAAATGAAACACGTATGCATGCACTTCACTTGTAATAGAAATGCAAAAAAAGTTAATAAAACGGACGCAAAATATAGAATTTAAGGAAGGCAGCAGGATTGACGTGGGAAGGCAATCTAGGATTATTATTGAATGAAATTCATAGTAATCATTCTGTGACCTTATTTTTTAAAATAGTGTTTTCTGCTTATTTAAACAAGTACATTTAAACCTAAATATTGGCTTTTAATTTCAACTCTGCATTCATTTGCTATACTCATTGTTCTTTCTCCCTGTGTAATTATTTATTATATATTCATTGTTCTGTCTCTTTGTGTAAGTATTTATTATGTATCAGACCCATGTTGAGCACCTTATTTATCAGTCACAGGACCAACAATACTGTGTCATTAAGTAGTCTAAAAATTAATCTCTGGTTTAATTAATTATCATTAAGTGTTCTCTTTGTGATTGTTTCACAAATAGATTGCTCCACATAAATCTTTTTTTCTGAGACTCTGCTAGCTGAATAAAGCAAAGAAAACCAATATCAACACAATGTGTTTGTAAACATAATTTAATTGCAAGAAAAACAGTAACAAAACTTTATACATTATCTATTTTAATTTTTTATGTCATTCCTCATAAATCTAAACTATTATTACAAGAGATTTTCATTGGTTGGTTCACTTTTGATCAGTGGCAAGAACTGAAACCAGGTCTTAAAGTATAGCTAATTGAAACATCAATTTCAACTTCCTTTCCCAAACATTTTAAATATTAACATTACTGCTTACATTTAAGTTAGAACTTGACATTTACTCCATTTTTATATGTTTCAAATAACTGGGGGACCTTCAGAGACTGATACTCCAACTAAGGACCATGCATAGAGAGGACCTAGATCCCCTGTTCAAAGGAAGCTCATTGACTGCTCAGTTTCCAAGTGGGTTCCCTAGTAAAAGAGGCTGTTCCTGATATGAACTTAGTGGCTGGCTCTCTGATCTCCTCTCCCTAGAGGGTGCAGCCTTGCCAGGTCACAGAGGAAGATGACGCAGCTAGCCTTGATAAGACTTGATAAACTATGGTCAGATAGAAGGGGAAGAGGTATTCTCCTAAGAGTGGCCTAGGGAAAGGCCATAGAGGGAGAAGAAAGAGGGTGGGTGGGACTGGGAAAAGTCAAAGGCAGTTGTTGCAGTGGGGATACAAAGTCAATAAATGGTAATAAATAAATATATAAATAAAATTTAAAACAGAAATCAACACTTGCAATTTTATAACAATGGTTTTATTCAGTGCTGTATTTTTCACTCTTAAAAGCAGTTTATCCTCACTCAGAATGATCATTTCCAGGTCTCACCATTTGCCTGCAAATTTCATGATTTCCTCCTTTTTAATTGCTGAGTAGTATTCCATTGTGTAAAAGTACCACAATTTCTGTATCCATTCCTCAACTGAGGGACATCTGGGTTGTTTCCAGGTTCTGGCTATTACAAATAAAGCAGCTACGAACATAGTTGAGCAAATGTCCTTTTGTGTACTTGAGCATCTTTTGGATATATGCCTAAGAGTGGAATAGCTGGGTCTTGAGGAATCACTATTCCTAATTGTCTAAGAAAGTGCCAAATTGATTTCCAGAGTGGTTGTACAAGTTTACATTCCCACCAGCAATGGAGGAGGGTTCCTCTTTCTCCACATCCTCTCCAGCATGTGTTGTCATGGTATATACTCACTTATATAGACCTGTAAGATAGAATAAACATACTGAAATCTATACACCTAAAGAAGATAAACAAGAAAGAGGACCTGGGGTAAGATGATCAAGCCTCACTTAGAAAGACAAATGGGATGGACATTGGATGTAGGAGAAAACAAGTAGCAGGACAAGCGCCTACCACAGAGGGCCTCTGAAAGACTCTACCTAGCAGTGTATCAAAGCAAATATTAAGACACATAACCAACCCTTTGGCAGATTGCAGGGAATCATATGAAAGTAGGGGGAGTTAGTAAGACCTGGAAGGACAGGTGCTCCCCAACAACCAAATATATCAAGGCACAGGGGTCTTTTATGAGACTGTTTCTCCAACCAAGGACCATGTATGGATATAACTGAGAACCTCTGCTTGAATGTAGCAAATGCTAGCTCTGTATCCAAGTGGGTACCGTAGTAAGGGGAACAGGAGCTATTTTGGACATGAACTCAATGGCTGGCTCTTAGACCCCCCTGCCTCCCCCAAGGGAGGAGCAGCCTTGCTAGGCCACAGAAGAGGACATTGCAGCCAGTCCTGAAGAGACCTGATAAGCTAGAGTTAGATGGAAGGGGAGGAGGTCTTTCCCTATCAGTGGACTTAGAAAGGAGCAGGGAGGAGATGAGGGAGGGATGGAGGGGGTAGGGAGGGTATGCGGGAGGGGGCTACAGCTGGATACAAAGTACATAATCTGTGATTAATATAAAATAAAAATGTTAATAAAAAGTAATAAAAAATAGCAGTTTATTCTCCTTGGGTTAATTTACACCTTTGTTTTGACATAATTTTGCTTATATACATCTTTCATTCTTCTCAGATGTGTTTCAACTTCATAATATGTATTCTCAGGAATAATTTTATTACTTCAAGATTACCATCAGACTTTCTAGGTTTCTATTCCTACATGAGTACTCACTTTCTATGCTATAATAGCTCTTCTCTGTCTTTATTTCTGTGAAAGTCTTCCCACATAAATTAGGAAGTGCAGTGTTTTGTGGGTGTCTAAGAAATATACAGAGTAATTGAAACTTCTAGAGAATTCCTATGTGCAATATGCATACCCTACAGAAAATGCATTATTATTTCTGTTTATTAGTAGTTAGACTGGTACAAAATTCTCTGTTAAAATATTCTTTTTAACTTTTTCATTTTATTAAGTAAAGTTTATTCACATTGTATCCCAGCTGTACCCATTCCTTCATCCCCTCCCAATCCCACCCTCCCTCTTCTCCTATGCCCCTCCTCCAGTCCAATTATAGGGTAGGTCCTCCTCCCTTTTTATCTGACCATAGTCTATCAGGTCTTATCAAGACTTGTTTCTTTCTATACACCTAGGGAAGATAAGCAAGAAGGAGGACCAGGGGTGGGATGATCAATCCTTGCTTAGATAGACAAATGGGATGGACATTGAGACTAGGAGAAAACAAGCAACAGGACAGGAGCCTACCACAGAGGGCCTCTGAAAGACTCTAATTAGCAATGTATCAAAGCAGATATTAAGACTCACAACCAAGCCTTCAGCAGAATTCAGGGAATCATATGAAAGAAGGGGGAGTTAGAAAGACTTGGCAAAGACAAGAGCTCCACAAAGACCAAAGAGATTAGGGCACAGGGGTCTTTTATGAGACTGTTTCTCCAACCAAGGGCCATGTATAGATATAACCTAGAACCCCTGCTCGGATGTGGCCCATGGTAGCTCAGTATTCAACTGGGTACCCTAGTAAGGGGAACAGGGACTATTTCTGTCATGAACTCAATGGCTGGCTCTTCAACACGCCCTCCCCCCCCACCCAGAGAGAGGAGCAGCCTAGCTAGACCCCAGAAAAGGACACAGCAGCCAGCCCTGAAGAGACATGATAAGCTAGGGTCAGATGGAAGGGGAGGAGGTCCTACCCTATCAGTGGACTTGGAAGGGGCAGGGAGGAGATGAGGGAGGGATGGGGAGAGTGGGAGGGAGTGAGGGAGGGGGCTAAGACTGGGATACAAAGTACATAATCTGTGATTAATATAAAAATAAATAAATTACTTTTAAAAATGACTTGTTTCTTTGTCTTTCTCTGAGGACTGGTAAGGCTATACTGAGTTTATGTCAGAGATGGTCCCTGGTCCTATTATTGGGGAACCCTCTTGGATACTGAATTGCCTTGTGCTACTTCTGTGCAGGGATTCTAACTTATCACTATGCATGGTCCTTGTTTTGAGTATCAGTCTCAGAAAAGACCCCTGTGCCCAGATTTTTAGGTTCTATTGCTCACTTTGTGGAGCTCCTGTTCCCTCCAGGTCTTTCTATCTCCCTTCTTTCATAAGATTCCCTGCACTCTGCCAAAAGTTTGGCTGTGCATCTCAGCATATGTTTTGATACCCTGCTGGGTGAAATCTTTCAGAAGCCATCAGTGATAAGCTCCTGTCCTGCTCCTTGTTTTCTCCCTCTTCCACTGTCCTTCTCATTTGCCTTTCTGAATGAAGATTGAGCATCTTACCCAGGGATCTCCTTCTTGCTCAGCTTCCTTAGGTATACAGAGTTTAGCATGATTATCCTATATTATATGTCTAATATCCTCTTATAAGTGAGTATATACCATGTGTGTCTTTCTGCTTCTGGGATACCTAACTCAGGATGATCTCTTCTAGATCCCACCATTTGCCTGCAAATTTCATGATTTCTTTGTTTTAATTGCTGAATAGTATAACATTGTGTAAATGTACCACAATTTCTCTATCCATTACTCAACTGAGGGACATTTGGGTTGTTTCCACGTTCTGGCTATTACTAATAAAGCTGCTACAAACATGGTTGAGCAAATGTCCTTGTTCTATACTTGAGCCTCTTTTGGATATATGCCCAGGAGTGGTATAGCTGGATCTTGAGGTAGCACTATTCCTATTTGTCTGAGAAAGCACCAGATTGATTTCCAAAGTGGTTGTACAAGTTTACATTCCCACTAGCCACAGAGTATGTTTCCTCTTTCTCCACATCCTCTCCAGCATGTGTTGTCACTTGAGTTTTTGTTCTTAGCCATTCTGATGGGATAAGGTGAAATCTCAGGGTCGTTTTGATTTGCATTTCCCTGATGACTACAGATGTTGAGCATTTCCTTACATGTTTCTCTTCCATTCGATATTTCTCTAATTGAGAATTCTCTGTTTAACTCTGTACCTCATTTTTAATTGGGCTACTTGATTTGTTGTTGTTTACCTTAAGTTCTTTATATATTCTGGATATTAGCCCTTTCTCAGTTATAGAGTTGGTGAATATCCTTTCCCAGTCTGTCATTTTATTTCTGATGACAGTGTCCTTAGCTTTACAGAAGCTTTTCGGTTTCATGAAGTTCCATGTATAAATCGTTGCTCTTAGAGCCTGTGCTGTTGGTGTTCTGTTCAGGAAGTTGTCTCCTGTGCCAATGAGTTCAAGGCTCTTCCCCACTTTTTCTTCTAACAGATTTAGTGTATCCATTTTTATATTGAGGTCTTGATCCACTTGGGCTTTAGTTTTGTGCAGGGTGATAAGTATGGATCTATTTGCATTTTTCTACATGCAGACATCCAGTTAGTCCAGCACCATTTGTTCAAGATGCTCTCTTTTTTCCTTTGTATGTTTTTGGCATCTTTGTCAAAAATCAGGTGTCCATAAGTGTGTGGGTTTATTTCTTGGTTTTCTATTCAGTTCCATCAATCCACCATTCTGTTTCTATGCCAGTACCATTCAGTTTTTATAACTGTTACTCTATAGTACAGCTTGAGTTCAGGGATGGAAATACCTCCAGAGATCTTTTATTGTAGAGGATTGTTTTGGTGATTCTGGGTTTCTTGTTATTCCACATGAAGTTGAAAAATTTTTTTTTCAAAGTCTGTAAAGAACTGTCGGTAATTTGATGGGAATTGCATTCTCACCCATTTCCAGCCTTTCTCAGTTGCTTACAGTCATTATTTAGTGTTGAGGTCTCCACACACCATTGGCATGTCTAGTGACAAGTGGTTATCCTTGCACGTACATATAAATGACGTTATAAAAATTGAACACATTATAATTAGGAGTATATACACAAATGTGTGTATATATATATATATATATATATATATATCTTCCATGTACATACATGCAATAATGTGAGAACAGTACATTAATATGAATGTGAGTGGTAAGGGTTTGGAGGACTAAGAAAGAAGGGAGAAGGGTTGTGATGTTATTATAATTTCAGAAAAGATATACCTCCCTCCCCCTGTGTGTTCTTTTTCACCATATATACATCTGGCAATAATATCAATGTATTGTTCAACACCCATCAGGAAAGCTTATTGAATAAACACTAAGTAGCATAGAGACCCAGAACTGGAAAACATGCAGACAATGATGGACTTTGGAATGTACAGTATCGAATGGAATGTCTTTGTTTATTTTATTTTTGAATTTTCTTTTTTGAATTTAATTTTTATTTTTAAAATATTAGTTAAAGTTAATTAACTTTGTATTCCAGCTGTAACCTGATCCCTCATTCCCTCCCAATCCCATCCTCCCTTCCCTCATCTCCTCCCTACCCCTTTCCAAGTCCACTGATATGGGAGGTCTTCCTCCCCTTCCATCTGACCCTTGCTTATCTGGTTTCTTTAGTACTCACTGCAATGTTCTCCTCTGCGGCCTAGCTAAGCTGCTCCTCTCCCTGAGGATGGGGGAGGTCAAAGAGCCAGACATTGAGTTCATATCAGAAATAGTCCCTGTTCCCCTTACTTGAGTATCCACTTAGATACTGAGCTAGCATGGGCTACATCCGCGCAGTGGTTCTAGGTTATATACATACATGGTTCTTGGTTGGAGATACAGTCTCATAAAACACTCCTGTGCCAAGATATATTTGGTCCTTGTGGAGCTCCTGTCCTCCCCAGGTCATACTAACTTCCTCTTCTTTTATATGATTCCCTGTACTCTGCTGAAGGTTAGGTTATGAGTCTCAGCATCTGCTTTGATACACTGCTAGGTAGAGTCTTTCAGAAGTTCTCTGTGGTAGGCTCCTGTCCTGTTTCTTGTTTTCTCCTACTTCCAATGACCATCCCATTTGTCTTTCTAAGTGAGGATTGATCATCTAACCCGGGTCCTCATGAAACTGAAAAGCTTCTGTAAAGCAATAGACACTGTCGTCAAAACACAAGGTCAGCCAACAGACTGGGAAAGGATCTTCACCAATCCTATATCTGAGAATGGCCGATATCCAGAATATATAAAGGACTAAAGAAATTAAAAAGCAATAAATCAAGCAATCCAATTAAAAAATGGGGTATGGAGCTAAACAGAGAATTCTCTGTGGAGGAATATAGAATGGCAGAGAAGCACTTAAAGAGATGTTCAGCGTCCTTAGCTATTAGAGAGATGCAAATCAAAACAACCGTGAGATTTCACCTTACATCCATCAGAATGGCTAAGATCAAAAACTCAAGTGACAACACATGCTGGAGAGATTGTGAAATGTCGTTGTAATTAATGTACCCTCAAATCTCAGAGATCTACATTGGAAGCAGATCAAAAGTGTATAACGACCAATTTTGGTAGGTAATTTTAAGGAAACAATATTATTCATACTCAGTTCAGATGCACGTATGCATTCATAGAGACTTTGGAATGCTCAGTCCTAAATACCATGTCTTTATGAAATATATGTTGTTGTTGTTGTTGTTGTTGTTTTAACAAAATCTCAATTGTTAGATTTTTACCAATAAAGACTCAGGAGCCAGATGCTGGGATTTAAGCTTGCTAGCTCTGTGAGTCAGGGAAAGCACCCAGCTGATCTTCATTCTCAGAGGTGTCCAAAAAGGAACGTCCCTTCTCCCAGGCTCCCAGGCTCTCTCAAATAACCTTTCTTCAAATTCAATGTCCATCCCTTCTACTTCCTGTATCTCTCTCTATCTGTTCTCCTAACTCTTTCTTACTCTCTATGGTTTTTTTCTTAATAGAACAATCATAGCAGCTTTATTTGTTATAGCCACAAGCTGGAAACAACCCAGGTGTCCCTCAACAGAGGAATGGATACAAAAATTGTTGTACATTTACACAATGGAATGGAATACTACTCAACAATTAAAAACAGAGAAATCCTTGAAAAGTTCAGGCAAATGGTGGGAACTAGAAAAGATGATTCTGAATAAGATAACCCAGAATCAGAAAAACACACATGATATATACTCACTAATAGGTAGATATTAGCCATGTAAGAGAAAACAATATTATTCAGAATCGCTAGTGTAGACACATATATGAACTCATAGACTATTACAGTCATCCAATATCTGCACAAATTCAAGCCAGATATACCCTCCCTAAATAAGTAAAGCACGAAAAAAACCATAAAAGTGGGTAATACTATTTTGAAAGTAGAAAGATTCTTCTCTGCTTACAACACCTAAATTGACTCCTCCCTTTGGAGTTAGTATCTGACATATGTCCTTATCCACTCATAAAAGTCTATTCTTAGCTAATGCTGTTATGAATTACCAATCTACATCACCAAAATTTTGTTAAAATCTATAGTCCTGATATTAACCTGTACATTTTTGTACTTAAAATTTTATAGCATATTTATTTTCTACTGTAAATTTAATTTTAGTTGGATACTGAATGTGATAAATTAAAAATACAAAGAATATTCCTGTATTCAGATCAAGGCTTTTACTCACTTTTACTGAACATCCAAAATGGGAAGTTAATAATTCAGCTTTATTTAACATTCCAAGGCTGGCATGGGAAGTATAGTGCTCTTGTTTTATATAAATGGTAATTAAGGTTCTTTTAGAGACCAGAAGGCTGTACAGAAATTATCATTCAGTTGGTTTCTATCTATCTCTGCCTGCTCTCTGTGGTTTTACTCTGACTTTTCCCTTAACGCTTAACTAATGGAATACTTCTCTCTTATTAGTAAACTCTGGATGAGTTTCGTGAGAAACTCATTGGTAGATTAAAATACAAGAGAGAACACGAGAACATTTCTCTCATTCAGCCTCCTGCCTTGAGACATTTTAGAGTGGAGTAACATCTCTCCAACACTACAGAGGCTATTTTTTAGGCCACCATCAAGATCTTCCAGGGAGGAGGTCCTCTCATTTCAGTGGACTTGGAAAGGGACAAGAAGTAGATGGGGGAGGAAGGGTGTGATTGGGAGGGAATGAGGGAGCGGGATTCACCTGGGATACAGAGATAATAAAATGTAACTAATAATAAAAATAAAATAAAAAGATGAAAAAAGAACTTCCTTTTCTTCTTCAATCCCATTTCTTCATCCTCCTTTTCTCTGTTTCAGTTCTCATAATCATTAGTGGCTTCTTGTTATTAGTTTGGGAACATCATCATCTTACATTACTTACCTTAAAAGAGTCTTGTTCCTTTTTCATGGTCCCTAATTTGAAACAATTTTGTTGGGATTTGTTTCCCACTAAAAGTTGTATCATAGGAAGACAACTTTAACATGCACCAGGTTCAGTCTTAAATTCAATTTAATGTGTGTAAGCACTGAAATACACAGTTTATGTTCTGTACTGGAGGCCCATACAGTTCATTAGAGTTGTCAGCAATATGTGAAAGAATACTCAAGATATGTGTTGTAATTTAGTTCTATTCAATTAAAAAAAATAGAGAGTGCAAGTGAACAAATCACTTAAAATTCAAATTGCAAAGTGTAATTAAAAAATATTGAACTTCAAGCACAGAAGTTTCCTAACTGGATGGAAATACAGGGTATACATTTGTTACAGTACTGTGTGCACCGTTAAATGCATTGTGTAGGGATTTTCATATATGAAAACTCAGAACAGTCAAGGGCACAATGATTTTGCCTCTGAGGCCACATTTCTGCTTTAGAATCTATTGCTTCATTCACCCTAGTGCCTCTAGTAACAACTATTTATGAAAGGGTGAACCAGAATACACGTTTTAGCTGATGGAAACCTTATTTTTTTAGTGCAAAAAAAGGTTTTCTTTTTCCTGGATTTGAAAATTACTCTTTAAGATCATATGTGGGGAAGTTACTCTAAACTCTTATTTTAAAATCTAAAGACAAAGCAATTGTTTTCCTATCAATTTCTACCCCACCCCTATCAATCTACAATTCTACAGTAAATTTCATGGTTTGCTTCTAAATAAAATTGTAATGTTTGATTTTGTTTGATAAACTATCATGACCACATAGAATAAGTTTCTGTCATGTGTGCTGTGATTTCAATAAGAATGAAAGCATATATTAGTGAGAAAGGTATATAGTATGCGTGTGTATAATTCCATTCACTCTTTTAAGATTATCTAATAGAGTTGCAAAGTACATTTTTTAAGTAAAATTCTGTTTATTCAGCTACATTTTTTATTTTGTCTTTTTCTGCCTAGTTGATGACAAAATATATTGTTATTCTCCCCAAATTTAACTTTTAACCTATTTCATTCCTTTAAGGACAGAATAAGCCTCACAGGCATGTACCTAACTTCATTTCAATTCCCAAGTCATTTCTGATTTATTTGGACTGGTTTTGCAATATAATGGGCTTAAGTCATCTGAGGCTGAGAAAGAAAGCATGTTAATATTGATTGCCAAAATTTGTCAATATTGCCTCTGTGCAGAATGGCAGGATTCAAGCTACTCACTTCCCATTTTACCTCAGGATCTAATTAAGTTACAGTTCTGCCTTATATAGGAGACTAGCATAGCAATTACTAATTCAGATTTGAAGACGTATTTCCTTCACCTAAATTTTGGTTTTATAGCTCACTAGCTGTTCTATCAATTTTACATCTCTTGTTGTGACAAATACAATGACCAAAAGCAATTTGAGGGACGAAAGGGTTTATTTGGCTTAACATTTCAGATTACAATACAACAGTGGGGGAAACTGAGGCAGAAACTTGAAGGTAGGCTTGCTTGCTCTTTTGGCACTATCTTTGACCAAGGAGCCTATGTCACAACCAAAAACATTGGGCATAAATTGTAGAATTTACTTGTTGCCTGACGAGAAGATCTGTGTTCTGTTAGCTCTCTTATACAGTTCAAAACCACCTTCCTAGGAAATTGTGCTTTCGACATTCAGGATGAATCTTTCTGCTTAAATTGAACCCCAGAGAAGAAGGGGAAAGAATTCTGTGGGCCAGATGGATAGAGAACATCAGGAAAATATGGCCCCAAGAATCAACTAAGTTGGGCTCACAGGGGCTCAGAGATTGAAGCAGGAAACATGGATCTGCACTGTCTTCTGCAAATATCTTATGTTGTTAGCTTGGTGTTTTGTGGGAATCCTAACAGTGAGAGTGTGGCTGTCTCTGATTCTTTGCATGCTTCGGATCCTATTCCTTCTACTGGGTTACCTCATCCAGCCTTGACAAGGGTTTGTGTCTAATCTTACTGCAACTTACTGTGTTTTGTTGATACACCTGGGAGGCCTGCTCCCTTCTGAAGGGAAACTGGGAAGGAGTAAATCTGGAAGAGAAGGGAGGTGGGGAGAGGGACAGGGAAAAAGGGATGGAGGGAACAGCATTTGGGATATATTTTATGAGAGAATAAAAATGAAACAGAATCAAGACAACCCACACAGATATGCTGATAGGATGTACTGGTTAATTTCTGTCAACTTGATAAGAACCTTGACATATATGAAAGAGGAAATTTCAGTTGAGAAATTGCTTCTATATACTGGCATATAGTTAAGTCTGTGGAGCATTTTCTTGGTTAATAAATGATATGGATCTGCCCAGCTCATTACAGACAGTGTCAACTCTGCACAGGTGGAATTAAGGTGTGTAAAAAAGCAATCTGAACAAGTAAAGTAGTTATGCAACATTTATCAGTGGCTTCTGTCAGTCCCTGACTTCAGGTTCCTACCTTCATTCCCTGTTCTAACTGCACTCAGGAATGGAGTGTGACCTGAAAATTGTAAGAAGGTGTGAACTCTTTCCTCCGCAAGTTGCTTTTGGTCATGGTATTTTCTTCAGCAATAGAAACCCTAACTAGAAACTTGTCCATCTAGTACTAATACTATGCCTTAAGTCTCTCTTTCCAAGTGTATCTTGGGTTGTTCAAGCTGGTAGTTAAAGCTAAACACCAGACTTATTTGACTACATTAATTTCTCAATATCTTGGCTTGTGTAATCTGTAAACTAATGATACTATTAGTACCCAATAGAGAGAGCTCCTGTAAGTTTAGGACTGGCACAGAAAATAATACTTGAACATTTTTTCCACTCATTCATTAAAATGTCTTCACTTCCTCTGCTTTTTTTCCTATGAGTGACAGATATATTTTCCAAATTCCCTAGTCCACAAACTCTCATATATATTCTAAAACATAGCTTCAGTGTTATTTTCTTGGATAACATAGTCACAACGAACATCTATTATTTTATAAGTTGGAAGAATTGATTTTCATCTCCATTGAAAGTAGCTCTTACATTCTATAGCTAACTTTGGTGGTAACGTCAGACATTTCTTTTTCATATAGTACCATCAGAGTTCTTGCAACACCCAGAGAAACAAAAAGAGGGAGAAAATGGAAACAGAAGGAGAGAGAGAAGAGAGGAGAAAGATAGGAAATTGTTTATTTATGTGTATGTGTCTGAGTTGTGTGTGTTTGTGCAAATGTGCAGAGGTTCAAGCCAAGCACAGATATTGAGGTTAGAGGACTTCAGGTATCAGTCTTCAGTGTCCACCTTATTTGAGATGTAGTGAGTTATTTGATGCTGTATATATCATAATGTGTGTGTGTGTGTGTGTGTGTATACTAGGCTAGAATGGTCCTTTCTCTACCTTCCATTTTCTTTTCGTCAGGAGTATTAAAGTTATAGACACATGCTACCATGTTGTGGTGTTCTTGGTATTTTAGGTTCCCAGTGCAAGCTTTACTCACTCAGCCATCTCATCAGAATATAATACGTAACCTTTATCATAGCTATTAAAACATCTTCATTATAAACTGATAAAATTGTACATTTTGAATCTATCATTGCCTATATTAACATGTGCATATATGTAACTGAAAATAACATGTGGGTAATGTTTTGTGTGTTATGACATGGCAAAGTATAATGAACAATAATTACTACTATTTCTACTAATAAATATGGGAACATCTTTAATATTTGTAGAAAATTATGTGAAATAAACTTTAAGATGAACTTGGTCATATGATCATGGTTATAAAATATAATGAGATAATATGTTTTTAAGTAATTTATTTATTTTTATATTAATTACAGGTTATATATTTTGTATCCCAGCCATAGCCCCCTCCCTCATTCCCTCCCACTCTCCCTGTCCCTCCCTCATCTTCCCCCTGCCCCCCTCCAAGTCCATTGATAGGGGAGGACCTCAAACCCTTCCATTTGACCCTAGCTTATCCTGTCTCTTCAGGGCTGGCTGAGATGTCCTCTTCAGGGATCTAGTTAGGCTGCTCCTCCCTCGGGGTGGGGGCAGGGGGAGGCAGTCAACAAGCCAGCCATTGAGTTCATGACAGAAATAATCCCTGTTCCCCTTACTATGGTACCCAATTGGGTACTGAGTTACCATGGGCAACATTCGAGCAGGGGTTATAGTTTGTGTCCATACATGGTCCTTGGTTGGAGAAACCGTCTCATAGAAGACCCCTGTGCCCTGATCTATTTGGTCTTTGTGGAGCTCTTGTCCTTGCCCCTTTTTTCATATGATTCCCTGCACTCTGGTGATGGCTTGGCTGTGAGTCTTAATATCAGCTTTGATTCATTGTCAGTTAGAGTCTTTCAGAGGCCTTCTGTGGTAGGCTCCTGTCCTGTTGCTTGATTTCTCAATGTCCATCCCGTTTGACCATCTAAGGTAGGATTGATCATCCCACCCTGGGTCCTCCTTCTTGCTTATCTTCTCTAGGTATATAGATTTCAGTATGTCCATCTTATTCTATAGGTCTATATAAGTGAATGTATACCAAGTGTTTCTTTCTGCTTTTGGGATACCTCACTCAGGATGATCGTTTCCAGGTCCCACCTTTTGCCTGCAAATTTCATGATTTCCTCCTTTTTAATTGCTGAGTAGTACTCTATTGTGTAAAAATACCACAAATTCTGTATCCATTACTTGACTGAGGGACATCTGGGTTGTTTCCAGGTTCTGGCTATTACAAATAAAGGAGCCACGAACATGGTTGAGCAAATGTCCTTGTTGTGTACTTGAGCATCTTTTGGATATATGCCTAAGAGTGGTATAGTTGGGTCCTGAAGAATCACTATTCCTAATTGTCTAAGAAAGCGTCAAATTGATTTCCAGAGTGGTTGTACCAGTTTGCAATCCCACCGGCAATGGAGGAGAGTTCCCTTTTCTCCACAACCTCTCCAGCATGTGTTGTATGTTTTGAACTGAGATAAAAAAAAAAACAAACAAACTGGAAATTCACTTGGTTTTCAAAAGCCATCTAGTTATTTCAGTGCCTAAGCTTAAAGTGATTATTATATAAAGTAGTTGAAAGATACAAATTAATGAACACAAGTTATTTTCACAGTAGTATACACAAACACAGCACAAAGGAAAATCTGGTGTTAATTTGCTACAATAGTTTGCTTCTCCTGTGTATCTTCAAGCACCACATACTAAACTTATTTGAAAACAATCTCTTTGTGTATTGAACAACATGCCTTACAAAAATATCACACACAATTATTTATTTAAAGCTGTCCATGAAGGAAAAACATGTAGACTGACCCCTTGAAAGAGAGCTCAGGCAGACAGATGGATGCTGGGACTAAACTTTGGTAATTGTAAAAGCAGAAATTTCTCTTAATGATAGAGACATCTATCCAGCCTCTCACATCCACAACTTTTCAAAATCATAATTCTCTGTACACTTTGGCAAAAACTACTTCTTAGCAACACTTATATTGTATTAGGCATAAGAATATAGAGAATGTACAGAAGGTTATATGTAGGTCAAACGAAGTACTAGATTTGGCATCTACAGGGGTTACTGGCATGTGCATGCTGAAGGTCAGCTGAATTTACATTCTGGAATCTAATCAATGGGAATAAATCATGCCTTCGGCATTCAAACCTCTTTTTCTTCCTTTCCAAGTAATATATTATCCTACATTTGTCAATAAAAATGTATTTGTATCATAATATTTAATGTTCTCACTGGATTCTATTGATCAAGAGGACTATGATTTATTTAACCAATTCCTATTTTCATTTATTTAGACTGAATTCATTTAAATTTATTTACTTCCATAGAAATCCCACATTATGCATGAATTATATATATTCCAGCACAACTACATAACCTAATCTGGTCATGATATGTTATCAGATAAACTAAAACTAACGAACACCTGCAATACCTGACCTACGCTCTAAAAACAAATCAACATTAATAAAGATAAAGGTTCAGCAAATACACAGTTTATAAACCTGAAGAAGCATGTTGACTAATCTGAACCTGAACTATACTTTGAACTAAGAAGGAGCAGAGAAAAGACATTACAGGCGTGTGTGCTACTAACAATGTACAGATTTTTTATTGTAAAAGAAAAACCATTGATTATCTTACAGTCTTTGAAAGAAAGCTGTCTAAATGTTGCATGGATTTGTAATTATTAGGCAGAAAGTTAGACTTCATGTGCATGTGTGTTAGTCAGTTCAGGAATCTGTATACATATTGCTTGAGTGGGTTACGAATACAGGATTTATTAAACCCAAGATCAAAATGCCAGCAGCTTCAGAATCTTGTGAGAAAACGACCCTGGTTCACTGAAAACCTTTTCATTATTGACTCTCTTCTTGGGAAGAGTTATGGAGATCTGTATAAGCTTCCTCTAATACCACTAATCTAAATCCGGAAAAGTAGATTAAGATTATGTGTAGGACCTCCCACCCTTCCATCTGATCCTAGCCTATCAGGTCTCATTAGGACTGTCTTTCATAGTCTTCCTCTGTGGCCTGGTCAGGCTGCACAGCCCTCAGGGGGAGGTGAAGCCCATTTGGAGACTGAGCTGCCACAGGCTACCTCTGTGCAGAGGGTCCAGGTAATCTCCATGAATGGTCCTTTGTTGGAGTAGTATCAGTGGACTGGGGAAGGGACATGGGAGGAGATGAGGGAGAGAGGGTGGGGCTACAGCTGGGATACAAAGTGAATGAATTTTAATAAATTATGTTAAAAATTACATTAAAATATATATTAAAATTCTGAAAAATAAATGATAGTGTATCACAAAAAGAAAAGAGTATGTATAGAAAGTAATCATCACAAGCCTAAGGCCATGCATAGTTTGTTAGTTTGTAAAGTTTTTTAGTTAGTTAGTTTTTTAAAGCTTTTTTCTGAGTGTTTTATATTTTTCATATATCTATATGCTTCTAAATTAAATTTGTCTGAGATATAAGATGATATTGTTTTAACATGGTTATTCAATAATCTAGCACCCTTTGTTGAATGACTTATTTTTAAGTGATTTTTTCAAATTAATGTTTCTATTAATTAGAACTATGTTTACTCTAGGCCCAGGGGCCCTGCAGGGACTGATGAATCAAGCAAGTACCATGCACAGGGAAGAACTAGAACCCCTACTGAAATGTAGCCCATGGGCAGCTCAATTTCCATGTGAGTGCCCTAGTAAGGGTTGCAGGGGCTGTCACTGACATGGACTTAGTGGCCTATACTTTGATTATTAACTCCTTCTAGCAAGGTGGCCTTACTAGGCCATAGAGAAAGAGGATACAGAAAGTTCTGATGAGACCTGATAGGTCAGGGTCAAATAGTAGGAGAGGAGGACCTCCCCTATCAATGGACTGGGGGAGGGGAGAAGAGAAAGGAAGGGTGGGGTAGGGAGGAGATGAGGGAGGGGGCTACAACTGTGATATAAGGTGAATAAATTGTAATAAATAATAATAATAAAGAAAAAAATTAAATCACCTGGTGCTCAACGATGATGATAGATATATTGATTTTTCAGGCCTGTTATGACAAATGATGACAAAACAAGCTGTGTATAATGTTCAGAATTGTGTGGTATACAGAACAATACTCAGGTATAGGCAAGTTTAGTTAATCTGGTGGCTTTGGTGAAAAATCTCTTTCATATTTCTTTCCTTGTTTCTGGAAACCAAGCATACCTTGGACATCATCTGAACTGGCTGTATTGTGATAACACATGCTGGAGAGGATATGGAGAAAGAGAAGCTCTCCTCCATTGCTGGTAGGAATGTAAACTTGTACAACCACTTTAAAAATCAATTTGGTGCTTTCTCAGACAATTAGGAATAGCGCTTCCTCAAGATCCGGCTATACCACTCCTAGGCATATATCCAAAAGATGCTCAAGTACACAACAAGGACATTTGTTCAACCATGTTCATAGCAGCTTTATTCGCAATTTCCATAACCTGGAGTTTTTGATCTTGGCCATTCTGATGGGTGTACGGGGAAATTTCAGGGTCATTTTGATTTGCATTTCCCTGATGACTAAGGACATTGAGCATTTCTTTACGTTTTGTTTTGTTTTGTTTTGCCTTATATATTCCTCTGTTGAGAATTCTCTCTTTATCTCTGTACCCCATTTTTTAATTGGATTGCTTGGTTTATTGGTGTTTAACTTCTTGTGTTCTTTATATATTCTGGATATTAGTCCTCTGTCAGATGTAGGGTTGGTGAAGATTGCTTCCCAGTCTGTAGGAAGTTGTTTTGTTCTGATGACAGTGTCATTTGCTTTACAGAAGCTCTTCAGTTTCATGAGGTCCCATTTATTAATTGTTGATATTAGAGCCTTGCAGGGGGGCCTGCAGAGATGGATATTCCAACTTAGAACCATCCATAGAGAGGACCTAGACCCCCCTGTTCAAAGGAAGCCCACTAGCTGCTCAGTTTCCAAGTGGGTTCCCTAGTAAAGGGTACAGGCCCTGTCTCTGCCATTAACTCAGTGGCTGGCTCTTTGATCTCCTTCCCCTAGGGGTGCAGCCTTGCCAGGCCACAGGGGAAAATAATGCAGCCAGTGTTGATGAGACCTGATAAGCTAGAGTCAGATAGAAGGGGAGGAGGTCCTCCCCTCTCTGGGGACTAAGGAAAGGGCATAGGGTGAGTGCAACTGGAGGAGTGGGCTGCAGCAGGGATGCAAAGTGAAAAAATTGTAACAAACAAGTATATAAATTAAATTTAAATTTAAAAAGAAAAAATAAAACAATGATGAGAAAAATTCAATTAAGGACTATTTTACAAAGCATTCCTTACAATTATCAAAGTCATTTAAAATAAGGAGAAAATGAAAAAAAATTCATAGCCATTAGGAGCAAAAAGGTGACATTGTAAAGTCATTAAATGTATATATTAGGTGAGAGCAGAAACAGAAGAGGTAAAAATTAAAGAAGTCTGACACAAGTATGTACTGTACTGATTCTGGTCTATTAATTTATGAGAAATATACCGTAGGAATATAAGATGGTACTTGGGAAGTTGGGGTGTAGAGTTTGTGAAACTCTTACATTATCAAACTTCTCTGTTAAACTAAAACTATTTTATCTATTGTTTACTAAAAAAATAGCAAAAAAGTATTTTCTATATTTTTCTCAGTTTATTTCCTACTGTAACCAGCAATCATATTTTAGCAGTTATTTTTTCATCAAATTATATTTTAATTATTTTGTAGTCTATTTTCATTTTGTCAAGTTAACACACACATATAATATTAAATAATAGGTGTTATACAACACCTTTAGATTTATTGCCCAAGTGATAAAACATGTCAAGCAATTCTGTCATCTACAAACACTTCAATGAGTATCTGTGCTGTCTTTGTACTCCAGTGTGGATACATAATTTTCCAGGTTATATTGCTATATGCATTTGTTTTTAAATATTGTGTTATGATAGCTTTCTATGTTTTTGTTGATATATGCTTTCCCAATGCTATGTCTTTTTTCATTGTTTGTTGACTTCATTCTTTTTTTATGGGATCCTGTTTCATCATCTCTGAATGAATTCACAGGTGATAAACTCTGAGGTATTCATACATTAAAATGCTTAAGTTTATCAAGTTACCTGTTCAAAAATTTGAGTAATTACAAAATTAGGTGTCATACATTATTTTTTCAGATATTTATATGATACTGCATAATTTTGGGGTATTAATGCTACTTGTTGGTGAAACCTGTTTCTTTATTGTATCTTCATATAAGATACAAACACATACACATAACACACTTTCTCATACCCACACAAGGCACACACACACGCATTTCTCTCTGATGACTTTTGATACTTTTTGTTCCTTTTTTGTGGTATGCTTTGATGGTAAAACCTTTTATTTATTTGTTTGAAATATTGCTTATTCTTCAACATTAAATGTTTTTCTTTCAGTATAAATAATGTTTGATATTTTTTCTATGTTTTTAATTCCTAGTATACAAGCACAAAACTCTCTATTAAACTTTGGTTTATTACTGAAAAAGCCTAAAAAATCAATGGATCTGAGTTATTTTTGTGGGAAGTGAAGCCAGGTACTTGAAGAAGTTTTTCATTTTCACAAATGAAAGTTTCATTTCTCATCCCCCATCGTATCTGAGACTGTCACACAAGAATCTGCAAACAAACTGCCTTCTCATAAATTTTTACTTTTCTTTTCACAAAAATGATTTTATTTTATTTTAAATATTAATTACAGTTTATTAACTTTGTATCCCAGCTGTATCCTGCTTCCTCATTCCCTCCCAATCCCACCCTCCTTCCCTCTTCTCCTCCCTGCCCCTTTCCAAATCCACTGATAGGGAAGGACCTCCTCCCTTTTCATCTGACCCTAGTTTATCAGGTATCTTCAGGACTGGCTGCAAAGTCCTCTGTGTCCTGGCATGGTTGCTCCTCCCGGGGGGGGGGGGGGCGGGAAGGGGGAGGTCAAGGAGTCGGCTATTGAGTTCATGTCAGAGACAGGAGAAAACAAGTAACAAGACAGGAGCCTGCCACAGAGGGCCTCTGAATGACTACCTAGCAGTGTGTCAAAGTAGATATTAAGAATCATAATCAAACCTTCGGCAGAGTGCAGGGAATCATATGAAAGAAGGGAGAGTTAGTAAGACCTGGAGAGGGCAGGAGCTCCATGAGGACCAAATATGTCTGGGCACAGGGGTCTTTTATGAGACTGTTTCTCCATCCAAAGGCCATGTATGGATATAATATAACCTCTGCTCAGATGTAACCCATGGTAGCTCAGTATCCTAGAGGGTAGACTATTAAGGGGAACAGGGACTATCTTTGACAAAAATAATTTTTTAAAATTATTGGTGGCTGTGAACTTTCCAAAGTGGGTGCTGGAAGCTGAACTTGAGCACACTGGAAGATCATCAAGCACTCCAAATGACTGAACAATCTTTTTGCCCCTCAATCTGGCAATTTTTGAATCCACGAAGTACCATGAATATTTAAAGTACATTTTTAAAATTCACTGACACTTATGTTTTACTGCAGTTAAGCAAAAACAAACAAAAAGAAAACCAAAAAAAAAAAAAACCAAAACAGAAACATGCTATGGTGTAAAAAAGAAAGAAAGAAAGAAAAAATACCAAATACATATTATAAAATAAAAAAACAATGAATTTTCTGATTAAACACAACTTGTAAAGTTATTTTATCAACTTCTATATTTTCAAACCATCCAGGTATATGAATTCTTACTTTTCTGTCCTCAGGTAACTGAGAAGGGAGTTTTGAGGATTTCTGTCATCAAACATAAAACCATTCTAAGAATCAAGCACTACTTAGAATTATAAAACTTTTTATTATAATAACAATATGTGAGAAAATTAATCATTTTGAACATTCATGTCTTTCTTAAGAAAAATCAGAGTGCAGATCTGTCTGGAACCCAATATTTCTGGGTACATAAAGCTACCCCTAAGGCAAAACATTGTTATTTCTCACAGTTGAAATCACTCAATCGATTAAATTAGCCAGAGTTCCATGAATAAGAACCATTGTACTGTTATCTACTTTAGTCAAAAGTTTTCAAATATATTCACTGCTTCCTAAGAAATGCGTCTACAAAATCAATGGTCTGTGTCATAACAATTGCAATGCATTTATATGTCCAACTTTTCATTTCAATCAGATAATCGTCTAATTTCTATCAAGTATCATATAATAACATGTCTGACACAGCTATAAGCTGCGTGTTAAACAGTGATTCATCATACATAATAAACAAGAACTGATAAATAATAAACAAGACCACTTTATTTAGTAATTTGAATCTCTTTCACCTTGTGCATTAAACCCTGAACAGTACAGTTTATGGGTTCAAGCAATTCTTGTCTACTCTGTATGAAAAACCTATTCACTGAGTGGCCTCTGCCCCAAGCACAGCCTCCACGCTGGAAGACTAAAACCTCACAGGCCAGTGTGTGGCTGCAGCAGGGCAGTGGCTTATCCAAGCAGAAGCCTCCCTGCTCTGTGATGCAGAGGCAGCTATCCCAATTACAGGCCTCCCTGCCCAGAAGCCAAACAGTGGACTCCACTGAGCTTACAGATCTCCTACACTCTCATTTGCCCCTGACCACTCAAGTCTGAGAGTAGAGAACAGGGGGAACTCATGTGCTTTTTTTATTATGCCTGCAAGGGAACTGAATGCACCTTCACTCACTTCAAGTGACTGTACAAAGAGCTCCAGATCCAGGATCCCTTTAAGCTAGCAGCCAAACATCAGATCCCTCTTATCCAGACCCCCACTATTGGCAAGATAGGGATCCTTGGGACAGTATTCTCAACATTGAAGCCCTTGTTCTATAGGTCTCCCAGGGGAGTCCAGGCAAATATTCCTGGAACCCAGACAAATCTGAATACCAGGAGGACAGTATAACAGGCCTATAGGCCCTAAGGTATTCCAGGCAACTACACATGCACTTTGAGCCCTCAAACATGGAATAGCGCCAGCACCCGCACCACCTCCCATGCTTAAGTTCTGCCCTTCCAGGCATCTACACACTCTAGTGCCCTCTCCCTCAAGGCACACTGCCACACACACACCTGCACTTGCACATACATACCTGCAACCTTCCTCCCTTACGTATACCTGAAACACCAACATCCACGCTTAAACCAGTGGACCTCTCTTAACTTTCTGAAGAATACTACAGACATCAGAGAAAGACAGACCCAGTGTGAAGTACAGACTCTGGGAACAAACAACAAAGGTTACAGATAAGCAGTTGGCTAAGTTAGGCCTAAGGACGCATCCAACAAAATTCAGGGAATCATGGCTTTACCAGCAATCCCAGAAATCATTGGATCTTTTAATTTATGAAAATCAGAGGAAAATGATTTTAAAGTTATGCTTATCCAGTTAGTACAGTTACATAAAGAGGAAACAAAGAAAGCTCTCAAAGAAATTCAGCCAAACAAATAGGGGCACAGATATAGGCACATTGAGAGGAAACAAACAAAAAAGTAGAGGCCATCAAGGAAAGAAAGGAATCCACATTCAAAGAGATGACGGAAATGGTGCAAGACATGAAAACAGAATTAGAATTAATACAAAAAAACTCAAACAGAGGAAATCCTGGAGCTGGAGCACTTAGAGAAAATATCAGCATTCACAAAGGTAAGCATCACCAATAGAACACAAGAGACTGAAGAAAGAATCTTAAGCCTGAAGGTACAATTGCAGAAATGGATACATCTCTCAGAGAAAAAGGAAAATCAGGAAAGTTCCAAACACAAAACATCCAAGAAATCAAGGATGCCACGAAAATACAAAATCTAAGAATATTAGGAAGAGAGGAATAAGAAGAGTTAGGGTTCTAAGGTCCAGAAAATATTTTCAAGAAAATCATAGAAAATTTTCCCAACTTAAAGAAAGAGATGTCCATAAACATAGAAGAGGCCTACAGAACACCAAATAAACTAGAAGAGAAAAGAAACTCCTCACATCACATTATAGTCAAAACACTATATCTATAGAACAAATAAAAAACATTAAAGGCAGCAAGGGGAAAAAGCCAAGTAACATATAAAGATAGACCTATCAGAATCACACCAGACTTCTTAATAGAAACTATGAAAGCCAGAACAGATAGGACAGATGCCATGCAGATTCTAAGGGACCACAGAGGCCTACCCAGACTACTATGCCCAGCAAACTTTCAATTAACATAGATGGAGAAAACAAAATAGTCAATGAAAAAACTAAACTTAAACAATATCTACACAGCAACCTAGCACTACAGAAGATAATAGAAGGGAAACTCCAATCTAACAAAATCAGCTATACCCAAGAAAACACAGGATTTAGATAACTTCACACACACACACACACACACACACACACACACACAATTTTTTTGAAAGAAAACAAGCACTAAAACACAGTAACACCACCAATTCCACAGTAAAAGAAACTAACATTCATTGGTCACCATCATCTATTGACATCAATGGAGTCAACTCCATAAAAAGACAAAGATTAATAGAATGGTTTTGGAAACAGGATCCAGCATCCTGCTGCATCAAAGAAACACACCTATGCAACAAACATAAACAGTACCTCAGAGTAAAGGCCTGGAAAAATGTTTTTCAAGCAAAAGGACCCAGAAAATAATCTGTGGTAGCTATCCTAATATCTAATAATATAGAATTTCAACCAAAATTAATAAAAAAAGATGAAGAAGGGCACTTGATTCTCATCAAAGGAAAAATCCACCAGGAGGACATCACAATCCTGAATATTTACACCCCAAATAAAAGAACTCCTGCATTTATAAATGAAACATTATTAAAACTAAAATCACACATTGATCCCAACACCTTAATTGTGGGAGATTTTAACACTCCACTCTCTCCAAGGGACAGATCATCTAGACAGAAGCTAAATAGGGAAATAATGACACTCACAGAGTTCCTAAATCAAATGGACCTAATAGATGTCTACAGAACTTTTCATTCAAATTCAAGAGAGTATACCTTCTTTTCAGGAACTCATGGAATCTTCTAAAAAATTGACCACACAGTTGGGCATATAGCAAGCCTCAACAGATGGAAGAAAATCATAATAATCACTTTTATTCTATCAGGCTACCATGGCCTAAAACTAGACCTCAACAACAACAACAACAAAAGCCTACATATACATGGAAACTAAACAACTCTCTACTCGATGACAGCTTGGTCAGGGAAGAAATGAAAAAAGAAATTAGAGACTTCCTAAAATTCAATGAATATGAGGCACAACTTACCCAAACTTATGGGACACAATGAAGGCAGTGATAAGAAGAAAGTTTATAGTACTATGTGCCTACAGATAAAAGTTTGAGACATCTCAAACAAGCAAATTAACAGCATACCTAAAAGCCCTAGGGAGCGGGAAGCAGATACACATAAGCAGAGTAGAAGACTGGATATAATTAAACTCAGAGCTGAAATCAATGAATTAGAAACAAAGAAAACAATTCAAGCATTCATTGAGACCAAGAGATGGTTCTTTGAGAAAATCAACAAGATAGACAAACACTGAGTCTAACTAAAAGGCAGAGAGAAACAATCCAAATCAACAAAATCAGAAACAAAAAGGGGGACATAGCAACAGACACTGAGGAAATCCAAGCATTCATTAGGTCTTACTAAAAAAGCACACATGTGAAAAAATTTGAAAATAAAAATGAAATGGACAATTATCGTGATAGAGTCCATGTACCAAAATTAAATCATAATCAGGTAAATAGACAGAATAGTCCTATATCCCCCAAGGAAATAGAAGCAGACATCCAAAGTCCCCTTTCAAAAAAAATAAAAGCCCAGGGCCAGAAATTTTCATCACAGAATTCTATCAGAACTCCAAAGAAGAGCAAACTCCAATTCTCTTCAAAGTGTCCCACAAAATAGAAACAGAGGGAGGATCAGCCTTGCTAGGCTACAGAAGAGGACATTGCAACCAGTCATGATGAGACCTGAAAGCTAGAGTTATATGGAAGGGAAGGAGGTCCTCCCCTATCAATGGACTTGGAAAGGGGCAGGGAGGAGGTGAAGGACAGAGGGATGGATGGGGAGGATAGGGAGAGAATGCGGGAGGGGACTACGGCTGGGATACAAAGTACATAACCTGTGATTAATATAAAATAAAAATGTTAAAAAACAAAACTTCATTCTATGAAGCCACAGTCACCTTCACAGCTAAACCACACAAAGACCCAACAAGAAAAAAAGAGACTTCAGACCTACCTCTCTTTTGAACATTGATGCAAAAAATGCTCAATAAAATACTTGCAAACTGAATCCAATAATATATAAAAGATATCATCCACCACGACCAAGTAGGCTTTATCTCATGCAAACAGGAGTGGTTCAATATGCAGAAATCCATCAATGTAATTCACCATATAAACAAACTGAAGGAGAAAGACCACATGATCATCTCCTTAGATGCCAAAAAAAAAAAAAAAAAAAAAGCATTTGACAAAATCCAACATTTGTTCATGTTTAAAGTCTTGGAGAGATCAGGGATACAAGTCACATACCTAAACATAGTAAAGGCAATGTAGAGCAAGCCCATAGCCAAAATCAAACTAAATAGACAAAAACATAAATCAATCCCGCTGAAATCAGGGACAAAGCAAGGCTGCCCACTCTCTCCATATCACTTCAACATAATACTTGAAATCCTAGCTAGAGCAATAAGACAACTAAAGAATATCAAGGGGATACAAATCAGAAAGAAAGAAGTCGAAGTATCACTATTTGCAGATAATATGACAGTATGTATGAGTGACCTCAATAATTCAACCAGAAAATTTGCTCAGTTGATAAACACCTTCAGCAAAGTGTCTGGATACAAAATTAACTCAAAAAAATCAGTAGTCCTCCTGTATATGAAAGACAGAAGGCCTGAAAAAGAAATTAGGGAAACAACATGTTTCAAAATAGCCACTAATAACATAAAGTACCTTGTTGCAACTCTAACCAAGCAAGTGAAAGACACCTGTTTGTAAAAAACTTCAAGTCTCTGAAGTAAGAAGTTGAAGAAGGTATTAGAGGATGGAAAGATCTCCCATGCTTATGGATTGGTGAATTAACATATTGGAAATGGCCATCTTGGCTAAAGCAAATTCAATTCATTTCCCATCAAAATACATACACAATTCTTTACAGAACTTGGAAGAATGATTCTCAGTTTCATAAGGAAAAACAAAAACAACAACAACAAAACAGAATTGCTAAAACAATCCTGTACAACAACAGATCATCTGGAGGTATCTCCATCCCTGATCTCAAGCTGTACTACAGAGCAATAGTAATAAAAACTGCATGGTACTGGGATACAAACAGAATGGTGGATCAATGTAATCAAATGGAAGACCCAGAAATAAACCCATACTTGATTTTTGACAAGGAAGCCAAAACCATAAAATGGAAAACAAAGACAGTATCTCATCAAATGGTGATAGTCTAACTGCATGTCTACATGTAGAAAAATGCAAATAGATCCATATTCATTACCCTGCACAAAACTGAAGTCCAAGCAGATCAAAGACCTCAACATAAAATAGGACATACTAAACCTGTTGAAGAAAAAGTGGGGAAGAATTTTGAACTCATTGGCACAGGAGACAAGTTCCTGAACAAAACACCAACAGCACTGGCTCAAAGATCAATGAATGGGACCTCATGAAACTGAAAAACTTCTGTAAAGCAAAATATACTGTCTTCAGCACAAAACTACAGCCTAGAGATTAGGAAAGGGTCTTGACCAACCCTATATCTGACAGAAGGCTAATATCCAGTATATATAAAGAACTCAGGAAGTTAAACAGCAGCAAATCAAGTAATCCAAATAAAAAATGGGATACAGAGCTAAGGAGAGAATTTTCTGTAAAGGAATATTAAATGGCAGAGAAACACTTAAAGAAATGCTCAACATCCTTAGTATCAGGAAAATGCAAATCTAACCAACCCTGAGATTTCAACTTAGTCCCATCAGATTGTTAAGATCAAAAACTCTACTGACAGTATACGCTGGAGAGGATATGGAGAAAGGGGAACCTTCCTCCATTGTGGATGGGAATGTAAACTTTGGAAATCAATCTGACACTTTCTCAGACAGTAATAGTGCTTCTTCAAGATCCAGCTATACCACTCCTAGGCGTATACCCAAAATATGCTCAAGTATACAACAAGGATATTTGCTCAACCATATTTGTAGCAGCTTTTTTTGTTATAACCAGAATCTGGAAATGACCAGATGTCCCTCAACAGAGGACTGGATACAGAAATTGTGGTACATTTATACAATGAAATACTACTCGACAATTAAAAGCAAGGACATCATGTAATTTTCAGGCAAATGGAGGGGACTAGAAAAGATCATCCTGAGTGAGGTATCCTAGAAACAGAAAGGCACACATGGTATATGCTTACTTATAAGTGGACATTAGACATATAATATAGGATAAATATACTAAAATTCATACAACTAAAGAAACTAAGCAAGAAGAGGACCGTGTGTAAGATGTTCAATCCTCACTTAGAAAGGCCAATGGGATGGACATCAGAGGAGGTAGAAAACAGGCAATAGGACAGGAGGCCACCATACAGGGTCTTTGAAAGACTACCTTGCAGGGTATCAAATCAGATGCTGAGACTCATAGCCAAACTTTGGGTAGAGTTCAGGGAATCTTTTGAAAGAAGTGGAAGACAGAGTGACCTGAAGGAAATAGGAGTTTCACAAGGAGAGCTACAGAATCAAAAATTCTTTCTGAGACTGATACTCCAATAAAGGATAATACATGGAGATAACCAAGAATCCTTTAATAGATGTAGCCCATGGCAGCTCAGTCTCCATGTGAGTTCCCTAGTAATGGGAATAGGGACTGTCTAACATGAACTCAGTGGCTGGCTCTTTGATCACCTCCTCCTGAGGGTGGAGCAGCCTTACCAGGCCACAGAGGAAGTCAATGCAGCCAGTCCTGATGAGACCTGATAGGCTAGGATCACAGGAAAGGGTAGGAAGACCTCCGCTATTAGTGGGCTTGGGAGGGGCATGGGAGGAAATGAAGAAGGGAGGGTGGATTTGGGAAGAGATGAAGGAGGAGGCTATAGCTGGGATAAAAAGTGAATGAACAGTAATTTATAAAAAATAAATTAATTTAAAAACATTCACTTATACCAACACTCTAAAAATTTTATCACAGTCTAGCCTCAACTCTAAGTAGCAATTAATTCCCATCTCAAAGAAGTCTTATTGTGTATCATTTCAATCAAGAACATGATTCTACTTAAAAGTCTTCTACTGTATATCTGCAAACCTCAACTGTACATTTTTTTTCTGATACAGGCCTATTGTTTAATAGAAACAATTAAGCTATTGTTTAATAGAAACTATAATTGCCTATGTAGCTTATAAAAGAGACACAGCTTGGCTTTTTTCTTATGATTGATTTATTTATTCTTTAATCAATGGTTCTCACTGTCAGTTTTCAGAATGTAACCTTCTGCCCTAGGATCAGACTGGGTTGTTTAGGGATCTCCACCAAACCTGTTATTCTGCTATACTCATAGATCAGAATTTTGCCCTGTCATCATGAGAGAGGCTTTTCTGGCAGCAGTTAGGAGCAAGTGTGTAGACTCACAGCCTAACTTTATATAGAGAGAAACTCTAAATTGGGGGTTACCATTAGGTCCCTTCTCTTGGAGACTGGGAAACCCTGTGAAAAAGAAGGAGGGATGACTGTAAGAGTTAGAGGTGATGGAAGCCACCAAGAAAACATGGGCCACTAATTCAGGTAAGCAGGGCTTATGTGGACTAATGGAGACTGAACCAGAAAGCGTATGGCCTGAATGGGTCTCCACAAGTCCTTTGCATATTTTTTTATGGCTGTTAAGTTGCTGTTCTTGTGCAATTCCTAGCCTTGGGAGTGGTGTATCTCTAGTTAGGCTTGTTCTGACACTTTTGCCTACTGGTGGAATTCTCCCACCTATTGCTTTGTTCAGCCTGCATATAAGGGCTTTCGCCTCGTCTTATCTTTATTCTTTTATGTTCTGTTTGTTGTCTCTTTGAGGCATGCTCTTTTTCTGAAGCAGAAACAGAAGGTGCAGATCTGGGGGAGAAGAGAAATAGAGGGGAGTTAGGAAGAGTGAAGAGAGGGAAAACTGTAGTTAGAATGGATTATATGAGCAGAGAAACTATTTGAAAAAAATGTTGTGAAGTCTTAATTTACAGTGATTAGCAGAGTCACTGAGACAATGAGCCAACTTAATAAGGCTTCTTCAAAGAGTATTCATGTATGGACTTGAGAATGTAAGAGCTAATTTACTGAAAGATAATGAAGTGGTTCAACAAATGAAAGAAAGTGCAAAATGCTTAGCAGTATAGTGATTCACACGCTTATTACTGTTAGCTTTAAAGAGGGATTTTTGTTTGTTTGTTTTGCATTTTAAAGTAAACAAAATAGGATTAGACCTATCCCGACTATTCTAATTAATGTAGAGAGGTAATTCAAACTTTTCCTTGCTGCTTAGGTTCATACTCAGAACATCTTTTAAGACCTATGTTCAAGAAGAACTCAGATACAAAGAGCAGGAATGTCTCTGCTCCAGAGACAATGAGGCCTGGGAGAATGGAAGTTATAAATAAGATGGACTAAATTCTCATATAATAGCCACCTTTATTCAGAGACTCAGACAACTTACACTCTGAGGTTTAGGAAAAATCACATGGGTACACTTCTCCTGAGTTCAAGTTATAAATAATCAAAAGGACAAACCATACTTGGTAAAAACTTGTTTTTCAATAGAGTCATGTAAAGGACAGTTTAGACATTTAATTGACTAATAATAGTAAGCAATAATGAGTAATCTGAAGTAAATCCCTCCCACTTACCACACCTAGGTGGAACAGAAAAACACATTCCAAGAACAGTTTTGAATAAACTAACGTCATAAGATTCTTGTCCTGTTTTCTTGGAGTGTTCTCATAAGCTCTCAGAATTCTTCTCAAATGACTCCATTCCTGGACTCTGTTTTGACAAAGAAGACATTTCCTTTTGTGCATTTAGACTTTCACATTGGATCTACTGTTTTATTATTATTATTATTATTATTATTATTTATTCACTTTACATTCTTGTAGCCCATCTCTCCTCCCTTCCCAGTTCTACCCTCCTTCACTTGTCCCTACCATTTTCTGAGAAAAAGGAAAATTTCCCCTTTTCCACCCATCCCGGCATATCAAGTTGCATAAGGACTGAGCATGTCCTCTTCCTCTATGGTCAGGCAAGGTAGTCCCACCAGGCAATAGTGATCAAAATGCTGGAAAGTGAGTCCATGTTCCATGCAGTCTTCACTTGCCTTACAAGAGGACCCACATGAGGCTTAAGCTGCCCATCTGTCTACATCTTCATAGGAGGCCTAAGTCCAGTTTCTTCATAGTCCTTGGTCGATGCTTCAGTCTCAGCAAGCCCCTCTGGACCCTGGATAGGTGGGTTTGCTAGTCTTTTTGTGGAGCTTCTGTTACCTTCAGATCTTTTTTTTTTTTTTTTTTTTTTTGCTTTTCTCCCACTTTTCCACAGTACACCCTACTCCTCACCCAGTGTTTAGCTGTGAGTCTCAACATCTGTTTTGAAACCCTTCTGGGTAGAACCTCTCAGAGGACAATTCTGCCAGGCATCTGTCTACTAGTTTAGCAGAGCATCCTTTATAGTGTTAGGAGCTGACACTCTCCTATAGGGTGAGACTATGGTTCGGCTAGGCATTGGTTTGGCATTCCCTCAATCTCTGCTCCATCTGCTTTATCTTTAATCCTGCACATCTTGTAGGCAGGGTAAATTTTGGTTTGAAGTTTTTGTGGATGGGTTGGTGTTCTCCTCCCTTTGCTTTGAGTCTAGTCTAATTAGTGGGTGTCTTCTTTACTCTCTATGGCTTCTGCTACTGGGAGTCTCTGCTTGAGGCCCCCTCATATTCCCCCAGGAGCCCTCCCTGACTTAGATGTCCAACTTGTCACAGAGATACCCCCACCGTTGTTTCTCTTTTCTGTACAGTCCTTCCGTCCTCTTGCACTTGTTCTCCCCATGATTATTCCCCATCATCTTTGTGCTCCTTCTGTCACCTTATTCCCTCTGCTCATCACTCCCTCTGTCTTATTCTGTCACCCCTTCAGAGTGAGATTTATGCATCCTCCCTTGGATACTCTGTTATGTATCTTCTTTGTGTCTGGGTGTTCTAGTATGATAATCCTGCACTATCTGGTTAAAATCCACTTATAAGTGAGTATATTCCATGTGTCTCTTTCTGGGTCTGGGTTATCTCATTCAGGATGATCGTTTTTTTTAAATGTAATTTATTTATTTTTATATCAATCACAGGTTAGGTACTTTGAATCCCAGGCATAGCCCCTTCCCTCATTCCCTCCCACTCTCCCCATCCCTCCCTCATCTCCTCCCCGCCCCCTTCAAGTCCAACAACAGGGGAGGACCTCCTCATCTTCCATCCGACCCCAGTTCATCTTGTCACCTCAGGGCTGGCTGCAATGTCCTCCCCTGGGAATTAGCCAGGCTGTTACTCCCTGGCATGTATGGAGGAGGGTCAAAGAGCCAACCATCGAGTTCATGACAGAAACAGTCCCTGTTCCCCTTACTAGGGTTTTCAGTTCGACACTGAGCTACCATGGGCCACATCTGAGCAGGGGTTTAGGCCATATCAATACATGGTCCTTAGTTGGAGAAACTGTCTCATATAAGACCCCTGTGCCCTGATCAATTTGGTCTTTGTGGAGTTTTTGTTCTCCCCAAGTCTTACTAACTTCCCCTATTTTCATTATTATTCCCTGACCTCTGCAGAAGACTTGGTTGTGAGTCTTAATATCTGCTTTGATACACTGCTATATTGATTCTTTCAGAGGTCCTCTTTGGTATGCTCCTATCCTATTACTTCCTTTCTCCTCCATTTAATGTCCATCCCACTTGTTCATCTAAACGAGCATTGATCATTCCAACCTGGGTCCTCCTTCTTGTATGTCTTCCCTAGGTATATAGTTTTCAGCATGACCTTCCTATCCTATAGATCCATATAAGTGAGTACATACCCTATGTTTCTTTCTGCTTTTGGGATACCTCACTTAGGATGATCGTTTCCAGGTCCCACCATTTGCCTGCAAATTTCATGATTTCCTTGTTTTTAATTGCTGAGTAGTATTCCATTGTGTAAAAGTACCATAATTTCTGTATCCATTCCTCAACTGAGGGATATCTGACTTGTTTCCAGGTTCTGGCTGTTGCAAATAAAGCAGCTACGAACATAGTTGAACAAATGTCCTTGTTGTGTACTTGAGCATCTTTTAGATATATGCCTAAGAGTGGTATAGCTGGGTCTTGAGGAATCACTATACCTAATTGTCTAAGAAAGTGCCAAATTGATTTCCAGAGTGGTTGTACAAGTTTGCATTCCCACCAGCAATGGTTGAGGGTTCCTCTTTCTCTACAACCTCTCCAGCATGCATTGTCACTAGAGTTTTTGATCTTAGCCATTCTGGTGGGTGTAAGGTGAATTCTCAGGGTTGTTTTGATTTGCATCTCTCTGATGGCTAAGGATGTTGAGCATTTCTTTAAGTGTTTTTCTGCCAGTCTATAATCCTCTACAGTGAGTTCTCTTTTTAGCTCCACACCCCATTTTTGTATTGATTGATTTCTTGCTTTTTAACTTCTTGAGTTCTTTATATATACTGGATATTAGCCCTCTGTCAGAAGTAGGATTGGTAATGATAC
>CM053744.1:81433052-81562216 GCA_028658305.1 Pachyuromys duprasi | reverse complement strand
CCTCCTGTTGGAATTTTCCTTTGATGAGAAGGAAGTGCCCCTCCTCATCTTTCTTGATTAACTTTGGTTGAAAGTCTATTTTATTAGATACTAGGATTGCTACCCCAGCTTGTTTTCTGGCTCCATTTGCTTGGAATATGATTTTCCAGCCCTTTACTCTGAGGTAGTGTTTATCTTTGTTGCATAGGTGTGTTTCTTGAATGCAACAGAATGTTGGATCCTGTTTCTGCAACCATTCTGTTAGTCTGTGTCTTTTTTGGGGGGAGTTGAGTCCATTGATGATAGATAATAGTGACCAATAACTGTTATTTCCTTTTATTTTGGAGCTGGTGGTCTTACTGTGATTCATTGCTTTTTTGTTGTTGTTGTTGTTGGGAAATTATCTATATCATATATTTTCTTTGGTGTAATTGTTTTCGTTGGACTGAAGTTTTCCCTCTAGTACCTTCTGTAGGGCTGGGTTGCTGTATAGATATTGCATGAATTTTGTTTTGTCATGGAAAATTTTGTTTTCTCCATTTATGTTGATTGAAAACTTTGCAGGGTATAGTAGTTTTAGTTGGCATCTGTGTTCCCTTAAAGACTGCATGACTTTTGACCAGGCACTTCTGGTTTCTTTCATAGTTTCTGATGATAAGTCTGGTGTGATTCTGATCGGTCTACCTTCATATGTTACTTGACCCTTTTCCCTTGCTGCCTTTAATATTTTTTCTTTGTTTTGTAGGTTTAGTGTTTTGACTATGATGTGATGAGAGGTATTTCTTTACTGGTCTAGTCTATTTGGTGTTCTGCAGGCTTCTTGTATGTTGATGGACAATTCTTTTTTTTAAGTTGGGAAAATTTTCTTCTATGATTTTCTTAAAAATATTTTCTGTTCCTTGGAGCCTGGAGTCTTCTTTTTCATCTATTCCAATTAATCTTTGGTTTCATCTTTTCATGGCATCCTTGATTTTTTGGATGTTTTGTGTTTGGGACTTTTCTGATTTTATTTTTTCCTTGAGTGAGGGAGGAATACATTTCAGCCAGCGTATCTTCAGCTCCCGAGATTCTCTCTTCCATTTCTTGTCTTCTATTGGTGATGCTTACCTTTGTGGTTCCTGATCTTTTCTCTAAGTTCTCCAGTTCCAGGTTATTCTCCGTTTGTGTCTTCTTTATAGATTCTAATTCTGTTTTCATGCTTTGTATTGTTTCCTTCATCTGACTGACTGTGGCTCCTATTTTTTTGTTTGTTTCCTCTCTGTATATCTTTAATTGTTCCTGTATGTGGGAAGTTAAATTCTTCTGAATTTCTTTGAGGGCCTTGTTCATTCCCTCTTTTTGTCCCTCTTTTTGTTCCTCTAATATCTGCATAATCATAGCTTTAACGTAATTTTCCTGTGTCTCCGTTGAATTAAAATCTCCATTGCTTTTGGGTGTTTCTGGTGAGGCCATGGTGTCCTGATTTTGGTGGGTGAGTTCTTATAGCTACCTTTGGCTATTTGTTTATATATAATCAAGGAGCTGTTTGTGCTTTAAGGCTTAACTTCAGTCTGGAACTGTCAAACTCTTGTGTCAGGAGTATTCTTCAAGAAGATCAGTAAGTTCCAGTGGTTTGATAGTATGTGTTGTTGCCTCAGTTGAACCCTGTTGTGGGATCTGTGTGCCCGGCTTCATGCTCTGTGCTAGAAGCTGTGAGCACCGCAGGCTGGTCACCCCTCTGATCTGGAGGCTTGGCTCCTCATTCTGTGTCAGAGGCTGAATGTCCCAGTTCCAAATGGCAGCTGGGGGCACTGCTCTGGTGTGGAGGCTCCAAGCTCAGACCTGGGCTTGCTGCTAAGAGCTCTCCTCTGGACTGGAGACTTTCTGCCTCCTTCTGGGCCAGGGGCTGTGCACCACAGTCTGAGATGGTATTTGGGGGCACCTCAGTCTGGACCTGATACTGTGTGTCCTGGTCCTGGGCGGCGGCTAGTGCCTCCACAGGGAGTGTGTCCGCCTGATGCAGCCCTGTCTGGGGAATGGATTCTGGGGCCTTCTCAGACTGGCCCATGGACACACACACACAGACTGAGGTGGTTACCAGTGGAGCCAAGCGGTGTGTGCAGGTTGAAAAGGTACCCGGGACCTTCTCAGTCTGGCCCAGAGACTGTGTGACCCAGACTGGTATGGCGGCTGTTGGCGCCCAGGGCGGCTGCTCATTCAGATCAGGGCTGTGTGCAGTTGGTCACCTGGAGTTTTTCCGGGGAATAACTGGATGTCCCTAGGATTTTCCCACTTGGTTTCCTCACTGTAAGAATTCTGCTCACCTGGCAATCACAAATGCTGGTGTTTTAGGTCCCAGAATTCAGTCTCCTGGTCGCTGCGTTGTTACTGCTGTCCGACTCCTCAGACACAGTGTCCTCTCGTGGCAGCCATCTTGGATCTTCCAGGATGATCCTTTTTAGTTCCATCCATTTGCCTATATATTTCATGATTTCTTTGTTTTTAATAGCTGGGTAGTGTTCCATTGCCATGATTTCTTTCTGTGTCCATTCTTCTGTAGAGGAACATCTAGGTTGTTCCTAGCTTCAGGCTATTGTGAATTAAGGTGCTGTGAACATAGTTAAGCAAGTGTCCTTTTGTATGGTTGAGCATCTTTTGGATGTAAACCAAGGAGAGGTATAGCTAGGTCTTTAGGTAAAGCTATTCCCAATTTTCTGAAAACACACCAGATTGATTTCCAAAGTGGTTGCACAAGTTTACACTCCAACCAGCAATGGAGGAGTGTTCCCTTTTCTTAAAACCTATGTCAGCATGTGCTTTTGCTTGAGATTTTTATCTTAGCCATTCTGACTTGTGTTAGATGAAATTTCAGAGTTGTTTTGATTTGTATTTCCCTGCTGAGTAAGGAAGTTGAGCCTTTCTGTAAGTGCTTTTTAGCCATTCAAAAGAACTAATATGTGCACAAGGAAGAGGTCAGTATATTGTTTTAACTTAGTTACACTGCTGTGTCTTAATATATTCTTCTCAGCATTTCTCTTGACTACCATGGATATAACTCATACCAAATAAGTTTTCAGCATTTCTACTCTGAATGGCAACACAGAGGTTCAATCCATGACCATTCAACCAATAGTGTCAACATGTGAAATGACTTGCTGTCATTACTGAGAACGTTTTCTGTCTTCAAATCTAGTACTCACTATTTGGAGCAAAATAATACACTATGTTATTTATTATATGAGTGAAGGAAATTACTGAAATCACAGTTAAAATATGGCTAATTAATTTATTTCCAAAATGTAAAGATCTTAAATTTGAAACAATATTTTCCAAAAAAAAAAATAAGAGAGTAGACCAGTTTTCCTAATGATTATAGGGAAAGCATATACTTGTATATGTATATGTGAACTTAAAGTTCTCCTTGCCATTTTTTTAAAGTACAGTTCAGAGGTATAAAGCATAGTTATTTTGTAACCCTTATCTCCATTCACCTCTCTTATTCTAATTTTATAAATCTAAAACGCTATATTCATTAAATAATAACTCTCCACTTTCCTTTTTCGCAATTCTTGAAAGTTCTACTTTCAGTTATTCTGATTATTTTATAAGAAGAAACTCCTAGGTTATATCTTTTTGTGCCTGCTTAATAGATAGCACAAAGAGCTTCATGTACATTCGTGTTGTAAAATGTATCAGAGTGGTGTTTTAAAAGTTAATACTACTTCTTTGAGTGGATATATGTTTGTTAATACAGTGAAGATATTCTTGTTTTCACGTTTACTTTATTCTAAATTGTGTCTCTGTGAGCAAAAATATATACATACTACTATAATACTATACTTTTAAGTTTTTATACTGTACACAGTTAGAAATAGAATTCCTGGGTGGTGTGTTATTTTTTGCTTTGAAAATGTTACAGGTTAATTTTGTTAAAGTAACCAAACTATTTTATATATCTATCAATAATACACCTGAGTTTCTACACACAGTTGACAATGCTTATATTTCTTTTCAAGCATAGTCTCATTCATTTATCTTCCTAATAAATGTGTGGAAAACTCACCATACATTAGTTTGAATTTGCTAATAATTTGAAAAGAAAAATTCTTCGTGAAATTTGTATTGCTTCTTTGAGAAATGTTGGTTCAAGTTCTTTGCCAATTTTAAAACATTTACTCTTGGAAGTTTAGGAGTTTGGGGGGGTTGTTTTTTATTTTCTTTTTCCTGGATTTTAGCTTTCTATATTTTAAAAATATTTTCTCCTATTCCAGAACAGCTCATCTTCCTTATTTTTTTGAGGATGTATTTTGATATGCAAAGATTTTAAATTTTGTGAAACCCAATTCGTTTATTTTTGTTGTTGTTTCTGGTACCTTTGTTATACCTTATAAATATTTTCTCATTCAATGTTGGGAAGGTTTCCTCTGTATTTTCTTAAAAAAATTCAAGATATAGCTTTTATGTCTAAATCCTTGATCATTAAAAACAGTCAACACACATACATACAAACAGAGAAAAATTTTAAAATTCCTAGCTATTCAGTGGAGAAAAGTATTAAGAATGAGGAATGGATACAGAAATCATGGTACATTTACACAACGGAATACTAGTCATCAATTAAAAACAAAGAAATCATGAAATTTGCAGGCAAATGATGGGATCTAGAAGATATCTTCCTGAGTGAGGTATCCCAGAAGCAGAAAGACACACATGGTATATACTCACTTATAAGTGGATATTAGACATATAATATAGGAAAATCATACTAAAATCTATACACCTAAAGAAGCTAATCAAGAAGGAGGACCCTGGATAAGATGCTCAATCTTCATTCAAAAAGGCAAATGAGATAAACATCAGAAGAATGTGAAAGCAAGGAACAAGACAGGAGCCTACCACAGAGGGGTTCTGAAAGATTCTGCCAAGCAGGGTATTAAAGCAGATGCTGAGTCTGGGCAGAGTGCAGGGAATCTTATGAATGAAGGGGGAGATTAAAAGACCTGGAAGGGTCTGGAGCTCTATAAGGAGAACAACAGAACCAAAAAAAAAAAATCTGGGCATAGCGGTCTTTTCTGAGACTGATACTCCAACCAAGGATGATTCATGGAGATAACCTAGAATCCCTGCACAGTGGTAGCCCATGGCATCTCAGTCTCTTAATGGACGTCTTAGTAAGGGGAACAGGGGCTGTCTCTGACATTACCTCAGTGGCTGGCTCTTTGATCTCTTACCCCTGAGTGGGAAGCAGCCTTACTAGGCCACAGAGAAAAACTATGAAATACAGTCGTGATGAGACCTGATATGGTAAGTTCAGATGGAAGGAATGGGGGGTGGGGTCCTCCCTTATCAGTGGACTGGGGAAGGGGCATGGGAGGAGATGAGAGAAGGAGCGAGGGTAAGATTGGGAGGGGATGAAGGTGAGGCTACAGCTGAGATACAAAGTGAATAAATTATAACAAATAAAAATTATATTAAAAATGTTATGTTTGCAAAAAAATAAAAAGAATCATGAAGAATTTTTTTTTACTTTTTAAAAAATTTTATTTTTATAATTTATTCACTTTATATCTGGTTTGTAGCCCCTCCCTCATCTCCTCCTGGTCTTATTCTCCCACCCTCCTCTTATCCTCCTCTCCCCTAGACCTCAGAATGAGGAGCCCTCTTCCCCTACCATCTGATTCTAGCATACCAAGTCTCATGAGGATTGCCTCTTCCTCTACAGCCTGCCAAGGCTGCTCCTCCCTTCCTCCAGGGGGAAGTGATCAAAGGGCAGGCAACAGAGTCCATGTCAGAGACAGCTCTGGCTCTCTTTACTAATAGTCCCACATGGAGACTGAACTGTCTAGAGGCTACATGTGAAGGGGGTGGATAATAAGTCTTCTTCATGCATGGTCCTTGGTTGGTGCATCAATCTCTGCAGGCACTCTTGGGCCCAGATATGTTGGCTTTATTGGTCTCCTTGTGGAGCTCCTATGACCCACTGGTCCTTCTATGCCTCTACACTTCCATAAGACCCCTTCCACTCTGCCAAAGTTTGGCAGTGTGTTGTAAATAGCTATTAATATTTCCTATTGATATATCTTCTGGTAAAGCTGCTATTAATCCTAAACAGCTGTATGACCAAATCACCACACAGAGACTGGGATTTTAGTTAACCTAGAACACAATGCTGTGCAATAGTTACTCCCTCCTAAACCTCCAAGCCCTCATAGTTTCCTAACATTTAGATTTCTCACATTATACTTGCTTTTAGTGGTATATTAGGTCCAGTCTATCTCCAGGTAGTTCCAAGATCTCTCTCCCAGCTCTGCCTTCTCCTAGCTCTCCTTGTCCTCTCTCCTCCTAGCCCTTTCTCCTCCCGCTCTTTCCTGTCCTCTGGCTCCTCCCAGCTCAGCACTGTGTCTAGTTGCTTTATTTTGTTTACACAGAGTTGAGACAGGATGCTTAGAATAAATATCACAATACAATATCCAGATTGAAACCAGAGAGAGAGTGTGTGTAGGGAATCAGCATTTAAATGAACAAGGGTAAGGTGTATACATTTTGAAGGAACATTATACCAACCTTTCCCCCTTTAAGTCCAATAAAAGGCTTCTTTTCTTTCAATACAATAATAATTATTAAAACTGTTAGTTTAGCAACCTAGGAGAAAGTATCTGATTATCCAATCTATCTCGACAAGTTTAAAGTTCTATACCTAAATTAACTTTTATCCTTATTGGTAGTACCAATATGAAGGCATTTCTTAACTTTCAAACTAGTTAAGCTTAATTGTGGCACTATAACTATTTGGTCTTCAACCCCATCAGAGACTTGAGAAGGAATAAAATTAGTTATTAGAGTAAATAGGAAGTGCATGTTAGCAGCTTCTAAAAATTAAAAAATTGACAGAGACAGTTTGCTGCCTGAACAGTCACCCATAACTCGTTATAACGTTGGAGCATCATCTTCAGCCTTCTGGCTCAGAATATTTGACAGACATATATGTGAAGCAGAGACTATTTAGGACTTGCTTACCCCGTCTTGGCAGAGTTCGGCAGTTGACTTGTCCTGCATGTAAGCTCGCCCCATTTTTGGCAGATTTTTGTCTGTCGTGAATCAAGGGTATTATCTTTACCCGAGTGGCTCATTTGCCACATTTAAGGCCATCTCCATACGGAGGTTCTTCCATGCTCATTATCTTCTTTCAGGTAGGTGGGGTTCTGCCAGGAGATGACTTGTTTCATTATCAAAGAATCTTTAAAATAATAAAAGCATTTTTAAATGCCATATTCTGTAGGTCTCTGAGGTTTTTGAAGACTACCTCTCTTCATGTAATAGATCTGTCTACAACATCATATTTATCTATTAAACTTAGGATGTATACTCCTGTGATAAAAATAGACATGAGTTGAATAACTAGCAATTAACTTGCATTACCTGATAGCCTAACCCGTTTTTAATATCTGTGTAAAAGTATTGGAAGTAACCTTGAATTTGTATCAATATCCTAAAGCTTATACCAATGTATCAAAAATACTTATTTTTGCATCAATATGCAAAATCCTATACCAGAGTTAAAGTTAACTTTGTTTGAGAATAACAAATAAAACCCCAAGTTGAGTAGATTCAATAATCTACCTTTTTTCTATTCCCATAAGATATCCTTGTATATTCCTTGTTTCACTTTGAATAAGACCACTAATAATAAACATCTCCCAATGACCATAAGAATTTCGTAGCCATAGCAAACAACCAAAAACATACCCAACCCCTTTTAATGAAAATTTGATGTTGTTCTCATGGATTTCTTCTAGCTGACATTTTGGACATGTAAAAAATCATGTAGGGGGCCCAAATAAAATAGGGAAAAATGGTTAATTAAGCAAGCAATAACATTTGTGGTCCAGTCTTTGAATGTTCAGAAATTTCAGGCTTAATAAAAATCCTCTTTGGAACAGTCTAAAATGCTAGAGCAATTAAGATTAGTAGCTTTCTTCAAAGTTCTTTCGGGAGCAGGCTTTGATGAGAAACAGCAATTGAAGCAGTTGAGGCAGGAACAAGGAGAATGCTGGAACATGCAAGATGCTGGGACAGATGTGTCAATGTCTCAGCATGCTGAAGAATGATTCTGTTAGGTTTGATCCAGCATCTCTGGTGTCCAGTTATTTTGTTCTGCAAACATATAATTGCTCACAAGCATTATAGAGTTCTAAATTTAAAATGTATGAGATGTGCAGGATAAAACTAAACTGTAAGCTAATTTTATCTATGCAATTTAAAATAATGGTATACTAAATTTTTTAAGGATATTATAGCCAAGGATTTATTGGCCAAGTATTGTTGAAGTTTTGGCTAGAGACATTTTTTTTTCATCTCTCAGTTAGTTTTAGAGTTGTTCCCATGTAAAGGGATCAGCAATATAAGTTACCATTATTATTGAACATACAACCATTATCCTATTGAAATCAAAACAAGGTTGGATAAATTAAAATATCTTTTGGGGCTCTTGTGTGCCTGTTGTATTAGGCCAAGTTGCTACCTATTTCCCTAGAGAAACCTCCTATTAGAGAGACAAGTTGGTTGCCTTGAGCATTAGAAAATGCATGTTTTAAGTAAACTTTATAAAAACTCCTTTTTAATTTAGAATATAAGCATACAGTAGGTATCTTGTACCTGTTTAGAGGTTTAGCCCTAGATTTTTTATATATATTGTAGCTATTTGTCCTATCCCTTTGTTTATACAGAATGGTCAGTTATGCCTTTATAGCCAAACTTTATTTAAACTCCCTCTTACCTTTAGCATTTAAGCAGACCCTAGGCATCTTGTACCTGGGCTTTACATTGGTTGTGGCTATTTTTTGGCTTGCCCCTTTTTTATACAGTATGCGCAGTTATGCCTTTATAGCCAAACTTTATTTAAACTCTCTTAGCATTAGCATATAAGCTCTCTTACCCTTAGCATTAACTATATCCTAGGCATCTTCTACCTGGATTTTTACATTGGTTTTGGCTATTCTTTGGCTTGCCCCTTTTTTGATATGGGATGGACATTTTTGGTTTTTAAACACATGAATATAATTTTTGAGTTTTTAAGATAAACTAAATTTTATGTACTTTTCATCTTTAAGCCTCTTGTGTCTTTTTTACATAGGTAAAACCAACATTTTTCCCCCGTGAAAATGTCTCAACGCTTAAAAGGCTAAGGCAGTTTCCAGAGCAGTGTGATATTATCTCTCTTTACATAAACTTAAAAATGTGAATCCAACCTTTAGACCAATAAGGATATAATATTTATTATTAAGAAAAAAAGAATTTACATGGTAACCTTAAGGAAAATTTTGTCATTTTGAATCTTAGAGTATCTTTGCAAATGGCTAAACAGCATAATAAATGCCATCCTGTCTTTTATTATGTAAATGAGCGTGCTCCAGAACTCAGAGATCTGCCTGTTTCTTTTTACTTTGTGTTGGGAAGAAAGGCATGAGCCTTCACCAACTTGTTTAAATATATATATATTTCCAAATATATATATATTTCCAAATCAGTATCATTGTAACTCAAAGCCTTTAAATGAAAAATCAAAGAGACAAGAAAAATTTTAAGTTTGGGGTCACTTGTTCCAATTTACACTATAACAAACAAAGCTCAATGGTTATTTTTTGGAAATTAGTTAATGTTTAAGTAAATTGGTGGACCCTTACCAGAAAGAGCTGACAAATATCTTGCAGCCAGACAGCTTTGAATTTAGCTGTTATTAATCTAATTTCTAGGAAGAGTACCCTTTTTCTTGTCTGTAACTCAGTATTCCAATCCTTGTTTTTTTCCCCATATTCTCCTTGAACTTTCTTGGAGAAGGTATGGAGAAGAACCATCACCATTAAACATATTGCGACCAGATCCCTGAGTATGACAGCCAAAACAAAGCAAAAAGAGATTAAAACACCCTCTGCCATGGCAATTTTTTTATTTTAGATGCAGTTTAGGCCAAACTCTGTCTAGAGGTTTGTCTGCTTCCAGTTCCTTTCTCTCTTGCCATGGCTGTGGAGCTGAGCCAGTTGAGCCAGCTACAGTATAAAGGAGGCATGCTCCTTTACCCCTCAGTTAAACTGCAGCACCAGCCAATTCTGTTAAGTCTCAGGTCTGCCCAGGACTCTGTATTTTGCTCCTGGGCTGGTGTAAGAGCCTGTCTTAAAGAGATAGTAACTGACCTGGGAGTTTTTAGTTTTTAAGTTTGGGTTTTATCACTGGGAGGTTATTCTGTTAGGCCCAGCACGAGCCGAATTTCCTGAAGGAATGAAGAGAAGTCAAGACATCAGTGCAGTACCACAAGAGGTTTATTTTAACCATCATGCAATGGGGTCACACCTGCTGGTCAGCAAAGAGTGGCACTGGGAGACAAAGGCCTTGGGTTTTTAAAGGACAAGGCCTGGGAATTTTCAAGGGTTGCAGCCCTGGCAATTCAGGATCGGATGAGGTATTTAACTTTTAAAGTAATTGGTTGGTTCTGGGCACCCTTAGGTCCGGTCAACTCTGTCGTAAATATCTAGGGAATATCTAATCTTCAAGTCAGTTTGGAGTTTTCTACCATATAAGATATAGCCACAGTTAAAGGTGGGAGAGTGATTATCTCATCCTGTGTCTGTTCTGAGGAGTGGGGCTACAAGCTTTTGGTCAAAGGTCAGGAGCCATTCAGAAGAAAGATGGGGCCATTTGGGCCAGTTCCCAAAACAAAGTTTATCTCACAGGCTCCAGCCAGGTGATTTTCTCCACCTAGTAAAGACCTCTGCTTGTTTTCTTTCTTAACTCTGCCCCGAAGATGGCCAGTGTCAGGAACTTTTACATTCCTGTGTTCTCTGGAGAAGCACTAAGAGGCTTTAATTAACATGGGCCTAAAACTTGAAAATATAAGTTATAAGGCAACTAAGAGAAACATAGGTTACAAAATCTGATTCTTTCAATTCCCCCACCAAATTATGATAAAGTACGATTTAAAGGGTGTGGATACTTAGGTTAGTTGGGCGCCATTTGTTGTAAATAGCTATTAATATTTCCTATTGATATATTTTTTGTTAAAGCTGCTATTAATCCTAAACAGCTGTATGACCAAATCATCACACAGAGACTGGGATTTTAGTTAACCTAGAACACAATGCTGTGCAATAGTTACTCCCTCCTAAACCTCCAAGCCCTCACATTTAGATTTAGATTTCTCACATTATACTTGCTTTTAGTGGTATATTAGGTCCAGTCCATCTCCAGGTAGTTCCAAGATCTCTCTCCCAGCTCTGCCTTCTCCTAGCTCTCCTTGTCCTCTCTCCTCCTAGCCCTTTCTCCTCCCACTCTTTCCTGTCCTCTGGCTCCTCCTAGCTCAGCATTGTGTCTAGTTGCTTTATTTTGTTTACACAGAGTTGAGACAGGATGCTTAGAATAAATATTACAATACAATATCTGGATTGAAACCAGAGAGTGGGGATGAGGGGGGGGGGGATCAGCATGTGAATGAACAAGGGTAAGGTGTATACATTCCAAAGGAACATTATACCAACAGCAGTGGGTCTCAGCAACCGCATTGATCCCTTGATGGGTGAAGTTTTTCAGAGGACATTTGTGGCAGGCTCCTGTCTTGTTCCTTCTCTTCAAGCACTTCTGGTATCTATCCTATTTGCCCTCTGAATGAGAATTAAGCATACACCCTGGAGTCCTCCTTGTTATTTAGTTTCTTTAGGTCTGTGCATTTGAGTATGGCTATCCTTCAATATATGACAAATATTGGTTTATAAGTGCGTCTATAGCATGCATGTCTTTCTGGTTCTGGGTTACCTCATTCAGGATGATCTTTTCTTGATCCACCTACTTGCCTGCAAATTTTATGATTTCCTTGTTTATAAAAGCTGAGTAGTAGTCCATTGTGTAAATGTATCACAATTTCTTTTTTAAATTAATTAATTTATTTATTCACTTTACATCCTGGCCTTAGCCCCATCCCCCCTAAAGTCCCAGTCTCACCCCTTCTTCCCTCTCCTTTTCCCCCTCCCCTATTCCTCAGCAAAAGGAAACCCTCCTTCCTATCCACCCCAGCTCATCAAGTCATATCAGACCTGAGCATGCCATCTTCCCCTGTGGCCTGGCAAAGCAGTCCCTCCAGGGGTAAGTAATTGAAAACTTGGCAAGAGATTCCATGTCAGAGAAAACTCCTGCTCCCCTTTTTATGGGACCTACATGAGACCTGAGCTGCTACCCATTAAAGGGTCTAGATACAGTCCATGCAAGCCCTTGGTTGGTTCTTCAGTCTCAGCAGGCCACTCTTAGCCCTGATTGGTTGGTTCTATTGGTCTTCCTGTGAAACTCCAGGTTCTTTTTTTTTTTTTCTTTCCCCCACTTTTCCACAAGGCTCTTTATGCCTTGTCCAATGTTTGGTTGAGTCTCAGCATCTGTTTAGAGGCACTGATGCATGCAGCATCTCAGAGCACAACACTGCTAGACTCTTGTCTCCAAGTGTAGCAGAATATTATTAATAGTATCAAGTGTTGGTTCTTTCCCATGGGTGGGTCTTGGGTTGGGCCAGGCATTGGTCGGCCTTCCCTCCACCACAATTTCTGTATCCATTCTTCAGTTGAGGAACATCTAGGTTGTTTCCAGATTCTAGTTATTATGAATAAAGCTGGCATGAACATAGTTGCTCATATGTTCTTGTTGTATAGTGAAGCATCTTTCTCAAAACATAAATGTTAGTTTCTCTCATCAGGTTCTCTTACTCAATCAGAGTTAATCCTTTTACCAATTTTTTTTTTGTAGCAAGCTCAATTCATTTTAATTGAGACAGATGAGTGTATCTCAGTGTGATATGATGTAGATATTGGTGTTTTTTTTTTTTAATAAACTCACGGAGAACATGGCAGATTCCCATTCTGACAGTGAGTGTGGATTGACTGACTCTGCTTTCATCTTTCAGAAACTTTCAATTTGATGTGTAAAAACTTTAGTCCAAGTTGTCTATCTTCCACAAGAAAGGCTGCATTCTTTTTAACCCAGAATTTACTCAGAAGGAGAAGAAGATAATGAGAGCACTTAGCTTTGTTTCTTTTCACCAACGCCCATTTCACTCTATGACAAATACATTCTATGGGAATCAGTCACTAGCATGGAAAGCACTACTGATAAGATCTTTTTCATCAATGTCCACCATCCCTGCACAACAAATTGTAGAATGGAATTCAAAGGAGAAATGAAAATTCCTTATGTTAAAGAGACAGTGGTCTTTATGTTCCTGGTTTAGCATCTTAGCCTGTAGTGTATTATATATAAATATATAACAACATAATTTACTTCCTTAACTTTAATTTTGCTTTTTTTTGGTTAATCTAATATTAAAATAACCAAATTGTATTTCTGTAAACTAACTATAACATCTAACATTACTGTGTGATTTATAAAATAGTCGATTGTCTTCTTTATTAATATTATAGGTAAGAAAAATTAAAATTTTATAACTTTACTGAAATTAGACAACAATCATGACAAGGGGTTTATTATTCACTCCTCTGTATATAAAAAACAAATCAAAGAGAAATTGATACTATAGTTCCAGACAATCATTATTTGGTCTTTAATTCTGCAGTTTGATCCATACAAAATATCTTTCCCATGGTTAAGTCTGTGTTGAAAACATTAAAATTCAGAAAGACCTGGGGACTTATAAAATTTAAAAACATATACTTTATATTATTATGAAATTACAATGAAAAACTAAGCTTTTCACTAAAAATAAATTAGATAAATAATTCTTCCTATTTTTAAACATATACAACAATAATGATTTTAATGTAGCATATGCCTTATTAATAACAGCACAATGTATTTTATGATTCAATTAAAATTATGATTTAAAAATATGAAATTATTTAAATGTGAAATAAAATATTTTTCTTTTTATTTCTTCTTTACATTTAGCAAAAGGAATTGAGCTTATGGTCTCATAGGGGCTAAACATACTGTCCAAACCTGAGCTCCATTCCAAGTCCAAAAGTTTACTGAAGCTGATCAAACTATGAGAGTTGTCTCTACTTAGAATAGTTAAGCAATATTTAAACAATATGTGGGAAGAAAATTGATATTGCTTTTAGACTACATCCACTAAATTATTATTATTATGTCTATATGCTACAACTTTGTTTTTATTTCTAGAGAGATATATGCTAAAAATATGTTGCTTATACCACAAATGCAATAAAGCCTGATCACACTACTCATTATTTGCACCTCATTTTTATTTGTTTGCAAAAATATTTTTTTAATTTTCAAATTCAGAATTAGTCAGTGTTTTCCTAACACATATTTAGTCAATTTGCAAAAAGACCAAGGAAATAAAAACAACTAATGTTTAGCCAGTGTGTGCTAGTCATTCCCCTCGTTAGGATTTGTAATATTTATTGCTTGTTCATCATTCATTAAGTATGTAGTCATATGCAAGGTCATGTCTCAATAGATATTGTATTCTTTCTTTCATTTTTAAATTAATTTTTATTTTAATTTTTTTTCACAATTTATTCATTATATATGCCAATTGAAGCCCACTCCCCCAACTCCCCCCTGTCCCCCCCTCCCTTCCTCTTCCCCCCTATCTCTTCCTCATACTCCACTGAAAGGGGGAGTTCTCCACCATTGTCATCTGCTTATAGCTTGTTAAGTATCATCTGGACTGTTTGGATATTCTTCCTCCATGGTCTGGCAAGGCCGCATCATTAGGGGCGAGTGATCAAAGAGCAGTCAACTGAGTCCATGATAGAAGCAGCCCCTGGTCCCCTCACTCAGAGATCCGCATGGAGTCTGAGCTGCCAAATGGCTACATTTGAGCAGGGGATCTAGGTCTTATCCATGCATAGTCCTTGGTTGGTGCATCAGTCTCTGCAGGACCCCCTGGGCTCAGATATTTTTTTAGCTTTGTTGGTCTCCTTGTAGGGTTCCTGTCCCCTCCATTCTTACTGAAGAAAGTACAGTGAATTAACAAAAAAAAATGAGACCAGTAATTATGTTTCTAGTATCCTAATGTTATGTTAGTATAATAAATATTTTAGTGATGAATATAAATCCTGCTTTTATTCTTTTAAGTACACGAGTGTTTATGTTTGTGTATATCTCTGTATGGGTATGTAAACAGGAGTATGGATGCATTTAAAGGCTAAATGTCAGTCTGATATTTGTGAGCCTGGAATTGAGGCTGTTGTGAGCCACTGCAGTAACTAGACAAAGACACTGGGAGCCTAACTCAAATCTGCTACAGGAGTAGAATGTGCTTTTTAGGCTATCTATATAACCCCAATAATCCAAAGTATAAAGAAGATAATCTTTGCTTTATTGTTATAGCACCCTAGCTTGAATAGTTCAAAAATTAATATTTTTCTATGGTATAGGTATAATGAAACTATATTGTCTCTGACATATTTCTTTTCAGATTAATCAAGGAAAATGCTATTTCAGATCCTGGAAATTGTGTAATGAGATAGGAAATTTGGAAAAGAGGGAGTACATACAGGTTCCTGGGAAGGAGATTGGAACTTGGCTTTTCCATTATTCTTTGTTCTAGAATTCAGTACAAGAGTCTTGAAATAGTGGATACTAAATGGAGCAAACGAAGAGAAAGGCTCCCGAAGCTATCTCAAGAAAATACTTCCTAGTAATATGAGATGCTATAGACCTAAAGTTTTACCAAAATGACTACCCAAATATAAGCTAAACAAGAATGACAAAAATGGACATGCCAAACTGGAAGACAAAATATCCACAAAAAGAACTCTAGGTAACTGAAGAAAGCTGGAAATGGAAGTAACTATTTCCCAGGGAAGAACACAACAATTTGTTTATCCCATGCTAAATGATCAGGATTGAAAACATTCATACAAGTAACATTATATAGACTGAAAAGGTTGTATTTAAGAATATGTATGTGTATGTAATAAAAATTAATGAAAAAAAAGAGGCCATGAATTTGAAGGAGAGTGGAAAGTAATATATAGGGATATTTGGGGAGGGGGAGAAAAAGAAATTGATAAACATTGCAATTATATTATAATCACAGAAATTAAAACAGAAGACTTCAAGATATGGTATTTGATGGCATTTTCATTTCTGTAAAATTTTGGAAGATAGTCAAGCTTTCTCACAGTGTTGAGTTGGAATGTATAGCTAACATAACCCCCAAAATGTTGTTGCCATTTATTAACTTAAGTTAGCGTAACTTGTTCAGATAGGTTAATACAGCAGGACAGTCAATAACTGTAAGACTGAAAAATTAAATCTGGCAATAAAAATAATTATTGTGCAAAAAATATATTATATATATGTATACATATACCCAAATTATGTATTCAAAGTAAGTAGTTCTTGAATAAATAACCACATAGAACATGATTCAGAGAATCTGAGGATTCTGTGATCAAAAAACCTCCCTGTCCCTCATTTATATAGAAGATAGCATGGTTTTTCAAGCCCTGAAAAATTTACAGCATCACTGCTGAACATTCTTGGATATGATCTCATTTGTTACCTGCTTGTGCTCACCCCACAAGGATCTGCTTTCACTAGAAAAATTCGTATGTCCCCTTTCTCCCTTATCCACTTGCAAAGCATGTACTCACAGCCCTCTCTGTCCTTTAGCCCCAAGATTCCTGTAGATTTTAATACTCTGCCTCTATCCTGTGTTTCTTTGCAGTTGGTGTAACATTTGGATGTATGTAATGCTGAATATTTTAAATAAATGTGTAAGCATATCATGACACAGAATATTGAGTAATAAATAGTATCTACAGATCTTGAAAGATTTTTTATTAGGTAGTATTAATACTTGCAAGTATGTTGAAATTTTATTGGAAGAAAAAATATCAACATGTTTTCAGAGCCTGCATTTAATTAACAAGTTATTAATGTTATCATTATTGGATATTCTATTCAAAATCAGCTTCTTGAATTTTTTTTCTTCAATGACAGGAAGAAAACATGTGGACTACTTGGTTGAAGAAAACTGTTCATGCATTCTCAATTATCCTCTCTCTGAAGGATAGATGCATAGTCAGGCTTTTATGAATTATAAAGCATTGAAGATATTTATGTTCTGGAGCATATCATCTCTGTTCCACAGGAAGCAGATTAATCCACTAATGGTCCTGCTGTAACATATTGCATCTTTCAGAAAAAAATAACATTGATAATTATCTTGAAGATTCAGCTTAATTTACATGATTGTCAGAGTTAGCAATTTCATCTAAAAATATTAAGATTTTATATATATGACAACTTTAATGTTCATTGATACATATAAACACTGTTAATTTCTCTTATTTAAATTTGTCTAATAATTGGATTGTCATTAAATATGCAGTTCTGTATTAAATTACAGGAGTAATTTACCTAATCTACATGAAACAAAGATTAAAGACTACTAGCTTTCATCTTTGTAAGTTTAGAAAAGGGAAAAACAAGTCAGTGAAATTCAGAGTTTTATGTACAGGGAACAGACAGAATGCTAATGCCTATGTGAAGGTAATACTGAATCCCCCCAGCTTTTTATAAAATCATAACCCAAAAGAATATAGAGGTAAAACTTTCCATCAGGACTGGAGGAGGTATTGTAACATGTTCAAGGGTGATAAATAAAATACCCATTACTATATATATATATATATATATATATATATATATATATATATATATCTCCACACATTATGAAACACCATATTTATTATTTTTTTATAATTTTTTATATTTTTATATTAATCACAGGTTATTTACATTGTATCCCAGCCATAGCCCCCTCTCTCATTCCCTCCCAATCCCACCATCCTTCCCTAATCTCCTCCCTGCCCCTTTCCAAGTTCACTGATAGGGGAGGACCTCTTCCCTTTCCATCTGACCCTAGCTTATCAAGTCTCCTCAGGACTGGCTGAAATGTCCCCATCTGTGGCTTAGCAAGGCTGCTCCTCCCTCAAGGGAGGGGAGGGAGGTTTAAGAGCCAGCCATTGAGTTCATGACAGAAAGAGTCCCTGTTCCCCTTACTAGGGTACCCAGTTGAATCCTGAACGACCCTGGGCTACATCCGAGCAGGGGTTCTAGGTTATATACATACATGATCCTTGGTTGGAGATACAGTCTCATAAAAGACCCCTGTGCCATGATATATTAGGTCCTTGTGGAGTGCATGTCCTCTTCAGGTCTTACTAACTCCCCCTTCTTTCATATGATTCCCTGTACTCTGCCAAAGGTTTGGTTATGAGTCTTAATATCTGCTTTGATACACTGCTAGGTAAAGTCTTTCAGAGGCCCTCTGTGGTAGGACCCTGTCCTGTTAATTGTTTTCTCCTACATCCAATGTCCATCCCATTTGTCTTTCTAAGTGAGGATTGATCATCTTACCGTGGGTACTCTTTCCTGTTTATCTTCTTTTGGTGTATAAATTTCAGTATGTTTATCCTATTTTATAGGTCTATGTAAGTGAGTATATACCATTTGTATCTTTCTGCTCTGGGTATACCTCATTCAGGATGATCGTTTCTAGGTATCACCATTTGCCTGCATATTTCATGATTTCCTAATTTTGATTGCTGAGTGGGATTCCATTGTGTAAAAGTACCACCATTTCTGTATCCATTCCTCCATTGAGGGATATCTGGGTTGTATCCAGGTTCTGGCTATTATGAGTAAAGCTGCTATGAACATGGTTGAGCAAATGTCCTTGTTGTGTACTTGAGCAACTTTTAGATATATGCCTAGGAGTAGTAGGGCTGGATCTTGAGGAATCACTATTCCTAATTTTCTGAGAAAGCACCAAATTGATTTCCAAAGTGGTTGTACAAGTTTGCATTCCCACCAGCAATTGAGGAGGGTTCCTCTTTCTCCACAATCTCTCCAACATGTGTTGTCACTTGAGTTTTTGATCTTAGCCATTCTGATGGGTGTAAGGTGAAATCTCAGGGTTGTTTTGATTTGCATCTCCCTGATGGCTAAGGATGTTGAGCATTTCTTTAAGTGTTTTTCTGCCCTTCTACAATCCTCTATAGAGAGTTCTCTGTTTAGCTCCATACCCTACTTCTTAATTGGATTACTTGATTTGTTGCTTTTTAACTTCTTGAGTTCTTTATATATACTCGATATTAGCCCTCTGTCAGATGTAGGTTGGTAAAGATCCTTTCCTCAATCTGTAGGCTGTTGTTTTGTTTTGATGACGGTGTCTTTCGCTCTACAGAAGATTTTCAGTTTCTTGAGGTCCCATTTATTTATTGTTGTTCTTAGAGCTTGTGCTGTTGGTGTTCTATTCAGGAGGTAGTCTCCTGTGCCAATGAGTTCCTGGGTCTTCCCCAGTTTTTCTTCTAACCCCTTTAATGTGTCTTGTTTTTGGTTGAGATCTTGTTAATCCACTTGGATTTTAGTTTTGTGCAGGGTAATAAATATGGATCTATTTTCATTTTTCTCCATATAGACATCCAGTTGGACCAGCACCATTTGTTGAAATTGCTGTTTTTTTTTTTTTGCCATTGAATGGTTCTGGCTTTTTTGTAAAAAAAAAAAAAATCAAGTTTCCATTGGTCTTTGGGTTTATTTCTGGGTCTTCTATTAGGTTACATTGATCTGCTATTCTGTTTCTATGCCAATGCCATGCAGTTTTTATTACTATTGTTCTGTAGTACAGCTTGAGATCAGGGATGGAGATACCTCCAGATGACCTGTTGTACAGGATCATTTTGGAAATTTCTGGGCTTTTTGTTTCTCCATATGAAGTTGAGAATTTTTCTTTCAAGGTCTGTGAAGAATTGTATTGGTATTTTGATGGCAATTGCATTGAATCTGTAGATTGCTTTAGGCAGAATGGCTATTTTCATTATGTTAATCCTACCATCCATGAGCACAGGAGATCTTTCTATCTTCTGATATCTTCTTTAATTACTTTCTTCAGAGATTTGAAGTTTTTTTCAAACAGGTCTTTCACTTGCTTGGTTAGAGTCACACCAAGGTATTTTATGTTATTAGTGGCTATTGTGAAGGGTGATGTTTCCCTAATTTTTTCTCAGCCTTTTGTGTTTGTTATACCGGAAGGCTTCTGATGTTTTTGAGTTGATTTTGTATCCAGCCACATTGTTGAAGGTATTTATCAGTTGAAGTTCTCTGGTTGAGTTTTTTGGGGTCACTCATGTATACTATCATATCATCTGCAAATAGTGGTACTTTGAATTCTTCCTTTAAGATTTGAATCCCCTTGATCTCCTCTAGTTGTCTTTTTGCTCTAGCTACGATTTCAAGTACTATGTTGAAGAGATACGGAGACAATGTGCAACCTTGCCTTGTCCCTGATTTCAGTGGGATTGATTTAAGTTTCTCTCCATTGAGTTTGATGTCGACTATAGGCTTGCTGTATATTGCCTTTACCATATGCCTTGTATCTCTGATCTCTCCAAGTCTTTAAACATGAATGGGTGTTGGATTTTGTCAAATGCTTTTTTGGCATCTAAGGAGATGATCATGTGGTTTTTCTCCTCCAGTTTCTTTAAATGGTGGATCACATTGATAGATTTCCATATATTGAACCACCCTTGCATGCCTAGGATAAAGCCTACTTGGTCATGGTGGATGATCTCTTTTATGTGTTCTTGGATTTGGTTTGCAAGTATTTTATTGAATAGTTTTGCATCAATGTTCATAAGAGAGAGAGGTCTGAAGTTCTTTGTTTTTGTTGGGTCTTTGTGTGGTATAGACATCAAAGTGACTTTGGCTTCATAGAATGAGTTTGGTAATATTCCTTTTGTTTCTATTTTGTGAAATAGTTTGAAGAGAATTGGAGTTAGCTCTGCTCTGGAGGTCTGGTAGAAATCTGTGCTGAAACCATCTGGCCCTGGGGTTTTTTAGGAAGGGATATTTTTGAGGACTCCTTCTCTTTCCTTGGGGGATATGGGACGATTCAATCTTTCTACCTGATCTTGACTTAATTTAGGGAGATGGAATCTATCAAGAAAAATGTTCATTTCATTTAGATTTTCAAATTTTGTGGCATATAAGATTTTGTAGAATGACCTAGTGATTGTTTGGATTTCCTCAGTGTCTGTAGTTTTGTCCCCCTTTTCATTTCTGATTTTGCTGATTTGTATAGTTTCTCTCTGCTTTTTAGTTAGTTTGACTAAGGGTTTGTCTATCTTGTTGATTTTCTCAAAGAACCAGCTTTTGGTTTCATTGATTCTTTTTATGGTTTTATTTGTTTCTAATTGATTGATTTCAGCCCTGAGTTTGATTACTTCCAGCTGTCTGCTCCTCTTGTGTGTATCTACTTCTTTTTTTTTCCTAGGGCTTTCAGTTAGGCCATTAAGTTGCCTGTATGAGATGTTTCAAATTTCTTCTTGAAGACACTTAGTGCTCTGAGTTTTCCTCTTAACACTGCCTTCTTTGTGTCCCATAAGTTTGGGTATATTGTCCTTTCATTTTTATTGAATACTAGGAAGTCTTTAATTTCTTTCTTTATTTCTTCCCTAACCAAGCTGTCATTGAGTAGTGAGTTGCTCAGTTTCCATGTATGTGCAGGCATTTTGCTTTTTCTATTGTTGCTGAGGTCCAGCTTTAGACCATGATGGTCAGATAGGATGCAACGGATTATTTCAATCTTCTTGTATCTGCTGAGGCTTGCTTTGTGACCAACTATATGGTCTATTTTGGAGAAGTTTCCATGAGGTGCTGAAAAGCAGGCATACTCTTTTGATCTGGGGTGAAAAATTCAGTAGACATCTATTAGGTCCATTTGATTTAGGGTCTCTGTAAGTGCCCATGTTTCCCCTTTTTGTCTGACCAGATGGTCTCTGTCTTGGTGAGAGTAGAGTGTTAAGTCTCCCACTATTAAGGTGTTGGGATCAATGTGTGATTTCAGCTTTAATAATGTTTCTTTTAGAAATGTAGATGGTCTTGTTTTTGGGGCATAAATATTCAAAATTGTGATGTCCTCCTGTTGGAATTTTCCTTTGATGAAAAGGAAGTGCCCCTATTCATCTTTTTTGATTAATTTTGGTTGAAAGTCTATTTTATTAGATATTAGGATAGCTACTCCAGCCTGTTTTCTGGGTCCATTTGCTTGAACAACATTTTTCCAGCCCTTTACTCTGAGGTAGTGTTTATCTTTGTTGCATAGGTGTGTTTCTTTGATGCAGCAGAATGTTGGATCCTGTTTCTGTAACCATTCTGTTAGTCTGTGTCTTTTTATTGGAGAGTTGAGTCCATTGATGTTGATAGACAATAGTGACCAATGACTGTTAGTTCCTTTAATTGTGGAGTTGGTGGTCTTACTATGATTTATTGCTCTTTTTCTTTTAATTTTTGTTGGGAAATTATCTGTATTCTATATTTTCTTTGGTATAGTTGTTTTCATTGGATTGGAGTTTTTCTTCTAGTATCTTGAGTAGGGCTGGTTTGTTGTGTAGATATTGCTTAAATTTAGTTTTTTCATGGAATATTTTGTTTTCTCCATCTATGTTGATGGAAAGCTTTGCTGGGTATAGTAGTCTGGGTTGACATCTGTGTTCCCTTAAAGACAGCATGACCTCTGCCCAGGTCCTTCTGGCTCTCTTAGTTTCTGATGAGAAGTCTGATGTGATTCTGATCAGTCTACCTTCATATGTTACTTGACACGTTTCCCTTGCTGCCTTTAATATTTTTTCTTTGTTTTGTAGGTTTAGTGTTTTGACTATGATGTGACATGAGGTATTTCTTTTTTTTGTCTAGTCTAGTCGGTGTTCTGTAGGCTTCTTGTATGTTTATGGACATCTCTTTCTTTAAGTTGGGAAAATTTTCTTCTATGATTTTCTTAAAAATAGTTTCCAGTCCTTGAAGCTTGGAGTCTTCTTTTTCATGTATTCCTATTATTCTTAGGTTTCATCTTTTCATGGTGTCCTTCATTTCTTGGATGTTTTGCGTTTGGGATTTTTGTGATTTTACTTTTTCTTTGACAGAGGTATCAATTTTAGCAAGTGTATCCTCAGTTCCCGAGATTCTCTCTTCCATCTCTTATATTTTGTTGGTGATGCTTACCTTTGTGGTTCCTGATCTTTTCTCTATGTTCTCCAGTTCCATGTTTTTTCTCTGTTTGTGTTTGTGTTTTTTTTATATAGATTCTAATTCTGTTTTCATGCTTTGTACCATTTCCTTCATCTGATTGAATGTGGCCCCTATTTTTTTGTTTGTTTCCTCTCTATATGTCTCTAATTGTTCCTCTACATGGGCAGTTACATTCTTCTGTATTTCTTTGAGAGCTGTGTTTATTTCCTCTTTTTTTCCTCTAATAACTGCATAAGCATAGCGTCAAAGTCATTTTCCTGTGTTTCCGCTGAATTAAAATATTGATTGATTTTGGAGTTTGCTGGTAGGGCCATGGTGTCCTGATTTTTGTTGGGTGAGGTCTTATGCTGACGTTTGGCCTTTTCCTTATATGTAACTTTCACTGTTTGTTCCTTGAGTCTGAACTTCAGACTGGAACCATCTTTCTCTGGTGTCTGGAGTATTCTTCAGGAAGATCAGGGAGGTCCAGTGGTTTGAGAGTGTGTGCTGTTGCTTCTGCTGTTCTTGAGGGAGGAAGAACCACTGGCACACAATTGTTGCAGGGGAGTAAGTGTGTGTGTGTGTGTGTGTGTGTGTGTGTGTGTGTGCATATGCAAAGTGTGTCTTGAAGGGGAGTGCTAGAGAGTGTAGGTGCTTGGAATATGGGGGTTGGGCGCAAGCCCAGGAGGGGATGTGGATCCTAGCTTGATTAGCAAGTGCAGATTGTGGGCACAAAGTGCCTGTGCGGGTTTCCTGCATACCCAGTGGTCTACAGTCTGTGGCGGGCTTTGCAGGTTGGACTCTGAGGTCTGTGGCTGATGTTGCAGGAGGGACATGTACTCTGTTGTGGGCTCTGGGTGCCTGGCCCTGTGTTCTGTGCTAGAAGCTGTAAGCACAGCAGGCTGGGCTCTGCTCTCTGAGTCGGGAAGTGCTATGTGCTTCCTCTGCCTCCTCCCCCTCAGGCAAAGCTGGAGATAGGAGGTCATGGGGGAAATGCAAGGGTTTGAGTGTTCCCAGTCTCAGATCTCAAGGAGATCTGTGCTTGGAGCAGCAGCACTGTGCTCCTTGCAAGTTGCTGTGTGCACTGGGGGCTGCCTCCTCTGCTTCAACTGCTGGTTGGGGTACCTCCACTGCTGCCTCTGCTGCAGGCTTGGCTACCTCCACCTCTGCTTCAGGCTATTACAGGGAAGTGCCCGGGAATCAATTCCCCAGGAGAAGTCCATGGAGATGTTCATGGTTGACCTGTGTCCTATTCGACTCAGATCAGGTTTTGTTCCCCTTCTCCCCAGACTCTTCGTACTGGGTTCCATAGTCCCTCGACTCACCATTTCAGCTCCTCTGAATATGGTACGTGCTGGTCGTCGCCATCTTGGATCGCCCCACAATATAATTTTTAAAGTACAAATTAACATTCTGTTACTTAGCAAAATATCCAGATACTTTTGCTTCTTAGAAAATAAAAGACTAGATGCATCATAGAGTTCTCTTAAAAGTGATATGTAAGTAACAGCTTAGGCTATCTTAAGCCATTTTCATTAAAAATAGATTTTTAAAAATACAATATATTCCAACTACTGTTTTACATGCCCCAACTCCTCTCAGATATTCTTCACTTTCCCGCTCAAACCTTGTCTCTCTGTCATTAGGGTACAGAAATGCATATAAAGAATAATAATAAAATAAAATAGATAACATAAAAACAAGAGAACCATGATAGGACAAAAACAAACTGAGAAAAGAGAAGGAAAGAAAAAACACACATAGAAACAGAAGTCTCACCTCACATACACAGAAGAGAGAAAGAGAGAGAGAAATAGAGAAACCCCATGAAATATAAAGCTGGAAACAATCATATATATGCAAAAGACCTAGAAGCTGGCAAAGAAAAAAAGAAAAAGAAAACCCTGATAAAGTATGATGAGACAAAGAATCCCCAAACTGTCACTGAGACCATTATGTTTTGGCTATCTACTGCTGGGGACAGGGCTTATGCTTAAGGGTGGTTTGTATATTAAGTGTGACACATTGAAAAAAAAAACTATGTTTTCACTTGTGAGTAGTTATCAGTTAGAGCTAGCTTCTGGGTTAGGGCTGTGAGCTTGTACCCACTTCTTTTCTTAGTGTTGGTACACCCTATGGTCCAGACCTGCGCAGAACTGGTGCATGCTGCCACAGTTTCTGTGAGTTATTATGTGCATTGGTCCTGCTCTGTTTAGAAGAACTTGTGTCTTTGCTGTATTCCCTCTTACAATATTTCTGCATACTCTTCTGCAGGGTCCCCTGAATACTAAGGGAACAGATTTTGTGGAGTTATCCCTTTTAGAGCTCAGTGACCCAAGACTTCTCATTCCCTGTGTATTGGAGAGCAGTGGCTCTTTGTATTTGTTCCCATGTCTTGGAGGAGGAAGCTTTTCTGATGATGTCTTAGCAATACCCTGCTCTATGAGTAGAGCAGAATGGCATTAGGTGTGATTTTATTTATACATTCCTTTAGTAAAACAGTAGTATTTGGTTTCCTCTAGGTCCCTAGTCTATCTAATCTCAGTTACTTTGCCCCTTGAGCAGAATGGGGGTATCGTCTATCTCATGGAGTGTACCTTAAATTCGATTAATTATTGGTTGGTTAATTCTACAAGCTTTGTGCAACTATTGCTCTAGCATATCTTGTGCAAAGGTCACCATTGTAGCATGAAGGGTTTGTAGATGATTTTTATTTCCCTTTGTCCTTTAATAGCATTCAGAGTAGCTTGCTGTACCAAGAACCCTAGTTAAACTCATGGTAGGCATTAGCTCAGTTTCTCCATGTTCAGTGAATTGTGTATGCATTGTCTTCATCATCTTGTCATCAATTTTTAAAAAGCAAGCAAAATCCTTGCCAATAACCTAGGTTGCTTGGGGATTCATCCCAAGGTTCCCCTCCGGCTAACAACTAGATTGGTACTTTCTTCCATAAGTAATAATGATGAAAATTTTTAGGTCAATAAATTTTAAGAAAGGCATTTTATATTATATCTTATGTAACTATCATCACTAACATCATTGCTATCATCATTTTCATCATCATCACCTGTTCCTATTATTTATCAAGTCCAGTCCTCAGAGATCAAGCCTAAAAAAAACAGCAACAAACAAAGAAACAAAAACATGGACTAAGTGCTGAGGTCTCTTGTATCATTAAATGATGATTTAATGAAACATTGGACCTGGAAAGCACAAAGATATATGTGAAGACCCATATTTAGAAGAAAACATAGCTCCACTTTATGCTATGATAGAATTAAAACTATTTCTCTACCGATGTATATGTTAAAAGTTCAAAATCCTGAGAAAGTTAGTGTGATATGATGAACTCCATCATGTATGTACTTCTGGACCTATAATAAGAAGGAACATTAGGTAGAAGTATAGCTTGTTAATCTAGCTGTGTTTGTGAGTGAGGTATTTATATGCAAATAACATCTGGTTCACCAGTGCTCATGATTTCTACTACACCCTAACCTAGATAAAATGAGTAGGGAGATATTTTAAGAGGCTACTATAATAATTCAATTATCAAGGTTTGAAGACTAAATTCTGATACAAAGAAGAACAGGCAATGCATTCTGATATTCAAATAAATATTTTTAAAAATGTGATGATTTTCATCTACTCTGAAATAATCATAGCCAAGAGAGTCAATTGATAGGAATTTATAGAAATGAATTTTAATCCTTAGTAAATGTACACTGTAATGATATATTAAATTTTGATTTGTTCTAGTAATAGAGATATTAGAAAAAGTCAACAAAATAGAAAGCACTATTCCTTCAAATAATTTTAAAGTTAATTTTTAAAATTCTTAATGTTATGAAATAATTGGCACAAAGTTTATGTTAAGAAAGAACTTAGTAAAATAATATGAAAAATGTTTAGACTCAAATTGCTGTGTGATTCCTGAGATAAAATAAGTAGAACTTTGAGAAAGAAAGAATGTCTTATGATTTATATTTTAAAAAAATATTTGAACAAAAATTCAAATCTACCAATTTATACTAATAAAAAAAACACTGAATTGTGGATATTGCAAAAACAAATAAGGATGATACTTCCAGAACATTGCTAGCTGTTAATATATCCTGATGCCTGAGAAACACTGTTTAAATGATCCCCATAGGTTCATATGAAGGCTCTAAAACAAGAACATTTTATTTTGATAACTTTTCATTTGCATATTAGACATCCATATATGAGTAGGAGCATTTAAAGAAAAAAAAAGAGTAGTAAATTTTGGTATCTCACAGATGCCCAGAACAAAGATGTAAAAAGGTCCATAAAAAGAAAAAGTGGACTACATTGCCTTGATGTACTGACTTTCATTTTGAAAGATCACACAGCTTTTTTCACAGATTTAACAACCTGACATACAAAGATCACTTCAGCTTCTGCTGAAATACAATCAGCCTAGGGGTGAAGCTCACCTGTTATTAAACTGCCTCTGGCAGCACTACAAAATAGTTTAGTACAGAAGATAAAAGAGAAGGTCATACCTCATTAAAACTTCTAGGAGAAGTTACCACAGGGCTAGTGAATCTTGAGAAAGAACTGGCTCCATCCAGAGTGAAACCTCAGTATATAATGAAAGAGATGGTATAGGAGGAAAAGGAGAAATCATTTTATTCTCTCAGTATCAAGAAGGTAGAAATCTAGGCAGCAGACCAGTGAATGTGTCTGTCTACACACTGTGTAAGGTGTGTCCCTCCCTCTCCTTCCCACCACAACTAATAACTGTTGGGGAAAGAATCAGGTTGGGAAAAGGGACCAATTTATCAGAAGGTATACAATGACAAAAGGTTCGCTTCAGTTTTGTTAGATACTGCATGTAGGTTTAAATTTTTCATTTTCTTTGTGTATGTGGTATATGCATGTCTATGCTCAGCATATGTGGGCATGTGTGCAGAGAAGAGAAAGTCATGGTCATACTCTGTCATGCTCCTCTCCATATTCTCTGGAGACAGGGTCTCTCTTTCAATCTGACATTTGGCAATTCAGGATGCTGTCTGGCCAGTGAGATACCAGGATCCACTTGTGTCTGTTCTGAAATGCTAGGGTTACATTCGTGCAAGTTATTTTTTCATTAGTTTATTTATTTGTTAATTGCACATCCCAATTGCAACCCACTCCCTCTTCTTCCCCCAGTCCCACCCTCCCACCCACTTCCCCCAAAACCCCCTCTTAGGTATCAACCTACCATAGTATATAAGGCTTTTCAGATAGGAACCTAACATAACTGTAATCTGAGAAGCTTCATTCATCAAATAAAGGAAACGGATGCAGAGATCAGGCCAGTTTTTATGTATACTCTGAGGATTTGACATCATGTCCTCATTTTTGATCAACAAGGGCTCTTATACACTAAGTCATCTCTCCATGAATATGAAGACATTGATAGTCACTCAACTTACCAATAGGTAAAGAAATACTTTCCACAGTGGTTGGATAATGAAAAGTCTTGAAGTAATGCCAAATTCCTGAAAACTGCTCACTTGGAGTCTTTCATGTTCCACCTGACTTCACTCATCAGCCTGTGGAGGACTGCAACATTGTGTGTGTGTGTCTGATGGTTACAGTAAACACTCAAGATTAATACTTCACACTGCATTTTTTCTACTCTTTAAACCATCTCACCAAGGAATTTCATTTCTAGTATTCCCAACATTCAGCTATTATTGGCAAAGAAAATTATTGTGAATGACTGTTTTTCCAATAGACATATCTCACAATAAATTTTGGAAGGAAATATCCATCTTGGGAAGTAACTAATATACATATAATAGTATTATATAATATATAATATATTATATAATATATACTATATAATAGTAACTAACATATATATATCATTATTTTTAGAATACATCAAAAATTGAAGGCATCGAGACATATGTGATGTTAGCAACCATGGCTACAGAAGTGATCATTTTGAAAATTCAGAACACTTCCATTTAGAGACTATGGATTAGATCCTTTAATGCGGAGTTTAGAATGGTTGCTTGCCAAGAAATCAGTCAACCAGTCTTCTGAGAGCCTATCACTCACCTTATTAGGCTGGTGAAAAATAGATCTTAGTAATTTCAAGTTCATTCCCTCAGAGTTCTGACTCGTTGGAGGGCTAATTGTGAAGAATGCAAATTCCGCAGTGACATGAAAACATTCCAGGTCAAATACAAGTACTACTGAAGAGTTTGACACAAAGATCTCTGATTTTAAAACAGTATGTCTGAAGTTAAAAAAGTAAAATATATGTCGGCTAGTAAAAATTGTTTATTTAAGATGTTTTTCCATTATGCCTTTATCATCTTTCATAAAAGAATGTAGATACAAATTCCCCATGCGACTTAAAACCAGAATCTTCTCAGCTTCCAAAATAAAACATGATTCTTTTACATAAATATTCAGCCATTTCTGTTGTCTCTTCCTTGAGCTCTTGAACTGGTCACACATTCAGACATTCATCTAGCCACATGGCTATCCTGAATCAAAACTTTGTTCCTCAAAACATATAAACATTAATAGATCATATTTACCAAATTTTCAAATGAAGCTTAAATCATATAGATTAAAGTTATAACAGATAGGTATATGGATATAATATTATGAAAGCATCCACAAAAATTCTGTCAAAATACAGAAAGTAGGTATGCTAGGGGTTAACTACAGTGATACCCCACTTACATCATCCTGGGTTTAATCCCCAGAATGGGAAGTGATAAAAGAAGAAAGAAACAAGTTATCATTGCCAAAGTACCTTTGCCATAACATGATAAAATGGAAATGATAAAATTTCACATTAGATGGTTTTGCCTGTCTGAACTAAGGAAAGGAATCACAAACTGCTACTGTCTTTCATTCAACTTTTGATCTCTATTTATAATATTGGCTGTACTGCTGTGACTTCTTCCTACCTAGTGTTTGATATACCATTAAGTTCCAAGTTCTTATTCATCAAAAGATATTGATGGCACTTGTTTACAATTTTACAAAATTTACAAAAATGTCCATATGAACGTTTCTCTCATATTCTAGAAATATTTCTTCTGTATTCCATGTATAGGAATTAACTAATAATTCAAAAATTAAATAAATTTCTTGAAGGTATAATAAATTTATATTTAATTTTGTTAGGAACGATGCATTTTACAAGGTAGTTTCCTTATTTCACTCTATTGAGAGTGCTAATATCTGCTTCCAATTTTGGCTGCACAGTTTGTCTCTGAAATTTCAAAAAGCATGACAAAGTTTCTATTTATTCCATCAACCACAAACAATAAAAATTATCTTCTAATTTTATGAGAGGAGCACACAAGTCAATCCACAAATTCCCTTGATCCTCCTTAATCAGTGGCCTCTCAACCTATATTATTTGTTCATGTAGTTTTCGTTTTGTTCATACTGACAAAATTTAGTTTTTTAAACAATTCTTTAATTGAACAACATACATATAAATTGATTCAAAATCCGTGGTTTTTACAGAATACTGAAGTAACAAACATTGTTTATAGAGAAAATGTCAGGACTTTGTATAACAAAAAATTATATTTAAACATAATCTTTTTATATTCTTTAAATATTTTAGGATAGGTCTATATATAATATATGTATATAAGGCACACACACACATACCTTACATGCAAACACACTAATACCCTGGGATGTTATACTTTTCAACTATGGAGATTCTTCTGTAGAGCTAGATAATTTATGGATGTCATTTTTATCTGTCTTTTTCTGCATTTTTTTCCTGGTAGTTTGTGTGCAAAATTTGATTTTTAAAGAGTTCTAGAGTTGCTAAAGTGCAGCATGTACATAACTTGATACACATTTATTTTCATACAGAATTTATATGATATTTTAGTTTTCTAAAATTTCAGCCTAACTCTTCAAATGTATCAAATATTTATATTTTATATAAATGAAAACATATAAAACAAATATATGATATTTTTTCTATATCCATATAGCCTATTGAAGAATTGATGATTGTGTGGCTCTTGTCTGTCCCTGTTCCCTTCTTCTCACTAGAGGAACTGTTGTTCTGTATTCTTTACCACAGTGTATATACATATATGTTTTTATTTTACTGTTATTTTGCTTTGTATTACTAAGTAAACACTTGAAAAGCCCATTTATTTCTGAATTTTTCTAATTATTCCTTTTTTATCTGGACAATATTATATTTCTACAATTTAAGGGGCAATGTCCGTATTTTTTTCTACCAAAAATTAATTCTCCTACTTGGCAATTACACATAATCTGCTGCAGTACCACATTAATTCATAGATGATATAAACTCTTATTTCCTTAATATAATCATTCTAGATTTTAGAAGCCTCTCTTTGCTCCCTACACTATTAATTTAAAAACATTATATTTCCTTTGTTTGTGTATTTGTACTAGACACAGTAATCACATTTATAAAGATGTATCACTTAGAAAGACAAATGGGATAGACATTGGAAGTAGTAGAAAACAAGCACAGGAACCTACCAGAGAGGGCCTCTGAAAGACTCTACTTAGCAGTGTATCAAAGCAGATGCTGGGACTCATAACCAAACCTTTGGCAGAGTGTAGGGAATCATATGAAAAAAGGGGGAGTTAGTATGATATGGAGAGGACAGGAGCTCCACAAGGACCAAATATATCAGAGCACTGGGGTTTTTTTGAGACTGTTTCTCCAACCAAGGACCATGTATGGATACTTCTGCTCTGATGTAGCCCATGGTAGTTCAGTATCCAAGTGGGCACCCTAGTAAGGGGATCAGGGACTATTTCTGATATAAACTCAATGACTGGCGCTTTAACCCCCCCCCCAAGGGGGAGGAGCAGCCTTGCTAGGCCACAGAGGAAGATATTGCAGCCAGTCCTGTAGGTACCTGATAAGCTAGGGTCAGATGGAAGGGGAGGAGGACCTCCCCTACCAGTGGACTTGGAAAGGGGTAGGGAAGAGATGAGGGAGGGAGGAAAGGTGGGATTGGGAGGGGACAAGGGTGAGGGCTACAGCTGGGATACAAAGTGAATAAATTATAATAAAATGTATTAAAAAAGAAGAAAAAAGAGAAATGCTAACTTAGCTTTGTCTGTTTGGAACAATAGTTGTTACTGATAGCTATATTAATTGGAATAAAATATTATCAATGAATACAAAATATATAAACCTGATAAGACTAGTATTTCCATAATAACAGCATGATTTTTGCCTGTTATATAAGCAAAGCCTTGTTATAGAAGTCCGGTATTTTAAAATAACTGGTTCTCCCTCTTCCAGCAGCTTTCAATTGCCAATAGCTTCTAGATTAAATATGACACTTCTTCCCACCTCTTCTGTATAATATGGAATCTACATGTTGAGATTTGATCTGTCTTAGACTTGCACAAGCCATGAGCATGCTTCCACAATTTCAGTGAATTCATAGATAGCTGCACTGTTATATCCAGAAGATATCCTTTCTGTTTCTGTCTCTTAAATGCTTTCTGCTCCTTCTACACTGATCTTTAAGCCCTGAGAGGAGGGGTGTGATATAGATATTTTAGTAAGGGCTGAGCTTTTTAAAGTAATATTTTCTGTACCTTGATACTTATTAGTGTCTGGGTTAATCACTACCTACTAAAAACAGAAACTAATCACTCAGTTTTGAGAGATACATTAATCTGTGAGAAAATAATAAATGATTAGGAGTTTCTTTAAAACTGTAGCCCAGTTGATCTTCTTGTGGAGCTCCTGTTCCCTCTGGGTCCTTTTATCCTTCCTCTGACTTTTCCACAAGGCTCCCTGTGCTCCACCCAATGACTGGCTGTGGGCCTCAGCATCTGTTTCTATCAGCTGCTAGATTGAGCCATGCTAGGCTGTAAACATATCAGAGTATAGTTAATTGTGTCAGGGGTTGGCTGTTTCCCCTGGGGTGAGTCTTATGTTGAGCCAATTATTAGTTGGACATTCCCTCAATCTCTGCTTTATTTTTGTCCCTGCCCTTCATTTAGACAGGGTAAGTTTTGGGTCAAAACTTTCGCAGGTTGATTGGTGTACCCCTCCCTCCACTAGGAATCCTCTGTAGTTAGAAGGTGGTCTTTTCAATATCCATGACTCCTTTTACTAGGAGTCTTAGCTAGAGTCACCCTCATATCCTCCCATGAGCATACCCTGCCATAATTAATGGGGGCCCAAAGGCGTTCTGTGGAGACTGAAACTCCAACCAAGGACTATGCCTGGACTGGACCTAGGACCCTTACATAGATGTAGCCAATATGCAGCTTACTCCTCATATAGGTTTACCTATTGAGGGGAACAGGGGCTGACTATGACTTGGACCATGCTGCCTGCTTTTCCATCACCTTCACCTGGATGGGCTACCTTGCCAGGCCACAGGGGAAGAGGATGCATTTAGTCCTGGTGCAATGTAATATGCTGTGGTAAGTGGGTGGGGATCCTCTTCTCTGAGTAGTAGGAGAAGAAAAATAGGGGAAACAGGGAGGGAGAGTGGGGCCAGGAGGAGAGGAAGGAGGGGGCTATGACTGGTATGTAAAATAAATAAGTAAAAATTAAGAAAATAAGTGTGGCCCCTGGTAAGTTCACTGTGCTCACTGGAAGGCCACACACCCAAGAACACATGGAAAACTCAAATTAAAGTTGGTGAATATAAAAAACAATACAAACAAATAAACTAATTAACAAAACAAGGAAACATTTGGAGGGCTGGAACAGGAGCATGGATCTAGAAAAACAGGAAAAAGGAGTGAATATAACCTAGTACAGTGTATGGAATTCTTACAGAAAAAACATATATACATATAGTTACATATATATATGTATATATATGCATATATATGTAAATATATACAGTTATATATATGCATATAGTTATATATATAATTAGTTACATATATATGTAGTTACATATATAGTTACATATATATGTTACACACATTATAGTTATATATACAGTATATATATATATATATATATATGTGTGTGTGTGTGTGTGTGTGTGTGTGTTTGTTTTCCAAGACAGGGTTTTTCTGTATAACCTTGACTGTCCTAGACTTGCTATGTAGACCAAGCTGGTCTTGAACTCAGAGATCCTCTTGCCTCTACCTCCCTGAGTGCTAGGATTACAGATGTGAACCACCAGTCCCAGCTTCTTAAAATATTTTAAATACAGTGTTTTCATTTTCTTTTTCAAATTGTGTAGAAACAATTTGTATCTGTTGTAGCATGAGATAATCTCTTCAAAATAAAGTTTGTACTTTTAATGTTTTATAGACTCCACTTAAAAAAAACTCGCTACACATACTTTTCTAAAGATATGGTAAATGAATATAAATTGGTATTCATGATTATGGCATTATCATATTTTTGTAATATTAAATATTTCAATTATATAAGCATTGCTGACAATCACATAATTGCTTAATTTTATGGCAAAATGAGAGTCTACATCATAACAAAATTTGTGAGTAATATAAGTTGTGTCAGATCTCACCCCACATACGCCAGTTCTGAACGGAAAGTAAAGATTTTCGTGAGGGAACTCTGCAGACCTCACTATCAGGTGCAGATGAAACATTAATGTCGAGACCATGAGGTTTTATTAGTACAAAAAGCTAAATTTTCATCTAGGAACGATCAAAGCAGGGGCAGATGTAATCCAAAGATCATTTTTTATTTTGGCAAGCAAAGTTATAGGAGGACTCCTGTGAGTCTTACCAAGTTAATGTCAATGTAAATGACACAGAGTAAACTCTATTTCATTCTGTGTGCTGGAACCCATTAAGTTCAAGTGGGCAATAAAAATCTACTTTCAAACTCATCTATCCCTCTGAATAATGACTTTAAATGACTTTCTTGCTCTTTTTTTTCTTCCAAGATAAATGCATTAAAATTCAATAAGTAGATTGCTATTAAAGTAATAAATATTTTATTTTAGGAGGAAAATGAAGTTCATGAATTCAACATTCAAAACATTTAGGTATGTTATTTTAAAGGAAAAAGTGAGGAATCTATTTTAGTTCCGAGGTCAATTTTTCTAATACATAGAATATTGAAAAGTATTGATTCTATAGGTAATATCATAAATATTTAATATGTATTCACTCTTCCTTTTATTCCTCACTGTTCTACTAGCATAAAGGGATCAAACTGATGAGATGTTTGGTAATTAAGTGTTGAAACACTTTAAGTGAGAATATAGGAGAAAATATAGAAAAGAACAATGAAACAAATGTCATATCCCAGATGCATTTTGATTTTTGTATTACTTCAGTTTTGATTTGGATATAAAATAATACTAAAGGTTAGTGAGTTGGACACATGGTCCCCAGGAGAAAGTGCCCATAATAAGTGCTATTTTTTTGTGAAATAAATAGATCATAATAAAGTATGGTAACTTTTCAATAGATTAAACCATTGACGACCTTATACCTGGATAACATAAGTAAGGCATTGTTGCAGGAATCAGGCCATGGATAGCATACTATTGAATGGTATGTTTTGTCCCTAGACTTGTCTTTATTTGTCTGCTTCTTCAATGGCATAACATGAGCAGCTTTACCCTCTGATGATATTCTTGGCATGATGCCTCTGCCTTTCCTTACTCCTAAAAATGATGGTGTCAACTTTCCAGGAACTGAATCCCCAAATTGTGAACGAAAATAAACTTGTTATACTTTGCTTATTTTTTCTTTTGTGATTTTGTCACACTGACAGCTTACTAACAATTTCAAAGAAAGAAATAAAAAGATGAGTAAAAATGTGTGTGTAAGGATGTTTAGGTGGAACCTTTAAATTGTTAATCAGAGGAAACTCCCCACTTAAATTTTTAACATGGGGTGCACCATTTTAAAGGGAGAACAGTACTGTAACCTAGTGTAGCCAAATACTTTAAAATCATCACTTGCCTTAGAGGCTAGAGGTGTATTTGTTTGAAACACAGCCAACGTGTAGAAAAGATGGTAATAGAACGAATCTGTCCACTATTTCCATTTCTTAATTAAATTTTTCTCCCCTATCATATACTGGCTCCCTTACTTAATTTAATTCAATTTGTATTTGTGAACCCGCTCAGGTGTTTGTGCCATCTTTGATTTTTATTAAGTATTCATACACACGAATCTGTATCTACATATCTCAGTCTCTCTCTATTTCCTTGTAATTTCATTTGATTCATTATTCTTGGACTCTGAATATGGTGAACTTTCAGAAGAGCAATGCTGTTTGATTGTTTTCAGACTTGTTTCCCTGATGAGATTCTTTGTTGTTTGAAAAATTTTAAATGTAAACATCAGTACATAGTGCTCCCTTCCCTTCCTTCCCTCCAAACTTTTCTCTCCTTGCATTCACTTCCTCTCAAATTCTGGACTCATTTTCTTTAATTGTTGACAAATATATGCATAATTACATACATATATAAGCACATAATTCCTAGTCTGTTCTATATTCATTGTACATATGTAATTCTTAGACCTGATCAATTGGCATTAGGTCTACAGTGGGGGGGGGGTGTGATGCATATTCCTAGGGACAGATAATTCTCCTTTTCTCTCTCGTCCTTAGTTGCCTGTAGTTCTTTGTCAGGAAGTAGGGCTCCATTAGATTTCTTCCTCCTATATTAACATTCATTGACATAATTTTTCAGGTCTCGTTTAGGCACCCATATTGTTGAGGTATCATGAGCATAGCTTTCTTGTCATTTCTAGGAGAAATGTTCTCATAGAAGAAACCTTGGTCTTCTGCCTTTCCCAAACTTTCAGCTCCTCTTCCAGGCCGTTCTCTGAGCCTCAGGTACAAGAACATTGTTGTAGACATACCCATCATTAGAACAGGGTACCACAGAATCAGTTTTGTGTTTTGATCAATTGTGTTTTCTTTGTAGTGTTCACTGTCGAAATGTTTTTTTGATAAGGGCTATTATTCCCTTTTCAAGTCTCTGATTGGGTTGAAGACTAGATAGTTATAATTTTACTACAATGAAGGTTAGTTGTTTAGGAACTAAGACAAATTTTTTAGGTCTAAAAAGAAATTTTAAGGTCTTGATAAATGTTTTTAGATTGATAAACCCAAGATATGATAAGAAAGTGATTTACTTGTTTTTATTGTTTTTTTAAATTTTTAATTGTTTCATTTTACATCTCAATCACACAACCCCATCTTCTCCTGGTTGAACCCTTCCTTTCTCTGCTCCCTGCACTCTGCTCAAAATTTGGGTGTGAGTCTCAGCATCTGCTTACATCATAAAATTGGCAGGTAAATGCATGGACCTGGAAAAGATCATCCTGACTGAGGTAACTCAGACCCAGAAAGACACACATGTTATTTACTCAATTATAAGTGGATATTAGCCATATAATACAGGATAATCATACTACAATCCACAGACCTAAGTACACTAAGTAACAAGGATGGCCCTAGGAAGGATGCTTAATCTTCACTCAGAAGAGCAAATAGAATAGGCACTGGAAGCCACTGAAGAAACAGAACAGGACTGGATCCTAACATAGATATCCTCTGAAAGACTCCACCCACCAGGGAATCAAGAGTGATTTATGTTTATGACTTTGGACTTACCAGGGTAGGGTAGATAGTGGAATACTTTTTAAAATACAAATACAAATAGACTGAACACTGTAAATGTAATTCTTGTGTGATAATTCAAATTGTTGATCTTACTGTGTATATTTTATTGATATTGGAAAAAAAGTAATTAAGAACAATCAAAACAAATGGGAGGATATGAAGCAGAAGGTTCTTCTTTCTTTGGAAACTCAGCTGTGTCACGTAAATATATATATATATTTTGTCCCAAGTGTGGGATATGGAAATTTTCTCTCCATCCCCTACACTCTCCCCAATTCCTTACCCTACCCAGTGAAAACAGCCCCTGCAGAAAACAGTCCCAAAGAAAAGGGCTTGATGTTTTTCAGCTGAAAGTTACTTTGTTAGAGGGGCGTGTCTTTTGTGAGCTGGAAAACATCCTTGTGAGAAGGGATAAATAGAAGCCTATAGACAGTGAGACGAAACTTTTGCATCCCTATGCTTTGCAAAGGTTTGGATTATTCACTAGTCTTTGCAGTCAGAAATGCTCTAGGGAACTGTACCTGATGCTTTGGTGTACTTTTGCCACTTAAGTGATCTCCTGTCTTTTGGGCAGAGTCAGGCCACTTCTACTGAACTGTTCTGCTTCTGCTGACTCATGTTGCTACTGCTGCTTTGCTGTTTTATTGGACTGCTGATATCCTGAGGACTGTGTTCGCTAATTCCCAAAGATCCCATCAACCTTTATTAGCAGGAAGTAAGCAAAAGAGGTCTATAGCCCCTTTCTGTACTAGTCTCCTACCTATGATCTGTGGGGAAGAAGGGAAATAAAGGCATTTAAGGTACCACAAACATTCCCCACTGAGCTCATTGATACTCAAATAAACTTATTTGAAACAGCAAAAAAAAAAAAAAGAACTTTAAATAAAGTGGGTATTTGAAATGTCTAAGACTTGTTACTTATTTTCTTTATGTGGATTGTAGTAGGGTTATACTGTATTTTATACTTAATATCTGCATATTAGTGAATATATACCATGTGTGTCTTTCTGGGTCTGAGTTAACTCACTCAGGATGATCTTTTCTAGATCCAACCATTTGTCTGCACATTTCCTGATGTCTTTGTTTTTTAATAGCTGAATAGTATTCCACTGTGTTGATATTACACAGCTTCTTTATCCAATCTTTGGTTGAGGGAAATCTGGCTTGTTTTCAGTTTCTGGCTCTTACAATAAAGCTGCTATAAACACTGTTGAACAAATGTCTTTGTTTTATATTAGAACATCTTTTGCATATTTGCTCAGGAGTAGTATAGACGGGTCTTGAAGTAGAACTGCTCCCAGTTGTCTGAGAAAATGCCAGATAGATTTCCAAAACAATTGTACAAGTTTACATTCCCACCAGCAATGGAGGAGTGTTTCCCTTTCTTTATAACCTCATCAGCATGTGCTGTCACTTGAGTTCTTGAGATTAGCCATTTTGATAGGTGTAAGATGAAATCTCAGAATTGTTTTGATTTGTATTTCCCTGATGACTAAGGATGTTGAACATTTCTTAAAGTGCTTTTAGGCCATTCAATATTCCTCTGTTGAGAATTCTTTGTTTAGCTCTGTACCCTACTTTTAAAAAATATTTTTATTTTAATTTTTCTTAATTATATTTTATTCACTTTGTATACCCCTAAAACCCCTTCCTCCTCCCCTCCCAATCCCACCTTCCTTCTCTATACATGCCCCTCCCCAAATCCACTGATAGGGGAGATCTTCTTCTCCTTCCTTCTGATCCTAGTCCATTAGGTCTCATCAGGAGTGGCTGCATTGTCTTCCTCTGTGGCCTGGTAAGGCTGTTCCCCCATCAGTGTGAGGTGATCAAAGAGTAGGCCAATCAGTTCATGCCAGAGGCACTCCCTGTTCCCATTATTATGGAACCCACTTGGACACTGAACTGCCATGGGCTACATCTATGCAGGGATTCTAGGTTGGAGTATGAGTATGAGTCTCAGGAAAGACGCCTCTGTTCAGATATTTTGGTTCTGTTGCTCTCCTTGTGGAGCTCCTGTCATCTCCCTATCTTACTGTTTCCCACAACTTTAATAAGATTCCATGCCCAACAGCTGGCCATAAGTCTCAGCATCTGCTTTGATAGTCTGTAGTACCCTACTTTTAATTGGATTGTTTGGTTTGTTGGTGTTTAATTACTTAAGTTCTTTATAAATTGTGGATATCAGCCTTCAGTCAGATGTAGGGTTGGGGAAGATCTTTTCCCAGTCCGTAGGCTGTCATTTTATTCCATTGACACTATCCTTTGCTTTACAATTTCAGGAGTTCACATTTCTAAATACTGATTTTAGAGCCTGAGCTGTTGGTGTTTTATTCAGAAGTTGTGTCCTATGGCAATGAGTTTAGGTCTCTTCTTCACTTTTTCCTTTAGTCCATTTAGTGTGCATGGAGAAGACCCAGGCCCCTTCTCAGATGTAGTCTATAGGCAACTCAGTTTCCATATAAATCACCAAGTAAGGGAACTAAACGCTGTTTCTGACATGAACTCTGTTGCCTTCGCTTTGATCTCCCCATGGGTGAGGAGACATTGCCAGACAACAGAGGAAGTGGTTCAGGCAGTCCTGAAGAGACTTGATATTCTAGGATCAGTTCACAAGGGAGGGGGGCTCCTATTTTCTGACGACTCAGTGAAAATGATGGGAAGAAGAGGGAGAGGATGGAACTGGAAGGAAATGAGGGAGGGGGCACAGATCAGGATGTAAAATGAATAAATTTATTTAAAAAACAAAAAAGAAAAATCTAAGCCTACAAGGGCTGAGAGTTACATTTATCCATGGGTATAAGGGTAAGTCTTTAGAATGCAGTTAGAAATTATGTTAATTTATCCAGGTGAGGTTAGTAGATTCTCCTCTAATATCTAAGGACACTCTAGCCCAGGAGAGTTGTACCAGTACCAGGTACAATTTGCCTCAAGTTCAGCTGACCTCATACAGCTGTTTGTTACCTCCAAAATATGAGTATTATCTTTAAATATGTCTTGCCATGCTGGTCATTATTGTGGTTCAAAGTCCTTCACAGAAAGTACCATTGCTACTTCTTTGCGTTTACAACATGCATAGCACTCAACCGTATTCTGAAAACTTTCTCTGGGAGGTGACTTTAAGTTTAGGTCCAGCTCTTCTGAGTCCTGAGTCCAAAGTGCATGGTCTCTTAAGCAATAAAGATTTACTTTCAACAGCTGGGAAGCAATCAAGACCAACAGGGATAGCCTATATTGTTTTGGTAGTCTCTTTGCCTTTCCTGACCAAAAACTCAAAAGGGAATTTCTCATAAACTTAGTGCTAGTGTTTTCCTTAGCTAATCTTTGTCTACTGCAAGAACATTCTCAGCTCCAATGACATACTATTCATATAAACAATAAACAAACATACACTACATACACGTATATATACACACATCCATATGTATATGTGTCTCTCTATATGGTACATTTTATAATTTTTAATTAGCCATACCATGTCAGCTGACATATTTCAATATTCTATTGAAACTGGGTTGTAGTGGTTTTGAGGAGCTGTTTGTTTCACCTGAACTCATACTCTTAACTCCATATCCACATCTTTAGCCCACATGCTCAGGGCAGGAAGCATAATCCTCTGGGCAGCCTAGTATATATTATTTACTGTAAAAGCAAGGATGGGTGATAGAAAGGATTATCGTGAAAATAAAGTATTAAGCCAATTGATGATAATTATCTCCTCAGGGCCATTAATTCTGAGAAAAGAAATAGTAGAGAAAATAAAATAGGATAAACGTAGAAAAAGAATAAACACAGAATCTAACTGAATAACATAAAAACCAAAATAACTTTTTCTATTCTTCCCCTCTCCCAAGTCCTTCCACATAGTCTTCCTCTTTCTACCCTCACAACTTTAAGTTCTTTCTGGAAAAAAAAAAAAAACAAAAAACAAAAACCAAAACAATAACCCTTCCCTGAAAAACCAAGAAAACAAAACACTGCCACTCCCCAATAAAAACAAAATAGCAGAAAAAGACACCAGTTTGTAACCAATAAATGCACACACACACTCACACACACACACACACACACACACAATGTGGAGTCTTTTACATGTTGGTCAGCTGTTTCTGACTATGAGGCCTGCCCTATTTCATTAGTATACCCAGTCTCGCTCTATTAAAGAAATGGATTTTCCCTCTTCCAGAAAGTATAACTATGACAGTTCAGTTGTTAACCTTTGCCCCAGTCACTAGGTTTTGATTCACTCATTCGTTCATTTAAATTTTTTTTTAATTTTTTTTCTTCACAGTTTACTCATCCTATATCCTGATTGAAGCCCCTACCCTCAAGTCCCCCCAGTCCGATCCTCCCTCCCTCTTCCCCTCATCCCCTTCCCTTACTCCACTGAAAGGGGGAGTTTTCAACTATTGACATCTGCCAGCTGTTAAGTATCAGAACTGCCTGAATCCTCATCCTCCACGGCCTGACAAGACTACATCATCGGGGGAGAGTGAGCAAAGAGCAGTCAACTGAGTTCATGATAAAGGTAGCCCCTACTCCCTTCAATCAGAGATTTACATGGAGACTGAGCTGCCAATTGGCTATAACTGAGCAGATGGTCTAGATCCAAATACAACAAAATAAAATCTGAGAAAATTAAACAGAACCTAACTCATCAAAGTTGGGCAAAATAAGCCAATAGAAGAAAAAGAGACCAAGAGGAGGCTCAAGAATCAGAGTCCCACATTTTTGCACACTGTAGAATCCCTAAGAACATGAAACTGGAAGCCATAGTAAGAATGCAGAGGACCTGGTATAAACCCTGGTAGGTGCTGTGCATAGTGCTTCCATCTCTGTGTGTTCATGGGAGTGTTGCTCACATTTATTTAGAGGACCCTGTTTGTTCGTTTGCTTGCTTTTTTTGTTGTTCTTGTTGTTTGTTTTTGTTGTTGTTAGTTTGGTTTTTGATGTCCTCCATCCCCTTTGTCTCTTACAGTTTTTCTGACTCGTCTTCCCTGGAGTTCCCTCAGCTCTCAGTAGAAAGATTTGATGAAGACACCTCATATAGAGCTGAGTGTTCTAACAACTCTCATTTTCTATGTAATGTCTGTGCATCTCTATATTTGTTCCCATATGCTGGAGGAGAAAGCTTCTCTGATGATGTCTGAACAAGGCACTGTTAAAGTACACTATCAATAGAAGTTATTTTATCACAACCTTTTTTCTTCCTTTTGTCCAGTATTATTTGGTTGTACCCTGGGACCCTGAGCTATTTATTTTCAGGGTTAGGTGTGGGCTCTATCTCATAGAGTGTGCCTTAAGTCAAATCAGTTATTGTTTGCAAGTTTGTGTTACCATTGCTATGGCATATCTTACAGGCAGGCCAACATTGTAGATCAAAGGGTTTGTGGCTAGCTTGGTGCTTACACTTCTCTTTCTAGAGCATGAAGAGTAGGATTCTGTCCCATGAACGCTGGAACTCATCGGAAAATGCTCCATTTCTCCAGTTTCAGTCATTTGTGTAGGTGCAAAACAGCTACTTTTGAGTTATAAGCTGGTATTATATGTTGGAGAGGTGGAGGTAGAAGGATCATAAGTTTGATGTGGCAAAGCCCTACCCTGGGCTATACCTTTGTGGCCAAAGATACAGCTTAGTAGTTAAGAGTATGTTTTGTGGTTTCAAAGGAACCAATGTCAAATTTACAGCATCCATGTCAGGTAGCTCATAAACCAGTGCACCTAGAAGTACTATGTGTTTATTGACTAGGTCTTGGTAACTTTAGGGTATAACCTATTTCGTCAGTTTTTACAAAACTATCTTGCAGATAGCAGTGTGAGACATTAGGCTGAGAGCATACTGTTCGCTGGGAAATCCTTGAAAAAAATAATTCTTATAACATCATACATCAAGCTTCGCTTTGTTTGAGTTGAAAATGTGAGAGGTTTGTGAACTGTATAGGAGAGCAGATCCTTGAAACTGCCATTAGTTTTTCTGTCAAGTGAGATGAAATAAATGTGTTTAAGCAGATCCAACTTTAAAATCACTGACCTATATCTATAACTTGTTCAGAAAATTTTGAAATGCTTTTAATTTTTTTTGTCTGAAGATTTTTAGTTCTTAAAATTGTAATTATTAATAAAAACATCTCAGAAGTGATTGCAGTGCTTCTACATAGAGCTGGATGTTGTATTTGAAAGGAAATGTGGCTTTTACTTTGCATAATCAAGTGTTCTAATGACAAGAAAAACTGGATAATACTCTGATAATTCAACAATATGCGCTGATCCAAAAATGCTTCAAGATCTTAACTTGAAGGCTGTTTAATCATTTTCATAGAACTGTCAGTCCATGTATTAGCTGGTGATATACATTGATATGCATGAGAATTTTTTGTAGGTTTTCATTTATATGTATACCCTGAGTTGTGACAGATAACAAGAACATTTCAAATGATTTAGATTACCTTGCAGATAGAGGCCCAATATCCTACAATATAAACAGGACTTTACCAGTGGCCTCAGGAAAAGAATTGAGACCTATGACATTGCTCTCACCGTGGCCGTGGCTGAAGATTACACAAAACTGAGTATCTTTAAGAGAGATTCTAAAATGCAATGAGAAGGGTGCCCAAGAATTAAAAACAGTTATCATTGGCTTACTATTGATAAATGGAACTCCTTTGGAATAAGGAAGAGCTGGAAAATAAGTGACAGATGAGTGAGAAAAAAGTAAGCAAGACTAGCTTCATCGCTTTGATCTTTTCTGTACCTGAGAATCACACTAATACATGCCAAGCACAAAAAGAGTCTGAGTTTAAGTGGGTATCTTAGTTACTATCCTATTGCTGTGAAAAAACAAAAAACAAAACCACCATGATCAAGATCACTAATAGAAGAAAGCATTTAATTGGGGCTTTTTTACAGTCTTAGATGATTATTCTATTATATTCATAGCAAGAAACAAATAGCATGATGCTTGAGTTTTACACCTTGATCTACTGACAGAAGGGACAGACAGACAGACACACAGACATAAACAGACAATGATAGACAGAGACACAGAAACAGAGACAGAGAGAAACAGAAGGACAGAGACAATGAGCAAGAGAGAGACAGAGAGACTGAGCCTGTTGTCTCTCAACACCAGCAACATACTTCCAACAACACACTGCCTTAAGCAACAGGGTAACACCTACTCCAACAAGGCCACATCTCCTAATCCTTATCAAACAGTTCCACTCCCTGATGACTAAGCATTTAAATATGTTAATCTTTGGAGGCTATTCTCATTGAAACCAGAACAGGCGATATAACACACTTGTGAAAGGTCTCAATTCTTTTCTGAGGCCAATGGCAAAGTCATCTGCCTGTGGTGTTGTAAGATAATTTCAATGTTTTATTCTTGAAATTTTTAGGAAATTAAAAGAACTACTTGAATATTTTAGGCAATATGATTTTAAAAAACACAAAAGCAGTAGACAATAGATTTTCTATAGATTATCTGCCTATGGTTTTGCACATATTTTAGAAAGAAGCAATAATGTGTGGGCAGGGGGAGAAGAAACAGACTGTCTAGGTGTTCCAAATGCAGGTTCAGGACTATCTGGATCTCCCTGGAACAATAGAGGAGGCACAGATGAAGGGCACTACTGAACACAAACAAAAAATGCAGTCTTAATAAACATTTTCCAAACACCCAAGGGCTCATACTAATATGACTTTTCTGGGGGAGAAAAAAAAATAGCAAGTCAGGATTTTTGACTGCAAGGGATTTTAAAATCAGAATGTTGCTGAATTATTAATGAGCCAAACTGGAATTTTTTTTTTCATTTTCTATTCTCATCCAAGAAATCTTCAGGGAAGCTGTGTGAAAGGTATTTTTTTTTCATCTTCTGCTTTAGGCATTCATAAATTTGCTTTTGAACGTCATCTTAGATATCACCCAATCAAATGAGCAAGGTCGCTCAGGAGACTAAATTAAATTTCTGATACACATTCACTGTTGTCATTTCAGCTCGTTTTGATGATGTGCTGGTGCTTACTTTGAATGCCATTCTCACTTCTCCCTAATGGCTCCTTTGCTGCATGTTGCATTGTAGATTTCAGAGCCCTGGAGGCTAAAATGAAGTTGTCTTCCTCAAAGTGTTTTCCTTTCATACCATATTAGTTCTTTAAGATAGTGTGTCAAAGACTCATTTTTAAAAGGTTTTATAATTAGTGAAGCTCTTGGTTGCACAGTCAAAATCAAAGCTTATTCCAATTGTTGCATTTTCTGGAGACAAAACTCAGGTTGGGATTACAGTAAGGAAAGTTTTGTTGTCTACATATGTAAATTCTGATGGCACACTATGGTTTAAATGTCTGTGAAATCATGTATGTGGGAAAGAGTTTTGAAACTGTAATGATGGAGAAGTCATTGTAATTATTATTTGGTTAAAAATAGCTGCCTGGTAGAAGTCTGGAAATGTCTGTATTTTTTCTTTGTGCATGAACCAAAACCTGGAGGCATTCTCTAGTTTTTAATGAGACACTCATGAGAGATTGATTATTATTTTAAGTTTGATAAACTTTCAAATTTTTATTTCTTGCTTCCCTTTCCACATCTTACTGGAAATAGAAGTCAAAACAACGGACTAGGAAACAACAATAACAACAACACTTTGGGGTACTATACAATATAACAGCTATATAATTTATAATCTATATCATAATAAAAGTTGTGATATGTCTTTTGTAACCATGAGATGTCTTTTTAAAACAAAATTCTCTTCGATGAAAAATTTTCAAACTGTTAGATAAACACATTTTGAAATGGAAGAGAATTAATCACAAGGTTTAGTGCTAAATTGATCAGATGAGAAAATGGATCACACACACCATCAACATTTGTCAACAACAATGAGAATGCTTCTATACAAACTCTATTTTTACAAGCCAACTTACAGGACTGTCATTATTATAGAGTCAAATCTGTCACTTTATTCTTAGGATTTTCTTATGTTGGTCAGTTATCACATTATAAACCATGCAATTTGCATTAGGTTAAGAAGAAATAAACACTAATGGATATTTATACAACTTAATTATATGTTTCCCACTTAATTATTATTCCCATTAATATGTTTCCCAACTTAATTATATGCTCCAAAGCCTTGTGTCTTCCATTTTATTAAACGTTTTTATCGTTTCTTTTTTTTATATTAATCACAGGTTATGTACTTTGTATCCCAGCCGTAGCCCCCTCCCTCATTCACACCCAATCCCCCCATCCTTCCCTCATCTCCTCCCTGCCCCTTTCCAAGTCCACTGATAAGGGAGGACCACATCCACTGATAAGGGAGGACCTCCTCCCCTTCCATCTGACCCTAGCTTATCAGGTCTCTTCAGGACTGGCTGCAATGTCCTCTTCTGTGGCCTAGCAAGGCTGCTCCATTCTGCCCACATGTAGCCACTATCATAAAAAATATATTTGCTTTTTTCATAGGGTTAAGTCCTATGTAGTATAAAAGCCTAATGTTATTTATTTGTCTATACTTCTGAGGGAGGAGCAGCCTTGCTAGGCCACAGAGGAAGACATAGCAATCAGTCATAATGAGACCTGATAAGGTAGGGTCAGATGGAAGGGGAGGAGGACCTCCCCTAGCAGTGGACTTAGAAAAAAGCAAGGAGGAAATGAGGGAGGGTGGGATTGGAGGGAATAAAGGAGAAGGCTACAGCTGGGATACAAAGCAAATAAACTGTAATTAATATAAAAAATAAAAATTTAACTAAAAAATATTATATAAATTATAACCTATAGATCCATTCTGCTACTAACATTTTTGTTAAGAAGTCTACAGTGTTTATAACTGTTTTTACACTTCATTTCTACTATTGTGTGAAATTATAATTGAATGTTTGTTTGCTTAGTCATATTTCAATAGTTTTAATATTTGGTTTGGTTATGTCAAGTAAGTAAAAATAAAAGAACATTCAAAATGCACTCATCCTTGAAATGTAACTCTATGTTCATTGCACAACATTCCTTTAACTTTTGTTACCTGGTAAATTCCCGCTGGTGTTGTATTAGCACTGTCAGGAACATGGCTTTCCAGTTTACTTCTGAGTATAAAAAGATTTCACCTATGGTTTCAAGATCAAGGCAAAAAAAAAAAAAAAAAAGAAATCAAGCCAAAGGGTATTTGGTTTTTGGGTTTTGGTTTTTGGTTTCATCCATGTCCCTCTTACTGCTTCCCAAATTTCATTGCTTCTTATTCTGTAATTATAATTGTTACACATATGTATATAAGCTTATAAATACAATTTTTGATATCATTTAGCATTGCTTATATATGTTGAAGCCTGACCTCTTAGGATTGGCTAATTCTGAAGAAGACAGGTTCTCCCTCTCTTAGCAACCATAAATTATCTTTTTCTATGGACGAAGCCTTGTGAGAATTCTCTAACTCATATTCAAATGTCATGTTAGGGCCATTTTAGGCAAACACATTGTTAGGATTTTCTGGGTGTAGCTTCCCTGTCATATATAGAAAATGCTCTGTCATATAAGACATCTTGGCTTCTGGTGTTTAGAATCTTCCATCTTCCTCTTTAATGATGTTCTCTGGGTTTTATATGGCAGGGTTATGTTGTAGATGTAGCAATCAGGACTCTGTACCCTATAGTGAGCCCCTGCGTTTTGACAAATTCTAGCTTTCTGTAATATCCAGATTTCTGTAATAATATCTTTGTACCAACACCCCACTCCACACACACACACACTCAGTAAACTACAAAAGCCCTAGACTTCTTTGACTCAGCTAAGAGCTCTGTGTCTGGGCTCTATGGCAGGGATGAAACAATAAACCAAGCCTTAACTAGGAACAAGTTTTGTTTATCAATATTATTGCAGTGGGAGGAGAGACATTTTATAAGAAAAGACTGTTTAGCAGCTAGATAGGTAGTGGCAGATTTCCTGGACACTGGCAATGGAGGCTTCACAGTAAATAAGTAACAAAAAGGGAAACAGTAAGGTTTTAATTACTGGTCATAAAAAGTGAATCTATGTCATACTCTGGCTCAAGAAGGCAGCATGACATTTTGTAGCCCATGGAGGGCCATTAATATGTGAGTCTCTGAACCTATTGTCTGGAGTTTTAAATCTCATAAGAGCTCTCGGTAGTAAAAAGCTTTCTGGTAAAAAATGAGGTTCTCATGAGTCTGAACAAGCAGAGTTCTCACACGTGGTTTTTACATTGGCCAGCGAAAGCCACCAGTTACGCTTATCATTTCTGAAGCAGAGTGTGAAAGTATCTTAGGTAGATAGGAGAATCACCTAGAGGGTTTTACCTGAGGCACGTTTGGAATATTCGTTCTTTGTTGCAATCTGCTACTAGGAACACACGTGTAAAAATATTTAACAGGCTGCTTTCCTATCAGAATAAGGCACACTGGTTGCGATGGTCCTTTAGGGCTTGCCAGCATGAAGTTAAATATGAAGGTATGGCGATATTACTCGAGGAGTTTTAGATCATCTGTTTCATATTACATTTTCATATATTTTGGTACAAAATATATTTCATATATTTGGTACAAAAACATGTTAATTTTTATCTCTAGACATATGAACTGTAAATATTCTGTGGCTTTCATCAGCTATAATATACAGAGAATTATAACCAGTGACAGTAGTGTAGAGCAATCGAATTTTCAGTTTCTATTGACTGAACTTACTTTAATCAAAAGTTTCATATAAAAAGAAAATTATCTTTTATATAAGAGGACCTGCATCAAGTACATTATCAACAAGGTTGCTCAAAACTTAGGCATAAATTTGAATTTAGTATTACATTTTATACGAGAGGACGACTTAGAATCAGTCCTCATCCCCCAACATGTGGGTTCCAGAGACCCACATGTCATCAGGCCTGGCAGCATGTTCCTTTACCCACGAGGCCACCTTATTAGTCCTTCATTAGTAAATATTGGAAAAATGAGCTTTCAGTATGGTATAGGTTTTTCAAAAAGGGTTGCAAGCTTAATTTGCTTCACATGTATAAGATATACCATGCATATACTAGACAATGTTGTTTGTTTAAGTGGTATCATTAATTAATTAGTTGGCTACAAGATATAATTAATTAGCTACAAAGTGGTAATAGACCAGGTAATTTAGTACTTTAATCAATTTTCCAAGATTTTTCAGAGGAACTCAAAATAATCTTTGTGAATTCAATAACACTTTTTAAAAAATAACACCCATTAGACGGTTATTCTCATTTATTTCCACCTATAATTATATAGTGTCAAAATTACTTTAGTGGTCATACACTCATGTATAATGAGAACTCACTTCTAATAAAATTAACTTAATAAGGGCAGGCAGTTCTTTTATAATGAGCTTCTCGGTAACAACCATGGCAAATGTTTTCCCAAATCAGGAAAACAACATCTTCATGTGGTGTTGTTATCCCAATAAAGGAATTTATAATCAATATACATTCAGACAGACAGATAGGGAGAGGGAAGGCATCCCCTCAGCAACTGTGGAAACAGGCACAATTATTTTCAATTGCTCTGAAAAGCTACTCTTCATTAAACATGTTTAGTGAGAGTATGACACCTATAAACATGCTCTGACGTAGTTAATAACACAGTTCCTAAAATGTTTTAAAACAGGGAAGGAAGGAGGAGGCACAAGCAGCCAATTCAAGAGGAACCCAGGAAAAAAACAGGTTCTAGCTTCCTGATGTTCCACCCCAGGAGAAGACACTGTCTGTCAGCAACGGTGTCAGACACTTGTGGAAAGTGGCTAATTAGGAAGTTCACGGAAGCTTTGTGGGGTCCTGGGTTGATAAGGCTGTGCTTTGCTTGTCCAGACTTCAGCCTAACACATGCCCCTCAAGCAACAGAGACAGCAATGGTACATTGTATTATAGGTTTGAATTTATCTGCTTAAATGGGTCAAATCTGGCCATGGTCGAAGAGCCCAGGGAGAATAAGACACTCAGGGAGAACCCTCAGAGATAAGGTCACAGACAGCAGATGGTCATGCCTGAGGGCAAAGGGTTCTTTGGCTTGAGTCAAATTTTATTAACCCTCACCTTTGAGTTAGTCTTTTCCTGCTGCATCTAGTGCCTGGGCCGTACCTTATTGTCTCATGGAAAAATATTGCTGTTTCTTTCTGAATTTAATTTAGTATTTACCTAAGGCGAATGAAAGGAAGGGCAGTAACTCTTTCATACCTGGGTTCTGTCAATAGTTTCCATTAGGTGCTGCTATTAGGCAGAACTCATTCTTTTGCTAAATGTACTGTTCCCTGTCCTGAACTACAATATATTTTTATGCATAAATATTCTATATTACAGTTCGTGTAATATCTCATTCTAATTCATTCTTTAGGCAGACGCAGGCATATACCATCAATGTAAATAGTGTCCCTATAGACCTCCCATACATTTAGACATACTAACAATTCCCACAAATATTTTATTTGATCATGGACATGTAGGAAAGATAGCCATTGTTGCATGACTTTTTAGGTCTATTTGTGTTACCATAGTCAAAACTTTTACCATAGACCTTTAATCAAGAACTTTGTTTTTGCAGTGGATACCAACTGAGTAATGAAAAATCAGTTTTCACTGATACAGGGATATCGATAAATCAACTGATCTTCAGGGCAAGCCCATGTCCAAGGCTCAATGCACAAAGTAGACCCTCTCTCTCTCTTTCTCTTCCCTCCCTTCTTCCCTCTCTCTTTTCCACTGAGTGTGTACTTTTTGCTTTTTTTTTTAAATCTTATTGGATTATTTTTGTTTTCTTGCTTTTATTTTATATATATATATATGTGTGTGTGTGTTTTTGAAACATAGAAAGAACATAAAATTGGATACATATAAACATAGAGAAACTGTGGGAGGAGTTGGAGAAGGCAAATGAATAAACACAAAATATGTGAAAATTATAACCAAAAAATAAAAAGCAAATGTTTGTCATAATTGGCATTTCTCACAAATTTGTTCAATATGCTTTATTAACTTCACTAATCTCCATCATTTTCAATGGCAGACTTCCAGCTCTTGCTTTCCTTTTATAAGACAACTCATTCAAGTCTACTAATTCTAGGGAATATATCTTTTATTTCTCCGCTGAATATAATTTTTCATTAAAATAAATCCGGCTTTTTCCTCACTGACTTGTTTGATTCCTATAACCTCTAAAGCCTTTTTGTTGTTGTTGTTCTGAGGTGATATTTAATTCACTGCGAGTGTCAGTACCATTGAGTACTAGTAACTTCTACATATTTAAAATAGGTTTTGATCTAAAAAAAAATCTCTTCCATATCAGAGGTAAAAATTCTATTCGCATAGTAATTTAGTTTAGGTTAAGTATGCTGTTACAAGTTTCACGACCTTTAATCTCAGGAGGTGTACTTTATTCTGTATTGTGTCGCTAAAACAAAATGCCTGAGACTGAATATTTTACAAGGTCATTTTTTTGACTCACAACTGGAGCTATATTAGCTGGCTTAATATGGTAAGAGCATATTTTATGATAGGCGACAATACTAAGTGGAAATTCATGTAAAGAAAAGACACATAAGAGGACAAGATAGGAATCATGAAAACAGGAAGACCAGACAATTATTCCCTTCCTGTAAGAACAATGTGATTTTTTCTTCTGAGGGTGGGTTCTTTATGGAGTAACCTTGCTTTGGGTTATGAAAGTAGATGGCAAGAAGCTGAGATTCAGGTATCTATAAACTGTGCTGGTCTTAAGCTAGGCAGGTGTAGGGATGCTGAGATGCTGTCATTGTCTCCTCCATGGGCTTTGTGGTACCATCAACAAAGAATGTGTGGCTTCCATGAGTAGCACCTGAGACGCTGTGACCTACTACTGGCAAAGGCAGTGTTTACTGATGGCTTCAGGAAGCCTAAGCTTTTAATGTAACTCCATGGCCCATATAATACTCATTTTTTTTTTGTTCTCTTGTTGAAGTGTACCTTCCAAATTTAACTGTGCTTTAGATTTTCATAACAGCTCTACCCTATAATGAATTTTGTGTGGTTAAATACTTGTTTTTACTTTAGTGTAGTTTTCTGTTCTCAAGCTGCTGAACTCTATTATGAAATGCTTATTTAAATGTTTAAATAATAATATGTATATTTGATGTTTCCTTAGGGAAAGTGTACAAATGTCTCAGAGGATAATTTTGACATAAATGTTGGGTAGTAAAGTAAAAATGATATAGACCTTCATTTCTTTGTTATTTATAAGATAAATTGTTATTGGATCAGAATTATTAACAAAATCCAAATATTTTAAGTTTAATTGGTGTTATGAATATTTTCTTCACTGGATTAAGTTTACATAGACAATAAACAAAATAAAAAGTTATGGTTTGATTCATTGCATTTCTTAATCCTGTAATATAAACTTTTTATAATCTGCTTTAAACTTTGGCTATGACATCAGTGAGTCTTGGGTTTGTGTGATAAATTACTATGTCATGCTTCCTTTGTACCAAAACAATAAACCAAAATAACTTCAGCCACACAAAAACAGGGAAAATGTATGGAAATAATTACTCACTGAGGGTTTGGGTATTAATCTTTGTTTTAGTATAAGTCTAATGTGGTCTGTTCAATTGGAGGTATATAGTTTTTGTTTTTTAAATAAGGCTGTGTTTATAAAGAACCTTATGTAATTTTCCCAAATCTAACTATCTGCTTTCTAACCAACATAAACTTCTTCCAGAAGGGTCTGCTTCTATATCTTGGTGCTTATTCTCTCTTTTACATCATTCCTGATTATTGGACAGGTATTTAGTTATAGATCTTTTGTTTTTTTTGTTTGTTTGTTTTTCATGTTTTCAGTTGTGTCCTTTTTCTTCAACAAACTATTAGCTTAAATTTCTTAATTGTCCTTCATCTACTCTCTGCAGATTCAAATTTATGTGAGACTCTAAAATATGGGAATTTGATATTTCATCCACAGTACAAAAACTTTTTTATGGTCTACTCTTTTGTACTTTATAAATTTTGATGTTATAAAGATCTTTCTTCAAAAATACAGTAATTTGAGAAAAAATGTGTGTATCACTCTTTATTTTTTCCTTGTTATAAACAGGAATAGGTTTCATTTGAGTTTTTTCTTTATTATTGTTATTATTATTTACAATTTATTCACTTTGCATCCTGGTTTATAGCCCTATCATTACATTTTTTTTTATTTCTGTGCTTTGAGCATATTTGTGTTAGTCTCTTTTATTCTATTCTATTACATACTTTATTCTTATTCTTTCATCTTTCAATACCCTCTTTTATCATACCCTACCTATGTGCCTACATGTCTTCTTTCTCCACAGTAGCCTCTTCTCTGTTTCATGTCACATTTTCTATGACTCTGCTTTTCTCTGTCCCCAGTTAAAAATATCTGTTTCCTTCCATGGTACATTTTCTTCTTTCATGATTTACTAAGTCCCATTTCTTTCTCTCCCTTCCTGTCTATAGCACCCCATTCCTAATTTATATTGGAAAAGTAGTTATGGCTTTCTATGCACCATATCCTCTTCAAAGGGTTCATGATTTAGCATAAACAAAATTCTAAAGCAAAACAAAACAAAAGCCTCATTATCCGTATCATGTTACAATCAAGAAACCCCCCAAAAATTAATAAATAAAACACTTGCATACTTAGTGGTGATAAATATAGGGAAAAACAAAATAGGCAGATAGGAAATACTAATCCAGATGATTCCCTTGTAAATTTGCCCATTCACTGTAGACAATTGATGTAGAAGTCCCTGAGTCACCACTCCAAGGAGTGCTGAATCGCTTGAATCTTCTGATAACCCCTCAAGCCCATTGAGACAAGGTTCAGCCTTCCTCTTAGAACAGGTGTCTCTTATGACTCCTGTTTTTTAGGGGCCGTTTCAAGGTTGTGCTTTACCTACTTTTGTATGATTTATTAGGTGATTTAATCTAAAATGAATGGCTCTTAAGTTTAGTGACATCTAGTGCTGCAAGGTGTGAGAATATTGAGATGTTCAAGTGAGTTGGCAGCATATGTCAAGTTGTCCTTAAGTAAAAATGTATTTGCAGTAGTGATTGGTGGGTCATTTGGAAAGGATTCAGTGAGCAGGGGTCCACAGAAACTAAACACCAGTCTCTCTGGAGGTTACTAGTTTTTGAGTCTTCTTAATACAGTATTCGCAGGACTTCAAAGCACATCGCTGTAAGTGATGAGAGTTAGTTGTGGTGAAGTTGGTGCTCTATAGTCAGGTTCTGAATAGGTTATAATGGTAGAACCAACTTGTATTACAAAACTGAAATCAAAGTGTGAATTAAAAAACAGAAATGCAACAGCTTTCTCTAGGTGAGAAAGGCTGAAAAGATGAACCATTCTCCACTGAAGAGAGAAACCTAAAATAAGAACCAGGTTTGTGAAAAAGGATTATAAGTTGACACTACTAGATTACTCACACAATGTTAAATATCCAGGTGGGTGTGCTGCACATATGACCACATAAACATACAAGTCTGGAATTCATTAAGGTCACAGACCTAATTATAACTATAGTTGTTTTGTGTGTGTGTGTGTGTGTGTGTGTGTGTGTGTGGTCTAAGATTTTCTTTATCTTTTTTAAAATATGCATATCTAGAACACATTCTAGTACAGTGAAATTTGGTTTTTAGCATCTGTCTTTATCAATCTGCTTGCTGGACAATAAATACTCCCGAAGCTTATTTATTCAAACAAATATGCAATTTTTCTTCAGAAATTGGTCACAGTAAGTTTACTGTTACAATATGAAAACCACACATTGTGATCCATAGTACAGAGCTTGTGATCCTCAAACGACACTAACTGGTCACAACTCATGTGATTAGTAATAGGCTACAGCATTTTCTGTGTGCTAAATCGTCAGATATCCAAAGACAAGTGAATCAAAATAGATTTAGAAGACTTCAAAAGGATGTATAAAGAACACAGTGAGTTCCTGTTTATTTTTAGGTGACACGGAATATAAATCTATGCTCTCAAGATCTAAAGAAAAAAAATAGTTTGCTTTTTTCTTTCTCAAACAGAAATAAATAGTAATTCACTTAAGTCAGTAAGTACACTTAATCCATGTATTCAGTGTTAATTTCTTCTGATGTATAGTCTGTTTATTCTTGTAAGAATCTGATGAACTTCAATCAATTGAACATCTCTGAAAGTGTGGATTTAAGTTTCATCTCTGTGGGAAATTACTTAGGAATTGTTTGGAACACTTTTAAGAATCTCATCACCCTGCTAGCTTTTCCTTTCCCTGCTATTTATAGCCACATGTTTAAAAAATTAACTATGAAGCCCCTGCATGACTCTCCATTCTTAACAAGTCTCCAGGGGGAAAACAGCATTATAAAGTAGACGCTAAATCCATTAGTACACACACTAAAAACCTTCATGGAGGAACATTGGGCACTGAGCAAGTTCAGAGGAAGAAATCTCCAAATAAGCACATGAAAATTTTACTGAAAGCATTCAATTTTCTATGTGTGAATTTTGGTTATTTATTACTGGGCAACAAAACACTTGAAAAACAGTGGCTTAAACTACTAATGAGGTAATTTCTTGTTTATCACAGTACTGTCTGTGGTTTATAAAGCTCAAGCTGAGTAATTTCTTTCTGCATATTAGCCAGCAGAGCCAAAGGCAGTCGTGGGGCGGGTGGGGAGGGAGGAGGTAGGCTCATGAAAGGCTAAAAAACCCAATCTTCCTTCCTCCAGGGAATCTGTCTACATAGCAACTTCTACCTAAAATTGAATGTGAATTTCTGTTTTTAAATAATATTGTAACCTCTGTGTATGTTTGTACCAAATTCTGCTTTCACATGTGTTAATGTGTCACTATCCAAACACATCTCTTGCCCACATTTGAGACCAGTGTAGTAAGGAGTTATACAAAGAATGAATGTCAGCAGGTGTGGTTCACGGTGGGCTACCAGCTCTCTTTCTTTCTTTCTTTCTTTCTTTCTTTCTTTCTTTCTTTCTTTCTTTCTTTCTTTCTTTCTTTCTTTCTTCCTTCCTTCCTTTTTTCTTTTACTTTCTTTCTTTCCTCACACAAACATGTATATGTGTATATGTATAAATATATATATATTCTTATCTTATTCTTAAACAGAAATAAATAGCTGTCCACTAAAGTTGAGGTACGCTTAACCCATATCTTAGCACTCCATTCCTTCAGATCTATGGTCTGCTATGTGTATATGTGTGCATATGTATATACAATAAAAGTGCATTGTATTTAGATTTTGTAAATATGTTTTAAGATTCACACCTATTAAAATGTAATGATATTCAGGAAATCTGACATCTACTAAGCATAACTACATTTTTTTTCTGTTTTAATTCTACAAAGCCCTAATTTTTCTTTTCAAAATGCTTTAAATGTATTTTTCAATAATTTTTCCAGCTGAAGAATTTAAGCTTCTTCCATGCCATTATTTTTCAGTAATATAAGTGCTATTGAAGAATTCCATAAGTAATTGTTAGATTCAGTACAGTACTGCAAAACCTTGTGAGTTCAGCTCTGACGCCACTGTTTATTTGAATAATTTGTGGGTTTTTCTGATAAATGGTCTCACTAGGTAGCCTACTGCTGGCCTGCAACTCTTTAATAGAACACAGTGGCCTTAAGATCAAGGATAGTTTATGGATTTAACTCTCTCTGTCTCTGGAATACAGGGATTAAATTTGTGAGCTACCACACACAACTGTTTAAATGCTTTTTATAGCTTTTATAGCAGCTATGTGCAAACAAGCAAATTTTTTCGTATTTAAAACATTTCCACATTTGACTTATTATGTTGATCAATATATTTAAATAAGTTCTTTAAATAGAAAAATGTCATTATTATACAGCATTTTAAATAGTGGTCTAATAATAAAGGTTCTATAACTGATAAAAGGAACCCAAAACAAGCAAATAGCTGCTGTAATAGATATGAGATCACTTGTTTTATTTTCACACTGAATAAATTTGTTGAATTGAATTTTTGTTTCATTTTCACTTGTTATTAACTTAGCAGAAAATTATACTTCAAGTTACCAGCATTTTTATGATGATACAAAATAAAGTGCTTTAGTGAATAGACATTAAAATGAATAATTTACAAAATCAATTCACAAAACTATGACCATGTATTTATATATGTTAATTATCCAACATCAAACTTTGTTCATCTACATTGATATTTATTATTTTAAAGTTAATATTCAATTCTTGTTCTTTTGTGTGTCTGAGTGTGTATGCGTGTGTTTGTGTGTCTGTGTTGGTTTTGTGTTTTTAATCTTGAACATGTGTGCAGTTGCAGACAGGGAGGTCAGAGGTCGACTTTTGAAAGTCAGTTCTCCCCTGCCAGTGTGGGTCTAAGGAAGTGAATTCAGATTCTCAGGCTTGTATGAAAAAGTACTCTTTCAAACTGACTCATCTAGCTAGACCTAATTTGTTTGTTTGCTTGCTTGCTTGGTTTTTGTTTTTGTCTTTGGATTTTGAGACAGGGTTTTTCTGTGTAGCCTGGCTGTCCTGGACTCACTTTATAGACCAAGGTGGCCTTGAATTCACAGAGTTCTGCTTGTCTTTGCCTTCCATAGGACAGGGATTACAGACCTGTGCCACTGTGCCTGGTTACACCTAATTTCCTTTTTCTTTCTTTCTTTCTTTTTTTTTCCTTTTTTGACTTTGGTTTTTGGTTTTATGAGACAGGCTTTCTCTGTGTAACAGCCCAGGGTGTTGTGGAACTTGCTCTATAGACCAGGCTGGCCTTGAACTCAGAGAGATCTGCCTGCCTCTGCTTCCCAAGTGCTGGGATTAAAGGTCTGCGCCAACACCACTGAGCTCAGCTGGACCTAAATTTTAAAAATGTGTTTATGTTTCCTTTTCAGTGTGCATGTGTGTGCTTCAGGACATGTACACACACCGTGTCCAAGGGTACCAAAAGAAGAAGGTGGATCATCTGAAACTAGAGACCTTTCTAAGTCTCCTGATGTAAATGCTGGAGACTGAACCTAGCTCTTCTGGAAAAGCAACAAATGCTCTTAACCATTGAGCTGTACTTTCAGCTGCTAATTTTTATATTTTAAATACTCTACAAATTTAGGTTGAAATGTTATAAATTCATACATGTAATTTGGTGTATTTATCTAAGATGCCAGAAAAATCCTCATTTAGATTAGATGATCTGTAGCTGACTGTAACAAGCAAGTAAAAACCAGATTCATATCTAGATGTGTATAGATTTATTTATTAGAGAACAACCATAGAAAGAAGAAAATCCTTCAACTCCATGTATTTCAGTAAAAAGAAGTGCTTATGGTGACCATGTACTTTTATATGTTATCATGTATCTTCAGGTCAGCCATAATAGAATTTCTTATTAAAAAAAACTTCAAAGAATAAAAGCATACGGACTAATTTAATTAAACATATTATATGACGATAAAAGTTTATAAAATATTAAATACACTATAGTTGAAAATTTTTTATCAATTTAACATTTTGTTTTCTCAAAGAAAATTATTGAATGGAAGAGAAACACTTAAAGAAATGCTCAAAATTGTTAGTCATTTGGGAAATGCAAATCAAAATGACCCTGAGATTCCACCTCACACCCATCAGAATGGATAAAATAAAAAACTCAAGGGATGACACATGCTGGAGAGGATGTGGAGAAAGGGGAACCGTCCTCCATTGCTGGAGGGAAGGGAAACTTGTACAACCACTTTGGAAATCAGTCTGCTGCTTTCTCAGAAAATTAGTAATAGTGCTACCTCAAGATCCAACTGTACCACTCCTAGACATATATCCAAAAGATGCTAAAACACACAACAGGGACACTTACTCGACTATGCTCATAGCAGCATTAATCATACTAGCCAGAATCTGGAAACAGGGTAGATGTCTCTTAACTGAAGAATGAATGCAGAAATTATGGTACGTCTACACAATAGAATACTATTCAGCAATTAAACACAAGGAAATTATGAATTTTGCAGGCAAATATTGGGAACGAGAAAAGATCATCCTGAGTGAAGTAACCCAGAAGCAGAAAGACAATACAGTATATACTCACTTGTAAGTGGATAATAGCCATATAACATAGGCTAAAAATACTAAAATCTATAGTCTTAAAGAAGTTAAACAAAAAGAGGACTCTAGGGAAGAGGCTGAAACCTCACTCAGATGGCCAAACAGTATGATAGACATCGGAAGTAGGAGAAGACAAGGAACAGGACAGCAGCCTTCCACAGGGGACCTATGAAAGACTTTACCCATCAGGATATGAAAGAAGATACTGAGACTCATAGCCAAAATTTGGGCAGAGTGCAGGAAACCTTATGAAAAAAGAGGGAGATAGAAAGCCCTGGAGGGAACAGGAAATGCGCAAGGAGACTCAACAGAGCCAAAAATCCTGGGCCCTGCAGAAATCAATACTTCAACCAAGGACCACGCATGGAGACGACCTAGACACCCTGCTTAGTTTCCAAGTGGGCTCCCTAATGAGAAAGGCAGAGGCTGTTTCTGACATGAACTCAGCCTCTTTGATCAGATCTCCCTGGTGATAGAGCCTTGCTAGGCTACAGAGGAAAATGTTGCAGCCAGTCCTGATGAGCCTTGATAAGCTAGGGTCAGATAGAAGTGGGGAAGGTCCTGTCCTATCAGTGGACTAGGAAAAGGTCATAGAGGAAGAAGGAGGGTGGGTGGGACTGGGAGAAGATGGAGGGGCTACAGCTGGGATACAAAGTGAATAAATTGTAATACATAAATTCATAAATAATGAAATTATAAATCATATATGCATATATATTTGCATATATGCATATTAATATTATAGATGTAAGTACATTATATATGCAATATATGATTTACATATGTATTTCTGAAAAGGTAGATACTAATTATTTATTGCTTCTCTAATAATTTTGAGTTAATTCTGTATTGACCACTTCCTGAGGATAGAAATTATGAATGCTAAATTTCAGCATTTACAATGACTGACCATACCCGGCATGTCTCCAAGTCAGCAGGAAGAAATTAAATGCTGAATATGTCAGTGGTATTTATATTCAAATTAAAATTGTAAATCGTAAGAGTGATGATGCTGCATTATGCAGTTTTAAGTGCATGATATTCTTGACTCTACTTTTTGGTAAGGTGCAAGGACTCCATGTTTTGACATGTTCACTGCTTCTTCTGAAAATGAGAGATTGATACAAAGCACTCAATTTCATTTAATGAAAATAAGATGTAGAATTATTTCTCAACAAGCTGTTACAGAGAGGCAAGGCAGCTTCTACTTACACTAGAAGCAGTAGAACAGAGGGAACAGGACTGGAGCCTACCACAGATGTCCTCTAAAACACTCCAACAAGCAGGGGATTGAGGCAGATGCAGAGACTCACACCCAAACTTTGGACAGAGCACAGGGAGTCCTGTCCTCCTCCTCCTCCTCTTCTTCTTTTCATTATTTTTCTTATGTATTATTTATCACCATTTATTCACTTTGTAACCCAGCTGTAGCCTCCTCCCTTTTCGCCTCCATTTCAACCTCCCTCTCTCTTCATCGCCCCATTCCCCTCCTGTAGTCCACTGATAGGGTAGGACTTCCTCCCCTTCTATCTGACCCTAGCCTATCAGGTCTCAGGGAGTCTTATAGAAGAGGGAACTAGAAAAGGACCCCCAGAAGAGACAGGAGCCACACAAGGAGATTTAAACAAAAAAGGAGGGTTCGGGGGAATGCAGAGACTGATGCATCACCAAGACCACAGAGAGAGAGACAGAGATAGAGTAGCTAGATCCACTACTCAGATGTAGCCTATAGACAACTCATTCTTCATGTGGTTTCCAAAGTAAGGGGAGAAGAGACAGTTTCTGACATGAATTCCTTTGTTGCCTGATCCTTGATCACTTCTCCCTAGTGGGGTAACCTAGCCAGCTCACAGAGGAAGAGGATCCAGGCAGTCTTGATTAGACCTGATAGGCTAGGGTCAGACAGTAGGGGAGGAAGACTTCCCCTATCAGTGGACTAGTAAATAACAATAGGGGAGGAAGAGGGAGGGAGAAGGACCAGGAAGGGAGCTACAGCTGGGATAGAAAAAGAATAAATTGTAAATAATAATTACAACAACAACAATAATAATAAAGTGAAAAAGTCTTTTGCTGGAGAAGGATATCTAATTTGCATATGGGTACTGTGTGAGTTACTGGCAGTGATGAAAGTAAAGTATACACAAGTTTCTCAGTGGATGGTTGGTGACATGTTAATGCAATGTAAGTTGAGAACACTGCCCAAAACAGCATGCAACTACTGAGTATTATTAACATTTCCAGGACACTTACACTAGACCCTAGTTGAGGCAAATCAACGAGAGCTTGTTTTATTATAGACTTCATTTTCTGATGCACATACAGATTGTCATTTCACAGATATTATGGTGATAACATCACACAAGGTATCCAAAAAATTTGGCAACCCAGTACACTGCAAGAATATATCAGTTATTTACTATGGCAATCACATGGCTGTCTGGAAGCTGTGCCACTGTGACTGGCCAGGATCTTTCCATCTCTGCTATACAGGTTAGCAAGTGATCCCTGGAGAGCTACCTATACCATCTCTATACTAGGGTTGTGGTTATTTGGCACCACATCAGGCTTTCCATGGGGCTGAGGGTTCCAAACTCTAGTTCCCCTACTTATGTAGCAGGCATTTTTTTCATTACACCCTATCCTCAGCCAGGGACACTTTTACATCAATGAGCTCACGTCCATGCACATGCATGAATGCACAATCATGTTTATGATGTGACAAACTCAGGAACATGAGAACTGCATTAGCTAACGGAAACATGGTGGGTGCTCTACAGTGACAGAGTCACAGAAAAAAAAAATGCCATTGAGCTCTCTTTGAGATTGATCATTAAGAACAGCTGAACTAAAGAAACACAGGTCTATAAAGAGTTATTTATATTGCTGACATCATATGTCAAAATACTCTCTGGGTTTCTCAAGAAGGGTTTATTTTGCCTAAATTATTGTAGATTTATTCATGGTATAGTCATATAATTGTTTGCTCTTGAAATTTTAGTAATCTGATTCAACTCAGCTCATAAATTGACAGTGAGGAAGAGGCAAATGCTCTGATGTGTGCTCCTTTGGTTATATCTTCAGAATATAGCAGTGTCATATGATAATTATAGTTTTAAGTTTTGAGAAACCGCCATACAGATTTCTACAGTGACTATATTAGTTTGCTCTTCAACCAACAGTAAATAATGGTTACTCTTCTCATCCTTGCCAGAATTTGTTTTCAGATTTCTTAAGATATCCATTGTTACCAGAGTGAAGGGCTGTCTCACAAGAATTTTAATCAGCATTCTCCACATTGGCCAGATGTGTTATTTTTCCATGTGTTTATTCTGTTGAGAATCTAAAAGCCATCTGCAAGAGACACATGAAAATGTCAACAATGTTAATTCAGTTCATTGTGGTGAATGTTTTGTTACTTTCCTCTTTTTTTTTCTAACAACCTAAGCATCTGAACTCATGTACTTTGTTTCAAGAATTAATCACTTTATCAGTCTTACTGAAAACATGCATGCCATAATCCTAAAATCCCTAGATACTAATCCCCTGCACCCATTTCTTAAGACAAACACATGTATAAACTTAAGATTGTGAGAGTAACCAATTAATATCTAATTGGATTTAAAGGCCATTCCTTAAAATTAAACTCAGCAATTGAGATGGCTCAGTGATTCAGGGCACTGACTGCTCTTCCAGAGAACCCCGATTCAAATCCCAGTACCCACATGGCAGCTCATAACTGTCTGTAATTCCAAGTTATACTACTCTCACAAAGACATACATGCAGACAAAACACCAAGACACATAAAATAAAAGTAAATAAATTTTTTATAATTCTTTTCTATTTTTATCATTTACAGTTTATTCACTTTGTATCCCCTCTGTACCTCCTTCTCTCCTCCCCTCCGAATCCCACCTTCCCTTTTCCCTACCTGTGCCCCTCCCCCAGTCCACTGATAAGGGAGGTCCTCCTCCCCTTCCCTCTGATCCTAGTCTATCAGGTTTCATCAGGTATGGCTGCATTGTCTTCTGTGGCCTGGTAGGCTCTTCCCTCCTCAGGGGGAGGTGATCAGAGAGCAGGCCAAGCAGTTCCTGTCAGAGACAGTCCTTGTCCCCATTACTTTGGAACCCACTTGGATACTAAACTGCCATAGGCTACCTCTGTGTTGTATACTTGAGCGTCTTTTGGATATATGCCTAGGAGTGGTATAGCTGGATTTTGAAGAAGCACTATTCCTAATTGCCTGAGAAGGCACCAGATTGATTTCCAAAATGGTTGTATAAGTTTTCATTCCTACCAACAGTGGAGGAAGGTTCCCCTAAGTAAATAAATTTTTAAAATACCAAAAAAAAAAAATTGAACTCAAGCCCAATACTGCTTGAGTGGCCAACAATTTTACATTAGATAGGCCTAGGCAAAAACCAATTACTATTTTTCTGCTAAAGGAGCATAGCAATAGGATGACTCCTAGTGACATTCTGCTGTACTCATAGATCAGTTCCTTGCTTAGCCATCATCAGAGAAGCTTCTTTCTGTAGTATAGGGGAATAAATATAGAAATCCACAAACATGTAATGTTTAGGGAATGATAGGCAACAGAACAATCAGCCCTGAATGTGATGTCTCCATAAAATCCCTCCCCTCACATCTTAGGAAACTCTGTGAAAGAGGATGTGAAAAAGTATAAAAGCCAGAGGGGATGAAGCACATCAAGGGGTCAATGATTTCTAGATATTACATTCTGACAAACATATGGACTCACAGAGATGTGGTAGCATGTAACAGGACTTGCTCAGGTTTGCATCCAATGGAGTCCTGGAGCTTAATGAAGTAGACACAGCACCCTCTTCTTAAACTAGAAGCAATCTTCAATGGGTAGCCATTTGCAAACTAAACATTAATTTTCTCTAAGTATATCTGACAGAGCATATAAACTACTCTTAAGAATAGGTCCCATCCATTCCCAGCAGTCGAAAGTCAACAGAAAATGGACTCAATGGCATCTTTGTAAGTTATTGTCTTTCTTTTTTTGTTAGAACACTTCATTTCATTATGGCTCCTGGTTTTGTGTTTTTGTGGGATTCCTGTCAATGTAAACATGTGTGTCACTGTGTTTATAGGCATTTCTTGTGCTTTTTCTTTGAGTCTTTTTCTCGTTCGTTTGTTTTTGCCTATTTTGATTTATTTTATATTATCATTGTTCTTTATACTCCTGTTTATTTTCTGACACAGGACTGAAAGGGTAGCAATCTAGATAAAGGGGTGGTGGAGAGAAACTGGGAGCATCAGGAAGAGGGACACCTGTTGAAGCCCGGAATATCGAATTCTGCTGTGAGACATAGCTGCAGTCATTTCAGCTTCCGCTCTGTTTCTAAGGTGAAATTAAGTTCATAATTTTAAACTTCTAACCGTGATTCCTAAAATTAGTTATTCATAGCTGTCAGTAACAAACTGCCAAAGAGCCAAGTTAAAGTATAGCAACAGACCCTGCGAGAGGGTCGAGCTGACCTTATATTTTGGATGGTTCAATAGTGTCATAACTCATACTTGATTATCTATACAATTTGCTACAGTCTGGTTGCACTCTTGTTATCTATGTATCTGGATGCATTTGGTTGCACTTGGGCTGCCCTTACCTTACCTAGAACCAATCAGCCTAAAAGTTAGCTGATAATACTTTGTGTAGTTGGCCAAAAAAGTGATATTGCTTTGTACTGCCATCACCATGTTTTTTGCATTTGGTTATTTTTCTGTAAAAAACCCTGCAGTGAGACCTTGCAGATGTCACAGTTGGGTTCCCAAGTTCTTACTGTGGCCCTGATCAGCTTGCAGAGGCCTTCTAATAAATCATCAATATCTAGTTGAAACTGGTGACTGAGTGATTTGTGTGGCAATTCTCTGCCTGGAACAACCATAATAAGAATCTATTGTATAATAAAAATATATTTTCAATAAAAGAAAAAAGAAACTTTAAGGTACACATAATTCAGAAACTTGAATCAGAAATTCAAATAAGTGATGGACAGTGGATCAAACTCAGGAAAAGCAGATGTGCTGGGTGAGGAGTTTAGCTTGTGTTCCAGGCACTTGTGATTTTGTATGTGTGTATACTGTTAAATGTGGTTGGCTCCTGGTGTCGATTCTACAGCAGCATGAAGTATTAAACAGTCCATAGCCACAACCCATTCAGCAGTATCCCCTAGAGATGTGTGCAGCTGTGGTTTCATCACTATGTCAGTGCTGGGAATAATTTAAGAGGGTTGGTTTTGGATCTCTCTCCTAGCAATTGGCATTAGAGTTTTCTTTCTAGCAATTTAATTTTATGTTCGCATAAAGTGTTAGTGAATTTTGTTGCTTTTGAGTAAAAAGGAAAAAGCTTATCTAAAAACAAATTGATGTCAGAAAGGACTGTGAGTGATTGAAACTAAAGCTAGAACACAACCTATAGGTAGCCAACAATGGATACTAGACTCAGCTGATAGATTTTGAAGGTTAAAAAGATTAAGAGATTATGCATTTCTTGATTGTGTACTATGAAACAATTATTTAACTGATTAGGGCTTCAATATACTCTCCGTGAAAAAGAAAAAAGAAAAGAAACAGCCAATTCAAGAGGAACATGAGTTACAGTTTTACATAACTTATAATACTAGCTGGTCACGAGCAAATACTATCAAATGTTATTATATTAGTAGCTGTCAAGCATTTACCTATGATTAATTGAGGTTCCCACTGAAGGTGACCTTTGCTATAGAATAATGGAAAGAAGAAAACTTGCTAACAAAACCCAAAGCATAGACTGAAATCCACTTTTGGTAAACATAGACTAATACCTAAGTTTACAAGAAAACATAGTCTTTTTCTGTTGTATTTTTATTTTGTTCCATTTTATTTTAAAAACCAGATGCATTTTGTAGTCTGGAAGTGGCTAGATTTCAAAGTCTGTTGAATTAATTGCTTGACAATGACATTAATGTGTGTATTTGGACACCAACTGAAAAATGCTACCCTCTAAATCTGATAGGTTATTAGAAAATAAATCAGGTTCTAATAAGTTCCAGACCATTAGTTTCTTTTACAAGTCATAACAGGTCCCTCTCCCATGCATAATAAGCCTGTTCCAAATTGCATGAAGACCTGTGATAACTTGTGCAAATGAGGTTTTTTTGCAAGGACAACAAAGAAACTCTGCACATGTCTACATACTCCTCCTTTCTACTTTACCTTTAACCATGGTCCAAATTCATTCATGCAGTTACAAAATCAGAACACATAAGATGAAATGTTCCAGGATTGGGAGAGAATCATAGCAATAACACAAATCTAGGAAATGTATGTGAAGACTATGTTCATAGCTGCAACACGAATATGAAAAGAATATAGCCTAAACTAGATGAAGTTAGAAATATTGATTAAGGCTTCCAATGATCCAAGTGTTAATTCACCAAGTTTAGTCACATAAAAATGTGGATTAGAATTTTTATTTGTTTGGGTGGAGTTTGTAGTCATTGTGGCTCATAAAAACTGAGGGTGAGATATAACATAGTTTCTCATAACATATGAGTATAAATCCAGAGATAAGAAAGTGAATATATATTGCCAAATATAATTTATCATTATATGTTGGAAAATAAAACATTAAAATGTGCATTTGTGTCTTCCAAAAACTTTATTGTGGATCTCTTTGGTATCATAGGAATGAATAAACTCTCTCTCCCCCCTTCTTTTGTAAGATTCCCTGTTCTCTGCCCAAAGTTTGGTTGGAAAGGTCTGGAGCTCCACAAGGAGAACAACAGAACCAAAATATGTAGGCCTAAGGGTTTTTTCTGAGACTGATACTCTAACCAAGGACCATTCATGGAGATAACTTAGAACTCTTGCACAGAGGTAGCCCATGGTAGCTCAGTCTCCAAATAGGCTCCCTAGTAAGAGGAACAGGAGCTATCTCTGACTCTCTCAGTGGCTGGCTCTTTGATCACCCTCTCCTGAGGGTGGATCAGCCTTACCAGGCCACAGAGTAATGACTATGAAAAACAGTCCTGATAAGACTTGATAGGCTACAGTCAGATGGAAGGGGAGGAAGGGCCTCCTCTATTAGTGGACTGGGGAAGAGGCACAGGAGATGAGGGAGAGATGAAGGAGGGCAGGATTGGGAGGGGATGAAGGTGGGCTACAGCTGGGATACAAAGTGAATAAATTGTAATAAAAACTTATGTTAAAAATAAATAAATGAAAAGAATAAATAAACTCACTTTTGTCTAATAGCAGAAATGGATACCAAGAATCTGAAGGTTTTATTCAATTTCTACACCAGAATCCGAAGACTAGAATAGTTTCAGTGGTGACTTTGGCACAATCTCCTTGGTTGGAGATATGAGTCAAAATAAATACAATAAAAGCTCTGTTGGTAGGGACTAAATAGCAAGATCAATGACATCAATATTGGAAGATGTTCTCCAAGCAAAGAGAGCTGGGTCTGAGCCTGAGAATCCAGAAAAGACATCAGTGATTTAACCCGATGACAGTCTGTTCACAGAAAAAGAGCTTACTGCCAAATAGATATTTCCCTTTAGGAAAACTTACACAAATATTTCATCAGTGTATTGTCACTTGCCCTCTAGACTGCTTTGGAGGATTCTTCTTGGAACCATTACCCAAAGCAACTACTCAATAGAAAAATAATTGTCTCCATTTTCTAAATGTTATATATTCTGAGTCTAATTTAAAAGTTTTCTGTTGAAAAAGAAACAGTAAATTTTGTTAAATAAGCCATAACATTTCCATCAACAGAATGAGAATACAAGTGTGGAAGCATAAATATTTGTTTTTCAAAAATTTACTTTCTGTCCTGGTGAGGTGCACAAACCTTTTCTGCATTGCAGTATGTAATGGCAGGATAATTGTTTTAGTAATCTGATCCAGAGGAAAGCAATATATTTTGAAAGAAAAGTTCATGTGATAATCTTTCTTTGCTAAACAGGGAAAGAAAATCATTTCTGCAAGTAAATATATGGATCACTGAAATAAAAATAGTAAGATAACTACAACCATCAAGATTTGAATGATTCAGAATTGATGATCAATTATCAATTCCGTATTAACTTGACAGTTTTGCAGTTATGGACAATAGACTGATTTAACAAAGTGACAGTGAGTTATTGAAATGTTAATTAGGTTATTATGCTCACTGCAGCTCTTCTTGAGGTTTCTCTCTCTTTAAATAGTAAATTAGCACAGCCCAAGCATTAAGGATGTGACTACGGAAATGGCAAATGCAATAAAAGTAAAGGCTAATAGTTTGTGAAGCAAAAACTGTATATTTTATATTCTTGCCACATAGTTGTGTCGCCACAGTAGTCATGTTTTTTAAAAACAGTGTATAGAATCTACATCCACTTTGGAAATCAATCTGGTGCTTTCTCAGAAAATTCGGAGTAGGTCTACCTCAGGACTCAGCTATACCACTCCTGGGCGTATACCTGAATGGTGCTCCATAATACAACTAAGACATTTGCTCAGTTATGCTCATAACAGCTTTAGTCATAATAGTCAGAATCTGAAAACAACCTAGATGTCCCTCAACCAAAGAATGGATACAGAAATTGTGATACATTTACACAATGCTACTCAGCTATTTAAAAAAGAAAAAGGAAATCATGAAAATTGCAGGCAAACGGATAGGACTAGAAAAGATCATCCTAACTGACAATTATTAACAAGATAATATGAGAACAGAATATAAAAAAAAAACATAAATTATACCTGTGTTGATTGCCCAGTACATGCACTTTTACATTATTCTGCTGAAATTTTGCACATTTTTGCCTTTATGCAGAACTGTGAACCAGTTGGAATTAGGTTCAAAACATTTCTTCTTGTTTTTCTTTTTCTTCCTCTTCTTCCTCCTTCTTTTCTTCTTCTTTTTCTTCCTGTTCCTCCTCTTCCTCCTCTTCTTCCTTTTCCTCCTTTTCTTCTTCTTTCAAGTTAAATCAAATGCTAAAGGTACAGCAACTTCAAAAACAGTAAAAGGAATGCAAACATTCTGGGATTTTCAACATAAGCATGTGACAAAATATAATCTTTTCTTTAAGCATATATTCTGTGATATTTTGAAGAAATTGATAAGATTGATGTTGAACAAACTTTTGTATGCAGAGTCGTCCATATAACACAGACCCAAGAATTCTCTTCAGCAAAGGCCAGTATAGGTATGGTGATACAGCAGCCAAAGCACTGCTAACCTAGACTAAATAAAACAGGAAATAGGACTGAATGAATAAATGCTTGGAATGAAAAACTCATTGTCTGGTAAGGAAAAGCAAGGATAACCTTAGCAATGGCTAGGTGGTCATTGTGATTGTCACTGCCTGAGAGACAAGGCTGCTTCCTCCTTGATTTTAGAGGGCTAGGTGTCCTTGGCTTCAGCAGGCCAGGTGGCCTTAGCAAATGCTGTTCATGTGATTCTGCCATAAACAGCTGTGAGAGCAGGGTGACCTGAAGATCTGCTAAGGTGATATTGTCATCCAAGAGCAGACAGAGGGCCAGCAGTATACAGATGATTATTTTACAAATTTAAGTTCTGATTAACTTAGTATGTTTAGAACTAACCATCTATCAATTGCCACTTTCCTCCTTCCAATATTTTCCCCTTAAGAAATGAAAATGCCTACTCCTTGCAGATTCCAAATCAGGTCTCCAAGGCCCAGAAATTTATGGTTCTGGGAATCAATGCTGGGTAGTCTCCCCCCCACCCCCCGCGCTCACCTGGATGAAGACTGAGGCTTATTGATATGGTCTAAGTGTACTTTCTATACAAGAAGGACAGATTCTAGTAAGCCGTGGAAGAATATAATAAAATTATTGTAATTCTAAAATACGTATTTTGAGTCTCACTTTCAATCTTCCATATTACTAAGTTCCTTAGAAGAATGAGAGTTTGTCCTTCTGTCTCTGTCTCTTTTATCTTCTTTCCATTCCTCTGTTCAATTGTATGTTCTACAGAGAAGCCATGTTTAGACACAGAATAATAGTAAACATCAGGAAGCCAAGAGAAAGATAACTGGCTAGAAGTGAGCAGTTATAATGCAGGACTTTCAACCTTTAAAGTTCTGAAAAAGTAAACTTGCTTTTATTTTTTTCCTTTATTTTTTATATTAATTACAGTGTATTCAAATTGTATCCCAGCTGTAGCACCTGTACACATCCTCTTTCACTCCCAATCCCACCCTCTCTAACACATCTCCTCCCATGCCCCTCCCCAAGCCCACTGATAGGGGAGGTCCTCTTCCCTTTCCATCTGAACTGAGCTATTAGGTAGGTGCATTGTCTACCTCTGTGGACAGGTAAGGCTGCTCTCCCCTCAGGGTGAGGTGAACAAAGAGCCAGCCCATGAGTTCATGTCAGAGACAGCTCCTGTTCCCCTTACTAGGGTACCCACTTGGACACTAAGTTGCCATAGACTACATCTGCACACAGATTCTAGGTTATCTCCATACATGGTCTTTGGTTGGAGTATCAGTCTCAGAAAAGACCCCTGGGCCCACATATTTTGGTTCTGTCGCTCTCCTTGTGGACCTCCTGTCCCCACCAGGGCTTTAATCTCCCCCTTTTTTTCCCATAAGATTCCCTGCACTCTGCCCAAAGGTTGGCTATAAGCCTCAGCATCTGCTTTGATACCTTGCTGGGCAGAGTCTTTCAAAGGCCCTCTGTAGTAGGCTCCTGTCCAGTTCTCTGTTTTCTCCCTCTTCCAATGTCCATGCCGTTTGCCTTTCTGAGTGAGGATTGATCATCTTACTCTGGTTCCTCCTTCTTGTTACCTTCTTTAGGTATACAGATTTTAGTATGCTTATCCTATGTTATATTTCTAATATCCATTTGCAAGAGAGTATATACCATGTGTGTCTTTCTGCTTCTGGGATACCTCACTCAGGATGATCTTTTCTAGTTTCTAGTATTTGATGATTTCCTTGTTTTAAATAGCTGAGTAGTATTCCATTGTGTAAATGTACCAGAATTTTTGTATCTATTCCTCAGTTGAGGGACATCTGAGTTATTTCCAGATTCTGGCTATTACAAATAAAGCTTCTATGAACATGGTTGAGCAAATGCCCTTGTTGTGTACTTGAACATACTTTGAATACATGCCTTAGAGTGGTATAGTTGGATCTTGAGAAAGCACTAATCATAACTGAGAAAGTGCCAGATTGATATCCAAAGTGGTTGTACAATTTTACATTCCCACCAGCAATGGAGAAGGATTCCCATTTCTCCACATACTATCCAGCACGTATTGTCACTTGAGTTTCTGATAATAGCCATTCTGATATGTACAAGCTGAAATCTCATGGATATTTGGATTTGCATCTCCCTGATGACTAAATATGTTGAGCATTTCTTTTAAGTGTTTCTCTGCCATTCAATATTCCTCTATTGAGAATTCTCTGTTTATCTCTGTACCCCATTTTTAATTGGATTATTTTGTTTGATGTTTTTTAACTTCTTGAGTACTTTGTTTATCCTGGATATTAGCCCTCTATCTGATACAGGGTTGGTGAAGATCCTTTCCCAGTCTATAGGTTGTCGTTTTGTTCTGACAACGGTATCTTTTGCTTTACAGAAACTTTTCAGTTTCATGAGGTCCCATTTATTGATTGCTCATGTTAGAGCCTATGCTGTTGGTATCTTGTTCAGGAAGTTGTCACCTGTCACCTGAGTTCAAGGCACTTCCCCACTTTTTCTTCTAACAGATTTAGTGTGTCTGGTTTTATGTTGAGGTCTTTGATCCACTTGGCTTTAGTTTTGTGCAGGGTGATAAATATGCATCTATTTGCATTTTTCTACCTCTAGGTATCCGGTTAGACCAGCACCATTTGTTGAAGATGCTGTCTTCTTTCTATTATGTGGTTTTGACTTCTTCCTCAAAAACCAATTATTCATAGGTGTTTGGGTTTATTTCTGGTTCTTCTATTCAATTCCATTGATCCACCATTCTGTTATTCTGTTTCTATGCCAGTACCATTCTTTTTTTTTTTTTTTTTTTTTTACTATTGCTTTGTAGTACAGCTTGAGATCAGGAATGGAGATACCTCCAGAAAATCTGTTGTTGTAAAGGATTTTTTTTTTTTTTTGCAATTCTGTTTTTTGTTGTTGTTGTTTTTCCATATGAAATTGGGAATTGTTCTTTCAAGGCCTGTAAAGAATTGTGTTGGTATTTTTATGGGAATTTCATTGAATATGTGTATTGTTTGTAGCAGGATGGCCATTTTCACTATGTTAATTCTACCGATCCATTAGCATGGGAGATCTTTTCATCTTTTGATATCTTCTTCAATTTTTTTTTCTTCAGAGACTTGAAGGTTTTTTTCAAAAAGGTCTTTCACTTGCTTACTTAGAGTCACACCAAGGTACTTTATGTTATTTGTGACTGTTGTGAAGGGTGTAATTTCCCTAATTTCTCAGCTCTTTTTTCTTTTGTATACAGAATGGCTAAGGATTTTTTTTTGAGTTAATTTTGTATCCACTCACTTTGCTGAAGGTACTTATCAGTGAAGAAATTATCTTGCTGAATTTTGGGGGTCACTCATGTATACTATCATATCATCTGCAAATAGTGAAACTTTGACTACTTTGTTTCTGATTTGTATCCCCTTGATCTCCTTTAGTTGTCTTATTGCTCTAGCTAGGACTTCAAGTACTATGTTGAAGAGATATGGAGAGAGTCAGTAGCCTTGCCTTGTCCCTGATTTCAGTGGGATTGATTTAAGTTTCTCTCCATTTAGTTTGATGTTGGCTATAGGCTTGCTGTATATTGTCTTTACTATGTTTAGGTATATGCCCTGTATCCCTGATCTCATCAAGACTTTAAACATAAATAGGTGAAATCTCAGGGTCATTTTGATTTGCATCTCTCTGATGGCTAAGGACGTATAACATTTCTTTAAATGTTCCACTGACATTTGATATTCCTCTATTAAGGATTCTCTGTTTAGCTCTCTACCCCATTTTTTAAATTGGATTACTTGGTTTGTTGCTGTTTAACTTCTTTAGTTCTTTATATTCTGGATATCAGCCCTCTGTCAGATATAGGGTTGGTGAAGATCCTTTCCCAGTCTGTAGGCTGTCGTTTTGTTCTGACAAGTGTCTTTTGCTTTACAGAAGCTTTTCAGTTTTCAAGGCCTTTTTTGGAAGGAAGACTTTTGATGACTGCTTCAATTTCCTTGGGAGATATATGGCTGTTCAATCTTTCTACCTGATCTTGACTTAATTTTGTTCCATGGAATCTATCAAGAAAATTGTCCATTTCTTTTAGATTTTCAAATTTTGTGGCATATAGGCTTTTGTAGTACAACCAAACGATTGTTTGGATTTCCTCAGTGTCTGTAGTTTTGTCCCCCTTTTCATTTCTGATTTTGCTGATTTGTATAGTTTCTCTCTGCTTCTTAGTTAGTTTGACTAAGGGTTTGTCTATCTTGTTGATTTTCTCAAAGAACCAGTTCTTGGTTTCATTGATTCTTTGAATAATTTTTTTTGTTTCTAATTGATTGATTTCAGCTCAGAGTTTGATTATTTCCATCTGTCTGTTCCTCTTGCATGTGTCTGCTTCTTTTTTTTCTAGGACTTTCAGTTGGGCCATGAAGTTACTTGAATGAGATGTTACAATTTTTTTCTTGAAGGCACTTAGTGCTATGAATTTTCCTCTGAGCACTGCTTTTATTGTGTCCCATAAATTTGGGTATGTTGTACTTTCATTGAATTCCAGGAAGTCTTTAATTCTTTCTTTATTTTTTCCTTACCCAGCTGTTTTTTTTTCCTATTTCCATTGTTGTTGAGGTCCAGCTTTAGTCCATGGTGGTTAGATAGACTACAGGGGATTATTTCAATCTTCTTGCATATGTTGAGGCTTGTTTTCTGACCAATTATGTGGTCCATTTGATTTAGGGTCTCTGTAAGTATCATTATTTCCATATTTAGCTTATGTCTAGATGATCTGTCTCTTGGAGACAGTCGAGTGTTAAAGTCTCCCACTATTAAGGTGCTGGGATCAATGTGTGATTTAAACTTTAATAATGTTTCATTTACAAAAGTAGGTTTTTTGTATATGAGATATAAATATTCAGAATTGTGATGTCCTCCTGATAGATTTTTCCTTTGATGAGAATGAAGTGCCCTTCCTCATCATTTTTGATTAATTTTGGTTGAAAATCTATTTTATTAGATATTATGAAAGCTACCCCAACTTATTTTCTGGGTCCATTTGTTTGAAAAACATATACAGCCCTTTATTCTGAGGTAGTGTTTGTTTTTGTTGCAGAGATGTGTTTTTTGGATGCAGCAGAATGTTGGATCTTGTTTCTGTAACCATCCTGTTAGTCTGTGTCTTTGTATTTGAGAGTTGAGACCTTTGACGTTAATAGATAATAATGACCAATGAATGTTAGGTCCTTTTATTGTGGAATTGGTGATATTCCTGTTTCAATGCTTGTTTTCTTTTAATTTTTTTGCTGTGAAATTATTTATATCTTATATTTTCTTGGGTGTAGTTGTTTTCATCAGATTGGAGTTTTCCTTCTAGTATCTTCCGTAGGGCTGGGTTGCTGTGTAGATAATGTTTAAGTTTAGTTTTTCCTGCAATATTTTGTTTTCTCCATCTATGTTGATTGAAAGCTTTGCTGGGTATAGTAGTCCAGATTGGCATCTGTCATCCCTTAGAGTCTGCATGACATCTTTCCAGGCCCTTCTGGCTTTCAGAGTTTCTGTTGAGAAGTCTGGTGTAATTCTAATAGGTCTACCTTTATACGTTACTTGGCCTTTTTCACTTGCTGCTTTAAATATTTTTCTTTGTTTTATAGATTTAGGGTTTTGACTATTATGTGACATGAGGAGTTTCTTTTCTGGTCTTATTTGGTGTTTTGTAGCCCTCTTCTGTATTTATGGATATCTCTTTAAGTTGGGAAAATTTTCTTCTATAATTTTCTTGAAAATATTTTCTGGACTTTTGAGTCTGGAATCTTCTTTTTCATTTCTTCCTATTCTTGATAGATTTTGTGTTTTCATGGTGTCCTTGATTTCTTGGATGTTTTGTGTTTGGAACTTTTCCAATTCTACTTTTTCTTCGAGAGGTCTATCCACTTTTGCAGGTGTTTCTTCAGCACCTCAGATTCTCTCTTCCATCCCTCATATTCTATCGGTGATGTTTTTCTCTAAATTCTTCAGCTCCAGGTTTTTATGTGTTTGTGTTTTCTTTATTGATTCTAATTCTGTTTTCATGTCTTGCACCATTTCCTTCATCTGCTTGAATGTGGATTCTTTTCTTTCCATGATGGTCTCTAATTTTTGTTTGTTTCCTCGCTATATGCCACTATTTGTGCCTCTATTTGGTTGGCTGTAGTTGCCTGTCTTTCTTTGAGAATTTTGTTCATTTCCCCTTTATGTGCCTCTAATATCTGAAAAAGCCTAGAACTGAGATCATTTTCCTGTCTTTCTTTCTTTCTTTCTTTCTTTCTTTCTTTCTTTCTTTCTTTCTTTCTTTCTTTCTTTCTTTTGGATTCCTTTCTTTTATAGTTTATTTATTTATTTTTTATTAATTTTAATATTTTTATTTATATTAATCATAGGTTATGTACTTTGTATCCTGTAGCCCCCTCCCGCATCCCCTCCATATCCTCCTCTTCCCTCCCTCCCTCATCTCCTCCCTGCACTTTCCAAGTCCACTGATAGGGGAGGACCTCCTCCCCTTCCATCTAACTCTAGCTTATCAGATCTCTTCAGGAATGGCTGCAATATCCTCTTCTGTGGCCTAGCAAGGCTGCTCCTCCCTCAGGGGGTGGGGAGGTCGAAGAGCCAGTCATTGAGTTCATGTCCAAAATAGTCCCTGTTCCCCTTACTAGTGTACCTACTTGAATATTGAGCTACCATTTGCTACATACAAGCAGAGGTTCTAGGTTATATCCATACATGGTCCTTGGTTGGAGAGACAGTCTTATAAAAGACCGCTGTGCCCTGATATATTTGGTCCTTGCAGAGCTCCTGTCCTCTCCAGGTCATACTAACTTCCCCTTCTTTCATATGATTCCCTGCACTCTACCAAAGGGTTGGTTATGTTTCTTAATATTTGCTTTGATACCCTGCTAGGTAGAGTCATTCTGAGGCCCTCTGTGGTAGGCTCTTGTCCTGCTACTTGTTTTCTTCTACATCCAATGTCCATCCCATCTGACTTTCTAAGTGATGATTAATCCTCTTACCTCAGGTCCTCTTTCTTGTTTATCTTCTTTAGGTGTATAGATTTCAGTATGTTTATCCTATCTTATAGGTCTATATAAATGAGTATATACCATGTGCATCTTTAATTAGCATGTCCATTGATTTTGGGGGTTGCTGGTGATGCCTTGACATCCTGATTATTGTTAGATGTGTTCTTATGCTGACCTCTATCCGTCTGCTTATCCATAATCTTAGCTGTTTGTTACTGGATTCTGTACTTTAGAGTGGGTCTGCCTTTCTCTGGTCTCTATAGCATTCTTCAGGAAGATGAGAGAAGTTGTCTGGTTTGAGAGTGAGTGTTGGTGTTTCAGATATAGCTAATGGAGTAAGGTCGCAGGCACAGTTGCACAAATGTAGGCGAGCAAGTGTGGGCATGTGAGTGGAAGTGTACCTTGAAGGACAGGGTACTAGAGTGTGTACATGCCTGGAATATGAAGTTTAAGCACAGGAAGGTTGAGGGTGCTGGCGCTGTTCTTGGGGCAATGTACATGCACAAGTGGCCTTCAGTGGCCTACAGGCCTGTCTGGTTGTCCTCCTGGTATTCAGATCTGTCTGGCCTCCAGGAATTGTTTCCCTGATCTCCACTGGTAGGGTTATAGACATCCTCACTAGCTAGTAGGCCTAATTGGAAAGCACAGAGGTTCCCCCTGTTCTCTACGCTCAGATTTAAGCCTGCAAGGGCAAGTGAGCATGTAAGTGATGCATCAGCTCAGTGGTGTCCACTGTTCATATGGTGGGCAGGAGACCCTTACCTGGGGTAGCCAATTCTGTTGTCTCAGTCACAGAGCTCCTGTTAGGGCTAGCTGCCACATCACTGCAGCTCTGCTGCAGACCTGGAACATCACCTCTGCTGTTTCAGTTAGCAAGCATGGAGGCCAGTGCTTGTAGGTTTGGAACAGCGGGTACTACAGGCCACCTCTGCTGAGGAGGGAGGCCTGTGCTTGGGTCAAAGGGAAGTGCAGGGGGAGGGGTAAATATTCACCACTCTCAGTACCTGTCCTCAGGTGACCAAATGGTCTCAGCTCATGGGTTGTTCCCTATCACTAGGAAGCCTCATTGTCGATGAGCTGGCTTCAGCTACCAATTTCGGAGTTTTGGATCCTGTGTTCTTCAGAAACAGTGTGTGCTGGTCGTTGCCATTTTGGATCCAATTTCCAGTCTCCAACATTATTTTGCTAGTCAAAATAAACTGATTCAGAATTTTATAGTATATGTACATGTTTTACACGCTTTACAAGAAGCTTTCCAATTCTCTTGAGAAATGAGAATTGGGTTCACATTTTAAATAGAAAACTGAAGACTTTATGAATATAAAAGCTACTCATGTTGTGGCACAAATTTCACCTTTTTCCTCCATCAAGAGAAGAGAGGCAGAGAGTTACTTAGTTTATAAATAATTGTGTGTAAAGGACAAGTTTACGAAAAACAAGTTTTAAATAAATTCTATTCTCAAAATAAAGATTCTCAAGATGCCAATTACTTCCCACAGGTTAAAAGGTGGTTTCTCAGGTTTCGTTTTATTTTATTTATCATTGGAGGTGTGGATGAGAGGAATATAAAGTTTTCAGAGAAAGGCTCTCTATTTCTGTCAACCATGTGAACCCTGGTGCCACACATTTTAGATTTTAGTTTCAACAAGACAACAGAAAGAAGTAGGAAAAAATGTTCATAAGGTTTCTTTTTAAATGAATCTTAAATCATATTAATAATTATTTAGGTTTATGTTTCTGCATTTAAACATTAAGTATGTAATATTCATATCTACCATGCCCTAAATATTAGAAAAAAATACCTTTTGTTCTTTCTGTCTGCCTTTTTCTTTTCTTTCTTTCTTTCTTTCTTTCTTTCTTTCTTTCTTTCTTTCTTTCTTTCTTTTTTACAGTTTATTTACTTTGTATCCCAGTTCTAACCCTCTTCCCTGTCTCTTCCCAGTTCCACCCACCCTCCCTTTTCTCCCTGGGTGCCCCTTCCCTAGTCCACTAATAGGGGAGGTCCTTCTCCTCTTCCAGCTGACCCTAGCCTATCAGGTCTCATCAGGGATGGCTGCATCATCTTCTTCTGTGGCCTGGCAAGGCTGAATCCCCCAGGGAGAGGTAATACATAGAATACACAGGAACTCCACAAGGAGACCAACAGAGCCAAAATACCTGAACACAGGGGGACATGCAGAGACCAATACTCCAACCAAGGACCATGCATGGAGAGGGCCTAGACCTCCTGCTCAGAAGAAGGCTACTCAGTTTCCAAGTGAGTTCCCTCATAAAGGGAGCAGGGGCTGTCTTTGGCATGTACTTTTTGTTTTTAAAATGATATGCAATTCTTTAAAAGCCCATTGGGTCTACTCAGTACACAGGTGTAAAGCCTTCTGGAAAGCATGAACTGGCTCTGTGCCCCAAGTTCTCTGTGTGCCCCACACCCTAGTGCCCCATTCTGAACCAGTTACTGGGATACACCTCAAACTGAGGCACCTGAGAATGGCATGGATTAGGGAGTAGCAGAAAACCCAGAGGACTAAGGTCCTCTGGGACCACAAGCTATACCTACAATTCCAGAGACTATTAACAGCAGAGACCACCAGGACTAATAACAGAGTCAGACTGATGGCTAGAGGTCAGCGTGAGAACAGCAGCCACAAAACCAAGGGGCACAGCAAGTCCTAAGGATACTATCATACCAGAAGCACAAGAAAATGACCTTAAATCTGGAGTTATGAAAATTATAGAGGACTTAAAAGAAGAAAACAAATGCCTTAAAGAACTCCAGGAAAATACAACCAAAACAGCTGAAGGAATTGAATAATTCCTTTAAAGAAATACAGGAAAATACAATCAAACAGGTGATGGAATGGAGTAAATCCCTGAAATAAATACAAGAAAATACAACCAAACAAGGAGAAGGAAAAGAATAACTCTGGACAGGACCTAAAATTGAAAATAGAGCAAAAAGAACACAAGATAAGAGGCAATCCTGGAAATGGAAAACCTAGGGAAGAGAATAGGAAATACAGTCACAAGCATCAATAACAGAATATAGGAGGTGGAAGAGAGAATATCAGGTATAGACGATACAATTGAATAAAATGTCAAATCTAAAAAGTTCCTGATACAAAATATCCAAGAACTCTGGGAAAATGTAAAAAGACCAAACCTAAGAATAATAGGCTAGGAGAAGAAGACTCCAAACTCCAAGGACCAGAAAGTATTTTTAAAAAAATCATAGAGGAAAGATTGAGCAAGACAGGAGCTTACCACAGAGGGCCTCTGAAAGGCTCTACCCTGAAAGGTAGCAAAGCAGATAATGAGACTTATAGCCAAACTTTGGACAGAGTGCAGAGAATCTTATGAAAGAAGGGAGAAAACAGGAGCTCCACAAGGAGAGGAACAGAACTAAAAAAATCTGGGCCCAGGGGTCTTTTCTGAGACTGATACTCCAACCAAGAACCATGAATGGAGATAACCTAGAACCCCTGCACAGATGGAGCCCAGGTCAGTGTCCAAGTGGGTTCCATAGTAATGGGAACAGGGGCTGTCTCTGACATGAACTGATTGGCCTGTTCTTTGATCACCTCCCCCTGAGAGGGGAGCAGGTTTACCAGGCTACAGAGGAAGACAATGCAGCCAGTCCTGATAAGACCTGATAGACTAGGATCAGAAGGAAGGAGATGAAGTCTTCCCCATCAGTGGATTGGGAGGAGGGTCACGGGTGGAGAAGGGAGAGGGAGGGTGAGATTGGGAAGGGAGGAGGGAGGGAGCTACTGGGGAGATACAAAGTAAATAAAGTGCAATTAATAAAAATGAAAATTAAAAAACAAAAACAAACAAATCATAGAAGAAAACCTCCCTAACTTAAAGAAAGAAGCACCTATAATATACAAGGAACCTACAGAACACCAAATAGATTGGACCAGAAAACAGTCTTCCTGTCACCAAATGTACAGAACAAATAAAGAATATTGTGATTGCTGAGTAGAATTCCATTGTGTAAAAGTACCACAATTTCTGTATCCATTCCTCAGTTGATGGACATCTGGGTTGTTTCCAGGTTCTGGCTATTACAAATAAAGCTGCTACAAACATGGTTGAGCAAATGTCCTTGTTGTGTACTTGAGCATCTTTTGGATATTTGTCCAGGAGTCGTATAGCTGGGTCTTGAGGAAGCGCTATTCCTAGTTGTCTGAGAAAGTGCCAGATTGATTTCCAAAGTGGTTGTACCGCTTTACATTCCCACCAGCAATGGAGGAGGGTTCCCCTTCCTCAACAACCTTTCCAGCATGTGTTGTCACTTGAGTTTTTGATCTTAGCCTTTCTGGTGGGTGTAAAGTGAAATCCCAGGGTCGTTTTGATTTGCATCTCTCTAATGGCTAAGGATGCTTCAGTATTCAAGTGGGTACCCTAGTATGGGAAATAGGAACTATTCCTGACATGGACTCAATGGCTGACTCTTTGACCTCCCCACCTAGCAAGGGAGGAACAGCCTTTCTAGGCCACAGAGTACTTTGCATCCAGTACTGAAAAGACCTGATAAACCAGGGCCAGATGAAAGGAGAGGAGGTCCCCTATCAGTAGACTTGGAAAGGGACAGGGAGTAGACGAGAGAAAGAGGGTGAGATTGGGAGGGAATTTGGGAGTGGGATTCACCTGAGATACAGAGTTAATAAAATGTAATTAATAATAAAAAATAAATAAAAAGATCCAAAAAAATATTATGAGCTGCAAGGGGAAAATGTCAACTCACACATAAAGGCAAAACTATCAGAATTACAGCTGACTTCTCAATAGAGATTATGAAAGCCAGAAGGGCCTGGACAGATGTCATCCAGACAGTAAGAAAGCACAGATGTCAACCCAGACTACTATACCCAGCAAAACTTTCAATCACCCTAGATGCAGAAAACAAGATATTCCATGAAGAAAGCAAGTATAAACAGTACCCAAATACAAACCCAGCCTTACAGAAGATACTAGAGGGGAAACTATAACCCAAGGAGGCTAACTACACCCAGAAAAACACAGGAAAAATATAATCACACAGCCTCAAAAGCAAAAGAAAGGAAACATGTGCATGCACACTCTACTATCACCAGTTTAAAAATTATAAAAATAAACAAACACAAATAAACAAAACAGGAATTAACAACCACTGATCATTAATCTCTTTTAACATCAATGGCCTCAACTTCCGAGGGAGGGGGGGCCACATCAGGGATACAAATTGAATAAATTGGAATAAATAATGATAATAAAAAACACAGGATAACAGAATGGATGTATAGACAGGACACAATATTTTGTTGTATACAAGAAACACACCTCAGCAATAATGATAGACATTATCTCAGAATAAAGGGCTGGAAAAAGGTTCCAGGAAACACCTGGAGTAGCTATTCTAATATCTAATTAAATAGACTTTCAACCAAAATTAATCAAAAGAGTTGGGGAAGGGCATTTCACCCTCATGAAAGAAAAACTGGTCAAGATGACATCTCAATTCTGATATGTACCCCAAATGTAAAGGCACTCACATTTGTAACAGAAACATTACTGAAGCTTAAATCACACATTGAACCCCATGTGTTAATAGTAGAAGACTTCAGCATACATTTCTCTCTAATGGATGATCACTGAGATGGAAACTAAACAGAGAATAATGAAACTAATTAAAATTATGAGTCAATTGGACCTAACAGATTTATGCAAAATATTCCATTCAAACATGTCCCATTCAAAGATGTTCATGGCATCTTTATTCATGTAATAGCCAAAAACTGGGAAAACTTAGATGTCCCTCAACTGAAGGATTGATATAGAATTGTGGTACATGTATATAATGAAATAATACTCAGCTATTAAAAACAAAGAAATCATGACATTTACAGGCAAATGGATGCAACTAGAAAGATCATCCTGGGTGAGGTAACCCAGACTCAGAAAAATGCACATGGTATTTACTCACTTATAAGTGGATATTAGACCTATAGTACAAGATGTCCGTACTATAGTCCACAGACCCAAAGAAGCTAAGTAACAAGAAGGACCCAAGGAAGGGTGCTGGATTTTCACTGAAATGGGGAAATAGAATAGGCAGAAGGAGTGGATGAAGAGAGAGAACTGGGCAGGAAATGGAATAGGGAGGGAAATGAGAGTGGGGATCAGATGTGGGAAGAACTGGGGTGGGAGAGGAGATGACTGGGAACAAGAAGGGAAACTGAGTGTGTACACCTCTTTGTCAAGCTGGAGGCCTTCAACATTATAGGCTCCTGGGAGGTTATCAGTGTGACTCTAGCTGAAACTCCTAACAGGGGGGTGGATAAGAAAGACTGAAGTGAAGTCCTCATAGTCAGGCAGGACTAGTGTAAGGAGGGGAACAACAACCTATCAACAACAAAACCTTTGATCCAAAAATTACCCTGACTACAAGAAATGCAGGGATAAAGAGAGTACAAAGATTGAGGGAATGTCCAACCAGTAATTAGCCCAACCTGAGACGCACCCCACAGTAGGGAGGCAGCCCCTGACAATATTAAGGATGCACTGCTGTGCTTGGAGAAAAGTGCTAAACTTGACTATAGTCTGGGAGGCTCCTGCAAGCTGTGGATGGAGACAGACTTGCAACCAAGCATGGGGCAGAACTCTTGGAGTCCTTTGGAAGTGTTGTGGGAAATGGAAGGACCGCAAAGGAACAGGAACCCCACGAGAAGACCAACAGAGACAACTAACCCATTCACATGGGGCCTTTCAGAGACAGCGACACCAACTAAGGAGCATGCATGGTCTGGACTTAGGTCCCCTGCAAATATTAGGTTGATGGGCTGCTTGGTCTTCATGAGGGGAGTGGAGAGGCAGGGCTGTTTGTAACATGGACTGCTTTTAGACCATTTCTCCCTGGCAGCGTTGCCTTGCTTGGCCTCAAGGATGAAGATATGCTTAGTCTTGGCATGACTTGCTATGCTGGGAGGGTTAAAATGGAGGGAGAAGCTCCTCTTTTCTGGGAGGAAAGTGGGAGAAAAGGGAACAGAAGGGGAAGTGGGCAGACTTGGAGGAGAGGAGAGAGTGGGAACCCTGGGGATGTAAAGAATGCTTAATTCTTATTCAGAAGATCAAATAAAATAGAAGCTGGAAGCAGTAGAGGAGAGGGAAGAGGATCAGAGCCTACCATAGGTGCCCTCTGAAAGATTCCACCCAGCAGAGGATCGAAGCAGATGCTGAGACTCAGCCAAACTTCGGGCAGAGTGCAGGGAGTCCTAGGAAAGAGTAGGGGAATAGAAGGGCCCAGAGCAGACAGGAGCTCCATAAGTCTGCAGCTTCTTACTCCTCCCCCTAATCCATCCTGATTACTCTTATACTTCTAAGCGGCGTCATTGTGGCTTACTCTCTTACCTTTCTCTTTTTCTTGTCCAAATATATTCTCATTTGAAAAGCTAAAAATCAATATCAGACAATACAAAGGACTGGTAAAAGCTCGTGTTCTTAACGCTGAAAGAAATATTTACATTTGAAAGTTTCACAGTCCAAAGTCATACAATGAACTTATAAGGGAAACACTCATAAAGATTTAGACAGACTTATATTTCAGAATAGGCAATAGCAGCCCCTTCGGCAGTCCAGAAGGAACAGGATTCTTTATAGTATCCCGTCCACTTTTCCTCCTAAAGTAAAGCAAATCCGAGTTATCCCTTTGGGTGCTTCAGCGTTCTAATGGAAGATCAGATACCCTGAATGTACCTCAAGTTCAGAGTGCAACAGATTAAAAAACTGATGTAAAAATAATTTACAAGAATAGTAGCCACATTTAACAACACTGAATCTTTTCATTGGTTTTCTTCATATTATGTTCATAAAGGAATCCATTTTTAGAAACATGTTACATCAGGCTCTAAAGTGTACGGGGCCTCTCCCAGATTTCTATAACATAACGCAGGATGGAGAGAAAAATGAGTCAGGTAGCACATTGCAAACACGAAAAGCAAATAGAGCATTAGGAGTTTTCAATATCCTTCAGCTTACTCCATCAGGTCTAAATACAGGTCAAGATCACAAGCACAAATAAATAAATCATTAATCGCATTACATGCAAATTAATGTAGAGACTAGTAAAATAAACTAGTATTTATTGCTTAAATTCACAAATTGATTAGATTCAAAGAATGAGTACAATATACTACAAGGATAAGTGAAGATAATGATTAAAATATATCTTTATATATGTGCAATTAATTTTCTGGGCAATATATTATTAAACTAACGATATTTCTCAGAAAATGTATCAATGTTTAGAGGCAGAGAAATATTAGCATTCCTATTTTTTCTGTTGTTAACTTACTACTAATCACTGGATTGTTTCCCTAAGGCTAAGTAACTCCTCCAACACAGTTTCTATTAATAAGAATAGAGCGCTCTTTCACTGCATTTCAGGGAAAACTAGAGGTGTAATACAAGTAACCCAAAGAAACATTATATACTGGCTTCAGTTGACGGACAATGTTTGCCAAATGACTAATTCCAACAGGCAAGATGTTATCTCTAGAATTTGCCGAAACTTTTATTTGATGGTAATAATATAAACTTAAACTAACTACACTCAAATATATGTATATATTATTATTATTTATATATATGATATTTTAAAATACATGTTTATATGATTTTTTAATAACAGAAATAAAGGTAGTAAAGGCAGGCACTCCAAATGGTATCCATGCCACTATCAATTGCCCACACAGCAGCCTTCACACTGGCAGTCCTCCTACAGGAGGCTTTCTGATGACACATTAACAAGGCTGTTATCCCTTCTGACTTGCAGGTTTGTGAAATCACTTACTGGATACTTCACATCACTCACAGCAGCGCTGCAACAGGAAGATTACAGGCATACTGCTGTATGCTGTCTACGCAGTAATTAAGCCTCTCGTAAGAATGAGTAGTGCATTTTTAATAGTTCCTCTGGAGGTTTCGTGAACAACATATGTTCATTTTAGCAGGCGCTCATCTTTCATCAACACGTAAATTCACAAGAAGGCTCCGTGACTCTTTCAGCTGGAGGCCTGGGCATTACATCATCCATCATCGTGGCGCAGCAGCAGAGGCAGAGCAGAGGCATTAACCTGCCACAGAGTGATTCACCAGTATTCTAAGGAGCTCCAGTCTGGGTACCAGATAGGAGGCATAAAATGTATGTGATATGTGTATGTGTGAACACACAAATAGGTGCTGAATGGGCCTTTAAAATCCACATTGACAAAACAAAAACCTCAGAGTTTAAGGAAAAACAGCTTGAAGCCACCACAATATTTACGCACTAATGAAACTATTTCCTTCTGTTCTATTCATTCTATTCTATTCTATTCTATTCTATTCTATTCTATTCTATTCTATTCTATTCTATTCTATTCTATTCTATTCCATTCCATTCCATTCCATTCCATTCCATTCCATTCCATTCCATTCCATTCCATTCCATTCCATTCCATTTCATTCCATTCCATTCCATTCCATTCTTCTCTTCTTTCTATTCTAGTCTATTACTCCTTAGCACATTTCTATATACTTGCAATTCATGTGTTAATTTTCAGGTCTGTATAGCATTAAGAAAAATAGTCTCATAGCAGGGGAAATACTCAACACAGTACTTGCTGTGCAACTCTGAGGGTCTGAGTGCAATTCTCAGCAACTAGATTTCACAGTTGACATTGTGTTGTGCAAGGCACTGTGGATTGTTGTAAACACTGAGATGGCAGAAGTAGGTTGAGCTCTATAACTGCCTAGCCAGCATTTCGTGCCTACATGGTCTTCAGGTACCAGCGAGATACCTGTCTCAAAAAGAAGGTGACACTGGATGTGAACAACTGGCCTCCAATACATAAACACACACGTGCACATGCGCATACATCAACATGCACACGTATGTTAACATACACAAATCCAAATAAAATTAGTAATAAATAAGTAAGTAAATATACTTAAAGAAAAAACCAATAATCTCAAAGAGAAGCAGTAACAGAATAACAGTTCAACAGAAAATGGCAGCCGCAGTTTTGACATAGATGCCTATCTCAAATATATGCAATAATAATAATTATTGTTATTTTAGCCATTTATAATACATTTGTTATGTATTCAGAGTATGGAGGTGACTGAAGAAAGGAGTCAGAAAATCCAGTTTTGATGTTCTTTTAGGGAACAATTCTCTTCTTCTTCTTCCTCCTCCAGCTCTTGATTGTGGATCCTATTTATGAATCTAAAATCAAAACAGTTATTAAAAGAATAATCACAAATATAGATCAGAATGTTCATGAATAGTTTTGTCAGTTTGAATTAGAATTATTGAGTGAAAAGGTGGAGGAAAACAGAAGAGCTGATGATTAAAAGGCATCGGACCAGGGAGGTTTATTGGGGAAGGCTGACAGACAAGGTAATCTTAATAGGATTGGTATAGACCTCCTTAAAGCTAATCTTATTAAATCATTTTTGAGTTTTGAAAAGCAAGAATGATACATTATGTGCAGAGGAAAGTAATAGATTTGGCTACTGCATGGCTAAAACAGATGTCTTGTTTAGTTTTTTGTTAAATTTACACAACCTACAGTTGTGGGGGAAGAGGGCATATTAGATGAAGAATTGCCACAATCAGATTGACCTGTGAGAGATTGTCTTAACTGTTGAGGGAAGAGCCCACCCACTGTGTAAGAGAATAGTTAGTATGTGAACTTGTGAGATCTAGAACTTTCTAGGACCTAGAAATTGACCTATAAAAGAAATGCTATTTTGCCCTTTTTCGGGGGATGGGCAGGGTTTTTCTTTGTAGCATTGGCTGTCCTGGACTTGCTATGTAAACCAGGCTGAATTCGAACTCAAGGAATCCTTCTGGCTCTGCCTCTTGGGTGCTGCGATTGCAGGCGGGCTGCGGCACTAGAGAAACAGCTTTTATTAGAGTCTTTGCTCTACAGCTTTCTGTGTTCCTTGTGATCAAAATTTTCTACACGTCAATTTAAACCTGTAACAATATTAGGACTTATAACTGGCTATTGGGAGGTTCATCTGAGAAACGGCCGTCGCTGAAACAGCTGAACCTTGTGAATTTATTGTTATTCAATAAATTCTGGCACTGGGAAAAACACAGATGTGTTTGTTTTCCTTCCGATCTAATTTACTTACAACAATAATCCAGGAGCTAGGAAGAGGGCTAATTTGGTAAAATGCTTTGGTCACCGCACAAAGACCTAGGTTCGTATTCTCAGCATCCATGAACATCTGGGCAGAGCGATGTGCCTATCACTCCAAAACTAGGAGACAATGGAGGATCCAAAAGATTTGCCTTCAGGCCAGTGGGGCCAACCAGCAAGCACTAGTTTCAGAAAGGGAGCCTGTCTCAATAAAAGAAGGTGTGAAGTGGAAGTTATAAATGAGACCAGGCAGCTATCTGCTTGATATCTGAAGACAAACTGAAATTTTGAGAAGAACCAGGGTAGAAGCAAGAGCAGTGACAGAATTAGGGAGTACAGAGGGATGGTGAGGAGGATAGATGGAAGGCTGCCAACAGAGAAAAGAATTGCAGGCTGGAAGAGTCCCAGAGAACTATCCCATCTGGAACTTCTGCCTCTTGACTTCCTGATTTCGGACCTATTCTATCAGTCCCTTCCACATCCTGAGGAACCCCAAGGTTTAGAGAAACTGGAGGATGTGACACTGGTGTAAGGAATTCAGACTTGAAGTTCTGCATGAGGACTTTAAATCTTGAAGAGCTGAAGGTCCACGTTTCCTAAAGACATTCTTAGGGCTCGGACTCTTTAAAGCTGTTCCCTTACACATAAGGCCTGTTTGAGTGCTGTAACTCTAGAGAACGCCACAGTCTGCTGCTGCTGCTGCCCACTACTGTCAAACACTAAGTTACAAAAGCTTCCCATAAGCAGCACAGGAAGAGGCTTTCTTACTTTTGATTTCAATCTGATAACACAAAAACACATCTTCCAGTGCAGCATTTCTCAACCTATGTGTCGCCATCTCTTTGGTGGTCGTGAAGAGACCTTTTCATGGGACAGGGGAGTGGGGGTGGGGGACTATATTAAAGGGTTGCAGCCTTAGGAAGATTGAAAACCAGTGTACTAGTAGATTGGTACCACTAAGAATGCAAAGGTCTTTCAGAGTCCATTCTGTAAAATCTAGACACTTTTTTTTCCCTAACCCATCTGTAGAAAAATGACTTTTATAGCCTTTCTTCATTTTTAAATGGCATCTTGAGTCTAGTTTGTAGCTGTGGGTAATGAAGATAATTAAAAAGAATGTCATTTTATGACTACATTTTTTGTTGTTGTTGTTGCGTTGAAACAGGATTTCTCTGTGTAGGTTTAGCTGTCCTGGACTCAGTTTGTAGACCAGGCTTGTCTCAAACTCACAGAGATCTACCTGCCTCTGCTTCCCTGAGTGCTGGGATTACAGGCATGTGCCACAGTGCCTGGTTTATGACATTTGAAAATGAACTTTCAAGGCAATCTAATGCAGATTAAGCAAAGCACAAATGCAGATTTAACTGCAACCAATTTGATGAATGACTTTACAAACCTCTTAACAGTAATGTTGAAGACTTTGGCTATCACATTTCAAGACTTAGATTAATATGAGAAAATGAAAAATGAATAATGGGGATGGATATTTGATTTCATGAAACAGTAATGAACAGTTAGTGGATGCCACAAAGTCAGAATCTTGGATTCTACCAATCTCATCCAATGAAGAAACTCATTTTCTTCCCCTCAATAAATTTAAACAAGTGCAGGAGGAACAATATATAACTTAAAATTTGGATGTCACATGGATTTTTTAATTACCAAAAGTACCTTTGACAGCTTAAAATATTTTCACAATGATGTTATATATAAATAAAAATGTATTTACATATTTCACTTCTTATTTAGATTTCTAAATTGCAAATAATTGTTCCTTGCCAAAACATCAATATCTTTTGTGAAAGGATAATTTTCACTCTCAGACATTCATGACTTAGTGACACTGGGCTACAACTGGACCTCTTGCAAGACCTATATTTTGAATATTAAGAGCAATAGTATGTTCTCGCATGGCTGTAGTTCTTTTTGGATGCATTTAAATTTGTAGGCCAAAATAAAGAAATAGAAATGAGGATCCTCAGTCTTGAATCAGTGAAAGTTTGTGACATTAATGCCAACATTTCCAAATTGCTTGAAGTAGAAAAAAATGATACAATATATACATAAAAAACACAATGATGTACATAGAAATTGAAAATAGCTTAAGTAAACTAAATAACTAAATTATGAACTGCACTCACCGGAATTTTCCCAAGTGCTTTGTAACATACAATGATAAACTGCTCTCAGTGGAACTTTCCCAAGTGCATTGTCATATTCAAACAGTATTTTGTTTTGCAAGACCTCTGAGATGATTACCAAGAAAATGAGCTATGAATAAGTTTGTTAATTCATAATCGGCTCTTGCCTTTTTTTATCAATGTGAAAGTGAGCACTTGGCTCCATGAATAGGGTTTTGATAAGAGATGCTGATTTCTTGAGTTTAACAATAGGAGCAATATAAGGCAGGCTAAATTGGTGACATTTTCATTTCATTCCAAAAACTATCATGTGCAAACCAAAAAGACCAATGAAGTGAATCTCAGCCTAAGTTGCTATTGGTGTTTGCTAAATACAAATATATTTAAACTTTTATTTTGCCAGTATAGAGTATCAGGTTTCATGTAATGCATAATGTTTTCAGGTGTTCACTAAGTTTAAGTATATTATAGAGTCTCTACCTATCACCCAAGGCATGGGGCATCTATCACGTATACAACCTTTTACCATTGAGAAAAGGAAAGGGAAGGGTAGCAGAGCAATGTGCATAGTTACGTGTTTCTCGCTCTCTCCTTGCATTATACTATTGCACTTCCAGTACAGGTATATAAGACACAATTTAAGTTTCATAATGTTACTTACATGTGTGGAAGACAGAGCCAAATTTCTGATTTCACCCGTGAATGTATCCCCTGCTCACCTTGACTGTGGGCTAGATCTGTGGCTTTCCTTTAACCACGGGATATGGTAAGGTGATGAGCTATCACTGACATGATTTTATTACTTTGTACATTTAATCAATCTTTCTGGCAAACTCACTGCTCTCCTTTCCTGATTTTCACACGATGACACATCATGAAGTGCATATTCAGGCTTAGGTGTCATATAGTAACAAATGGAAGACAGTCTTGTGACTTGAGATTTTACACAAACCTCTCTGGAACACCTAAATGTGCAGCCACATAGAAAACAGATCCCTCCATAACAAAAAGCACTTCATCTTTCCTAAGGGAGCTTCTGATAACACAGTACAAACAGATACTAGATTGCTATACTCTTTATTCTTTCTCAGTTATACCTCTTATTTCTCAAACACGTTAACCACAATTATGTGGTTTTAAAGCATATATATGTCATCTGGATTCCTAGTAGGTTTTTGTTTTGTATTTCTTTTGTTTCATTTAGTATAAATAGACTGTTTCTTTTGACCCTCTGTTATCAAATGGACATTAACCTTTTTAAAATTGCACATGTTGTTTCTATTATAAATTATTACGTTTTCCTCTCCGTTGTTCATTCTTGCTTCTAACAGGCATACACAGAATCTTAAAAGGCCATCCTAGTGAAAATGACCTATTCCTAGGCTTTGTGTGATTTCTAACTTCAAAGTATTCAAATGACAATGCAAATAAACTTAGACTGGCTAAAACCCATCAATGCTTCTTCCTAAATATTGGGAAGGAAAGCAACTTTTAATATACAGTTATGTAGAAGATATACTCTCAGTTCAAATTACTCAAATATCTTCATTTTGACTATGAATTCTAGAAATTTCTCATCATATTGAAGAATTAACTTCAATTTGAAAATAAGTATCACAGGTAAATATCAGAAATAATTTACTTAAGAATTCTACTTTTGGTGTAAACACATTATGCTGTATTGTTAATTTTACAAGCTATGGTGATATACATATTAATATTAAATATTTGTGCCTATTAAAGAAATACTATACAGTCATGATAAATTAGCAAATTGTGAAAGCTTTGGGACATGATTTATTTTCAAATTTCTATTCTAATTCTATTATTATTTTCCATTTTTTGCACAATTTTCCTTAGTTTTAGAACATATTCTCTAATATTATTTAGGTGCTTATTTTCTTCTTGTTTTTTTCTTACTGTTTGTGAATTCCATCTAATTTTTATACCAATAGTAAGAAAATGCTAGAAATCAATACTTCTTCTAGTGTCCAGATTTTTGCAATAATATAAAAGTCTACATTATTATTTTTCTTAGCTCCACATATTTTCTTGGAAATGATGTGATTTTTTTTCCTGTTGGCATCATAAGCAATAGATTATGAATCATGCAATTGCTCTAAATATGTTGTGTAAGTCAGCACAATAATTACTGAAATACATAGGCTTTAAACATTTTTTATTTGTTTTTTATTCACTTTATATCCTGGTTGTAGCCTCATCCCTCCTCCCCTCCCAATCCCACTTTCCCTTCCTTCCCTATCCTTGCTCACTTATTCCTTAGAAAAGGGGAGCTCCCTTTCCCATCTACCCAGTTCATCAAATTGCACCAGGACTATGCATGCCCTCTTCCCTTATGGCCCAACAAGGCCATCCTTAAAGAGGAAAGTGATTAAAAAGCTAGTAAGTGATTTGCTCTCCAATGCAGGCCCCACTTGCCTTACTAGAGTATTCATATAAAGCCTAAGTTGCCCTTGTGCTACATCTTAGTAGGGGTTCTACGTGCAGTTGATGCTTGGTCCTTGGTTGATGTTTCATCTCAGTAAGCACCTCTGGGCCTTGATTAGTGAGCTCTGTTGTTCTAGTGCAGCTGCTCCTCTTTCCTCAACTCCTCTTTCCTCCCACTTTTCCACAAGACTTCCTACACATCGCCCAATATTTGCCTGTGAATCCCAGCATCAGATCTGAGGCACACACAGTGTAAAATATGGTAACAGTAGTTTTACAGGTTTCTGCATTAACCATCTTTTCTTTCATAACTCCACTCTTTCATAACTTCACAGTCTCCACTCCTTGATTCTCTCTGTGTGTTTTTTTTCACAATCATGAAATAATACTTTGTCATAATTACTTAGACAAAAATTGCTTTCTAGGTCTTTTATGTGTTTTTATTTCACAATTATGTGTCATGTAGCCTTAGTCTCTATTCTTTGTTTCTTTCATTTTGTTTCACATAAAAATATTTATTTTCTTCCTGTTTGTATTTGTTAAAGAAAACATGAGACACTAAAGTAAAAAAGGATCTATGACTATATAAGACACACACACACATATATGTATGTATGAGATACTCAAAAATATATGGGACAATTAAGGTAAAAAGGATCTATTTAGAGGAAGATAAGAGACAAGCAGTAAGAAGTATGGAGCTTGGAAAATATGATGGGGAGAAAGAAAGAACAACACAAAATAATGTGTTAAAATGTCGCAATTAAATCCAATGTCTTGTACTCTAACAACGAATATAAGTGAAAAAATAGTAAACAGTTACTAAAATTTATTAAAAAAATATGGTTTAAATTTACATATCTATATTTAAAGGCCCATTTTCACTTACATTTAGAAAAAAAAATCAGAAAATGGCTTTACAGTTTCCAAAGGAATAAAACAAAGGAATACTTGTTTTTCTAAAAGGGTTCATAGTTTTAAAAATTATACAGCCTCAATCATTGATTTGTTTTACCTGCTGTTTTTGGTGTAAACCATTGTGAAGCACAGCGCTGTGAGCCATGAGCTGAATATATGGAGTGAATGCCATCTACCTGCTGACCTCCCTATTCATTGTTCATTGAAAATTAACTAACTTTTCTGTGTATTCTAAAATTTTAATTAAGAGTAAGTTACAGAAAAGTGATAATTATACTAGGAACATTTTTCTAAACATTCTTTTCTTTTTAACAGCTTCACCACTTTGGAGATTATGATGACAGACTTTTAACACCAAATGGTTATCAGTATTGTAGCATTCAGTGTGCCTTTTTCTTTGAAAATTACTTGCCTCACTAAACACAGTAAAACTTTTGAAAATGCAATCAATATTTCATCAGAATGATTCTTTCCAACAATCTCTTTCTCTCTTCCTTCTGAATTTCAAGGTGTCAAATAATTACATCAAAGTAATTTGTAAAATGCTTTGAATGTTTATCAGCTCTTAAAAGATACTGAGAATGGCAAATCTGATTATTACAACACAAAATTAGGATAGTCATTTACTTGCAGCACAGAGAAATTCTAATCTCTAAAGTAATATATGTGTGACTCATATATAATTATGGACACTCTCATCAGCTAAAATCTAAGCAAGAACACCAGAACAATACTGTATGGTGATAATGTGCCACTCTCAGGGTGGAAAAGATATATAAGTGAATTGTCTATGGGTCTGATTAATTTCAACATTTAAATTAAGCCCAGTTAGAGAGTTACATTGATAAAGAATTATATGGACCTTAATTTATGATAATGAATTTTGAATTAAAATAGATTTCATAGAAAAAAATTACAATGCCAAAAATTTTTTAAGAAGCTAATACTGCTCCAATGTCTGGACAATAATCTTGAAACTTCCAAAAATTTCAGAGCATACCATCATTTGATCTTGTGACAACCACACCTAAATACTTACTTAATTAACTTATATTGTTAATTTTAAGGAACATTTTGAGTCTTCTCACAAAAGACTAATGGCAAATAGACCAACAATTAATTAATTCAAGGGATCTTGTAAAAAGTAAAAAAATAAATAAATATCCAACAGCATACTAACAACTTATTTAAAAGCATTGTGAGATATTCAAATAAATATCTAATAGCTTCTTTACAAAATATTAATTCATTCTCATTTAAATATTTTTTTCTTTTTTTACATTTTATTAATTATTCTTGACTCACTTTGTATCCTTCCAGTATCTCCCTCCCTCCTCCCCACCCAATCCCTCCCTCCCCCTTCTTCACCCATGCCCTGCCTCAAGTCTACTGATAGAGGAGGACTTCATCTCCTTCCTTCTGATCCTTGCTATCAGGTCTCATCAGGACTGGCTGCATTGTCTTCCTCTGTGGACTGGTAAGGCTGCTTCCCCCTTAGGGGACTGCAAAGAACAGGCCAATCAGTTCACATCAGAGACAACCCCTGTTCTCATTACTATGGAACCCACTTAGACACTGAACTGCCATGGGCTACATCTGTGCAGGGGTTCTAGATTATCTCCATGCATGGTCCTTGGTTGGAGTATCAGTCTCAGAAAAGAACCGTGTGCCCAGGTTTTTTGGTTCTGTTGCTCTCCTTGTGGAGCTCCTGTCCTCTTCAAGTCTTACTATCTCTCCCTTCTTTCATAAGATTCCCTGAACTCTGCCCAAAGTTTGGCTATAAGTATCAGCATCTGCTCTGATCCCCTGCAGAGTATATCTTTTCAGAGGCCCTCAGTGGCATGGTCCTGTTATATTCCCTGTTTTCTCCTTCTTCTGGTGTCCATCCTCTTTGCCTTTCTGAATGGGGATTGAGCATTTTAGTCAGAGTCTTCCCTCTTGATTAGTTTCTTTAGGTGCACAGATTTTAGTAGGTTCATCCTATATTATATGTCTATATAAGTGAATATATACCGTGGGTTCCTTTCTGCTTCTGTGATACCTCACTCAGGATGATCTTTTCCAGTTCCCACCATTTACTTGCAAATTTCATGACATCCTTGTTTTTTATTGCTGAGTAATATTCCATTGTGTAGATGTACCATAATTTCTCTCTAAGAGCAACAATCAATAAATGAGACCTCATGAAACTGAAAAGCTTCTGTAAAACGAAGGACACTGTCGTCAAAACAAAACGACTGTCCACAGATTGGAAAGAATCTTCACCAACCCTTTATCTGACAGAGGGCTAATATTCAGTATATATAAAGAACTACAGAAGTTGAAAAGCAACAAATCAAGTAATCCAATTAAAAAGTGGGGAACAGAGCTAACCAGAGAACTCTTGATAGAGGAGTATCGAGTGGCAGAGAAGCACTTAAAGAAATGCTCAAAGTCATTAGCCATCAGGGAAATGCAAATCAAAACTACCCTGAGATTTCACCTCACACCCATCAGAATGGCTAAGATCAAAAACTCAAGTGACAACACATGCTGGAGAGGTTGTGGAGAAAGGGAGACCCTCCTCCACTGCTGGTGGGAATGTAAATTTGTACAACCACTCTGGAAATCAATCTGGCGCTTCCTGCGACAACTGATTAGCGCTTCCTCAAGATCCAGCTATGCCACTCTTAAGCATATATCCAAAAGAGGCTCAAGTACACAATAAGGGCATTTGCTCAAACCTGTTTGTAGCAGCTTTATTTGTAATAGCCAGAAGCTGGAAACAACCCAGATGCCCCTCAACTGAGGAAAAGATTCTTTATTGAAGTGATATTTAAGTGGAAATCTAAATATTAAATTATTCTCATAAACCTAGCAAGTTCACTGACATGAGGATGTCATCCTGGCTATGAGTAGTGGAAGGAAAGTACAGAAAAGTGAGATGAGAATGATAAGTGATGGAGATTGTGACCCCATGGGCTTTATAGATCATTGTGAGGACTTTGACTTTCATCCCATGTAAAATATAAAGCTATCACTAAGCTTTGTGCAAAGAATGACATGATCTGACATATATTAAAGCTCATCTTGCTGAGGTTTCATCTTTATAATGAAAGTCCATTTTTACTGCCAAATTCCCAGAATCACATGGGAGCTCCTGAGTTCTAGGTACCAAGGATACATTTGAAATTTATATGACCTTTCTACAGTTAATGAAATGCAGACTCATTTCACAGTTAGGTAGTCAATAGTATTACAGAATTTGTATGTAACACTGAAAATATGTTGTAAAATTATGCTACAAAATATGTACTCTTTAAAGGAAAAATAGAATAGGAAATTACTAAGACAATCTATTATATAAAATTTTAACATTAAAAAGGAGGCTTGAAAAGATCACAATAAATTTGAAATTACCTTTATGTGAGTTCTCAGAAAATGTGATATGTTACGATTGCAAAGAAACTGCCTATGTAAAAGTCATGTTTTACTTGTATTAAAAAGGGGGAACAAGAAATGCATCAGAACTTCTAAAAGGTTATTATGCGTCTAAAATGTAAGAAACAGAAATAACAAGCTTCAACGAACTGAGAAAGCAGCTCAGAGTTCTGGCCTGTTTCACTGAGTAACTGATGGGAGATATCTCATGTACATAATCAGCAGGGGGTCCTCGTAAAAGAGAAAGTGACAGGCTTACCCACAGGACAAGCCCACAGTTTTTACAAGCCTTATATCCAGTTAAGGAATTTTGCATAACAGGTTAACATTAGAGAAGAAATTCATTTTGTTACTTGCTGTGTCGTGTAGGTCTACAACCAAGTATAATCTTTTTATTTATTTATTTGGTTATTTATTTAATCTCTTCACAGTCTGATCCCAGCCCTCTCTCTGCTTTCCTCCTAGTCCCACCCGCATGCCCTCTTTCCCCTTCCCGCTCTCCTCTTTTTTCTGAGAAAGGGATGCCTTCAAGTTTATCAACCCACCAAGTACAATCTTAATGAAAAGCCAAGCACTTTTGTTCAAGAATGAGATACTAAAGGGGTCCAAAACCAGAAACACTCACTATCAAAGGAAAATGGAGACTTCCCTTTGGATGCTGGATGAGAGACAGTCCTTGAGATAGTTGCAGGAAAGTGTAGAACTGTATATATAGAGACATGCTGTAGTGTTTAGCAGACTGTTAAAAAGCTGCGACGGTGACAGTAACTAGGAGTTTCACCCTCTATGGCAAGGATCAAGCCTCATTGCCTGATATTGACTTGATAGAATGACAGGCCTAAGCACATTGCCATCAATTTGCTGAGCCTGCAGAGCTGTCTCTGTTATTTTTCTTTCTGTTCTTTTCCTTTCCTTTCCTTCCTTCCTTCCCTTCTGCTTTTCTTCATGACTATGAACTCTGAATATCATGACCAGGGAAATGCTTGATTTCTGCAACCTCCTTCTTTCTAGGGTATTCACTGTTGGAGTGGATGTGAAAGAACAGATATTGGTTCTCCAGTATATCTGGAGATTTGCTTGTTCATTGAGCTTTCCAGTATACTTTGTAGGTAACATTTGGCTGAGATATGAGCCCCACAGAATGCATATAAGCTATGAGTCTGTTGAGTGAACAGAACTTGCTAAACACATGGGCTGCAAAATTAAGTGTGACAAGTAGTGATTGGTAATGTGGAAAGAAATGGAATAACTGTATTAAAGTTCCTATAACACTCTCAGTCAACTGTTCCATGTACTGTCTACTTTAGTCCCCAACTTGAATTATAAGACAGCCCCTCAAACTTCAGCCACCTTTTCTACCCAACATGCCCAATATTACATCAGTCCTTTCAGCAGCAATCTTAAAAGCTAGAGATAAGATGTTTACCTCATTAAATCAGGGAACATTCATGGTGATGATGGTTTTGAGAACAATAAATCACGCAATGAATGTCATAATGGAATTATGAGCCCAGATACACAATAGCAGTGAAGTCTTACATACTCCACTCTTATCAACAGGTAAGTCACTGAGACAAAAAAGAAAATCAGGAATGCTTTTCAGAGTTAAACTACCAGAGATATAGAGTGCGCTTGGCAAATTGTTGTGTAGTATTCTAACAGCTGTTGGACGCACAGTCCTCAAAAAGGCCATAAAACTTTCTCTAAAATACAAAAAAATAGTCATTGCATGAAATACAGAAGAGTGGAATGTCACCAAAGCATTCTACGCAGATCATATTACCTGATGCTAAGGCTAGACAAGAAAACAAACATGAAAATTCAGGTGGAGGAGGAGGAGAAGACAGGAATTGGGAGCACTTGAGGAACCATGTGGAAACTTACTGCAATGGAAACTTTATGAAACCTTATGAGGGTTACCCTAGCAATGACTCCTAGTACTGGAGGATACTAAAACCTGGATTAGCCATCTTCTGATTTCAGGCAAAGCATCCATTGGTGGTACTGGGAGCACTAACCCATCCTCAAAACCTTGAACCCACAACCTATCCTTCCTGAAAGATATACTGGGATGATACCTCAGAGGTTGTGGGAGTGACCAACCAATGACTGATCTAACTTGAGACTCAAGCCATGAGAAAGAGAGCCTGTTGTCAACACCGCTGGAGTGGCCAACTGCCGGAATCTGTATATTCCAGAGACCTAGGGTAGAAGCAAACACAACTGGCAAATAAAACGTCAATGAAATGATTCCTAACTATATCCACTATATTCATAGACAGGTGCCTAGCCCAATTGTAATCAAAGAGGCTTCCTCTAGCAGCTGATAGGAGCACATACAGAGACCCATAGCCACATATTAGGTAGAGCTCCACAAACACCATGGAAGAGTGTTGATGAAGGACCATAGGAACCACATCCAGGACAAAGGAGAACATGACCCACATAATCATCTGAGCAAGGATCACAGGAGGGAGACTGCAGCACCAATCATAGAACCTGCATGCATCTATTCTAGGGCCTCTGGATTTATTCTGTTTTCATTTAGCTTGGGTTTCTGTGGGACTCCTAATAGTGTGAGTTGGGGTACCTCTGACCCATTTCCCTGCTCTTGAGAGCTTTTTCCTCCTACTGGGTTGCCTAGACTGGCCTTCATATGCTGGTTTGTGCCTAGTGATACTGTAACTTGTTATACCACAGTTCAGCTGATACTCCTAGGAGGCCTGCTCTTTTCTGAAGGGAAATGGAGGAAGAAATGGTCTGGGAGAGAGGAGAGGTAAGGGTGGCTGGTAGGTTTGGAGAGATGGGAGGCTGTGGTAGGGATTTATCGTATAAGAGAAAAATAAATAGAAGGGGAAAAGGAAAATGTAAAAATTCTTAATATATTTGCAAGCAAAATTCAACAACACATACACTCATATACCACAATCAAGCTACTTTCTCTCTATGGTCGCAAATAAGAGCAAATACATAAAAACAAGCAAATGTTATCGTGTAAGGAGATGTGAACAAATATCTATTCACCCCAGAAAAGAAACTGGGAATATACCAAAGTACCTGAACTACCAAACCTCAGTTTAGTGAACCAATGTGTGTTTTCTGTTTATTGTCAAGAATATAGGTGAGGCGTTTCTTTACAGAAGGAAAAATGATTCAAAGAGAGCGGCATTCTAGAAACTGCCCCAGCATGGTTCACAGAAAACTGAATATCTGAAATGCACTGCACAAGCTGTAGGCAGCTCACTTGTTTAGAACATATACTTAAACATTTCCCCAAATGTCCTTTGCTGTAACAACCTCAAGTTTATGGCCTCTATTTCCACAAACGCTTCCACAGGCGATTTTCTATGTCCAAATTCTATTTTCATTTTTCCATTCTTTTTTCATTTAATATACACCGAGAGAATCAGGATTGTAGATAAATTCCATTATATTCATTCCTGATTTGTATAAAATTAACCAGAGCAACAAAAAATAATAATAATTAAAAAGTGAATGAAAGTCTACTGTTAGACTTGAGAGTCAATGTTCACTCCTTGTGACATAAAAATAAAATTATTAAGGCCCTGTAAACTACAAATTCTTACAGAATATTTTTACTTTAATGGTTTGATCAATCTTAAAAACCAGTCAAGTTTTGTATACTTCTCTTGACCACATGATTTCATAAAAACAGGAATTTTTTTTTAATTGGGCCATGCACAGTAAATGTTTTGTGCATTGTGGACTGTGTAGTTCAACCTATAATCATTTCGTTTTATTATTGTAACATTAACCTGTATGTGAATGAATGCAGCTGGATTCTCATTAAGATTTGGTTATCAAGATATTTTGCAAATCAAATTAGGGACAGAAGGCATGTCTTCTCTGAAGTAACATCATTTAGAGATAAAATATTTGCTATTTAGTTTTGTAAGTAAAAACTCAGGGGAAAAAATCAGTGCAACTTCATGGAATGGGAGGGTAGTAATATCTGAACACTGCAACATATTTTAAAAGTTTGTTTTGTCCTAAAAAACAAAGGATAAGGCAAAAAGAACTTGTCAAGAATTTAATCTTTTAATTTCCATGGAAAGGTCATGGGCATAATACACTGGGAAGGACAATGATGGTAATTTCAAGGAACTCGTTTGAAAATCTGATTTTTGTTCTTAATGCCAAGGGAAATTTTAAAATTCATTGTGTTTTAATTTTGTTTAGTGTCCTGAATAGCTTTGAATTTCAAATCAGGTGGTTGGGGTAAATATATTTTATATGGTATAGCATTTTATATGAAATGAATTATGCTAGTAAAATATTTTTGCAAATTGTATTTAGTTTTGTTATTTTCATTAACAATGTTAGTTTCAAATCAAAATATAATTTTAAACTTAATTGTTCTCAAAGTATATTTTATAAAGTTTATAAAGTCTACAATTTTTATAAAGAATTTTTTGTCCATATTATGAAAACTTAATAAAAAATAGAAATCTTCATCTCTTTAGAGAATTGTCTATGCTTTTTCTAAACAGATCTCTTGTTGCTACTTTAAGGGAACAATAAAACAGAAATATCACAGAAAATCAGAAAGCTGAAAAAAATGAAGCAGAATAACAACTTGTTCTTCCTTTCAGATACAGATTGCTTTATATGCATGTTTTTTATGTTTAATTAAAATGTTTCATTAATTATCATCATATTTAATCTTACTACTCAGTAATTTGGATATAAATTATTGAAATTTAATTAATAACATATAAATAAATAGCTCCGTAAATAAAATATGAACAATGAAAATATTAATTGAAATATTAATATCTAAGGAAAAAATTACATAGGGTTCAAACCTTAGACAAAGAATGGCAGGCATATTGTGACTGCTAGGGGAAGGAGAATTCACCTCTTCCAGTAAGGTGTCCCTAAAATGGTCAGCCGAGAAACTTGTATACACCTAAACAGAAAAAAAAGAAAAAGTCCTCAGCAGGTTGTCTTTATATATTTGTGGGTATACATATGCTTATGCATGGAACAGAACTATGATGAAAAAGACTATGAAATTAAAAGAGAAAAGGAAACATGGAAGGAGTTGAACAAGGGTACTTGGGAAGACCTGGAGAAAAGAAAACAAAAGTGGAAAATATGGTAATTGTATTTTAAATAAAGCTATAAAAATAAAATAAATTGATCAAAAAAAAAGAAAAGAAATAATTAAGGCATACCTTTTTCTATGGCCTCCATCACCCAACCCAACACATTTGACTCAGATAACAACTCCCTGCTGAGTCGTCTTTCAGAGACTCTCTATGGTAGGCTCCTGTCCTATTCCTTGTTTTCTCCCTCTTCCAATATCTTTGCCTGTCTGAATGAGGATTGAGAATCTTATCCAGGGTGTTCCTTCTTGTTTAGCTTCTTTAGGTGTAGAGATTTTAGTATGTTTATCTTATATTATATGCCTAATATCCACTTATAAGTGAGTATACACCATGCGTGTCTCTACACAGAAGGGTATCAAAGCAGATGCTGAGACTCATAGCCAAACTTTGGGTAGAGTGCAGGGAATCTTATGAAAGAAGGGGGAGATAGAAACACCTGGAGGGGACAAGAGCTTCACAAGGAGACAAACAGAACAAAAAATCTGGGCATTGGGGTCTTTTCTGAGAATGATAATACAACCAAGGCCCAAGCATGGAGATAATCTAGAAACCCTGCACAGATGTAGCCCATGGCAGCTCAGTGTCCAAGTGGGTTCCCTAGTAAGTGGAACAAGGACTGTCTGGGACATGAACTCAGTGGCTGGTTCTTTGATCTCTTCCCCCTGAGGGAGGGAGCAGCCTTACCAGGCCACAGAGGAAGACAATGCAGCCAGTTTTCATGAGACCTGATAAACTAGGATCAGATGAAAGGAGAGGAGGACTTCCCCTAACAGTGGACTTGGAGAAGGGCAAGGCAGAAGAAAAGGGAGGGAGGGCAGAATTGGGAGGGAATGTGGGAAGGGACTACAACTGGGATCCAAGTTGAATAAATTGTAATAAAGACTTTAAAATTAAAAAAAAAAAAATCCCACAGACATTCCCTGGAAACGTACTGTCCTTACTAGAGAGTGAATCAGGTAAGCTATCGTCACTTTCCCTCCTGTCCCCAAAATCAAATTCCATAGTCTTTCCCTAGCTTTGTAATAGTTAATCTACTGTGACCTCTTCCTCTTTTATGCTCCCATCCCACGGGTCTATGAAGAACCATGTGGCACAATCAGCTTTTCTCTGAATTGACCTTCTCAGACACTCCCCACCCATGCATTTAGCTCATTCCCAATCCTTAGTGTCAACATTCAGTACCTAGAAACACATTCTACCTGGGACTCTCTTTAGGAGCTGAGAAGCATTCCCTACCAGGCAACTCACAGCAATAAAAACCAAGGGACAAAACACCCACCCAACAATGACAAGACCAGATATCAGCAGCCAGGATTTGAATTATCTCAGACCTTAGAGGTTAGTATAAAAACACAAACAATAACCACCAGAACAATATATCTCCACTATAGTCCATCAACTCTGCCACAGCAAGTCCTGAGAAATGCAGCATAGCTGAAGCACAAGACAAGAACCTTAAAATAGCCTTCATAAATATAATACAGTCCTTAAAAAGAAAATGAATAAACCCGCTAAATATATATATATATATATATATATCAACAACAACAAAAACATAGACTGGATGGACAAGAATAAAACAGTTCAAGATCTGAATGTGGAAATAGAATTAACATATAAATAAAGAAAGAATTAACTTTGGTATACTGGACTGAATTAATGTATTAGCAAATGTTTAATAATTCATATGAAATGAGACCAAATTAAATCACTCTTATTTGAGGCCATCGACCGAAAACTTTTTGTTTTTGCAGTTACTGAGCCACAGGGTTATCTGCAATGCACCAGGTCATCAGACAGGAAAACTAAGTGAATCTGAAGTTGGGTATTATCTCCAAAGAGGGAAATCCACATCAAACAAGCAAAAGAAGCAAATGAAAGATGGAAAAAGGAAATGAAAGAATTTTCCTACTGTGCAGCAAGCACTTGTAGGAGCTTATTGACAGGCAAAAGTGTAGAGAAAGCGTCCCAGTGGATATTTCTCTTGGTAAGAGTTGAACAGTTTTGTTTTCCAGTATATTTTAATAAAGTTTATTTTTTATTTTATGCTGAGTTAACTAGAAAACTCAGTCAAAAATTAACCTTCTAAAATTACTGGAACATAAATTTTTATGTGTTACATAAATGACATGCTGGTTTCTGAAACTATCAGATATGCGCTCACAGCAAACATCCTAATCCTCTGTCTCTTACAATCTTTCTATTCCCTCTTCCATAATGTCCCTGAGCCTCAGGTGTCAGAGTTGATTTACAGAAGGATCCTCTTAGACTGGGTTCATGTAACAACAATTAATTAAAACAGATGCCATGAACTTGAAAGCAAACAAGGAGAGCTGTTTGGAAGTGTTTGAAGAGAGGAAAAAGGAGTATAATATGATGTGATGATAATCTCAAAAGATAAAAGAAACTGTAGAAAGAAAGTATAAAAAGGCCATGCTGCTATTCAAACAAATAAAGACTATTATTTTAGCAACCCGTGATAGCAATAACAGTAAAAACTTAAGGATTTAAGGGTAAGCCACTGAGCTGATGTCAGAGACAGTTCCTGTACCCATTACTAGGGAACCAACTTGGAAACTGAGCAACCAATGGGCTATATTTGAACAGGAGGTCTAGGTTCTCTTCATGCATGATCTTTAGTTGAAGTATTAGCTTCTGCAGTCTACCTCTGGGCCCAGGTATTTTGGTTCTGTTGTTCTCCTTGTGGAGTTCTTGTCCCCTCCAGTATTTCTATCTCCCTCTTATTCCATAAGGATTCCAGCACTCTGCCCAAAGTTTGGCTGTAAGTCTCAGTATCTCCTTTCATACTGTATGGGTAGAGTCTTTCAGAGGTCCTCTGTGGAAGGCTTCACCTCCCCCTGGAGAGTGTAGCCTCGCCAGGCCACAGAGGAAGATGATGCAGCCAGCCTTGATGAGACCTGATAAGCTAGGGTCAGATGGAAGGAGATGAGGACCTCCCCTATTAGGAATTAGGGAAAGGACATAAGGACCAAATATATCAGGGCAGAGGGGTCTTTTATGAGACTGTCTCTCCAACCAAGGACCGTGTATGGATATAACCTAGAATCCCTGTTTGTATGTAGCAAACAGTAGCTCAATATCCAAGTGGGTACATTAGTAAGGGGAACAGGGACTATATTAGACATGAACTCAATGACTGGCTCTTCGACCCCCCCCACCCCCCACCGCCTGGAGGGAGGAGCAGCCTTGCTAGGCCACAGAAGAGGACTTTGCAGCCAGTCCTGAAGAGACCTGATAAACTAGAGTTAGATGGAAGAGGAGACGGTCCTCCCCTATCAGTGGACTTGGAAAGGGGCAGGGAAGAGATGAAGGAGGGATGGGAGGGTATAGGGAGGGAATGCAGGAGGGGTCTATGGCTGGGATACAAAGTACATAATCTGTGATTAATATAAAATAAAAATGTTAAAAAGAAGAAGACATAAGGGGAGAAGAGGAAGGGTAGGTGGGACAGGAAGGAGATGAGGGAGGGGCCTGCAATGAAGATACACAGTGATTAAATTGTAATAAATAAATATACAAATAAAGTTAAATTTAAAAAAATAAGGATTTATCCAAACTGAGATGCTTTAAGAACCATTTCTCCCAGTTCAAGTTACACAGTCTGGAATAACCTCAGTGCTAGGTGCCAGTGCTTTTAATCCAAAAGCACTTCTCTAACTTTAGCAGATAGAAACACACTTCATTTCTCTTCCCATGTTTTCCATTGGTAGCTCTCTCATTTTAAAACTATTTAATACCCCTTTCTCCAAGAGAATTGTAAGATAGTCAAGAACATTGCACCCAAAACACGATTCTCTCTTTTCATTCTCAGTATCATTCTTGACATTGTGATAGTTTTTCCACTATTCAAATTATCAATCTTCTATACTATCACTGCCTTATTTTACAGTCCTACTATTTTCTATTTTCTGAAAGCAATAAACATGCCCCATTTTTATCATTTTTTTAAAAATATTCTCTTTCAGCCATGCATAACCAGCCATGAGCAACAGCGATGAATAACTGAAAATGCTTTGAATACAGACACATGTTGCAATTTTTCTTTCTATGTAAATATTGGAACATTGTCATGTTGCTTAATCTTCTTGATCTTTATCAAGTTGTAAACACACAGTACCTCTAACTTCTGGCTTTGTTCTATGGATTTTGATGCCAACTAAATGAAAATCTTAGTGCTCTCCTGTTCAGGATATTTGATCCCATTGTGAACCCCAAAACTGTAAACTGTAAAACCCTGTTTGTTGTTTGGTGTGGTTGAGCCCTATCACACACTTTCAATCCAAGAACTTTCTGCTTATTGTAAACAGGGGATTCTGGTATCCTTCAACCAGCCCTAACAAACATTTTTAATCCAAGAGCATTATATACACTGGATTTAATGAAGTTAACACTAGGTTAAGACGTAGAGCAAGACACTAGTTGACAGAGATTAAAGAATACGAGGGGCTTTGACCAGAGGGTTATTAAAAAAAAAAGGCTCTTTGAGCTGGTTCTTTGGGGCTTTAGCTGAGGCCTTAGGTTTTTTTTCGCCCCCCCCCCTTTTTTTTTTTCCTCCAGTGCTGTCAGCTGAGCTAGTGAGCATTTTGGGTTTTTTCCATTAGGACCTAGGCTGAGAAGGAAGATCAGCTGGGTGATTTCTTTGCCTTTCTGACTAGCAGATTTTCATCCCAGCATCTAGCTGCTGAGTCGTTATTGGTAAAATAGAACGGTTAGAATTTTCACAACACACTGCATCTAGCATTGCATAAGTATTTAGTAAAAAGATAACATTTATATAATAACTTTAGAGCAATGTAATCCCAGTATTTATTTATTTATCTATTTATTTATTTTGGTTTTGCCCAGACTACATTCACAAGCCGGATGTGCACTTTACTTCTCTTTCAGCAGATGACAGTTGCACATAACTTAAAACACATGATTGGGTCATGAACTTCCCTGCCCTATCAATAGAGGCAGAAAAGTTTTGCCAGTAAAATGTTAAACCTTTGCACAGGCTTTGTAACCAGAGGACCTGAGAATGCCTTTTGTACTTCAACCCACCTCTCATTTTATACAGAGCTGTGTAAAGGTGTATCTTGCTTTTTACCTATGCACTTTCTGAGGTGACATTTGGGAGATTCTCACATTTGTCCCAATTTTTATCATGAGTCAAAATGTTGTACATGATAAGGTTTGGGACTTTTACTCTGACTGACCTCAGGGATGGAATTAACCTTTTTCTACAGGTATCTTCTGGATTTCCTTTGGTGTAGGTCACTGTTTGTAACATCTAGTTTGAGCACTTTAAATATATCAAAGTCATAGACATTCAATAGGTTCCTGAGTTCTGCAATTTATTCTGTATGTTATATATCTAATGGTAGATAGAGTTGGTCAGAGTTGGGGATATGCTGTGGCCTTTCAAACTTATCATTGAAATGAAGACAATCTGTTACAGGTGATGCCCTTAACATGTGGAATTGGCATGATCTGCAAAGTTTGTATAAGATGTGCATTGTGGTATCACACTTAATTAAACAGCTTTATAACTATTATATATTACCAATACAATAGGTTTTAGCCCAATTTTTATACCAACTCTATGTACATATAGTCTATATAGGTATCCTCATTTTTATCCATATATATGAAAATTATTTAATATAATTAAATGAGAAAATGCACTTAAAGTTAACCAAATGTATTTTGGTTAGTACTAGGAGCATTTTAGTTTTTAAATGATTACTAAATCTCAGGACTTGTCAAATATCAATCCATGGCTTCTTTATCATCATTGACTACTGATGGTATTGACAGCTCCATGACAGATCATGTCACTTGTTTGAAAACAGTGAGCTGATCAGAATATGGAACTTTGAATTCACTGAAACTATTTTAATCACCTGCAAGCATTATAAAATTAAATGAGAAATCATGTAATTATATAAATTGAGGCATGCCTTGGTTTGACAAAATTAATGAAATTCAATTATCTGCTAATATCAATGAAACTTTTAGTATGGAGGAAAAACATTACAAAGAATTTTAAAAAGCATTTAAAAAAATAATGGTTACCTTCTCCAAAATATACCTTCAGTTGTTAGAAGCATCACACAAAAGTCTAAGCATAAGAATCATGCCTATGTTATCTTTCTCAAAGACCTCCCTTTTGAGGCATGACAGCCAAATGTAATGAATTGCATATTATGTCTCTGAACTGGGAGAGGACATTGACAATATTGTACTGTTTACTGTTTTCATTTTAGTAATTTTTCTGTGGTCATTTAAAATGTCTGTTTCAAAAAAATGTGAGTGAGGGCTATGTACAAATTCTGAATCGTGTTCACAACAATGTGGAATACTAAAGTTTCTCAAAAATAACCAAAACAAAGAAATTAAAATCTACTTTTACTTAATTTCTCTGATTTTTTTGGCAAAAGATTATTTCCATTGAGGTAAAAACATTAGGAAATTTGAAACAGTCATATGTACATTTTCAATATGCTGGTTATAACAAAATGCTATTGATATTTAAAAATTATCAAACTGTATATTTAACCAGACTAAATTTTGCCTCAAAATTATAAAATAAAACGTCCATTGTCTGGCCTACAGATATTAGTCTGTATTTATAAGCATGTTTTGTTCTTAGAAGGATCTGTGTTCAATTCTTAGCACCCACATCAGGTGATACCATACCATGCATAACTTAAGTCCTCTGGAATCCTATTCCCTCTTCTAGCCTCCATAAACACCAACACATATTGACCATACATGTACTCAGATGCACACATAGACAAACAAATATATAAGTCTATCTTAAGAAATTATTGTCTCTGAAATTTTTGAGGACCATCTATCTATTTACATTTATATTTACATGGTTTATAATATTTATCTATCTAGCTAACTATTCATCTATCAAAAATCAGAATTGGCAAACATTGCTTATTTATAAATATTTACTATCTGTTCAACCTAAGATGTATATTTCTGTGATAAACTAGACCAGTATCTGACATGACCATGAGTTTGATTAACTATTAACTTGTATAAGTTATTTATCCTAAACAATTTGTAATTTTTTTCTGTTTGCTTTTTTGTGACAGGGTTGCTTTGTGTAACCTTGGCTGTCCTGGACTCACTTTGTAGACCAGGCTGGCCTTGAACTCACAGAGATCTCCTTGCCTCGGCCTCCTAGAGTGCTGGGATTACAGAAGTGTGCCACTGTGTCCTGCTGTACTGGCTGCTTTTAACAGGACTGGAAGTAAACCTTACATTTGTAAACAAGTTGTATAGGTCCAGTACTTCATAGCAGAGTAGAAACATTCGTAAATATGTGTATAGGACCTCACCTATCAATGTACATGGGGAGGGGCATGGGAGGAGATGAAGGAGGGACGGTGGCATTGGGGATAAGGGATAAGGGATGGGGCTATAGCTGGGATACAAAATGAATAAACTGTAATTCATAAAAAATATAAATAAATTTTTTAAATAACCTTAAATTTGAATCAATATATAAAGCCGAGGAATTGGCACCTAAACTTATAATAACACTGAACCAAGATGAGTGGAGGCCAACATAAGAACATAATAACAGCCATGGTGATATAGCACCACGGGAGTCCAGCTATCTTACTGTACCAGGACCTGGATATTACAAAACAGCTGAAGCACAAACAAACAACAACAACAAAAACACAACCCCCCTCAAACCCCTTAGCTCTAATCTTACAAAAATGACATAGAGCTTTAAAGAATAAATTAATAAATCCCGTAAAGAAATCCAGGAAAACACTAACCTATAGGTGAAAGAAATAAACAAAACAGTTCAAGACAAAAACATAGAAATAGAAGTAAAAAAGAAAACATAAAATCAGTAAATCCTGGAGGTCAAAATCTAAATAAACAATCAGGAACTTCAGGTGCAAGCATCATCATAAGAAAATAAAAAAATGGAAGAGAGAATCCCAAACTTAGAGAACACAAGCCTAGAAATAATACAGCAGACAAAGGAAATGTTAAATCTAAAATGTCCCTCATATAAAACATTCAGGAAACCTGGGACACTATGCAAAGTCCAAACCTGAGAATAATAGAAAGAGAAGGAGGAGAAGATTTGTAGCTCAAAGGCCCAGAAACTGTTTTCAACAAAAAAGTAGAAGAAAAATTTTCTACTCTAAAGAATGTGCTTATAAACATTCAAAGAGTTTACAGAAGACCAAATAAATTGGGGCCAGAAAAAGAAGTCCCCCCCCCACCACATAATAACCAAAACATTAAATATACAAGATAAAGAAAGAATTTGAAAAACTGAAAAAAAAAGGCCTTAGTAACATATAAAGGCAGACCTATTAGAATTATAAGTGACTTCTCAGTGGAGATTATAAACTACAGACACCTGGGCATATATCCTGAAGACTCTAAGAGACCACAGATGCCAATCAAGGCTACTACACTCAGGAAAACTTTCAGTCACCACAGATGAAGAAAACAAGATGTTTCATGAAAAAGTCAAATTTAAACACTGTCTACTCACAAATCATCCCTACAGAAGGTACTAGAAGGGAAACTCCAAACCAAGGAGAGTAACTACACCCCGAAAACATAGAAAACAAATAATCTCACACCACTGAAATAAAAAAAAGGTATATATATACATACACACAATACCACCATCATCAATAACAACAACAAAATAACAGAAATTAAGAATAAGTCGTCATTAATATCTCAATACCAATGGACTCAATTCCCAAATTAAAAGACACAGGCTAACAGAATGGATGGAAACACCGTATCCATACTACCGCTGCATACAAAAAAAATACACCTAACATCAAAGATTGACATTACCACAGAGTAAAGTGTTGGGGAAAGATTTACCAAATAAAAGGACCCAAAGGAAAGCAATTCTGCTATCTAATAAAATAGACATCCAAGAAAGATTAATGAAAAGTAATGGGGAAGGACACTTTATACTCAAAAAGAAAAAAAAATCAATTCTGAACATCTATGCCCCAAAAGGAAGGGCAACCACATTTGTAAGAGAAGCATTACTAATGCTTAAATCCCATTTTAAACCCACACATTGGTAGTGGGGGACATCAACACTCTACTCTCACCAATGGACAGTTCCTCCAGGAGGAAAATGGAGCTAAAAGACTATGTGTTTTAAACGGACCTTACATTTCTACAGAATATTTCACCCAAACACAAAAGAATATACCTTCTCAGCACCTTACAGAACTTTCTGCAAAATTGACCATAACTTGGTCACAAAGTAAGTCTCAACAGATACAAAAAAATTGAAATAACCTCCTGAATATTGTCAGGCTACCGTGAATTAAAGGTGGACTTCACCAAGTCATGGAAATTTAAAACTCTTTACTGAATGACAACTGGATTACGGCAGAAATAAAGAAAGAAATTGAAGACTTCCTAGAATTCAATGAAAAGGAAGACACAACATACCCCAAATTATAGGACACAATGTAAATGGTGCTAAAAAGAAAGTTTATGGTATTAAGAGCCTTCATTAAGAATCTAGAGGATCTCATTCTACAACATCAGAGCAAACTTGAAAGCTTTAGAACAGAAAAAGCAAACATACCTAAGAGGTGTGATAGCAAAAAATAATCAAATTCAGGGACAAAATCAATAAAATAGAAATAAGAACAAAACAAAGAGTCAAGACTGGTTTTTTAAGAAAATCAACAGAATAGACAAACCTTTCTCCAAACTAAAAGCAGAGAGAACATAGCCAATTTAACAAAATCAAAAATGAAAAGGGGGGCATACAACAGACACCAAGAAAATCCGAAGAATCATTAGGTCTTATTTCAAAACCCTGTGATCCCCAATATTGGAAAACCTAAAAGAAATGAACACATTTCTTGGTAGATACCACTTACAAAAGTGAAGTCAAGATCAGACGAGCAATTTAAATAGATGCATAACCCCTAAAGAAATAGAAACCTACGACAGAGGGTCTCTGAAAGACTTTACTTCACAGGGGATTAAAGCAGATACTGAGACTGATAACCAAACTTTGAGCAGAGTTCAGGGAATCTTATGAAAGAAGGGAGAGATAGAAAGATCTGGAGGGGACAGGAGCTCCACAAGTAGAGTAACAGAACCAAATATCTGGGCTCAGGGGATATTTTCTGAGACTGATACTCCAACCAAGGACCATTCATGGATATAACCTAGAACCCCTGCTCAGATGTAGCCCATGCAGGGAAGTATCCAAGTGGGTTCCCTAGTAAGGGGAAGAGGGACTGTCTCTGACATGAATTCAGTGGCTGGCTCTTTAACAACTAGCCCCCGGATGAGAGAAGCAGCCTTCCTAAGCCACTGAAGAGGACATTGCAGCCAGTTCTGATGAGACCTGATAGGCTAGGGTCAGAGGGAAGGGGAGGAGGCCCTCCCCTATCAGTGGACTTGGAGAGGGGCATGTGAGGAGATGAGAGAGGGAGGGTGGGGTTAGGAGGGAATGAGGGAGGGGCTACAGCTGGAATACAAAGCGAACAAAATGTAATTAATATAAAAAAATAAAAATTCAATTAAAAAATAGACGCAGTCATTAAAATTCTCCCAAACAAAAGAATTTCTGGGCCATATATAGAGCAGAATTTTACCAGACATTCAAAGAAGAGCTAATACCAATAGTTCTCAAATTATTCTACACAATAGAAATAAAATACACATTCCCAAATTTATTTTATACCAAATATTTTATGAGGCCACAGTCCACACAAAGACTCAAGAAAGATAGAGAATTACACACTCATTTTCCTCAAGAGCATTGATAAAGAAATACTCAATAAAATACGCACAAAATAGCTGGGCATGGGTGCAGCCCAGCACTCAGGAAGACAGAGGCAATTGGATCTCTTTGAGTGCCAGGCCAGCTTGAGCAACAAAAAACCAACATTATACAGAAAAACTCTGTCTCAAAAAAACAAACAAATGAAAAAAACAAAATAAAGAAAATACTTACAAAATTATCCAAGAATACATTAAAAAGATCATCCAACACACCAAGTAGGCTTCATCCCAGAGGTGCAGAGGTGGTTCAACATCCCAAATTAATTAATTAATTAATTAAAAAGAGAAAAGAAAGCCTGTCAACATAATGAACAAATAAACAAACAGAAAGAAAAAAAAACACATAATCACCTATCTCATTAGATGCTGAAAAGCCTTTGACAAAACTCAACACCCTCCATGACAAAAGTCTTTGGGAGATAAGGGATACAAGAGACATACTTAAATATAATGACAATATACAGCAAACTGATAGCCAACATCAAATTAAATGGAGAGAAACTTAATGGATTCCACTAAAATCAAGGACAAGATAGGGCTATCTACCTTCTCCACATCTATTCAATATTGTACTTGAAGTTTAGTTTGAGTAATAAAACGACTAAAGGAGATCAAGGAGATACAAACTGGAAAAAAGAAGTCTAAAGACCTTTAAAAATTTAGCAAGGAACTTTTACAGCTGATAGACCCTTTCAACAAAGTAGCTGAACAACAACAACCAAGGCAGGGAGGAATGGGAGGAGAAGAAGAAAGGAGGACAGAATTGGGAGGGGTCAAAGGAGAGGACTACAGCTGGAATACAAACTGAATAAATTGTAATAAATAAATGATTTTTTAAAAAAAGAATTAAAGTAGAAGCAGTCATCAATAGCTTCCCTAACAAAAAAAGCCCTGTGCCAGATGGTTTTAGTGCAGAATTCTACCAGGCCTTCAAAGAAGTCCTAACACCAATTCTTTCTAAACTATTCCACGAAATAGAAACAGAAGAAAAATTACCGAACTCATTGTATGAAGCCACAGTCACCTTGTTACCTAAACCACACAAAGATCCAACAAAAAAAAGAGAACTTCAGACCTATCTCTCTTATGAACATTGACAAAAAAAACTCAATAAAATACTTGCAAACCAAATCCAAGAGCACATAAAAGATATCATCCACCATGACCAAATAGGCTTCATCCCAGGTATGCAAGGGTGGTTCAATATACACAAATCCATCAATGTGGTCCACCATATAAACAAACTGAAGGAGAAAAACAACATGATCATCTCCCTAGATGCCGAAAAAGCATTTGACAAAATCCAACATCCATTCATATTTAAAGTCTTGGAGAGACTAGGGATACAAGGCACATACCTAAACATAGTAAAGGCAATATACAGCAAGCCTATATCCAACATCAAACTCAATGGAGAGGAACTAAAATCAATCCCACTGAAATCAGGGACAAGGCAAGGCTGCCCATTGTATTCATATCTCTTCAACATAGTACTTGAAGTCCTAGCAAGAGCAATAAGGCAACTAAAGGAGATCAAGGGGATACAAATTGGAAAGGAAGAAATCAAAGTATCACTATTCGCAGACAATATGATAATATACATGAGTGACCCCAAAAATTCAACCACAGAACTCCTTCAACTGATAAACATCTTCAGCAAAGTGGCTCCATACAAAGTCAACTCAAAAGAATCAGAAGCCCTCCTGTACACTAAAGACAAAGGGCTGAGAAAGGAATTAGGGAAACAACACCCTTCACGATAGCCACTAATAACATAAAATACCTTGGGGTGACTCTAACCAAGCAAGTGAAAGACCTGTTTGAGAAAAACTTCAAATCTCTGAAGAAAGAAATCAAAGAAGATATTAGAAGGTGGAAAGACAGCCAACAGATTGGGAAAGGATCATTACCAATCCTACTTCTGACAGAGGGCTAATATCCAGTATATATAAAGAACTCAAGAAGTTAAAAAGCAAGAAATCAAGCAATCCAATTAAAAAATGGGGTATGGAGCTAAAAAGAGAACTCTCTGTAGAGAATTGTAGAATGGCAGAAAAACACTTAAAGAAATGTTCAACGTCCTTAGCCATCAGGGAGATGCAAATCAAAATGACCCTGAGATTTCACCTTACTCCTGTCAGAATGGCTAAGATCAAAACCTCAAGTGACAACACATGCTGAAGAGGTTGTGGAGAAAGGGGAACCCTCCTCCATTACTGGTGGGAATGCAAACTTGTACAACCACTCTGGAAATCAATTTGGTGCTTTCTTAGACAATTAGGAACAGTGATTCCTCAAGACCCAGTTATACCACTCTTAGACATATATCCTGAAGATGCTCAAGTACACAACAAGGACATTTGCTCAACATGTTTGTAGCAGCTTTATTGGTAATAGCCAGATATCCCTCAGTTGCGGAATGGATACAGAAATTGTGGTACTTTTACACAATGGAATACTACTCAGCAATTAAAAACAAGGAAATCATGAAATTCGCAGGCAAATGGTAGGACCTGGAAATGATTATCCTGAGTGAGGTATCCCAAAAGCAGAAAGAAACACTTGGTATATACTCACTTATATAGACCTATAGGATAAGATGGACATGCTGAAATCTATACACCTAGGGAAGATAAGCAAGAAGGAGGATCCAGGGTGAGATGATCAATTCTCGCTTAGATGGACAAACGGATGGACACTGAATGTAAGAGAAAACAAGCAACAGGACAGGAACCACCACAGAGGGCCTCTGAAAGACTCTAACTAGCACTATATCAAAGCAGATATTAAAACTCACAAACAAGCCGTCAGCAGAGTACAGGGAATCCTATAAAAAAAAGCGGGGGAGTTAGTAAGACTTGGAGAGCACAAGAGCTCAACAAAGACCAAGTAGATCAGGGCACAGGGGTCTTTTATGAGACTGTTTCTCCAACCAAGGACCATGTATGGATATAACCTAGAACCCCTGCTGGGATGTGGCCCATGGTAGCTCAGTACCCTAGTAAGGGGAACAGGGACTATTTCTGTCATGAACTCAAAGGCTGGTTCTTCAACCCTCCCCCTCACCCCCGAGGGAGGAGCAGCCTAGCTAGATCCAAGAAGAATATATTGTAGCCAGCCCTGAAGAGACATGATAAGCTAGGGTCAGATGGAAAGGGGGGGAGGTCCTCCCCTATCATTGGACTTGGAGGGGGGCAGGGAGAAGATGAGGGAGGGATGGGACAGTAAGAGGGCATGAGAGAGGGGGCTACAACTGGGATACAAAGTACATAACCTGTGGTTAATATCAAAATAAATTTAAAAAAACAATTAAACCAGGGAAGCATTTCCATAATCTAAAAATATCAGTATCCCTCATATATTTTAGTAAAAATTTATAACAGGCTGAGATCAAAATCAGGAAAACATCACTTTTCACAATAGCCACCAATAATATAAAATATCTTGATGCAAGTCCGACAAAGCAAGTGAAAGACATGTATGACAGGAAAGTCAAATCTTTGAAGAAAGAAACTCTTGTAGATAATAATAGATGTCAAGATCTCCTATGCTCATGGATCAGATGGATTAACATAGTAAAAAATTGGCCATTTTACTAAAAGCAATCTACAGAATCAATGCAATTCCCTTAAAAATTCCAATACAATTCTTTACAGATTTGTAAGAACATTTCTCAACTTCATATGAAAAAACAAATGCATGAAGGACCAGGGAAGCTAATACAATACTGTGCAATAAAAAAATCTTCCAGTGGTATCAACATCCCTGAATTCAAGTTCTACAACAGAGCTATATTAATAAAAACTACTTTGTATTATTATAAAAAGAGACAAGTTAATCGATAGAACCAAACTGAATAGCCAGTCCACACACCTACGGACAAGTGATTTTTTTTTTTTTACAAATAACCAAAAATTACACAATTGACAAAAGAAAGCATCCTTGACATATGTTGCTGGTCTAACTGAATGTTACATGCAGAAAAATACAGACAGATCCATATCTGTAACCCTGCATAAGACTCAAGTCTAGGTAGATCAAAGACCTCAAGATAAAACCAGGTACAGTGACCCTGATAGAAAAGAAAGTGGAAAATGCAAGAGAAAGTAGCCTTGGACTCATTGGCAAAGGAAATAACTTCTTGAACAGAACACACATTTGCATGGGCACTGAGATCAACAATTAGTAAATGGGACTTTATGAAACTGAAAAGCTTCTGTAAGGCAAAGAACACTGTCAATAAGACAAAATGACAGCCTATAGAATGGGAAAAAGTCTTTACCAACTCCATATCTGGCAGAGGTCTAATTTCCAATTTTTTATGTATTATAAAAAACTAAAGATTCTAGATGTCAACAAACCAAATAGTCCAATTTATAAAGGGGTACAGATCTAAACAGAATTCTTAATAGAGGAATCTCAAATGGATGAGAAAAACTTAAAGAAATGTTTTTCTTTAGCCATTAGAAAACGCAAACCAAAATGTCTCTAAGACTGCATCTCATACCTGTCAGCATGGCGAAAACCTAAAACACAAGTGACACATCATGCTAGCAATGATGTGGAGCAGGAGTAACATCCCTTCATTACTGGCAGGAGTGAAAACTTGTACAGGCACTTTGGAAATTGATACGGCAGTTTCTCGGAAAAAATAATAATCAGTCTACCTCAAGACCTGGCTATACGATTCCTGGGCACATACTCAAAGGACAACACTCCATCCTACCACAAGGACATTTGCTCAGCTATGTCAATAGCAACTTTATTCATTGCCAGAAGCCTAGATGTCTCTCTACCAAAGAATGGATAAGGGAAATATGATACATTTATACAATGGATTATTACTCAACTATAAAAAAACAGTGAAATCATGAAATTTTCAGAAAATTTCTGCAAATGGATGGAGAAAACATTATTCTAGATACAGAAAGACAAGCATGGTATGTAATCACTTACAAGTGGTTATTAGATGTAAAGGATAACTTACATGCTACAATCCACAAACCTAGAGAAGCTAAGTAGCAAGGAAGACTCAAGGGGTAGACTCATGAAACTCCCTGGGTTGCGGGGAGTGAGGGACAGGGTGATGAGTATAGACATTGCAGGTGGAGGAGGGCTTGGAAGTGAGAACGGGAGGGATCATGTGTGGAGAAGATGAAGAGAGAGAGTACTGGGAGAGACAACTGGAATTCGGAGCATTGGAGATTTGCTAGAAATCTAGTGCAATGGAAACTCCCAGTAATCTATGAGGGTAATACTAGCTAAGACTCCTAGCAATGAGGGACATGAAGCCAGAACTGGCCATCTCCCATAACCAGGGCAAACTTCCAATGGAAGGGTTGGTGCTCCAACTCAGTCACAAAACTATTAACCTACAAATTTTTCTTCCTACAAGTTATGCTGGTATAAAGGTTGAAGAAATTATAACAATTTTCCAAACACTAGTATAAATATACTCAAATAATATATTCTAGGCTAATTAATACAGACTCCAGGAGAGATCAACTTACACACTGTTTTTGTGTTTTATGATAGACTCATGTCAACAACCTTGAAGTTCTCTGTGTTCAATTAGGCCTAATTGATTAATAATAAATATAACTTTCATTTACTTCATTCTTACCTCTAATTAGGCATTGAATTTAAATATTTAGGTGGCATATTTTATTTAATTGTCAGAACGATTATTAAAAATTATTATTACTCTTGTTTCTAATAAGAGGATTGGCAAAGTAAAACTTAAACGTATATAAGTTGACTCAACCCCCTATATTCTGGAAACTGACTGAAAACTATTCATCTGCATCTTAAACTTTTTATAGAAACCAAACACAAAGTTTTTGTTAATGCTGTCTTTTATAATATGTGATCATATCTAGTTCTTGTGAAGTGATTTTTTATACATTAGTTCTATTCTATTTGATATACTTCAACAATGTTTTTAAATTTATACAATCTGATATTTCATTCATTTTTGCTAAGCTGTCCATTAAATCTAAAACCACAACTCAGGAAAGAACTAGTTAGTTTACAAAAATCTATCTTACTTGAGCATATTCAGATATAATCACAAAACCATAAATAACATAAATATGCCTTAATCATTTGTATAGAAAAGAACATTTGGGATTACGGAAACACTTAGGAGATAAGAATTGTACATGAATAATTATAAAACATGAGAGGTTTTTTTCTATTATTTTCTCTTACTCCTTGATTCAGTTTTATGTCTTACTTCATCTGAATTATTTTTATTTAAAATTTTATGTAAAAGATACTTAAGGAACAATCAGAGCATAACAAATAACAAAGAAGATACTTAGCTTAAATTACAACATTTGAGATTTCAAAACCACAAATACTTAAAAATTTAAAAATTAGAAATTAACCAAATAAATCAAAAGTATTTAATTTTTGCTTACAACATGTTATCTAAAAGCGTTCATTTTGGGGACTAGAGAGATGGTTCAGTGGGTGAAGAGAACATTTTCTGAAAGCATGAGGACCTAAGTTTGAATCTTTAGCATCCAAATAGGAAGCCAGGCATGGCTACTCCAGTCTGTAAGCCCAGTGTAGATGAGTGTAGGCACATCCCAAGAGCTACCCCAGTCAGCAGTGCCCACAGGAAGCCTTCCAGCTCAGTCAGAGACTCTAAAGACAATGACACTGAAATGGAGCTACAGTAACACAGAGAGACAAAAAAAAAAAAAAAAAAAAAAAAAACATCTGACATTCTGCTATGGCCTCCATATTCAGCCTCATGCTACGTGCATGAATAACACATATATATGTATCATATAACCCATAACTCATATAAACATAAAATACTCTAACATAAAGTCCTTATTGCCTTATTAAACATTATAAATCTTTAATATCAGTGGAAAGCCTGAGATATGTGAGATATTTTGAAGCATAATTTGTTTTATCAACATACATATTTTGGAGCACTTAAAAATTAACAAATCAGATTAAAGAAACCTCTAAATTTTTATATTCTTCACTTTCACCCAATGAGTCTATCAAGGTGTCCTCTCATTTCAATACATTTTTGTGACCGCTGAAGGGAATGATTTGAAGAAATACTAGGTTTCGGCTTCACAGAAACTTTTTAGCCTGTTTACAACACTGCCAATGTTATAAAACAAAAAATCAAATATTGTAGAAAAGTACAAATCACTAATGGCATCAGCTGTAACATAAAATGAAGTATAGCAGTTGGGTTTCTGTGGAAATGTTATTTGAGGCACACTTTTATTCAGTATTATTTCTTGCCATGCAAATAATCAATATATAAATTAAAGTTTATTAACTGTTATTCTCTATTTATTTGGCCAACATATACTATTCTGTTTTGCAAGTACATATTAAAATAATGCTTCTAAATTATTGTAGTGGAGTAAGTGTACTGTTGACGAAAAGTTAAAACTCTAGCCACTTATCTTTATTTCTCCATTTTCTAGCTAAGATGCCATGGTTCAAATCTATAATCGTTTGGTTGCAAACACTCTGATCCTATTATTTCTCTGTCTGCCCCAGTCAACTGCAAATTCCTAACTCAGCTGATACCCAATTACTTGCCTATTTCATACCTCCACCCAAGCAGCTGACAGCAGCTGGAGCCTATCTCTTCCCTGATGAACTGGTGTCACCCTTCTTAGGAAAATGAATGTCAATCAAATATTCCTGCTGTGACAAAAAGCTGATCTCTTTGGCTATTCTCAAAACACAATTCTTTCTTATTTTCTTCAAAATGTATTTTCTTTCTCATGTATTGAATGCTCCATTTCTCCTTTTTTTCTATTTATTTTTTATAATGTATTCATTGTATATCCCTACTGTAGCCTCAACTACTCCTAGTCCCCACCTCCCTCCTCCCATCCCCTTACCCTAGTCCATCCTGAAAGGGGGAGTTCTCTTCCCCTTGTCATCTGCCTGTAGCTTATCAAGTCTCATCAGGACTGCCTGGATCCTCTTCCTCTGTGGCCTAGCAAGGCTGCATAAGCATACTAAAATCTACAGACCTAAAGAAGCTAAACAACAAGGAAGACCCTCAGAAGGATGCTTAAATCTTTTTCAGAATGGCAAACAGACTAGGTACCAGAAACTGAGGAAGAGAGGAAACAGGATGGGTGTCTACTACAGAGGATCGCCTGAAAGGATTCACTCAACAGGGGATTGAAGCAGATGCTGAGACTCAGGGTCAAAATTTGGGCAGAGCACAGAAAGTCTTAAAGAGGACAAGAGGAGTGGGAATAGAAGAACATGGACAAGACAGGAGCCCCACAAGGAGACCAACAAAGCTAAAAAATCTTAGCCCAGGGAGTCCTGCATAGAGCTATGTACCAACCAAGGACCATTTCTCCTTTTTTCACCTAGAATAAGCCTATAATTGCCTTTTAAGTGCAGCTATCACTTCTAAATCTCGAAGTCTTCAAACATTTAATTTCTTTAATAACAGTTTTAGTGATTTGTAGGCTTTTTAATTTTTCTTTCAAAATTTCTGTGTTATAGCAATGATATCCTTTTATATTTGCTTGTTTCAGTGTCTATACCAGCTTCTATCTGATTCAGTTCCATACTCGCTGCCGAGAAAATTATCTTTGCTGTACCCATCAGTAACCAAACGAAGGGGACCCTCTTCATCTGACTTTGGGCTTGCTTTCATTTCTTGGACCCAAAAGCCTCAGGATTGTTCTACATGGTTGCCTTTCCATTGAACTCTTCCTTTCTATTAATCATATCTGCAGTTTTCTCTGTTTTTTTCATGCTTCCTGCCTCATTACCCTTCTTAGGTATTTAGGACAATAAATCTCTTTCACTCAGTTCCTCTAGATTAAAACAAACAATATGCAATGGCTTCCTGTAGGCCACTTTAGTGTTGCTGTCAGGCTATCACCTGAAGAAGAAAATACAGTGAAGTAAATCCAACATGCTAATGTGTTTTATATTTTATGTTTATTATTCCTGGAACTGACAGATAGTCTGTATTTTGCATATCATATTTAATTATTTCCTAGCTCTCTATCATCCAGAATGTAAAAGCACTGCAGTTAGGAAAGACAGATATCCAAAATAAGTTCATATATCTTTGCCATTTGTGTGTAAAGAATGGTGTATAATTTACTTCTTTGAAGGTACTAGATCAATTTATTATTAAAATATACACTAAATAATATTCAGAAAATGATTACTAGTTTTCAAAGGATAAGAATGAAGAGGTCAACATGATTGGAATATTTTGGTTGATTTATATACTATAAAACTATTTATTGTTCTCCATATGTAAATATTCAGTGAATGAAGAGACTCAGTCAATTCATGGGGGGAAATTATGTGAATTTCCTTTATATGAATTACCTTTACATGAAATAAAGGTTTATTTCATATGAAAGACTTTCTACATTGCCCACAAATTTAAAATAGTAATGCATAGAGATCAGAAGTGAAAAATACTCAAGAAACCAAGATGATGACATACTTCAAGTTTCATTTCATCTATCTGAGATCACTTAAAATACATGCTTACAATTAACAGATAAATCAATTTGTGCCTACTTAGGACTTGCAGCTCTGTTCCTACCTTGGAGTCTGAGATAGGGTGGAGGTACAACATGTCTAGGATCCCTACTCCTCAAATACATATTATGGACTGAGTTGCTTCCTTCCAAATTTAAATTTCAAGATGCAACTTCCAGGTGCATCTGTAAGAAAGTGACTGAAAGCTAAATGAGATCAGAGTGTATCTATTGCAGTCATTTATTGTTCAAAACGTCAAGACACATGACAAATTTCACTGCTAGCAAATGTGTTGAGAAAAGGAATGTGTTACCTGCAGAATATTATCAGTATTGTCAAGTACCCCATTTTCCTGTCTGTAGGAAAGAATGGCATAATTGTAGATAGATAGATGATAGATAGACAGACAGACAGATAAGTTTTGAAAATAAAATGTTAGTACATTGCTTATATCTGATTCTTTGATTTTATTAGGAAAGTAGAAAATTTCTGAATCTTGTAAAGGTTTTTTCATACCTTTTGGCATGCAGGTTTTTAATATGATTGCTTTCATATGAAGGGTCTTCTGATTAACTTTCTAGGTCATCATGATGCCACTGATGTAATGGGCCAGAGTGGAGTTCTACAAGGTGACTAGATATTTATGATTTATCTGGGCACTATATGGTGAAGACTGAAAGACAGAGAATAACCAGAAAGTAACTGGGGGATTTGTTAGGTTGTGTCTAATAATAACACTACATCTAAGTCTCTCAGCCGAATCCAGCTTTGAGGGGCCCAGGGAAGAAACTGAGGCAGATGGATATGGAATTGAAGTCTTTCTTTCTTTCCTTTGGGGTTAGCCAATGACTGACATCTTTCTCTAGTTTGGAGTCAGTTGGTTACTGAATTCTCTTTCTCATGGTCTATACCCAAATTCAAAAATATTTTAAATTCAGAGACAGGCAGTAAGGACAGAGAAGAGGGGTGGGAGACCAAGGTTCCTTTTCTAGTGACTCAGACTAGTTGTGCTGATAAGGAAAATTTAAGCTACACTGCAAAGAGTAGCTTCTGTGGGCTACATCTGAGCAGAGGTTTTATGTCCTTTTCTTGCATGGTCCTTGATTGAGGTATCAATCTCTGCAGGGGCCTAGTTTTTGTTGTTGTTATGGTTTTGTTTTTTCTTTTTGTTTTTGTTTTGTTGGTTCTGTTGATCTCCTTTTGGAGCTCATTTCCCCTCCAGGCCTCTTTATCCCCCTCCCTTCTGACTCAGTCTCCAAGTGGGCTCCCTAGTAAGGGGAGCAGAGGCTGTCTCTGGCATGAGCTCAGTGGCTGGCTCTCTGATCACCTCCCCCTGGGGAGTGCAGCCTTCCCAGGCCACAGAGAAAGACAATGTAGCCAGTACTGATGAGATCTGATGGGCTAGGGTCAGATGGAAGGTAAGGAGATCACCCCCTATCAGTGGACTAGGGAAGGGGTATAGGGGGAGATAAGGGAGGTAGGGTAGGATTGGGAGGAGCCAAGGGAGGGGGCCACTGCCAGGACACAAAGTGAATACACTGTAATAAATAATTAAAAATGTGGCTTCTAGCCAAAACCTGCAGGGTATTGTAAAAGGAGGCTATTTGATCTGAAGATTAGCTCCTGTAGAATAGGCCTCCTTCAGAAGTCTCTGTAGGCTAAAGTGTGCCTGTTTATCTGAAGGTGCTGATCATGGAGCCCTAAGTCTGTTAACTTGTTTGTGAATCTACAGAGGAATAAAATATAAAAGACAGATAGAAAATAGACCATTCACACATGCAAACACTCAAGAGAGAATGGATGAGGCAAATGGTAAAACAGCTTTATTGTCCTGGTTACACTTAAGTCCTGAGCAAAAGCTTTCCATGTCAGAGAAAGAATTACCTCATAGTCAAAAGGATTTAACACAGAGAGAGATATAACCATTACAGTGTGTGTGTGTGTGTGTTAGGGGGGGTTATTAGTGATTATAAATTTCTGTACTAAGCTAAACATTTCTGTGTCTAGTCTTGCACTCCACGACCCAAAGTAGATTTAAAGCAACAGGATATTATGTCATAAGCTGATGAGGCATAAAGAATTTAAAAAAATCTTTGTATTTTGTCTTTAAGGTTTATACTTAATTTAGACATTTCTTAGTAGCCCCATTGTTTTCTGCATTCATGGGAAGTTCAGTTCAACTTGTATATTCTTAAGGTAGATACCAGCATTCGTGGTCCGTTCCTAGAGTGAAAGCTTCTCTGAAGCCACAAATCTGTCCCTTTTCTTAGTGAGGAGTTTGGAGGTTCACAAAGTATTTATTATAGCTGTAATATTTCTATCTACTGTTTAACTTTTTAAATTCTATTTTTTAAATAAAATCTGGGATTACATTACCAGAAATTAATTCATCTGAACAGCAGTGCATCTTCATAAAGATCCCATAGGAGGTCTGTTCAATCAGAGTGGATAAGTACCCAGAAAATGAAGGTTCACACCATGCCAGATATTTGAGAAAAGGAGCAGTACAGAACAAGAACAATAAAAAAGATTTCAGAGGCCAGAAGCAATTCTGGGGTGTACTTTAGTGCAGACCTTGCAAAATACTGGAATACCCTCCAGAAAGCCTCCTGAACTTCTCCAAGGAATGGCTCCTACCATCCCTCATCTAGCTGAACTTGTGGGACTTACAGTCATTTCAACACAGCCATTTAGCATCGACAGTGAAAGACTGAGTCATTATATGTTTGTAAGGCAAATGATAAGATCTGTAGATTTTTTCAGTATGTCACTAATTTCTGCATCTTCTCTCAAACAGGAAACAGCTTTAAACTTCTTATTCTGACCAGTACAGGAATATTACTAAATTGACAGGTTTCTGCATGAAGTAGTTGATCCTATAGGACAAGAAATTATGAAAGTGATTTAAATAGTCAATATACCACTCTGAACCATATACTAGGAAACTAGGAAGTAAAAAGAATTTAGTCCTATGGAACCAATGCTATCAGATATAAGATTAATTTTAGTCATTATTTCAGCCAAACTATGATTGACTTATATGTCCAGAATAGAGTGTGGAAGAGTTGTGATGGTTCAGTTGCTCAGGTATTAGTCTTCTGAACTTTGATATTTTGCCTCAAAGTATTTAAACATACCTCGTTATCTTTCTTTCCCTGTGTGACCCATCCCGCCGGCAAATCAAGCAGGGTCTACCTGAAAGAGGGAGTGGGAATGATATGGGCAGAGAAGCGAAGAATGGAGTCAGGACAGGTTTCCGATCAAGACTCGTTTATTAGGCACACAAGCAACTCCTTTAAAGCAAAAAACCACAAGCAGCTTTCTCACAGCAACAGCCCATTTGCTTTACTCAGCAAAACATCCAAAGGATTCACTCAGGGTTACACAAAGTTAGTTATCTAGTTCTCAGGAACAGAGAACCCTGCTGGAGAAACTGCCAAGGTCAGTCTCTGAGAAACTGAACTTTAGATAAAACCCACATCTGCCCAGGCCTAGAGGCAAAATTCCGTTACCAGACTCCTTCACCTATGCAATATTAGTGCTTTTCTTATTTACCATACAGGAATAATACCATGTTCATAGAGGTATTTTGCTTCCTTCACATTCTAATGGAAATCACCATTATCTAATTTGATGGTAGTTAGGTTAAACACTTTAGCAATAAATAAATAATTACACATTGAAAGAGCATGGCGACAAGTTGCTACCAATAACACTAGGATTTATTTTCCCAATATTACGGGGCTCTAAACTTTCCACATTTTCTTTTTGCTTGTTTATCAATGCGTTTGGTATTGACAATCCTTACTATTCTGTGGAAATGTGTATTCTCTGCAAGTATTGACCCCAGTTAATATTAGCTCTATTTATATAGAGATATATAATTGAAGCTTACTTATAGCAGGTGATGTTTATAACTTTACAAAGAAGCACAATTGTCTACATTCCTTACATCTGCACTCTGTGTCACTTCTGAATTTCTTATCTCACTTCCTAAGAAGAAAAATGTACATAACGTTCCCAAGAAATTATCAAATTGTTCATCATCTAAGTCATTATTGATTATATATACTATTTGTGAGTTATGTGAGTTTTTTAGAAAGATTTTTATCTGTTCATTGAGGATTAAAATTGATTTGATTATATGCCATTATGACTTAATTATATTTTACATGAAAATATGACATTTGTCATATAGGATTGAATTTTGGATGACTAATATTTTTATTTTCAAGACGTGAGTGAGGATTTGAGAGACAGATCAATGATTATGAGAACATACTGCTCTTGCAGAGGATCTGAGTTCAGTTCTCCATATCCACAATCACCTACTCTAGACTGGTTTCTGGAAGCATTTGCACTTATGCATAGATACCATATAATGCATAGATTATATGGTTTGTCATTTTAAAATTGTTGCTACCCAGTTCATATTTGCAAATATGTTTCTGGAACAATACAAAGGAAAGAAAATGTATGATGCTTGGTTTTCTGCATCTGGATTACTTTGCTCAGAAAGATTGTTTTTCTTTGTGCCCTTTTAAAAATAATTTTTATCCAGGTTACCAAGTATACCGCTGTAGCTAAATTTGACTCTCAATTTATAACTCCTCATTTTATTGAATATTCATTAGCCTTCATTAAAATTTATTACTCTATCTCTAAAAATAAAGGTTTCACTATACTTTTAAAGATATAACACTGTCTTATTTTTTTCTTATCATGCTTGAGGCCTCATGTCCAATTAAGTTTTAAACAAAAAGAAGTCAGAGCCTCTACTTTTTGAATCTTTCAAAATGATAAATGTTTATATAGCTTTAGTGCAGGCTCTGTGACTCCTTCTTTCCTTCTTAAATTTTTTACTTACTCCTCTGTTGGCCTCATGTGGCTTATGGAACAAAATACTATCACAGCACTAATGAATTCCAATGTGTGTAACCATCCCTGACCTCTGCCTTAAATCGAAAATTGAGAAATCCATTATTTGATATGACGAATTCACTTGGAAAACAACTACATTTCAAGCTTGATATAGCAAGGTTTTTAACTCTGTGTTTTTGCCATTTAAAACATGTTTTTCTTCACAGCATAAGTCTTCTGTTAAATGATATCAACATTTACTCATCCACTCAAAGGCAGAATCCCACATCTGATTCAAACACAAGAGAAAATTAATGAGCAAATCTCATGGATTGTGCCAATAGAGTACATACAAAATACGTGCACAAGCCACTATTTACCCTGTTTTCACTGAACTAAAACCCAACATCTCTTTCAGTAGTATTTCAGTTGTTCAAATTCTAAACCACTTCTTCTGTATATTACAAAACACAACAACCTATCAAAAATCTAGATATAAGTAACATACAGAAGGAGCAGGTAATAATTAGCCATGGGTCTATAAGTGCCTATACATATGCCCATGAAACAACAATTAATGAAATAAGAGGCAATGAATTTGAAAGAGCAAGGAGGAAGACTTTGGAGGGCAGAAACAAAAAATGATATAATTATATTGTTATCACAAAAAATAAGAAGTAATAAAAAGTATATATCAGATAACCAGTGTCTTTAACCAAATCTTTCTGTTGTATCTTATGCTGAATTATTTTTCCCCCTAGGGCTATACTTCTTTGTTGTCTTGAAGCAGTTCAATCTTTTTGCTGCATATAAGAAAATACTATCATACATTTCTACCAGAAAATCCAAGTTACTTTTCTTCTGCCTATAAGGTGTATTCACCCCCAGAAACTTTCAGTATACAGGATCACCTCCTGAAAAATATCTTAATTTCAAGACGAAGTAGGATTTTAATTAGGTTTTCAGCATGACAGTTTTCTGGGACTGACATTATGTTTTGTGTAGAAACTTAGTAAAACTGAGTTTATAATGAAAGGAACTTTGTCTATTGTGAAATATTTTGTCATCAACACACAAATATATGTTTGATACATTGTAAGTAGATAAACAAATGTATTGTTGATTAACATGTAGCATTTCCAACTACATTCCATTGTAATTTTCATGCCATCTTAAGCAACTGTCTGACTCCACTTACACCTGCCTATCCTATGTCTTTAATATTGAGAATATCAATGGAATGTGATTTTATTTTTTTAAATTTATTTATTTTTGTTATCAATCACAGGTTAGGTACTTTGCATCCCAAGCGTAGCCCACTCCCTCATTCCCTCCCACCCTCCCCAACCCTCCCTCATCTCCTCCCCGCCCCCTCCAAGTCCACCAACAGGGTAGGACCTCCTCCCCTTCCATCCAACCCCAGCTCATCCTGTCTCCTCAGGGCTGGCTGCAATGTCCTCCACTGGGATCTAGCCAGTCTGTCACTCCCCGGCATGTATAGGGGAGGGTCAAAGAGTCAGCCATCAAGTTCAAGACTGAAACATCCCTGTTTCCTTCACTAGGGTCTTTAGTCCTACACCTAGCTATCCTGGGTCCCATCTGAACAGGGGTTCCAGGACACATCCACACGTGGTCCTTGGTTGTAGAAACCGTCTCATACAAGACCCCTGTGCCCTGCTCAGTTTAGTCATTGTGGAGCTCTTGTTCTCTCCAAGTTTCACCAACCTCCTCCATTTCTATCATCACTCCTTGCCCTCTGCCAAAGGCTTGATCACGAGTC
>CM053744.1:81404708-81432552 GCA_028658305.1 Pachyuromys duprasi | reverse complement strand
TCTGACCATCACGGTCTAAAGCTGCACCTCAACAACAACAGAAATAACAAATGGCCTGCACATTCATGGAAACTGAACAACTCGCTACTCAAGGACAGCTTGGTTAGGGAAGAAATTAAGAAAGAAATGGATTGTGATTTTAAATGTTAAGATTTTGGCATGTCATTGCTGAGTGATTTTAATAGTCAGGGCTCTCAAACTCCCTAATGCTACAAACTTAATCCAGTTCCTCATGTTATGGTGAACCCCAACCATGTATTTATTTTGTTGCTCCTTCATAACTGTAATTTCACTGCTGTCACGAATTATAATGTAAATATCTCATATTCAGGATATCTAATATGTGACTCTCACGGGGTATCTAACCATAGGCTGAGAACTGCTGACTTAAACTGTGCGGTCAATGCAGTTTCTTCATATTACCTAGTTTTCTTTGCTTGTTAATAATTCATGTGGTTCTACAGCCATTTTGGCAGACACAATCACAGCAAAGCAGGCACTGATGTGTCCAATCGTTATGTAACAACATTTCACTAGAACTTTGTTTCCTGCAGCATCTATCATTTCAGATGATACCAGCGGCGAGATCTCCTCTGGATTTTAAATGGCTGCACCACAGCAGGGTTTTCTTGTGGAATTGCAAAGGCTTGAACTGGGCGGAAATCCTGAAAATCTTTTTGGAGCTCTGAGCCACTGGGGGTTCTGGCTGCTGGGATCTCATGGGTGGTCTGCTGCACAGTAACCTCATCCAGGCCATCGACAGATGGTTGTGGTGCTCAACAGGCACACAAGGAACCCCTAGCTCAGATGCAGGAAGCTGCTACCAGCCAAGAACGTCTTTGTGTATCCTCGATTTGTGTCACTACAGTAGAGTAACAGAACTCACAGAATGAATCTCTTTATATATAAAGACATATAGAGGCGATTTATTGGAATGATTTACAGGCTGCAGTCCAGCTTGTCCAACAATGGCTGTCCATGAATGGGAAGTCCAATAATCTAATAGATGCTCAGCCCAATAGTTGCTGAGGCTGGAGGTCTCATCTGATCTTTAGTATATGTTACATTCCCAAAGAAAGGCTCAGATGCCAGTGAGGAAATGGATGTGCTGGCAAAACAAATACAAGCAGGCAAGGGGCGAAAATTTCCTTCTTCCATGTTCTTACACAGACTTCCAGCAGAAAGTATAGCCCAGACTAAAGGTGTGTCTTCCTGACTCAAGGTCCAAATGAAAGGATTCATCCCCTTCAAATCAAGCGAAAACAAACAAACAAACAAACAAACAAAACTCTTGAAAGTGTGCAAGTCAATTGCAATTGTTTCCAGGTGGAGTGAAGTTTGATAAGCAGGAACAGCCATTAGAGTAAACAAAGCAAGTGTTATGATCTCTCACGTTTAAGACAGGCTAAATGAAAAGGATGAACTACACTTTTTGATAACTGTTAAAATTTTAGGACATAATTTAATTCCCACAATAAATAAAAGATACAAGTATAATCATCTAAGATCACTGAAGAACAGCAAAACCAGGATTTAGTCAAAACTTTTTTTTTGTTTTAAATGATTCTAATTTGTCATTACAATTTCATGATTGCATCTAAGTGTACCACTACTTTTTTTTTTTACATTTAAACATTCTTTCCTTATATATTACACTCTGAGTGCAGTTTCCATACTGCAGTATCCCCTCACTTCCCTATCCCCATTCTCTCTTCCCCTCTTTTTTCTCCAAGATCTGCTGACCACCCCTAACCCTACTTCCCCTCAAAAAGGAGCAGGCCTCCCAAAGACATCAACCAAAACCATCATAATAAGCTACAACAAGACCAGGCACATACCATTGCACCCAATCTGGTTAGGTAACCCAGTAGGGGGAAAACGGTCTCACAAGTAGGCAAGAAGAGTCCGGGACAGCCCCTATCCCTGCTCCCACATTAGGGAGCCCCTCAAGTACATCAAGCTACTCAACCATAACATATATTCATATGACCTAGGTTAGACCCCAACAGGTTCCATGATCTTTCAAGCTCCCCTGAGTACAGGTCAGATAATTCTGTGATAGGATGTCTTCTGGTGTCCCTCACCCTTCTGGTTCCCCTAAACCTTCCTCCTTTTCTTAAGCAGGACTCCCTGTGGTCTGCCTAGTGCTTGGCTGTACTATTCTTCATCTGTTCCCATCAGTTGCTGAATGAAGTCTCTCTGATAACTTTCAGGAGAATTCTGCTAGGCTCTGGTTTCTGCACACTCTGCAGAAAGGACAAAGTGTAGGTTGAAGGCTTTGTGGCTGGGTTGGTGCCCTACTCCTACCACTTGAGACCTTGCCTGGTTACAGAAAATGTGCAGTTAAGACCCTGTGTCCCCCATTACTAGGAGTCTTTGCTAGGTTTACTCTCAGATTCCGTAGAGTTTCAATGGCACTAGATTTCTATTCGTGTCTGAGTGCCCACCAATTCCAGTCAGTTCTCCCAGGATTTTCTCCCCACACATATAACTGATTCCTCATGTTCGCAACCCCACCTGCCCAGAGTCTAACTGCGAAATCTACTCTTTTATTCCTCATGGGAAATCCCTCTCTCTCCAACTCTAATACTAAATCAAGACTTTAAAAAAATTATTTATTTATTTATTTATTACAATTGATTCAATTTGTATCCCTGCGGCAACCCCCTCCCTCATCTCCATCCAGTCCCACCAACAACCCTCTCTTTTCTCCCCCTACGCCCTTTCACTAGTACCCTGATATGGGAGGACCTCCTCCCTTTCTATCTGAACCTAGCCTATCAGGTCTCATCAAGGCTGGTTGCATCATGTTCCTCTGTGGCCTGGCAAGGCTGCAACCCCCATGGGGAGGTGACCAAAGAACTGGCCACTGAGATCATGTCAGAGACAGGGAGACCCCTTTTTAATTGTAGGATTTCATCTTACTACAAGTAGATCTTTTATCATTTATAACAGCTTCAGCCTTGTATAAGTATATATTTAACTTCCTACTTTGTAATGTTTAGAAAGAAAACTGTGGAACATATGCCATGCATATATCACTTATAATGAAACACTTGATGCAGAAATAGCCACAGAGGGACAGTTTCAACATTGCTATTGCAATTATATCCCTTCTCAGATGGTAAAGAGATATTGCACCCTTCCCCAAAGCTCTAGGTTGTTTCATGCTAGCTTTTACCTGATCTTTAAGGTGTTTACTTTATATTTGTTTAGATGCTCATTTTGTGAAGTTTCTTTTTTAATTATATTTTTATTTTTTAATATTAGTTACAGTTAATTAACTTTGCATCCCAGCTGTATCCTGCGCCCTCATTCTGTCCCAATCCCACCCACCCTCCCTCATCTCCTCCCTGCCCCTTTCCAAGTCCACTGATAGGGGAGGACCTCCTTCCCTTTCATCAGACCCTAGCTTATCAGGTATCTTCAGGCCTGGCTGCAAAGTCTTCCTCTTGGCCTAGCAAGGCTGCTCCTTCCTTGGGGGTTCGGGTGGGAAGGTCAAAGAGCCAGCCATTAAGTGAAGTTTCTTAGAGTACTCATTGAAAAGTTGCCAATAATGAATGGATGAAAATTGATAGGCACCTTACAATTGACTATCTGTTAATTTTTTAATACAATAGTTGTGTTTGTATAAAACTACATATATGATCATAAGTACAAGCCAAGAAAAGTCTGACCAGGTACAGTAAGCCCATGGAATGAATTTTATTGTACAAATGAAGAAAGGAAGAAACATTGTATTTCCAGAATTCAAAACACACTATCAACTATAGTAATAAAAAATAAACTAATGACATAGATGGTTTATGCCAATTAGCAGAACAGAAAGGCTCCTGGATCCGTAGGATTAACATAGTGAAAATGGCCATCCTACCAAAAGCAATCTACAAGTTCAAAGCATTTTTCCATCAAAATACCAACACAATGTTTTACAGAATTTCAAAGAACAATTCTCAATTTCATACAGGAACACAAAAAAATCCAGAATAGCTAAAACAATCCTCTACAATAAAAGATCTTCCTGTGGTATCTCCATCCCTGGTCTCAAGCTGTACTATAGAGCAACAGTAATAACAATGGCATGATACTATCATAAAATAGACTAATATATGTTTAAAAATTGACTATATATAAGCACTGAAAAAAGGGAAAATCGTGTGGCACTTAGTGAATTTAACCCATACTATGAAAATATCAGACCATGGATGTATGTCCATGTATTTATGTGTGAATTTATGTTCTATGTGTCTGGTTCCTATGTATGCATGCATGTACGTATGCATGCATTATGTATATAAGTACCTACTATATATTATTATATATCATTTACCTATCCAGCATCCATCCATTTATCCATCATCCATCAATATCTCCCTCTATCTATTAATCTGTTTATCTATAAATAACAATTTTGGGCACAGCCCCATGAATTCCAGGATGGCCATGAATTAACTATGTAGCAGACACTGATCTTGACCTTATGTTCTCCACCTCTTCAAGGTTATGGTTACAAGTTTGTGTTATCATTTTAGTTTAATAGTAGAAACTTGTCTTTTCCAATTCTAGATTCTTTGAGCAAACACATGTAATTCTTACTCAATGTACTTTGTTATCTTCTAACACATAGTAGAAGCTTAAAAGTGATTACTGCTGTGATTATTTAATACCTAAATGTATTTGGTAATATCAAATAGAACTGAGAAAGTCCTTTTTGGCTTTGATTTTTATTTTTAATAATAAAATATACTACATTAAAACAAATACTAGTATGTAGAAATGGGGGAAAAACAAACAGAAAGAAAAGAGCCCATGAAAAAAGCACAAGAAGCATATATAAGCAGGTATCTGCATATATATGCATGTATGTCTATACATTTATTTACATATATATGTATATTCATTATACATATATATATATATGTATATATATATATATATATATACATGCAGAGAACCACTATTCACATACTCAGGAATCCCATTAGAAACAGTAAACTTAAACCCAGAGTATATATGAAAATAACCTGTAGGGTGAATATTTATATAATATATTACATATGTTACATATTATATATAATGTATATGATATGTATTATATATCATACATATATATGAATATATATTTTAAAAGCCCTAATATGACAGTTAAATTAATGGAAATGTAAAAATTATCATGAGTTTACAAGTAAGGGAACTCAGACACTGAAGAACCAATATGGTATTTTTGTCTTATATGTTCATATTTGCTGTTATGTCAATGATTAAAAATCAGGTACGAAGCTAAACAGAGAACTCTCTGTAGAGGATTTTAGAATGGCAGAAAACACTTAAAGAAATGTTAAATGTCCTTAGCCATTAGGGAGATGCAAATCAAAACGACCCTGAGATTTGCACCCATGAGAATGGCTAAGATCAAAAACTCAAGTGACAACACATGCTGAAGAGGTTGTAGAGAAAGGGGAACCCTCCTCCATTGCTGGTGGGAATGGAAACTTGTACAACCACTCTGGAAATCAATTTGGCACTTTCTTAGACAATTAGGAACAGTGATTCCTCAAAACCCAGCTATACCACTCTTAATCATATATCCAAAATTTGCTCAAGTACACAACAAGGACGTTTGCTCAACCATGTTCATAGCAGCTTTATTCATAATAGCCAGAACCTGGAAACAACCCAGATGCCCCTCAATGGAGGAATAGATACAGAAATTGTGGTACATTTACACAATAAAATACTACTCAGCAATTAAAAACGAGGAAATCATGAAATTTGCAGGCAAATGGTGGGACCTGGAAACGATCATCCTGAGTGAGGTGTCCCCAAAGCAGAAAGAAACACATGGTATATACTCACTTATATAGACCTATAGGATAGGATGGACATGCTGAAATCTATACACCTAAAGAAGATTAATAAGAAAAAGGACCCAAGGTAAGATGCTCAATCCTCACTTAACTAGATAAATGGGGTGGACATAGAATGTAGGACAAAACAAGCAACAGGAGAGGAGCCTGCCACACAGGGCCTCTGAAAGACTCTACCTAGCAATGTATCAAAGCAGATAATAAGACTCACAACCAAACCTTCTGCAGAGTGCAGGGAATCATATGAAAGAAGGGGGAATTACTAAGACTTGGAGAGGACAAGACCTCCACAAAGACCAAATAGGTCAGGGCACAGAGGTCATTTATGAGACTGTTTCTCCAACCAAGGACCATGTATGGATATAACCTATAACCCCTGCTCGGATTATAGCCCATGGTAGCTCAGTATACAACTGGTTACCCTAGTAAGGGGAACAGGGACTATTTCTGTCATGAACTCAATCGCTTGCTCTTCGACTCCTGCTCCCCACCCCCACCCTGGCGCCGAGGGAGGAGCAGCCTTGCTGGACCCCAGAAGAGGACATTACAGCCAGCCCTAAAGAGACCTGATAAACTAAGTCAGATGGAAGGCTAGGAGGTCCTCTCCTATCAGTGGACTTTGAAAGGGACAGGGAGGAGATGAGGGAGGGATGGGAAGAGTGGGCGGGAATGAGAGAGGGGGCTACAGCTGGGATGCAAACTACATCATCTGTGATTAATATAAAAATAAATAAATTAAAAATAAAAAATATATACTCACACACAAAAAAATCTATAATCCATAGAACCATACTAAAGGACCGGAGGAACAGATATATCTCTCTATAAAAGGGAAAAAACATGGTTTTAGGTGGATTAGTGCTACTGGAGTGAGAGAATCAAACGGGATGAAAATGAAACAGGGGTGGAGGCAATATGGGGAGAGACAGATAACATTAAAGACCATTTGAGGAGTAGTATGAAATCCTAATAGAGTATAAGCTTCCTAAAATGTATACATATACCAAGACAATCTAAATAAAATTATGAAATGAGGGAGCATATAGAACCCCAATTGGACATTCCTTGTCACCAACAAAAGCATCAGATACTGGTAATGGATTTTATCTAACTGAGATTTTGGTCAGAGGCTTGATGGGAACAGCCGAACAATTCAGGGTATTACCAAGACTAAAGGTTGTTCTCCAAAATCTAAAGGCAACACGCCATTGCAAAAGACACTTACAGGTCATTGAAACTTGGAGAAGATAAACAGGTGCCTACAAAGACTGTTCACCCCTATGTGCTGTTGTCTTAATATAGATGGATTCCCTGCATGCTATCATAAGAGAAAGGTGAACAGCAAGCAGCCACAATCATTTCAGCCTGCAATTGTGTTTGTTCAATGATGGCACAAACCTTGTAGAAAGAGCCAAGCATTATTCGATTTGACTTCAGGCCTACTCCATGAAATGGAACCCATATCTGACCCTGTTTGAGTGACCAAGAACCTGAGACTTATATATCCCAGGTATTCATGGAAATACCAAATATTACTGTTTTAATAAAATAATGTAAAAATAAAATAACCTCTAATGACATTCCGTTACACTCCTAGATCAGTGTCTTACTCAGCCTTCATCAGAGAAACACCCTCCTGATGGTAAAAATATAGAGATCCACAGCTAAGCAATATGTACAGTGAGAAACTTTGAAGCACATCCCTAAACAGTGTCTCCATCCAACTCTTTCCTTAAGGACTCAGAGAAACTTTGGCAGTGTTTAGAAAGTCATTTCCTGTTCTAATAACTTGAAATGCCTTTTCTACTTATTTTTTTTGTCATCAGATTCATGATACTAGATCTTATGCTGAGTTTTGTTCAGAGTGATAGATAAGAATCTAGTTTCATTTTCTTACATGTAACTATCTAGTTTTAACAGCACTGTGTGTTGAAGATGATCATTTTTCTGTTACATATTATTGGCTTCTTTGTAAAAAAAAAAAAGAAATAAAATAAAATGAGTGATTTTGTAATTATGGGCTTGTCTGTGGGTGCTCAGGTTTATTCCACTGGTTAGTTTGTCTGTTTTAGGCATTGTAATGCTGTTTTGATGACTTTTGCTCTGTAATATTACTTTGCTTGACATTTGGGATGGTGATACCTACAGCAATTTTTGTTGTTTTGTTGTTCATGGTTACTTTGTCTATTCTGTTTTGTTTTTGATGCTCTGTGTTTCCGTATGTAGTGAAATACATTTACTATAATTTTTTGTTTTTGAAATATTGTTATGGCCCTTTCAATATAAGAACAACTATATAGGAAACTATATTTTATAATAATTCTGTAAGTCATAATTAACATTTAAATATGTATTCAAATAAATAGTTCAATAATCCATGTGCTGATATCTAATACAATTTATTATAAAGTTATAATTTGTTATAATTATAAAGTTATAACACTTTCATAACAATATCATGTATAGCACAATTGAAAATAATATATTACTGAAAATGTCATAGTTATAAGAGTATTCTCATTTAAATTTTAAAATGTAATTTCCCTGACTTTAAAGAAATAGTTTTAAGGAATAAAATTATAAAACCCCACTTAATATTTATAAAAAGAGTATAGTTATCTTCCTGCCAGGCCACAGAGGAAGATAATGCATCCAGCCCTGAGGAGACTTGATAGACTAGGATCAGATAGAAGGGGAGGAGATTCTCTCCTCTCAGGGGACTAGAGAAAGGACATAGGGGGAGAAGCAGGAGGGTGAGTGAGACTAGAAGGGGATGAGGAAGGGGATGGAAGTGAGCATAGAAAGTGAATATATTGTAATAATAAATAGATAAATTTATTTTAAAAAAGAAAAAACGAACAAACATCCAAAAAGAGTGTAGTCAGAAGCCAGTTTGAATGCAATTCACGATTTTCGTTTTCATTTTGTTTTGAATGAAATATTTAGATTTTTGAAGATTTTGTAATATTTCTCATTTGTTCAAGTAGAATGTCAGAAAAAGCTTCATTGTAGGAAGTTAAAATGACTTACAGAGGGTAGACATTTGTAAAATGTTCTTTCTCATGTTAGTGGTGAATAGTTGAAAGTCATCCAGTTAGATGACATCATTTGTTAACCTGTGGAATTTATTTTATGGTATTATTACTTTTATGTTTTATCAGTTAATTCAGCTTATTTGTTTGAAAGATATTTTCTTTTTATGTGTTTGTTTTAAATATGCACATAAACAATTTCAGGAACTGCAAATACAATTCAGTGGCAGAATATATGCTTATTATGAATGAGACCTTAGATTCAATCCCCAGCAGATAAACAAATAAAGTCATTCCATTGCCTATTTCTAGATTAAGTTGATAGATGATATACCATTGAGTATGTGTAGTAAATTTTGTCCTTAGAAGTAATATTTTCTTATCTTTATATTCATAAGATATTTAAGACTTGCTCATCTCACCTGGGAGTCAAATAGTGACACATATTATTAAAGTTGATATAAATATTGAACTCTCTAGCAGTTAAGATTTTCAAGTAAAATTGTTATTTTGATAATTTTGGTCTTGCATTATATTTTATTCATTTTATATTAATGTGATAATATAATACTTTTTATAAATAATTTTCTATTCTATTTGATGTGCTGGCTAGTTGGAACAGTCTTTTGTGTGGTTTATTTTTCTTTTCACCTTTATGAATTAAATTATATGATTAGAACCTAAGTAAGGCATTTGCAATAAAGATGGAATAAAAAGTCACAGGGAAACCTTGTACAATGACATTATGGATTATTTGAAAAGCTCAGTGAATCTCCTTTATTGAGTTCTGCAGAGCTCCGCTTTCCAGGTTTAATATCACTGCTCTGAGTGCTTTTGTTCCTGTATCCTGAGGGCAGATGACCTGGATCCAGTCTCACCTAAGTAATGACTTCCAGAACACATCATTTCTGGATTCCAGTGTCTCTTTCTGCCAATGGAAATAGCAATGACTCTAAAAGCTGTTGAAGTCTTAATATGAAATTTTGATAGACTCACCAAACAGCCAAGACCTTAAGTGTAGAGCCAAACATTTGCTGCTCCTGAAGTCCATTTTGTTTCAATCCCATCATTCTAAGAAAACAAAATTTTGGGGTACAATAGACATCTGCTTAGATGTCAACTGCCCCTTACTTCCTGTCAATGTAGCCATTCTCAATATTGTATTTCCATTTAATATCTTTGTGCAGTTGTGAGTCATTCATAGCTAGGTAATGGAAGGTATTATAGTTAACAGCTACTGTGGAGAGTCACTTGTTTGTCAGGCTGCTTTGTTATTGAGCTCTCAATGGAAAACATGTTTTCACCCCTGCCTTCACCTGAAGTCAGGAATAGGCAGGATGTTTTGCCAAGTTCACTTACTTTTGTTTATGTGAGGATCACACAGACAGGTGTTGAGGTAAACAAATTTGACTTCTGCATGAACCCCTTCATTTTAGTAAGTTGCTTTAGTGTGACTATGAAAAGGGATTGTGAAATAAACCAGTGTGACAGTTTCTACTGGCAGCCCTCTCAAACAGATCCCATGTGTTATGTTTTTTGTTTGTTTGTTTGTTTGTTTTGTTTTTCGTTCAATCCTAAATCCTCACTCAAGAACTGTTTTATTCTGCTAGGGGGCTCTAGCAAGCTATCATTAAGGCAAAGCAACAATAATATCAGACAAGAATAAAGAGCCAACATTACGGAAACATAATGTTATTATCATCAAGATTTTGCTGAAATCTCTTTCCTGACATCCAGATTTTTCCTATGTTATCCATATAGAGAAACATACATTGTGATTGTAGTAGGAGTTCAATTTTAGTAGCAAAATATAATTGTTATACTCACAATGGGGACTACAAAATTCATTTTTCTTCTTTATGTCAGTATCTGCAAATAATCGTCTTGGAAATAATAGGATTTTTCTGAGATAGCTTGAGACATCCTGTTTTCCACACTAGCATGAACAAAAGTAGCATATTCATCTTTGTTCCTAATCCTAGGACTGGAATTCAGAGTGTCCAACTTCAAGGCTCTTGGCTTTCATCAGTTAGTTCAGTGATAGTATATTCTCAATGTTTAGATTCAGTGTTAACTGAGTACTGTCTTACACTCAGAACCATTTAGAATTCCTCATGAGAATATATAATATCTGTTTTCCCACGTCTTTAAATAGTGAGCTTTGAAATGAGCCAATGCCTGCAAAAAGAACTTATACTAATGAGGATATGGTTCTTTCTTTGTTTTCTTAACTAACAGCATTATCAAGAGCTAATATTTACTGAAGATTTAGTATCCAGACATTATTCTTAGTATTATGCATATATCAACACAATATTACCAAAGCATTATTAGTGAGCTATTGTTTTCACTCACATTTATCAGTGAAAAAATTTGAAATATAGATAGATATCAAGTCTAACCCCATATAATGGGAAATAGAAAGTAGTTTAATTAAGCCCAAGGTCTTATCCATGGGAAAAAAAACTTCTTGAATTATAAATTTTGAAACTATATTGTGTCTTCCACAGAACAGGTTCAGTAACAAAGAAAAAGCTCTGATGTTTGAGTGACCAGTAACTAGACAGTAATTTAGCCTATAAAGGCGTAATGAGATAATCAAGAGGACTGCAACACAAAACATGAACATGCAGAAGGGACTTCAAGGAAACACGAGAAAGTCACTAAAAACATATCAATCCTTTGTAGGATGGAAATTCATCTTGAAAATCATTTTGAATAGAATATAACTTTTGTGCACATACATAAAACATGAAAATATATTAAAGACATTGAGACAATGAGAACAAACATAAATCAATATTTTTGCAGACATGTCTATCATTAATGCAGTGGGCTAAAATTGAAGAAACCCTGAATTTTAAAGGAAGAAAGTACGTAGATGAAGCCTTCTCCAAGTTTGTACTGAAGAGGGAATTGGTAGGAAGTTTATAAGAGATTATTAAAGAATTAGAAATTGGACAGGATAGTAACCAGTGACACGTAAAACAATCACCAACTTGTAAGAAAGGTTACTCAAGTCTACACAATGGGAAAAGTTCAGCTATATAACTGAAAGCAGTATCTAAAACATTAAAAAATACCTAAAAATAAATGAACACCAAGAAAAAGAAGCAAATAAAAATGAGGCATGGAATTAAAGAGTTTTCCAGATATCATGAATTTTAAGAGCTAATTACTATTTTGGATGACTGGTACTTTTAAGCAATATTTTTAAAGCAAAATTCATAAAAACTAAAGTTGTGCATATATGAATTGGCTATATTGCTGAATTCACTGAGTTACTGAAAAGAAAATACAAATAATGAGATGTTGGAGGCACTTCTTATGAATGGATTACAGAACATTATAGGTACTGAACTGTTGAACAACAAATATAAGCAGCATATGGTTTGTTGAGAAAAAGAAAATAATTTCACAAGAAACAAAAATAAGTTAGATAAGTGCTGATAAGTTAGAAAAAAATTTTGAGAACTACATGGATTAATTTGAAAAACAGAATATGTAGTCAGATATTAAACTGTGAAAATAAATACCAAAGCAAAATAACAGAAATCAGTAGACTGGCATAACAAGAATTAAAAGACTACAATGTAAAAAGGGCGAACAATTTTAAGAGGCTTATTCATGGAGTGTTAATATATACAACAGCAATATGCAAGAAGAGGCTAAGAATATTCTAAATATCAAGGTTTAAAAATGACAAATTGGAAGACTTGACTTGTTTGAAAAAAATGACACAGAATATGGTGGTCAGATGATATGAGTTACATAGTATGAAAGACATTCACATTCAGAAAATAGAAATATCTGAGATGGACTAATTTTCATCAATGCGAGATTTATTATACTGAGGATATAAAAAAGAATTATCATTACTCAAAAGAAGATTGTGCACCTTCCTGGTTACATAGCTTCCAAGGCTACTGTTCGGATTTTTGCTAGAGTGAGGGGTATAATCACTGCTCTAGAGAATACCTAGGTATAGGTTGTCATTCTTTTTATAGAAAGTTAAATTCAACTTCACACTGAAGTATATTTAACCATGGCATTGTGAAGAACAACAGCTTGAACATAAAGAAGAAATCAGGCCAAATCCTTGTCCAATGGTTGATTAACATGAGAGTTAGCTAAGTTTCCTGAAATCCAGTTGTTGATCAATATTTTCAAGCAATGTTATATAAAGGGTCCATTTTATGTCACCACATGTGGCTGATCTATGGAGTGTAAACACAGAATTGTCTATGGTTTTCCACGCTGGAGCTAACAGTGAACAGAACGTAGAGAGAAATTACATTAAGTCTTCCAAATGTGCATCTGATTTGTACCGTATTCTGGAAAAATTTATGGTGGCTCTTGGATTGTTCAGTTATATGTAAAATATAGGCAATAAAATGGTAAGTGAAATTTGCCTGAAATATTGTAAGCCTCAGTGCATTGTGAATATTACCTAAAATTGGATTGTAAAATAACCAATCATATAAAATTTGATTTAATGTACTATACTATCACACTATTCAATGAAAAAATCACATTACATTTTATTGCTCCTAATTTGTGTGTGTTGTAAACCACAGTTGATGTATCACTGTCATTATTGGCTTGTTCTTTAGAAGAATTTTTTCAGGAGAAGTTTGACAAGGTTTTTTCAGGTGATAAATTAGAGGCTCTTATCACTACAGACATTTAAAAAATGTTCCTAAGGTTTTTCTTTTTATTTTTTCATACAGGTGTTGTATGTGACTATTAATATTTACTATTAATTATCTTTTAGTAAAGCTGCTGTTAGTCCTTAACAGCTGTATAACCAAATCACCACACAGAGACTGGTTTATTTAGTTAACCTAGAACACAATGCTGGGCAATAGTTACTCCCTCCTAAACCTCCAAGCCCTTGTAGTTTCCTAACATTTATATTTCCCACATTATACTTGCTTTTTGTGAAATATTATGTCCAGTCCATCTCCATGTAGTTCCAAGATCTGTCCTCCAGCTCTCTCTCCTAACTCTCCCTTGCCTTTTCTCCTCCTACTCATTGCCTGCCCTCTGGCTCCTCCCTTCTTTCCTATCCTTTGGCTCCTCCCAGCTCAACATTGTAGCTAGTTGCTTTATTTTGGCCTGTTTACACAAAGTTGAGACAGGATGCTTAGAATAAGTATCACAATGCAATATCAGATTGAAACCAGAGGAGGGATATTAGCATTTGAATAAACAAGAGTAAGGTGTATACATTTCAAAAGAACATTATACCAACATACAGGTCTTTCACTTGCTTGGTTAGAGACACACCAAGATACTTTATATTATTTGTGACAATTGTGAAGGGTGCTGTTTCCCTAATATCTTTCTAAACCAAATTGGCTTTTTATACAGGAGAACTTCAGGTTTTTTGAGTTAATTTTGTAACCTGCCACTTTGCTGAAGGTGTTTATCAATTAAAGGAGTTCTCTGGTTGAATTTTTAGTGTCACTCATGTATACTAGCATATCATCTGTGAATAGTGATACTTTGACTTCTTCCTTTTCAATTGGTATTGCCTTGATCTCCTTTAGTTGTCATATTGCTCTAGCTAAGACTTCGAGAACTATGTTGAAGACATATGGAGAGAGTAGGCAACCTTGCCTTGTCCCTGATTTCAGTGGGATTGATTTAAGCTTCTCTCCGTTTAGTTTGATGTTAGCTAAGGCTTGCTGTATAATGTCTTTACTATGTAGAAGTATGTGCTTTGTATTCCTGATGTCTCCAAGATTTTAAACAGGAATGTGTGTTAGATATTGTCAAATGCTTTTCTGCATCTAAGGAGATGATCATGTGGTTTTTCTCCTTCAGTTTGTTTATATGGTAGATTACATTGATGGATTTCAGTATATTGAACCATACCTGCAAGTCTAGGGTAAAACCTACTTGGTCATGGTACATGATATCTTTTATGTGTTCTTGGATTCAGTTTGAGGGTACTTTATTGAGTATTTTGTGTCAATGTTCAAGAGCAAGATAAGTTTGCAGTTCTTTTTCTTTGTTAGGATTTGTATGGTTGAGGTATCAAGGTGACTGTGGCCTCACAAAATGAGGTTGGTAATGTTCCTTCTGTTTCCATTTTGTGGACTAGTTTGAACAACATTGGTATTAGTTCTTTGAAAGTGTAGTATAATTCTATGCTGAAACCATCTGGCCCTGTGGTTATTTAGGATGGCAGATTTGATGACAGCTTCTATTTCCTTAAGTGGTATAGGAATGTTTAATTTACTTACCTGATCTTGATTTAATTTTGGTAAATGGAATCTATCAAGAAAATTGTTCATTTTATTTACATTTTCAACTTTTGTGGAATATAGGCTTTTGAAGTAGGACCTAATGATTTTTTAGATTTCCTCAGTATCTGTTGTTATGTCACCCTTTTCATTTCTTATTTTGTTGATTCAGACTAGGTCTCTCTGCCTTTTAGTTAGTTTTGCTAAGGGTTTGTCTATCCTGTTGATTTTCTCAAAGCACCAGCTCTTGGTTTTGTTGGTTCTTTGAATTGTTCTCTTTGTTTCCAATTTAGTGATATCAAGCCCTAGTTTGATTATTTCCAGCCATCTACTCCTCTTGTCTGCTCATTTTCTTTTCTGATGCTTTCAGGTGTGCCATTCAGATGCTTGTCTCTGAAGAAGGAAATCAAAGAAGATATCAGAAGATCGACAGATATCCCATGCTCATGGATAGGTAGAATAAACAGTGAAAGTGGCTATCCTACCAAAAGCAATCTACAGGTTCAATGCAATCCCATCAAAATACCAACACAACTTTTTATGGACCTTGAAAGAACAATTCTCATTTTCATATATATATTTAAAAAAATAGGATAGCTAAGACAATCCTCTACAATAAAAGATCTTCTGGAAATATCTCCACCCCTGATATTGAGCTGTACTATAGAGCAATAGTAATAAAACTGCATGATACTTGCTTAAAAACAGACAGGTGGATCAATGGAATCAAATGGAAGACCCAGATATAAACCCACATACCTATGAATGCTTGATTTTTGACAAAGAAGCCAAAACCATACAAATGGAAAAAAGATAGCATCTTCAACAAATAGTGCTGGTCTAACTAGATGTCTATGAGTAGAAAAATGAAAATAGACCCATATTTATCACCATTCACAAAAATAAAGTCCAAGTGGATCAAAGACCTCAACATAAAACTAGATGCACGATGCACTAAATCTATTAGAAGAAAAAGTGGGGAAATCCTTGACCCTATTGGCACAGGAGACAACTTCCTGAACAGAAAACCGACAGCACAGATTTAAGATCAACAATCAATAAAGAGGACCTCCTGAAACTGTAAAGCTTCTGTTAAGCAAAGGATACCACCATCAAAACAAAACAACAGATTACATACTGGGAAAATACCCTCACCAACACTATATCTGACAGAGTGGTAATATCCAGAATATATAAAGAACTCAAGAAATTAAATACCTTACAAACCAAGTAATCAAATTAAAATATGGGGTACAACGCTAAACAGATAATTCTCAAAAGAGAAATAATGAATGCCAGAGAAACACTTAAAAAATACACAATGTCCTTAGTCATCCAAGAAATGCAAATTAAAACGACCCTGAGATTATACCTCATACCCATCAGATGGATAAGATCAAAATTCAAGAGATTACACATGCTGGAGAGGTTGTGGAGAAAGGGGAACCCTCCTCCATTGCTTGTGGGAATGTAAACTTGTACAACCTACCTGGAAATCTATCTGGCACTTTCTCAGAAAATTAGGAATAGTGCTACCTCAAGATCCAGTTACACCACTCCTAGAAAGCTGCTCAGTCATACAACAAGGGCATTTTCTCAACTGTGTTCATAGTGGCTTTATTCATAACAACCAGAATCTGTAAACAACCTAGATATGCCTCAACTGTAGAATGGATACAGGAAATGTGGTACATTTATACAACGAAATACTGTTCAGGAATTAAAAACAAGGAAATCATGAAATTCATAGGCAAATGGTGGGAACTTGAAAAGATCATCCTGAGTGAGGTAACCCAGAAGTAGAAAGACACATATGGTATATACTCACTTATAAGCAGATATTAGCCACATAATATAAGATAAATATACTAAAACCTATATTCCTAAAGAAGCTAAACAAAAAGTAAGACCTTAGGAAATAGCCTGAAACCTCATGCAAGTGGTCAAACAGGATAGACATCGGAAGTATGAGAAGACAAGGAACAGGACAAGAGCCTTCCACAGGGGCTTCTGAAAGACTCTGCCCATCAGGGTATCAAAGAAGATATTGAGACTCATAGTCAAACGTTGGGCAGAGTGCAGGCATTCTTATGGATGAAGAGGGAGATAGAAAGATATGGAGGGGACAGGAACACCATAAAGAGACCAACAGCCAAAAAATCTGGGTCCAGGGGGAACCTTCAGAGACCAATACTCTAACCAAAGACCATGCATGGAGAGTACCTACATCCCATGCTCAGAGGAAGCCCATAGTCTGTTTAGTGTCCAAGTGGGTTCCCTTATGAGGGGAGCAGGGACTGTCTCTGATATGGACTCAGTGGCAGGCTTTTTGATCACCTCCGCCTCACTGGTGCAGCCTTACCAGGCTACAGAGAAAGATGATACAGCTGGCCCTGATGAGACCTGAAAAGCTATGTTCAGATAGAAGGGGCGGGTGACCTCCCCTAACAGAAGACTAGGGAAGGGGAAGAGAGGGGAAAGATGGAGAGGAGAGGAGAGGATACGAGGGAGAGGCTACATCTGGGATATAATTATAAATTGTAATTAATTCAATGATTAGAAAACTAGGGATGTGGATCTCTGCCTCCATATTCACTATCATTTAATTAAATATTCCCTGGGTGTATGGTATAGAGAGCTAGGTAACAGACCAAGATTTACAGCAATGTGGCCTCCTGTGATGTCTGCCCTCTCAACTATAGACTGGTTTTTTCTTATTCTTTCCAAAGTAGAATACAATAAAGGTGATGGGATGCTATGTACTATTTAAAAATGAATGGCTTTTGGTTTGAGTCTCCTCTTTTCTAGGATACTCTTCCACAAGAAAACCCCCAAATGAGATAAACACATGAAAGGCCTACATGAACAAACTCAGAAGGGAAATACTATGAGGTCTCCTAACTGCCTGTTAAGCAAAAGATCATAATGTACACACAATACCTGGAAATACCTGCAGTCCTATACGATAGGACTAGTTGTCCTGTAAAAGTCTGAGTCAGAATCATCCACTGACCTACTAAAAAGGTTTTATGTGAACTAAACAAGAGTAATTTTCAGCTGCTGTGGTTGGGGTAATATTTAATGTAGTAAGAAACAATGCAGCATTTACTTCACAAAGATACATTGACTAATATGGATGAAATGAATAATGGGTTTTATATGAATGCTGTATGTAGAGATGAGAAATAAATAATATTTTGCAAGAACCATTATAATGTCATTGCTTACAGATATACTAAAAGCAATTTCACAAAATGGTAATTTTCATAAAAATAAGAGGTTTTTAAACAGAAATCTTTATATAAAAGTTTCTCCAGGAAGGATTTCAAATCAGACAGCTTCTCATCTCTGTAGGATTGTTTCAGAGGGATGCCTCAGGGCTGGATTAGATGAGATGTCTCTCACCTTTTGATAGCATGATGATTAGGTTATATTGAGCCCTTCTGGGGAGTATATCTCTTCCTAGGTGTTATTTGAAAGCTTGTTTAGACATGATCTTTGTTTTGGAATGATACAAAAATACCACAAACTTATTAATTTTAAAAATCATTCAAACTCATTTTATTTGTGACCTTTTGTTCTTCTGAATTTACTCAACAAACTGCCTGTGCAATTCATTTACCAATCACTCATGTTCTCGCTTTTGCTATCACTTGAATTGTTGTTATGATACATAATTTTTTATGTAAGGAAATCTCTCTGACTTAATCCTTAAAGTTCATTTTTACATTTTAAGCTATTCTAAGCCATACAGTCAAAGCTGAAGTCAGTAACTAAATATTTTGACATAGTAGCCAGAGAAATGCTATATTATTTTAGACTTTAGCTCTCCTTATCTGTACAATTTACTTTTGTAATCTAGTTTCTACATTTTTATTCTTTTCACATGTTTTGGTTACAGTAACCTAAAGACCTCAAGGATACTTCTCATAGCTGAAAAATTTTGATCATGGCTCACTGTCATGATTTCAATATTCATGTCACTAAGAAAATAAAATTAACAATTAAATATTCTTCCAACCGAAGAATCATCTCTACATAAATAACAGAAAAAGATATTATTTTATTACTGAATAGGCCTTGAAATCAAATGTGCCTCACACAAGAGGCACTGTGAAAATTTTGCAAGAACAGAAATTTTACCCATTTGTAGAAGCGAGGTGGTATAACTGAATGAAAATATCAAAAACAAAACCACTACTAATCCTCAAAGAAACAAACTTGATGGTATCAGTTCCAAGTTTGTCTCACAACACTTTAAACCTGGAGTTACCATCTGCATTGTTTTGTTTTTGTTTTTGTTTTTGTCTCTCTACATGATATCACTCCTCATATCTTTAGGACAAGTGGATGTTTTTCAACTGTGACTATCGAAGATGATTAGACACCAACTATGGGAGACATTCTTTAATTGAAAGCTGGTGGAGAAGTTATATTACATTTATCACTATGACAAACACAGCTTCAGAGCTTTAGTCCATGACTGGCTTTGTGGAATGTTTCTTAGCTTTGTTGAGGCACAGCCTCATGTCAAAAGTATTTGATGGTATACATAACCACATGATGGCTAAAGTAAATGTTGTTTTTATTTCCTAAGATAAAGGGATGATATAAGAGTCATACCCAAGTCCTATTCAATCTGCCTGGGCTGAACCCAGAGCATTTCTAGCTAAAGTATACATAGGCCAAGGCCTGGAAGCATCTAGACTTCATAAATCTATTTTTCGCTAAGCCTGGACCTTGAAGGCTTCAGCTTCCAGCCTCTGTCTGCTAACATAGGCCTATAATGTTTTCAGCCTCTGAGAATGAACTCAGCTCCCCATCTCTCCCTGCACTGCTCTTCAGAAGCCTCTCCTTCCTGTCTGTTTTATGAGTGTTGGGTGTATCTTATTTCTGACTCATTCTGTCAAATCTTTCTCTAATTTACCTCTAAATTAGATGTCTTATTTGGCAGTAAAAGTGGGTACAAATGGCATATCTGTATTCCAGAAAGAGGGATTAAAGCTGTGTGTCTATATTCCAGTCAGAGGCATTAAAGGTGTATCGGTAGGATGTCTGCTTTCCAACCAATCACAGAGACAAAAAGACATGGAAAGTATTTGGAGGTAATTCCTTGCCAGATAAACCACGTTGCTGGATTAAAATTCTTCTACATTTACTCTGTCTTCCCTTTTTCTGTTTGAGCTAAAAAAATTGTACACAGTCTAACTATTGTAGTAGACTCTGTTACAAAATCAATAATCTTAATAGTCCGAATGTCCTTATGAAGATAAGCTGATTCCATAATAATACTTTATAACTATAGTCCTGATTATCTGTGCTTCAGTAAATGTCCATTTCAGCACCAAGGTTTTCCAGTCTGACAGTGTGATAATTGATCTTTTCTTCTTCAGCAGGGTTGTTGAGCTGTCCCCATGGTGTGAGAGGGGAGGAAAAGAGGAGATCGGCTTTCTGTGTTGTCAGATTGCTGTCTTTTAGCATCTCTTTCTTCCTTGAGTCTTGCTTTTGATGTGGAAGTTTCACTTATTCTAATTAGATCTTTATCAATTTTGATGGAACACATAGAGTTTCATCACCTGTGAAAATGTTAAAAAAATATATATCCCCAACAGAACACATTCCTTGATTTCCATTCCAATGTTAAAACATCTTTAAAATATAGAAGTTGACCTAATTTAGCAGTTTTCCAACAGTTTAGTTAGTATCTTTCAGTAGCTGCAGTTCCTGCCTATTGGCATTCAAAATATTTAAAATTAAGAAAGCATTATTTAGTTTATTTCTGGAAGTTCTTATTCTCCCCTTCTCCTTTAAAGTATGATTAAATCTTTCTAAAACTGATTGTATGGTGTACCTGTAATATGATGCATATTATAATATGCAAAAAGTTTTATTTTTACTAGAAACATATTGTGATCACTATAAATATTAATTTGTAAATGTATTCCCATGATAGCATCATTTCCAAAAAATATGAAATTACAAAATTGTTTTTCAGAACTCAATGCAGAAACCCAGTAAAATCCTAATATGTTATTAATGTTATGATGTACAAACTTTAATTTAAAAAATTTTCAAAATAACATACATCCACCTGCAAAACTTCATTACTTTGGGTACTCTGAGGGTTAATTCCAGCAGGCAATGGAATTTATGCAAAAATAAGTAGAATTTTACTTTCTTTTCCTACAATTTCCTCACTTATTGCTAAATAATGGAAATTTTTCTCTTTACTTATTCTACTAACATGATTTTTTAAAATAAAATTAAGGGGTTTCTAGCACCTTTCCTAGTAATAATAGTTGAATGTCTTCATTTCCTTGTGCTAATGGACCAAGAAATCCTGTATGAGCTCAAATATGGGTGATACATAATGGATAATTTCTGCGTTGAATTGTCCATTGCAGTTATATAAATAATGATGTTAGTACTAAATTATCAGGAATAAGTTCAGCATTTTCTATATGTAACAAAAACATCTCTGAATATTTTGAGTCTGTAATTATATTGATAGGTTAGGAAAAATCTAATAAACCATTGGAATTATATATAGCTCTGATTTTTGAATCGAGGAATATGGACTTTGAATTATATTACTTATGTTTCCTGAGTTACAACCAGCTATTCCTGATTTATTTCCATCTGTGTAACTGTAAGATTTTCAGAAATTGGTGTCCCTTTTAAAATACAGGGAAGAATCCACTTAGTTTCTTTAATTAACTGGAATCGCTTGGTTTTGTTTGAGGAATTTGTTATTAACTGCTAAGTAGCATTCCATTGTGTAACTAACCATACCACAATTTCTCAATCCATTCTATGGTTGAGGGACATCTAAGCTATTTCCAAATTCTGGATATTGTGAATAAAGCTGTTACCAACATAATTGAGCAAATGTCCTTGTATGGTTGAGCATTTTTCCGGTATATGTCCAGGAATGCTATAGCTGGATATTGAGGAAGCATTATTTTTGATTTCTGAGAAAGTGTCAGATTGATTTCCAAAGTGGCTACACAAGGTTACATTCCCACCAGCAATGGAGAAGTGTTTCCCTTTTCCCACATCCTTTCCAGCTTGTGTTGTCACTTGAGGATTTTTTTTTTAATTTATTCTTTTATTTCTTACTATATATTCATTTTGTATCCCAGATGTGGCCCCCTCCCTCATCCACTTCCAACCCCAGGATCCCTCACTATTCTCCTCCCATGCCCTGCCCAAAGTCCACTGACAGAGGAAGTCCTCATCCCTTTCCATCTGACCCCAACCTATCAGGTCTCATCAGGAATGGCTGCATTATTTTCCTCTGCAGCCTGGTAAGGCTGCTCCTAGCCATGAGGTGAGGTGATCAAAGAGCCATCCACTGAGTTCATGTCAGAGATAGTCCCTGTCCCCCTTACTAGGGAACCCACTTGGAGACTAGGCTGCCATGGGCTACATGTGTGCAAGAGTTGTAGTTTACCTCCACAAATGGTCCTTGGTTGGAGTATCAGTCTCAGAAAACACACCAAGGCCCAGATTTGGTTCCGTTGTTCTCCTTGTGGAGCTCCTGTCCCCTCCAAGTCTTTCTATCTCCCCCTTCTTTCATAAGATTCCTTGCACTCTGCCCATTCTGTCTCAGCATCTTCTTCTATATCTTCCGGGGCAGAGTCTTTCAGAGGCCCTCTGCGGTAGGCGCTTGTTTTCTCCATCTTCCCATGTCTGTCCCATTGTCTTTCTGAATGAGGATTGAGCATCTTACCCAGAGTTCTCCTCCTTGCTTAGCTTTTTTAGATCACTTGAGTTTTTTATCTAAGCCATTCTGATGGATATAATGTAAAATCTCAGAGTTGTTTTGATTTGCATTTCCCTGATAATTAAGGACTTCAGCATTTCTTCAAGTGTTTCTCTGCCTTCAATATTCCTCTACAGAGAATTCTCTGTTTAGCTCTGTATACCATTTTTTAAATTGGATTACTTGGTTTGTTGGTGTTTAACTTCTTGAGTTTTGTTTTTGTTTTTGTTTTACATATTCTGGATATTACCCCTCTGTCAGATATAGGGTTGGAGAAGATACTTTACTAATCTATAGCCTGTTTTGTTCTGTTGACAAGGTCCTTTGCTTTACAGGAGCTTCTCAGTTTCAAGAGGTCCCAATTATTGATTGTGGATCTTAGAGCCTGTGCTATTGGTGTTCTGTTCAGGAAGTTGTCTCATGTGACAATGAGTTCAAGGCTCTTCCCCACTTTTTCTTCTAAGAGGTTTAGTGTTTCTGGTCTCATATTGAAGTCTTTGATCCACTTGGACTTTAGGTTTTTGCAGGGTGATAAGTATGGATCTATTTTCAATTTTCTGCATGTAGACATCCAGTTGGACCAGAACCATTTGTTGAAGATGATGTCTTTTTTCCATGGAATAATTTTGGCTTCTTTGTCAAAAATCAAGTATTCGTAGGTATGTGGGTTTATTTCTGGGTCTTCAATTTGATTTCGTTGATCCACAAGTGTGTTACTATGCCAGTATCATGCCATTTTTATTACTGGTACTATATAGTACTGCTTGAGATCAGGTATGGAGATACCTCTGGAAGATCTTTTATTATAAGGAATTGTTTTATCAGTTCTGGGTTTTTTGTTTCTCCATATGAAATTGAGAATTGTTCTTTCAAGTTCTGTAAAGAATTGTGTTGGTATTTTGATGGGAATTGCATTGAATCTGTAGATTGCTTTTTGGAGATTGCTTTTCCATCTTCTAATACCATAAAAGTCTCCCTTTCAAAAAAGGCCCAGGGCCAGATGGTTTCCTTGAAAAATTCTACCAGACATTCAAAGAAGACTTAACTCCAATTCTTGTCAAATTATTCCAAAACGTGGAAACAGAATCAACATTATCAAACTCAATGCATGAGGCCACAGTCACCTTGATACCTCAATCTCACAAAGAATCAACACAAAAGAGAACTTCAGACCTGTCTTATGAACATTGATGGAAAAATACTCAACAAAATACTCAGAAACCGGATCCAAGAACACATCAAAGATATCATCCACCACAACTAAGTAGGCTTCATCCCAGGCATGCAAGGGTGGTTCAATATATGGAAATCCATCAATGCAGTCCACCATATAAACAAACTAAAAAATAAAACAAAACAAAACACATGATCATCTCCTTAGATGCCAAAAAAAAAAAAAGCATTTGACAAAATCCAACACTCATTCATGTTTAATGTCTTGGAGAAATCAGGGATACAAGGCACATACCTAAAAGTGTTGTCAATATACAACAAGACTATAGCTAACATCAAACTAAATGGAAAGAAATTTAAATCAATCACACTGAAACCAGGGACAAGATAAGGTTACCCACTGTCTCTGTAACTCCTCAACATAGAACTTGAAGCCCTAGCTAGAGCAATAAGACAACAAAGGGAGATCAAGGGGATACAAATCAGAAAATCAGAAAAGAAGTCAAAGTATTACTATGAGATGATATGACAGTATATATGAGTGTCCCCCAAAATTCTACTGGAGAACTTCTTCAGCTGATAAGTACATTCAGCAAAGTGGCTGGGTACAAAATTAAAACAAAACAACAACAACAAAAAATCAGATGCCCTCCTCTATACAAAAGCCAATTGGGTTGAGAAAAAAATTAGGGAAGCAACAACCTTCACAATAGCCACAAATAACATAAAGTACCTTGGTGTGACTTTAACCAAGCAAGTAAAAGACTTGTAGGAAAAAAACCTCCTTATGATTTTAAATAATACTTGCCAAGGTTAGTAATGTCCTCATTTTGCAAAAATTTATTCATTATAAAGGTTCCCTAAAATCTTCTTATAATTTTTACTTTATTAAAATGTGTTAGTTTCATTAACTAAACCTTAAAAGATAAAGTCTATTTGATATTAGGCATCCTGTCTTCTTCCTCTGTTCCCTTTCTTACTCATTCCACTCCAACTTTATTGATATTTTATTTTATCCGTTTTATTGATATTTTCTGCAGTCACATTTAGTAATACTCAACAAGAATTCAGGGTTTGGTTTTATTAATATTTTGGAATATTATCCATTTACGGTGTTTTAAAGCATTAACTATATGAATCAATAAAAATTTTCACACTGAGAAAAAAGTATCTACTTAATCAGCAAATGGTCATGTAGAATAGAATAAGAAACAGATGTATTTAAGTTCTGCTCTCTTTAATGTGCTTCATTTACACAGAAAAAACAAAGATTTCAGTTGTAAAAAGTATTGATGTAATTGTTATTTAAATTAGAATTAATAATCCTAGAATATTAACAAATTATTGAAGATAATTTCATTTCAGTATTTATTTTCAATATTTTCTACAAACAAAGTAACTTAAAAGATCTATTTAAATGTTTTTGTGCTATTGAAGCATTTCCATAATTGTCATGCTCTCTTTTACATCATTTGTTGGCTCTCCCACTGGAACATATCAAACTACATTTCTTAATATTCTAAATATGTCAAGTATTCTGGATCCACCTCTCAATTGATTCTCATGAGTGTAGAATCAATATTTCCTTAATACAAAGATATTCTCTTCATACTTCAAAGGCCAGGATAATATCAAATTTTCTCATGATGATAAAGATTTATACAGATTATGTTTAGTATGCGGGCACTGGTACAGTAAAAAGTGTTTGCAAATTCTCCAGAAATGCATACACACATATGTATAGTTTTGTGTGGATTTGTATGTAGTTCCTGATTGTGGAGGAAAATCACTCTTTTCTGATACCACACATATCCTCACACACATATTTCCAACACACACATATATACATTTGTACACATATAAATCCTGAATATGGGAAAGCAAATTCTTTCCCATAATTGAGAATTGATTAATTCTTGGTATTCAAATAAACATATAAACATTGGCTAGGCTAGACCAAAGAGAAGAGAGTAAGTCAATTGGCAGGGGAACTGAAAATGTCTTCTAGAAAACATGGTAGTCAAACCAGAGTTTTGCACTGTGAAATTTCTCATGGAGACATTGATAGATTGTTTCCTGTACCTATCAAGAGAAACAAAACTAAAGAAATGTTATTTGTTAAATGCGTTAGAAACCAACAGTTGAAATCAAGGATGAAAATTTATATAGAAGAACTAAATTATATATTTTCAGGGGATATTTATTTTAATTTGCTGAATATTTAAAAATAAATTTAACATATCTGCTTGTTCTTCTAGTACAAATTAATTATGACATTACTTAAAAAAGAGAGAACCTGGGGATTGGATCCAAGATGGCTGCCAGGAGAGGACACCTTGTCTGAGGAGTAGGACAGCAGAAACAATGCAGCGACCAGGAGACTGAACTCTGGAACCTAAAACACCAGCATTTGTGATTGCCAGGTGAGCGGAACTCCTACGGCGGGAAATCAAGTGGGAAAATTCTAGGGACACCCAGCTATTCCCTGGAAAAATCTCCCAGTGACCAGCAGTGCACAGCTCTGATCTGAACTAGCAGCTGCACTGGGCGCCCGCACCCGCCATTATAGACTGGATCACACAGTCTCTGGGCCAGATGGAGGAGGAACCACATACCGTTTTGACTGACCTGCACACTGCGGGTCTGCCAATAAACACCTCAGTCCCTGTCTGAGTCCACTGGCCAGTCAGAGAAAAACCCAGTGGGCATTAACCAGGCACATACCAATCGCTTCCTCCAGAAACAACCGCAGTCCATGTGTGTGCCTGTGGGTACACGAACCAGACTGAGAGGGCCTAGGAGACCGTTTTGACTGGCCTGCACACTGCGGGGCACACACTACTCAGGCCCACCAGCAACCACCTCAGTCCGTGGGTATGTGTGTGTGTGTTCACAGGCAGTTCTGCTTCTACTGACAGGCATTCTACAGGTGCACACCAATCACGTCTGCTGGAAAGACCTCAGACTAGCAGGGCCTGGGAGACAGTTTTAACTGGCCTGCACACACAGGTCCACCAGCGACCACCTCAGTCCCTGTGTGTGTCCACCAGCCGGTCTGAGAAGGCCTTTGGCACCATTTCAGACAAGCCTGCATACAGGGGATGCACGCTGCTTGGCAACGCCTGCAACCAAACCAGAACCACTGTGTGTGCCCCAAATATCATCTCAGACCATGGTGCACAGCCCCTGGCCCAGGAGGGGGCGCCAAGTCTCTAGTCCAGGGGAGAGCCTTTAGCAGCAAGCCCAAGACAGAGTGCAGAGCCCCCAGTTGACATCTCAAAATGAGACACTCAGCATCTAGCACAGAGAGAGGAGCAAAGCCTTCAGACCAGAAGGGTGACCAGCCTGCAGTGCTCACAGCTTCTAGCACAGAGCATGAAGCCAGGCACACAGAGCCCACAACAGAGTTCAACTGAGACAACACACACACTAACAAACCACTGGAATTTCCTGATCTTCTTAAAGAATACTCCAGACACAAGAGATTAACAGTTCCAGTCTGAAGTTCAGCCTTAAAGAACAAACAGCTCCTTGATTATATATAAACAAATGCCCAGAAATCGATGAAAGAACTCACCCAACAAAAATCAGGACACCATGGCCCTACCAGAAACACCCATGCAGGGGAGATTTTAATTCAGCTGAGACACAGGAAAATTATCTTAAAGCTATGATTATGTAGATATTGGAGGAACAAAAAGAGGAAATGAACAAGGCCCTCAAAGAAATGGAGAAGAATTTAACTGCCCACATACA
>CM053744.1:81386339-81404208 GCA_028658305.1 Pachyuromys duprasi | reverse complement strand
TGAGACTGTGTGATTCAGTCTACAATGGCGGGTGAGGGCACCCAGGGAGGCTGCTCGTCCAGATCAGAGCTGTGTGCCTTTAGTCACCGGGAAATTTCTCCAGGTAATAACTTGTTGTCCCTAGGGTTTTCCCACTTGATTTTCTCACCGTAGGAGTTCCGCTCACCTGGCACTCACAATGCTGGCATTTTAGGTCCCAGAGTTCAGTCTCCTGGTAGCTGCATTTTTTCTGCTTTCCTAATCCTCAGACACAGTGTTCTCTTGTGTCAGCCATCTTGGATGTCTAAAAAAAGGATTTTTCAATAGAGGAATATCAAATGGCAGAGAAACACTTAAAGAAAAACTCTGAGCAATGTGCAGGGAATATTATGAAAGAAGGGGGAGATAAAAAGACCTAGAGGGGACAGGAACTCTACAAGGAGAGCAACATAACCAAAAAATATGGGCACAGGAGTCTTTTCTGAGACTGATACTCCAACCAAGGACCATTCATGGAGACAACCTAGAACCCCTGTACAGATGTAGCCCATGGCAGCTCAGTGTCCAAGTTTGTTCCCTTGTCATGGGAAGAGGAACTATCTCTAAATTGAACTCAGAGGCCTTTTCTTTGATCACCTCCCTCTGATGGGAGGGCATTCTTACCAGGCCACAGAGGAAGACAATGCAGCCAGTCATGATGATACCTGTTAGGTTAGGGTCAGATTGAAGGGGAGGAGGATCTCCTCTATCAGCTGACTTGGGGAGGGACATGGGTGGAGAAGAGTGAGGGAGGGCAGGATTGGGAGGCAATCAGGGAAGGGGCTATAGCTGGGTTACCAAGTGAATAAATTATAATTAATAAAAAATTTTAGAAAACCCAAATGTTAAAAGCTAAACAAAGAAAACATCAAAAGAAAACACTAAGCATCTAAAATAATTTAGTAGGAATAACTAATACCTACACTCAAAGAAGTTGAGTAATCATAATCACAAAACAACTGTGGGTCTTCAAGCCAATAAAGAAGTCAAAATGAAATGCAGGAAAGGGTAACCTGTTCTCGCTAGTTTATGTCAACTCGACACAAGTTCAAGTCACTTAGAATAGAAAATCTCAATTGAGAATATGCCCCACAAGCTTAGCTTATAGCTAAACTTATTATGCAACTTCAAGACTGGTTGCTGATGTTGGATGGCCAAGATCCCTGTGGGCAATGACATTCCTGGCCTGATAGCTTGGGTACTGCAAGAAAGCAGGGTAAGCAAATCAGGAAGAAGCAGCTACTAAGCAGAACTGCTGTATTACCTCTGCACCAGGACCTTCCTCTAGGTTCCTGCTCTGTGTGAATTCCTGTCCTGACTTCCCTTGGTGATATACAGAGGTGTGGAGCTCTAAGCAAAAATAATCCCTCTATTTGCCACAAGTTTTTGGTTGTGATGTTTTATTACAGAAATAAAAATCCTAAGCAAACCATCTCTGTATTTAACTTACAAACTTATAAGTGGAAAAAAAAGAGAAAACAGAGTATCAATATTTTAAGTTGTATTGACTGAGAATATTATACAATTAATGACAGAAACAAGAGACTAAGTATCAAGGACAAGTATAAAATGCTCATAACATAATTTACTGCAGGAAACTTGATACTTCAGTCTGACTTAATAGGGTGGTCATAATCAAGCAAAGAGTGAGTTAATAATACCATAGCCAGTAAACAAAGGAAAGAAGATTTAGTAAGAGAAACTGGGCACGACTTAGCTCTCAATACATCCTGCTCCCCAGACTTCCTTTGTTTTACATTTCACTATGTCCAACAACACTTTCATATTTGGGATCTCTGAAACATCCAACCATCTATTAGGTCAGAGACTTCATGATCTCATTACATATAGCAGCACAGACACAACTGTAGGTGTGTTGCACTAATCTCTCAGGTATTTTTTTTTCATCCAAACAAGCTTATAATAATTAACCTCCATAGTTGCTCCATATATCATGTTCATATACTGAATATATACATGTACATCCTATGTTTAAAATTTAAAGTATGTTTTCTTAGTCAGTGATCTATTGCTGTAAGAGACACTATGACCAAGGCAACTCTTATAAAAGGAAGCATTTAATTGGGGCCTTGCTGACATTTTCAAAAAGTTAGTCTGTTACCATTACAGTAGAAGTAGAAACACATAGTGGTGGAAGCAAAGATAAGGGCTTTGCATCCTCATATGCAGGCACAGAGAGACAGAAAGACAGAGAGATGGACACACAGACCCACCTACTACAAAAATGCTATACCTACTCTAACAAGATCACAACTCCTGATACTTTCCAAACAGTTCTACCTCCTAGTGACGAAACATTAAAAAAAGAATATGAGCATATGGGCTGCCAATTCTTAGTCAAACCACCACACAACACTACCATCATCATGAGTTGGATACTGATATTGTTAGTTAGGAGAATAAACATTTATGATAAGTTTAAAAGGGCTATGTATTTGGTTTGTAATTTCTTTTCAATCCAGCTCTTTTTATCACCATAACAAATAGCATGTAGAATGGATCATTTGGGCTAATTTCTAAGGTGACAGAAGGGAATATCTTTTGCAATTTTTGTGGTTGTTGTTGAACAAGTCTCATCTGGTGGTTATATCATTTGCACGGACTCTGAACATTTTAGGAGGCATGGCACCTGCCAATTAGCACTGTAAAATCTAGGGATAAAATCTCCATGTGCTACCAGAGATATGCTTTATCACCTTTTTTCAAAATAAGAAGGGAAATAGTATGTGAATAGACTCCCAGACGTGAAGGATATGAAGTCTAACTCACAGAGCCAAAAGGATAACCACTTTCCTAAACAAAAAGTAAATTATAATGCATGTCCAAAAAAAAAAAAACACTAGAGAAGGTATTAACCATCATAAACAGATAATCATACATTTAATCATCTGAACTAGGATACTTTTGTGAGAGAAAGGTGCTATCATTAATTATTATGCTAGAATATAAAATATGAATTTGTCCTAGTTGGACATCTTAATGTTAAGGTTTATTGTGGTATAGAGCAGTAATTAGGGACCGAGAGCAATTACAGAAAAATGTAGAATGCATTATATACTTTATTTATCTACTATCGTGAATAAGCTTAGGTATTAAGGCTCATTGATATGCTTACAGTGAGCAAACGTTTGCTTCCTTCCATCCATATACGTTAATTGTACTATGGCTCTGTGCTTTATTTCATTATATCATGTTTACTGAGTTAATTCTTCCATTTTTCAATCTATATCATCAGATGGAACTTTAGTTCAAAGTTTTAGAGAGCAATCATTTGAAATAACAGGGGTGAAAGACATATTCACTAACATTATTTCCATTTCAATACCTTGTTTTGTGATATTTCATTGACAGGAAATTCAGGCAAAATTTTTTGTTCACTAATATTGTGAACAAATAAAAAAAAAAAAGGAAATGAACAGTGGTGACCTGAAACTGGCCAATCCAATCTTGCCATTTCTATACAATCCCACTGGTTAATTTGGAACATTTTGTGATGATAATAAGGGGCATCATTACAGCAAGGAACCCTGGCATTTTCCTGCCTTGCTAAATTTAAGTGCTGAGAACTTCTGTTTTTCATATTTTTGTCTATCAGTTTAGCACAGAGTCAAATAAGCATCATGGCTCTAACTGAAAAAATTCTCCTTGATAGTGCTTTTTAAAATTAGTTATGTTCATCATAATATACTGTACAAATTAGACTTCTTACTATACTTAATTTAAGAAAATATGAATCTGTTTTACACTTATTGGAATTTATGCAAAAGTACACTAAGAATAAATTTGTATGGCCTGACCATCTGAATGTAATATTCAGTGGCTATTCAGTAGGAAGTACAACCTTCTTCAGACCTATGGAGATAAAATACTCTACATCCCTTGTAAGAAATTTAGAATTTTGTTTTTTAAAAAAACACAGAAATATCATATGTTTTGTTTTAATGCCAGGTGTAGGGATATGTGGGTGCTTCACAGCAGCTAACTATGATTTGCCTCATGCTCTAGCAGAGGTGTGATTTTCCCAGCTGCAAATAGTTTGCAATTATGTGACATTGGGAATTCTGGCGACTTTTCAGAGGACATATGAAGTGCAAGTTTCTGGTTTCTTTGAAAACTAAGTTCTGTCATATGATGCTTTGCTGTAAGCTGGGCACATGGTGTTTTGCCCAGGTTGGCCTGTGAGAAGGCATGTGATGTTTTGCTGTGAATTCTTACAGGAGGGGGGGGCATACTTTGGATGGCAGAGAACATCCATGGGTGGACTCTGAGGACAGGATATGTATAGAGGACCACACACAGTGAGATTTCACTCTTTGAATTGACATTACTGTGTGATCTTCCTGCTTCGACACTTGACTTCACAAAAAGAGGCTTTCCAGGGAACTTCTCTGAGTCTTCCAATTGAGACTTGCAGCTTTGGCTGACTCACACGCGATCATCTGAATTCTTTTGCTGCTTGGTGTTGGCCTTTGGAATGGATTGCTGATATCCTGGCGACTGGGTTTGGTAATCCCCTAAAGTTCCATTGACCTTAATCAGCAAGAAATAGATAAAAGAGGTCTACAGCTCTTTTCCTTACTAATCTCCTACCTAAAGTTCGTGGGGGGTTGCAAGGGAGCTTAAGAACCCTAAATAAAGTATGTTTGATGAAAAAAATAGGGCTACAGATAGATAAATGCCAGGGCGCTGAGAGTTGAGGTGGATTGTTGATTGGTTGTTGGCTGATGATTTGTGGTTGCTGTTGGTTGTGGTTTGTTAAGTCATCAGGCTCAAAGAGAACAACAAGAAGAAATTAGATATTCTGACAGTGAAAATTAAACTTAATCGAAAGAGCTGTATGCCCATATTCATCACAAAATAGTCTAATGGTGAGGATGCCCCTTTTTCAACACCTGATTTTATAGAGGAATTTCTGACCTTACATCTCTATCTTCTCCCCCACCCCTTCATATCTAGTGTTATGTGGTTGAAAGGGAAGAAGAAAGAGGAGGAAAATGGTGGAAAGAAGAATCAGAATGTAGTGAAAGCCTTGAATTGAACTATATAACAAAGTTAATGATCATAGTTTTGAGAATTTTCAACTTTTAAAAAAACTTTTAATGCTATTTTTAAATAGTATGCTTTGCTACATTTATTTTCTTAAAAAGATAACATCCTAGGGTCAGATGGAAGGGGAAGGAGACCTCCCCTATCAGTGGACTTGGAAAGGGGCATGGGAGGATGAGGGAAGGTGGAATTGGGAGGGAATGAGTTAAGGGGGTTATAGCTGGGATACAAAGCAAATAAAACGTAATTAATGTAAAAAATTAATTTAAAAATGTAACATACATGGACATACACACACACACACAGACACACACATATGCGTACCTGTAAGATTTGTAATAGAGATTAGTATTAAGACAACTGCCGTAAATTATGACTAAAATAGGTATGCTAAAAATACCATTTTAACTTAGAGGTTATGTATGTATATGTCAAAACTATGAGATGAAAATACGAAATAGTCAATCAACCAGTTATGTTGTTTACATGATGCCAAAGAGAAAGCCTGATTGATATTTATTCTCAAGAGAATGAATCAACTCTCCAGAACCATGGCATAGTTTTATATAGAACAGCATGTATCATGTCATAGTTGTTTTTAAACTTTCTATGGTGCCTTGCAGTACACTCATCTTGATATAATTGACTTAAGAAAAGCCAGAGATGATTTTATTTTATTTTTTTAATCTCCTTTCAGGTCACATTGCATTGCCCTAATAGTTTTGTGTAATTTTATATTTCCTTTCATTTTAGCGACCCTTCTGTGATGGTTTAATGTGGGATTGCTCTATGATGGAAATCTGCCAGCAATTCCTACTACATCCACTGACCTTTTTATGAGACAGTTCTCTTTTTACTGTTTACATCATTGCATATATAAAATGATAAATAAGTAAACAGGGACCAATGAGTTTCAATCAGGGCTGAAGCATCTCATTCCTGAAATTTCCTAAATTCCCATTCTTTACTCCTCCTCTTAATATCATTATATACATTCTCTTCATTCTTGTTTTAAAATTTATTTTCATACAATATATTTTGATCATATTCTTTCCCTTCCCAAACTCCTCCAAGATTTTCCCCATCTCCTTACTCCCCCAAATTCATGCTCTCTCCTTTTCTCTCAATAAAAATTAAAACAAATATTAAAACAAACAAGTACCATGAGCTAAGATATTATTGATGACTCTGGGAAAGAGAAAAGTTGTTTTTTTTCCAATGGGGTATCATTGGACACTTTAATCAGACTCCAGACTAAGCCCAATGTCCCAGAGTTATAGCATAGTTTCTTTGTTTGCTTGCTTGCTTGTTTTGTTTTGTTCGTATTGTTTGTTTATTTTTGCAGGATTATTTTTTTATATCTTCTATCTAAGTATTTTTATTCCTCCTCATTCTTTACATCTTTGAACAGTAATATCTCCTGGACCTTAACTTTGAATATTTGTGTTCAACATTCCTTCTCTTGAACCATAAATAGCTCAGGATATAATAAACAGAATTCTGTATTCGTATAATTGCAATATTAATTTCTCTAAATCACACTTTTCCCTAACCGCTGTATTGTCTACCTAACTACTATAATAATTAAGCAGGCATTTATCTGGTTTCTGTATTACATTCCTTTACCATAAAATATACAATTCACCACTCAGAGGGTTCTTTAACCAGAAATCCCTTTCATTATTCTGTTTAGTTCTTTTGATGATTATCTGTTAAAATTAAGCATAGAAGCCAGTATGTCTCATCAGCAGATGCTACTAGTAAATAATCAACTATTGTGCAGCTGGAGCTCCCATTCGATCAATCTTATGCTTTCTCACTCAAGCTAGTGCTCACGATTCAACACAATCATCTTAATGTTTGAAAAGATTTAATTTGATTTCATCAGAATTGCAGTAATTTTAATCCAAAGCCAGTTGGTTACTCTAGAGGTGATGGGACATGGAAGAATCTAGCTGATAAATGAGGAGGACTAAAGTCCCATGCAACAGCTAATGTTTTTCAGAGCATCAGACAATTTATACTCTGATGGTCAAGAGGAGTCCCATAAGTGTACAATCACAAAAACAAGCCACATGAAGTAGAAAAGCTGCACAGGGCAAAAGCTTGTTTTTCCATGGAGGTAAGTAAATAAATAAAAATAGCCACTTGTAATGAATAATCTGAAGTAAACTCATTTTGTTTAGGTACACCTGGAAAGGGAAAGAACAGCTTTGTGTTTTTGAAAAAACTAAGGTCCAAACACTGTTTTTTTTTCCCCCTCCATTATTGGGCTATGTTTCAACAAAAGCCCTTTATAGTGGCTGCTTCCCTCTCAGATGGAGGTGATCAAAGAGCCAGCTCCTGAGTTCATGTCAGAGACAGTCCCTCTTCCCATTACTAGGAAACCGTCTTGGACACTGAGCTCTTAGATATTTTAGGCTCTTACAAACACTGAAATTATTAACTCACAGCATCTGTGATTATCTTGTGTCCGTAAGAACTGGCACTACCAACAATTAGTCATAAACGAGAGTGGCCTAAAGAGGCCATTCCCTTTACCAATGAACAAGTGATAGATCCTTGGGGGGGAAGGGGGTCATTGTAGTAATTTACCCACTGCTGAACCCACAAGGCTACAAAAAGATAGCAGCAAAACCATGGTCACACAAACAGCTCTGATTAAACAAAATCGGTTACAAAAGGAAATGAATACAGATATGAATGAGAAAGAAAGATCTGTAGCAAAGATGTCAAGAAGAATGGTAGGAGAGGGTAGGACATGGTCAGTGTGTGCTGTGTGTTTGTGTGATGTTGTCTAAGAATAAATCCGATTTAAAAAATAATGACAATATGGATAAAAGTAAATTTGACAATTTAATTGCAATTTACAATGCCAGTGGTTTCTGATGATTTTCAGTAAGTCAAAATTGTGCCAGTAATAAAAGGAATTCTATAAAATATCAAGGATTCAAGCATGCTTTTTAAAAATCATTGCTGTACAAAAATGGATCAAGGAAGACTAATCTGCGCATTGCTAAGAAAAGGTGTTAGACAAAGGAAAACAAAAATGAATTTTTACTCAGAAAACCAACATTGCCGTTCTTGGTCATATATTCTGAGTCATACACTTATTAAGAATTTTTGAGCAAATAAGTAGATTGTTAAGTTTTAGTAAGCACCATGGTCTGGCTTTTTTTTTCTTCACTTTAAGGTTAAAGAGTCATTTTCAAGGAGAACTAAAAGTGAAGAGCCAAATCTGGACTCATCTTTTTATCATTTGTATTCACAAGATCACATTTACTTTTGAATTGCCAAGAGTACCTTCCCTATGCATTTTTATTCTAGAACAGTTGTCTCCTTTTGGAATTATTAGGCCTTGACAGCTGTATATAAAGTTGAAATAATGGGCTTTGGCATTCGAGAGCGCCTTCATCTTCTTTCATCAATATAGCTATAATAATTGAAAATGTCATGTTAAAATGATTGCAAGCTACAGACATCTGTCACTTATAATCATAAAAATTTAGCTATGATTGCTAAATGTATGCATCATTTGGAAGCCTATTATAGAAAGCGTAATTATTTGCACTGCTGAGAAAAGTGTGTGGTTTTGTAATAATTATACGTAAATAGTGAAATATGCCAATGATTTACAAAGAAAATTGAAGACATCCCTTATAATTGAAAATACATGTTACTTAACTGTTGGTGGTCAAATCATGGTATGATACTAGAAAATTGTATTAACTATGTTTTAAATATGTTACATTTCTATGGGACTTGGACAAAGGTAGCCAGTCTCTGTTCCTGGTCTTCAGACATACAGATATCAAAATACAATAACTGACATAAGAATTCACTGACCCAGGCAGCCCTTTGATAATTTCAAAGAATGCTTTAACATAATTTAACAAACATTTTCAGTACTTTGTTTTTCCAGTGCAAAATGTGTTTTTGAAATTATTGTTCTACTTTTATTACCAGTGCATAAAAATTTGATTCATTTTTACATGGGCTGGAATTTTATATTCGGTACAATTTTTTTTTGGTTTTACACAATTTTAAGTCTCCTCATGAAAATTTTTTTGCTCCTCATAATGGCATTATTTTATAGGAAAATAATGGTAAATATATGTCTTCATTTTTAATTTTAAAGCTTGAATTGTCATTTATATGAGAATGGTGTTAATATGTACTGTGAGCATTAGTTTAATCAGGAAAGTATTGATATCCACCCTCTAGTAATGCTTCTAACCTGTAAATAAGTGGCCTTTGAGCAAAAAAGGCAGTGGAGAGTCACATGAAATCAAAGCTCTAGATTGCCTTTTGGGGTTTACCCACTAAATAGAACCAGAAATAAACTTTACTAGGATACATGAGAAGCCAGAGTATGCAGTAAGACCTGCTAATGGCAGAAGCCACTTGTTAGGAGGTGGGGCTAAGTAGCTCACAATGCTGAGGGCTAGCAGCTGGGAGTAGAGCTGCTCCCCAGAAAGAAAAGACTAGGAAAGGAGCGCTGGCTCCATTCTGATGAGCTCACCACCTTCCCAGAGTGGGCAGAGGCCAGAGGTGCTGGCCCAGCTTACGGTGGCACATGGGCTCAAGATGACCACAGAAACGCATGTCAGTCTAGGGCCACAGACATTATTTTGAAGAATAATTTCCATTTGTAAGGCTCAATAGCACCATATCTATGATAGATATTCTTTATCTATTCAGTGTCTACTCCAGTTAACATTTAGGTCATTTCTACAAATTATGACAAGTACTTCAATAAAATATGAATGATATGGGGCATAGGAGAAGAAGAGGGAGGGTGAGATTGGGAGGAGATGGAGGATGGGGCTACAGCTGGGATACAAAGTGAATGAACTGTAATTAATAAAAAAATAAAAATTTTAAAAATGATATTTCATAGGCATTCTACCTTCAGGTAACTGCTCAGAAGTATTATAGTATCATATGATAATTCTTTTTAAAACTTAAAAATATTCTTTGTGTTTGTCTATGATGTGTATATGTGTTTTGAATATTGTGTTTTGGTTTGCACTTCTTTGGTAAGTAGTAACAACGTATTCTTGAGTATCTGTTGTTGACCACACCTCTGCCTCTTACATGCTTCTTGTGTACACTAACCTATTGTGGAGGCTGTGCTTTGTGTCTACAATCCCAGAAATTGTGAGGCTGAGACACTGGACTACAGTGAGGTCAAGGTTCCTTGAGATACAATGGGAATTCTAGGACAGACTTCTTTATGGAGTAAAGCCAAGTCTCAAATACAAACATGTAGACAAGTAAACAAAAAACCCAAACAGAAATTGCAACATTAGTATATATCACATAGCAATAAACATGGCTTTCACTTTCATAAGTTGCCTTGTGTCCGTTTGCAAACCCAGATTTCCATTCTTTCTTCCTGGCCATGTGACCCCTGACATTCTTTCAAGCCTTCTCTGTATGCTACTTTGCATTTCCTGACCTTTCCGTGAATATTATACACAAGATACTATTTCATTATAAGACAGTGAGCCTGATGCTCATTAGTAAGAATGAGGTACCAGAATAATGATCTGAAGGAGTCTTTCTGTCTTTGTCTCTGTATCTGTCTTTTTCTCTACCTCCCCCACATATATCTATGAAATGAACAGGTGTAAACAGTGGACCACTGAATATCTAAGATAGTTTGCTTTCATTTCAGACATTTGTAGGCTAACAAATGTGAGAATATGAGTTTGTTCATAATTCATGAATGGAAATCCTACATTTTTTTATTCTGCTCAATCAATATATGAATGAAAATAAAAATCTGGTCTCAATAGACACCATTCAAAATGGATTTGATCTCTATTACTCAACTCTATTTGACTGGGGGTTACCTGGTAAACACTGTCACAGCATTACACACTAAAAGTATATAAAGTACATATTTTATATATTACATATATTTTAATATGTATTTACACATAAATATATGCTTAATATATTTTATATTAACATAATATATGAACATAACAAATACATAAATATATTTTATATGTATAAATAAATACATAATTTAAGAACCCAGAAAGTTGAACCACATTCCTCCAGTGTTTTAGCTATGTTGTTGTACCATTCATTACATTTAAAATTTTATTTCACCTAGCAATTGTTTTATAGCTGCTTCCTCTAGCAGTTGGATGACAGTCATGGTAAGTAAACAGGAGGCAGCATTATGCCATGGCCTACATGGTACCTTGGCCTAGATATGAACATGGCATGAGCAGAACATGCCAGGAAAAAACTAGTCCTCTCAATCCTAGCTAAAGTAACTCTTTCTAGTTCAACATACCAATTAGCTCTTCTGTTTGCCAGACCATCTTTCTTACCATTGGATAGTATTCTTGGCACATTCCTGATAAAAGCATGGATAGAATGCCATAAGCACAGATCTTTCTTAGAAGTTGTTTTCATTTTTCGCTTATGCTGTCTGAACCTGTAGTACAGTGACTTCTACTGCTTCACACTAGACAGCTATTCCTAGGCTCTCATGCTTTGCTGCCACTTAGAACTATGTAAAATAAGAGTTTGGTGAGAAGTTGACACTTTTTGGAGGTGAAGCTGTGTGGAGAATGAGTTGATTTCTATTTCTGTAACTAACTCTGACAAACTTACTTTTTGCCCAAATAGAATTGTTAGAATGGTTCTTTGATCTGCCTGACCCTTCTTGTAGTCTTAAGGAATGCCAAAAACTGGTTATAGTGAGGAGACTAGTCATATTCTTCAGCAGTAGTAGGAGGGGGTGGTGACATTTCTAACCTGAAATTTAATCCACCATTTTTTTTCACCAGCTAGAAGACATGAGATCTTGAAGAATGATTAAAGAGGGGAGTTGTATAGGTCACAGAGGAGGACATGGCAGCCAGTCCTGAAGATACCTTATAAGCTAGTGTCAGATGGAAGGGAAGGAGGACCTCCCCTAGAAGTGGACTTGGAAAGGGGCATGGAGGAGATGAGGGAGGGATGGGGGGGATAGAGTGAGGAGTCTACAGCTGGGATACAAAGTAAATAACCTGTGATTAATATAAAAAATAAAAATTAATAAAAATATCTTAAAAAGAGGGGAGTTGTAATCATGCAGTTGTCTTTGAGCTACCCAGACTTATGTTAGTAATCCCTCATCTTGATTCCTTAAGTATCTCTATTAAGCTCATTGATCTACCATCCTGAATTTGAATGGTATCATTTTGTTGCTCTTCTAGTGATTTGTGTTGGGTGATTAGACATCTCTATATTTCCTCAGGAAAAGCCACACATAACAATTACATTTTATTATAAATAGAATGTTTAGTCAAAACTCACTTCAAGACCCTTGTGCCCAGATTTTTTGGTTCTGTTGCTCTCCTTGTGGAGCTCCTGTCCCCTCCAGGTCTTTCTATCGCCCCCTTCTTTCATAATATTCCCTGCACTCTGCCCAAAGTTTGGCTATAAGTCCCAGCATCTGCTTTGATTCCCTGATGGATAAAGCCTTTCAGAGACCCTCTGTGGTAGGCTTCTGTTCTGTTCCCTGTTTTCTCCCTCTTCTGATGTCCATCCTCTTTGCTTTTCTGACTGGGGATTGAGCATCTTAGCCAGAGTCCTCCTTCTTGATTAGTTTCTTTAGATGTACAGATTTTAGTATGTTTATCCTATCTTATATATCTAATATCCACTTATGAGTGAGTATATGCCCTGTGTGTCTCTCTGCTTCTGGGATACCTCACTCAGGCTGATGTTTTCCAGTTCCCACCATTTGCCTGCAAATTTCATGATTTCCTTATTCTTTATTGCTGAGTAATACTCCATTGTGTAAATGTATCACAATTTCTGTATCCATTCCTATGGGTTGTTTCCAGCTTATGGCTATTGCAAATAAAGCTGCTACAAACATGGTTAAGCAAATGTCCTTTTTGTATACTTGAGCATCTTTTGGATATATGCCTAAAAATGGAATAGCTGGATCTTGAGGAAGCACTATTCCTACTTGTCTGAGAAAGCACCAGATTGATTTCCAAAGCAGTTGTATAAGTTTTCATTCCCACCAGCAGTGGAAGAAGGTTTCCCTTTCTCCACATCCTCTCCAGCACATGTTGTCACTTGAGTTTTTTATCTTAGCCATTCTGATGTATGTAAGGTGAAATCTCTGGGTCGTTTTCATTTGCATTTCTCTGATGACTAAGGACATTGAGCATTTCTTCAAGTGTTTCTCTGAGATTTGGTGTTCCTCTATTGAGAATTCTCTGTTTAGCTCTGCACCCCATTTATTAATTGGATCAACTGATTTGTTGCTGTTTAACTTCTTGAGTTCTTTATATATTCTGAATATTAGCCCTCTGTCAGATACAGGGTTGGTGAAGGTCTTTTCCCAATCTGTAGACAGTCATTTTGTTTTGGTGACAGTGTCCTTTTCCTTACAGAAGCTTTTCAGAATTTCATGAGTTCCCATTTTTTGATTGTTGCTCCTAGAGCCTATGCTGTTGGTGTTCTATTCAGGAAGTTGTCTCCTGTGCCAATTAGTTCAAGGCTTTTATCCACTTTTTATTCTAACAAGTTTAGTGTGTCCTTTTTTATATTGAGGTCTTTGATCCACTTGTATTTTAGTTTTGTGCAGGGTGATAAGTATGAATCTATTTTCATTTTTTTTTCATGTAGACATCCAGTTGGACCAGCACCATTTGTTGAAGATGCTATGTTTTAATCACTGAGTGGTTTTGGCATCTTTGTCAAAAATCAGGTGACCATACATGTGTGGATTTATTTCAGGGTCTTCTATTGGATTCCATTGATATTTGTGTCACAAAACTTTCTAGGTTGGAAACTCATCCTACTATGGTTGGATCATTTTTCTGCATAAACATGTTTAAACAGTTTGCAGGTTAGCCATTAGGTATTCTCTAAAGCAACCAGAGACTTGACAAAGTGCAATGCTCTTTGAGTGGTATTAGATAGTGAACTTAAAACTATTATGACTTATAAACAAAAATTATAAATAAACACGACTTAGATTTAGTTTCTGAGAGAAATTGACACATACAGAAGTCAAGAGAGATTTCTCCTTACTCACTCTCATCTGCACAGCTTTTCTTCATGTCTCTCTCATAATTCTTTTTATTTTTCAATTTGGCAGGAAGGAAAATTATTGGCTCATCATCTTTCCTTTTGACAGTTATCTGACTTACAGGAGTCCAACGTCTGTTAAGCTGCGGGTCTTCGCTGCTTATTTCCTTCTCTGAGATCAGTCTTTATTACTGTTAAATTAGTACACAACAGGTTTTCGGGAGAGTCAGTAATTTGTTGGTATGAGTCATTGAGAGATATTTCCAGCTTCGCGTGATCTAAGGAGCACAATGGTTTATTCTCAGCATCTGAGTCTGGTGGGGATAACGAGCCTCATCACTCCTTTAGGCACAGAAGAGTTTGCAGGGACAGACACGGTGAGCTTCACATTTAAAATAAACTGTTCTATTTAGACTGAATAAGGCTGAAGTACTCGCAATAGATTTTCCTTCTTATTTTATTTTATAGAAGTTGTTTTTGAAATTCTGAAGATTACAGAAACTTTAAAATATATTTGTATGTATGATTGTGTGTACCTGAATGTGTTAGGGAAATGTCACATGTTTGCATATGTTGGATGTGTTTTTCAGTGCTTTCTACGTGACTTTTGGGGACAGACTGTGTCAGTGCACATGTCACTGTCCAGTTCAGTTACATTGTCTATTCATCAAGCCTTGGAATCTGTCATCTTGATTTTCCCAGTGCCGGGAATAAGGATTGTGTATTAGGGATCCGAACTTAGATTCTTATTCTAAAACAGGTTTCTTGTGTAATACATTTTTTTTTTGGTGTGTGTGTGGGGGGAGCTAGGGTGATTAGAATAAATGTCTACTCACTTTATATAATAAATCAACAGCAGATCAAAGAAAGGACAGCACCAAAATGCTGGTGTTTCCAACTGGTCAACCAGTGATTTTTTTAGTTTTTAGTTTTTAGTTTTTTGGATTTTCTTACAATACCAGATTGCCTCAAAAATAGCTGGTCTCCTTTAGCAGGCAGAGTCTTCAATGCTGTTACCAACAGGGTGCCAGGAAAGTTCATGTTCTGAAAACATACCTTATCTATCTGTAACATGTCACCTTGACATTTTCCCATATAAGTCAACACTTCACCGAGCTTAATGGCTGTGTTTACATAACCAGAGTTATATGATCTTCAAGTGTGTTAGGCAGGAGATCAGAATTCTTATTTCTCAGTGCCAGCAGAAGCTCCTTGGTCAACATGGAGAACAATGTTGTCTGAGGCAGGATGGTTTTGTAATTTTAACTGAGAATCACTTAGTTTTAATTAAACCATTCTCAGCCATATTTCCCACTCAAGACTCTCGAAGTTGCTTGGAAGCTAATGCTAAAACTTGACAGGACTATAAGAACATAGAATTGCTCAGAAATAGTAAAGATGCCAAACTAAAACAAGCACCTGGCTTGGGTTATTAAACCTAAGTGTGACAATATTAAATTTATTCAAATACAAAGGAAAATATTCAGGAAATAGAGAACATGTTTATTTAGCTATTTTTTATGGTGGACATTTAACACAACCTTTAACAACTCTTTCCATGTTTCATTGTGAATATATTGTTCACTAGTTGAATCGCTTCTTATAAGTGCAAACTTCAGTTTAAAATAAACACATATGCAAATCAAGAACAATCTTGTAGTACATATATGCAAATGTAGGGAATTAAAGGGTAAGATTTTGTTGTCAATTTATTGTTGCCTAGAATATAGTGTATTTACATTGAAATATTTATTTTTAATGAGTTATTCAGTTTGAAAAATGAGAATGATAAATTGGAAGAGATATTTTAATTTATTTTTTTAAGCCAGGGATGGAGGTACATGCCTATAATTCCAGTACTAGCAAAGCAGTCTTAAAAGCTAGGGGACTTAGTGTAATCCTAGGAAATACAGCAAGTTCAAGCTCCATCTGGATACATGAGACCCTATCTCAAAAGCAATGTCAAATTAATTTGCTAAGCCTTACCTTATACCTACAAAATTTCATATGTATGCATTACTGCTGCTGTATCATCCTTACCTGTTCCTCAATGCCTGACCTCATCAGCTTTAATTGTCACAGCCTGCAGTCATTTGAGAGGAGACATTTAGATGAGGTATTGCCGAGATCAGACTGGCCTCTTGGCATATTTCAGTTATTGATTGACACAGGAGAGTCAGCTGTGTACGGAAGCTAGCTAAGCATGAGCCAGTGTGAAAGGCAGAAAATTGTCTACCAGGCAGTGTCCCTCTCCGATTTCTGCTTCACGCTCAAACTTCAGTTTTGCCTTGATTTCCCTCAGTGATGAACTGTGATCTGCAAGTGGAAGCCAGATAAATTCATGCCCCGACCCGCGGGACCTAGTTATTTGTGGGGGCGAGGAGGACCAGAACCTGAAAGAGATGGGCGAGAGAAGGAATGGACTCAAGCAAATGTGCACTTGTAAAGAGTCAAATTTTATTGAGCAGAAGCAGGCTTTTAAGGCCAACTTTAGGTAGGGGCAGGGCGAGGGAGGAGCGAGGTTGGAAAGGCCCATAATAGAACCTTCTTACTCAGGGAGGAGCAAGGTTGGAAAGGCCCATAATAGAACCTTCTTACTCAGGGAGGGGCGAGAGAAGTTTCTCAGGGCTTGTTTTCAGCATCTCACCCTTTTCTGTATACAAGAACAAGGATAGGGAGGTTTCTGTAACCCTCTACTGGTGTCCCAAAGAAGGGCTCATTTTGGTAGCCAATTATTTTTGTTTAAGAGTAAAATTTTTGGATCCAAAGGAGCAAACCGTCACCAGAGAGGCAAGCGTTCCCCAGAGTAGGTCAAGCGTTGTCACTCATAGGCCATTGGTTTTGACAAGTCCACTTAGATTGACCTCAGTACAAGGGGCACAAACGGGGTCAGAGCCTGTTAGAAGGGCAGTGCTGGACCCTTACCCGTCATTGGATCGGCCTCCTCCCAGGGAGGTCGTCCTGTCTTAGGCGGGCTGAGCCTTATCCACCAGTTCCGTCTCTGACTTACCAGACCACTCATTTTGTGGAAATGTAATGCATTTTGCTCTCAATAAGACCATCAAGGCTCCATAAGGATCCTGGAAGGAATATGTTTAGTAGCCAAATAGTATATGAGGGGTCGCGGAGACCTGAGTTATTATTTGGAGGGACGGGACCAGAATTTCCACCCCTGGGTTGATTTTTGTAGGGAGGTGAAGTCTAAGGGTCGAGATATGGTGTCGTTTTGGTCTTTTGGCAGGTCAACGGTAGACTCTTCTTCCGTGGCGAGGCAATAGTAATGGACTCCCACAGGCTTGATTGCAGAATCCACCTGACTCTTAACAAAGCTTGTCAATAGATTAAAGGCCCAGGGGCCAAAAGAGAGAAGTAAAAGGATACCTACAAAACGTCCTAGCAGACTGGGAAGCAGAGTGCTTAGCCATGGGGATGTGGAAAACCAATTTTTATACCAAGATTCTTGTTGTTCTCGAGCCCTCTTTCTATCCTCTAGATTTTTTTTTAACCTTATCAAGGCTGTTTTGTACCAGTCCAGTCTTATCTGAGTAGAAGCAGCATTCTTCCTTGAGTGCTACACAGAGTCCTCCTTCTTTAAGGAAGACTAAATCTAATCCCCTCCGATTTTGGAGAACTACCTCAGAAAGGGAAGCTAATGAATCTTTAAGATCTTGTATTCCCTCATGTATGAGATTGAGATCTCTATCTACCAAGGCACTGAGATGTGAAA